>CM031621.1:46884648-46949648 GCA_018398815.1 Conus ventricosus | reverse complement strand
TGTCTTGCGTCTGGAGAAGTTTAGTAGTAATTATAGTCCAAATCTCATCTGCAGTTTTATTGAGAAAAAAATGAATCCCAGTCTGTTTCCCTTCATTCGTCTTTCATAGGAGAATAACATGGCATAGTCCTGGAGGATTGTATCACAATCAAATCGATTACATCATGGTAAAACAACGCTTTCAATCGAGTGTCAACATTGCCAGAACCAGAAGCTTCCCTGGAGCGGACATTGGAAGCGACCACGAAATGGTCCTCATGACATTCGCACTCCGCCTCAAAAACAACAAAAAGAAAGGAAACATCAGGCTAAAGTTCAATCTGGAGAAGCTAAATGACCCTAACATAAAGGAAGCATTTCAAGCAAATATTGGAGGAAAATTTGCACCTCTACTTGTCCTGGCAAACGAAGACATCAACATAGAATCCTTCACCGACTCCTTCAACAAAGCTGTCACAGAAACAGCAGCAGAAGTGCTTGGCAAACATCGGCCGAAGAAGAATCCATGGGTCACCGACGAAATTCTGGAACTTTGTGACAAACGTCGGGAATTGAAAAACAAAAAGAACAACCCAGAAGGAAAAAGAGAGTACAATGATGCTAACAAGAAGGTTAAAACTGAGATGAAGGCAGCAATGGAAACTTGGATTGACAACCAATGCCAAGAGATTGATAATAATCTGAAAAACAACAACAGCAAAGCAGCCTACAAAATTGTCAAGGACCTAACGGGAAAGAAACAAGCCAAGACAACAACGATCCATGACAAAAACGGTAAATGTCTCAACGATGATGAAAAGATACTACAACGATGGACAGAATACTGTTCTGAGCTCTATTCGCACAACGCTGAGGGAAATCCATCAATCCTTGTCGCGCCGGAACCAACAAATAACAGCAAGGATAATATAACACGCGACGAAATCTTTAGAGCCTTATCATCAATGAAGGCAGGAAAATCGCCCGGTGTTGACAACATACCGGCAGAATTGATCAAGGCAGGAGGAGATCCAATGGTGGACATGTTACTTATAATATGCAACAGAATCTGGGAAACCGGGGAATGGCCTACTCCCTGGACGCAGTCACTTATCATCACGTTACCAAAGAAAGGCAACCTACAGCAATGCCAAAACTATCGCACGATTAGCCTCATCAGCCACCCAAGCAAAGTTATGCTGAAAGTAATCCTGAATAGACTGAACCCACAAGCAGAAAAGATCATCGCTGAAGAACAGGCGGGGTTCAGGCCAGGACGAAGTACCATAGAGCAGATATTCAATCTAAGAATACTGTGTGAGAAGTACAACCAACACCAACAACATCTGTACCACGTATTTATAGACTTCAAGAAGGCCTTCGACCGAGTGTGGCACGAAGCATTATGGGCAACAATGAAACTCTTCAACATCAATGCCAACCTCATCAGAATTATTGAAAGCCTCTACAATAAAGCCACCAGTGCCGTTTTCTTCGGTAACAACATAGGCGAGTGGTTCCGAACTACCGTTGAGTGCAACAGGGCTGTCTACTCTCCCCCACACTTTTCAATGTCTTCCTTGAAAGAATTATGACCGATGCGCTAGAAGACCATGAAGGAACCGTAAATATTGGAGGGAGAACCATCACCAACCTCCGTTTTGCTGACGACATAGATGGACTAGCTGGAAACGAACAAGAGCTAGTGCACCTGATCAACAGACTCAACAACACCTCTGCTGATTATGGTATGGAAATAAGTGCGGAAAAGACAAAGGTCATGACTAACAACCCAATCGGCTTTACCCAAGACATAACCATCAACAGCAGAAAGCTTGAGCCAGTCAACACATTTAAGTACTTGGGGGCAACAATCTCAGATGAAGGATCAAGACCTGAAATCATCTCAAGAGTCGCTCAGACCACAGCCACGCTATCTAAGCTAACGCCTCTTTGGAGAAACAAAAACATCTCCATCAGCTCAAAGATTAGACTGGTGCGATCCTTAGTCATGGCGATATTCTTATATGCTTGTGAGTCATGGACGTTGAAATCAGACCTTGAGAAAAAGATCCAAACAATGGAAATGAGGTGCTTCAGACGACTCCTTGGCATCTCATACAGAGATCACATCAGCAATGTGGAAGTTAAAAAGCGCATTGAGAATGAAATTGGTCCATATGTCGATCTCCTAACCTCAGTAAAAAGACGCAAATTGAAATGGTATGGACACATCATACGATCGACAGGCCTTGCCAAGACAATCATGCAGGGCACAGTACCAGGACAAAGGCGAAGAGGTCGACAAAGGAAAAGATGGGAGGATAACATCACGGAGTGACAGGCCTGCGGCTGAGAAATACATTACGGAGGGCAGAGAACAGAGAGGAATGGAGAAGGATGGTTGTCACTGCTTCAGGGGTGCCCCCACGGACCGACGTCTAAGGGATCAAGTCAAGTCAAGTCAAGCTTCAAAGTTTCTCTTATCCCCAAACTAAAATTTCCCTTTAGATTTACTTTCATTGGTTTTCCTATCAAGATCTATGCTGAAGGAAATTGCAGAGTGATGACTCTTGCCAACTGGAGGATTGTGATCAATATCTTCAATTTTGTTTGGATTTGAACACAAGATCAGATCGATAGTAGTTGGTCTTTGCAAAGCTCTAAAATGAGTTGGTTCAGAAACCAACTGAACGGTGTAGCTGTCTAATGTAGCTTTTAAACATTTAGTAGCAGGATGTTCAGGACCACTAGAACAAACTCCTTCTTGCCAGTTACTCTCATGGTGATGAAAATCACCAACCAGGATTTTTGTTCCATTCATAGATTCATCACTAAAGAATATACTAACCGCAATGTTTAGATTGTTATTTTCTTCAAATGAACATTTCGGAGAACAGTAAATAACTAAGATGAATGGTTTCATATTCAAAAACTATGTCACAGAGAACAGATGGTTTGAATAGCTTTTCCAGTTTCTCAACTCTACAAACATTAATGTATTTTTTTGTAAACATACCAACACCTCTTCCAAACGTATCTGAACAAAAAGAATAGGTTTTTTTTTGTTGTTGTTTTTTTTAGGACAGGTTGCCAGTGAAACGAATCTCTATTAGCTTTAGAGCTTAATTCTGTAATCGTGATGACATCCATATCATTTGCTGTGCCCTAACCCTGTGCTGGAGACCTTGATTGCTGTGGTAGTGGTGACAACCTTCAGTGCAGTGCCGACTGGTGCCTCATGCTTCTTGCATGTTCTGCTAAGCCAGAGCAGTCTGTGTAGGGTAGGGGAATGCCTAAACCAGCCCCAACCCTGTACCCACAGTGTGAGGCCAAGCCAGAGCAGTCTGTGTAGGTTAGGGGACTGACTAAACCAGCCCCAACCCTGTACCCACAGTGTGAGGCCAAGCAGCTCTGACAGGAAGCTCAGGATGGAGGTATATTAGACTGCAGAGGACTTTCAAACTAAACCACAGCAGCTCATATACACGGCTAAACGATATTTGAAGAATCCGTAGAAGGGCGTTGCCCCTGAGGAAATCTAGACGGTGCAGTGCCAGGCCCCGTGTTTCTAAGGAGTTTACCCATCAGCATCTGGAGCCCCCCCCCCCCCCCCCCCTTCATCCTATCTGTAGAACCAGGGAAAGGAGTGATTGGCCCACACAACGCCACAGACAAGGGTAAGTCCCCCATCACAATTGTGCCCCGGAATGCGAAAGGTGTGACCAACAACGAGACTAGACTGGAACAGTTTGCACTGAAATAATCAGCTGCTGCTGTACATGGGAAAACGCACCTTCGAGAAGGGAAACTCTTCAAGATCAGGGAGTGCCTGGTATTCCCCAGAGATCGGCGGAGGATGAGTAATAACCATGGTCTGAAACAACTTAAACACTAGAGAAACCATGATCTACATAGGAGAAATGGAGGATATCAAGATCGGGGTGACAACCAGTGACAGCACCCAGGATATCGTCAGCTATTGCTGCCAAGGGACAAACAGCTGTCAGTTGACACGATTCAGATCCCCAACAACAGCTTCATCATCACGGCAGAATTCAACAGCCAGTTCCACAGTTGGGAATACAACATCTTTGATAAGCTCAACGAAGAAACTGAGTCATGGCAAAATACAAAATATCTTCTTCTTGTCAGCACCCCCACAAACCCACCCACCTTCTTCTCACGCCACTGACACGTAAGAAATTCTGCTCTGATGACACATCACGAGAACATTAACAGAACTGTTGGACCACATCTAAGTGCCCCTCCTCACCACTACGGATGAACACAGCGATATGAGCGAGACAGCCCTAACATTAGCCCATGCCAAAACATACAAACCACCAGTAATCATAGACTCGTGAATACACAGACGGGTCAGTCACGGACGACCCGGCAAGCATGGACCTGTGAATACACAGACTGGTCAGTCACGGACGACCCGGCAAGCATGGACCTGTGAATACACAGACTGGTCAGTCACGGACGACCCGGCAAGCATGGACCTGTGAATACACAGACTGGTCAGTCACGGACGACCCGGCAAGCATGGACCTGTGAATACACAGACTGGTCAGTCACGGACGACCCGGCAAGCATGGACCTGTGAATACACAGACTGGTCAGTCACGGACGACCCGGCAAGCATGGACCTGTGAATACACAGACTGGTCAGTCACGGACGACCCGGCAAGCATGGACCTGTGAATACACAGACTGGTCAGTCACGGACGACCCGGCAAGCATGGACCTGTGAATACACAGACTGGTCAGTCACGGACGACCCGGCAAGCATGGACCTGTGAATACACAGACTGGTCAGTCACGGACGACCCGGCAAGCATGGACCTGTGAATACACAGACTGGTCAGTCACGGACGACCCGGCAAGCATGGACCTGTGAATACACAAACTGGTCAGTCACGGACGACCCGGCAAGCATGGACCTGTGAATACACAGACTGGTCAGTCACGGACGACCCGGCAAGCATGGACCTGTGAATACACAGACTGGTCAGTCACGGACGACCCGGCAAGCATGGACCTGTGAATACACAGACTGGTCAGTCACGGACGACCCGGCAAGCATGGACCTGTGAATACACAGACTGGTCAGTCACGGACGACCCGGCAAGCATGGACCTGTGAATACACAGACGGGTCAGTCACGGACGACCCGGCAAGCATGGAC
The DNA here is from genome assembly GCA_018398815.1 of Conus ventricosus. Classification (NCBI taxonomy): domain Eukaryota; kingdom Metazoa; phylum Mollusca; class Gastropoda; order Neogastropoda; family Conidae; genus Conus; species Conus ventricosus. The sequence goes on along the minus strand of CM031621.1, from coordinate 46,944,475 downwards.
CTGTGAATACACAGACGGGTCAGTCACGGACGACCCGGCAAGCATGGACCTGTGAATACACAGACTGGTCAGTCACGGACGACCCGGCAAGCATGGACCTGTGAATACACAGACTGGTCAGTCACGGACGACCCGGCAAGCATGGACCTGTGAATACACAGACTGGTCAGTCACGGACGACCCGGCAAGCATGGACCTGTGAATACACAGACTGGTCAGTCACGGACGACCCGGCAAGCATGGACCTGTGAATACACAGACTGGTCAGTCACGGACGACCCGCAAGCATGGACCTGTGAATACACAGACTGGTCAGTCACGGACGACCCGGCAAGCATGGACCTGTGAATACACAGACTGGTCAGTCACGGACGACCCGGCAAGCATGGACCTGTGAATACACAGACTGGTCAGTCACGGACGACCCGGCAAGCATGGACCTGTGAATACACAGACGGGTCAGTCACGGACGACCGGCAAGCATGGACCTGTGAATACACAGACTGGTCAGTCACGGACGACCCGGCAAGCATGGACCTGTGAATACACAGACGGGTCAGTCACGGACGACCCGGCAAGCATGGACCTGTGAATACACAGACGGGTCAGTCACGGACGACCCGGCAAGCATGGACCTGTGAATACACAGACTGGTCAGTCACGGACGACCCGGCAAGCATGGACCTGTGAATACACAGACTGGTCAGTCACGGACGACCCGGCAAGCATGGACCTGTGAATACACAGACTGGTCAGTCACGGACGACCCGGCAAGCATGGACCTGTGAATACACAGACTGGTCAGTCACGGACGACCCGGAAGCATGGACCTGTGAATACACAGACTGGTCAGTCACGGACGACCCGGCAAGCATGGACCTGTGAATACACAGACTGGTCAGTCACGGACGACCCGGCAAGCATGGACCTGTGAATACACAGACTGGTCAGTCACGGACGACCCGGCAAGCATGGACCTGTGAATACACAGACTGGTCAGTCACGGACGACCCGGCAAGCATGGACCTGTGAATACACAGACTGGTCAGTCACGGACGACCCGGCAAGCATGGACCTGTGAATACACAGACGGGTCAGTCACGGACGACCCGGCAAGCATGGACCTGTGAATACACAGACGGGTCAGTCACGGACGACCCGGCAAGCATGGACCTGTGAATACACAGACTGGTCAGTCACGGACGACCCGGCAAGCATGGACCTGTGAATACACAGACTGGTCAGTCACGGACGACCCGGCAAGCATGGACCTGTGAATACACAGACTGGTCAGTCACGGACGACCCGGCAAGCATGGACCTGTGAATACACAGACTGGTCAGTCACGGACGACCCGGCAAGCATGGACCTGTGAATACACAGACTGGTCAGTCACGGACGACCCGGCAAGCATGGACCTGTGAATACACAGACTGGTCAGTCACGGACGACCCGGCAAGCATGGACCTGTGAATACACAGACTGGTCAGTCACGGACGACCCGGCAAGCATGGACCTGTGAATACACAGACTGGTCAGTCACGGACGACCCGGCAAGCATGGACCTGTGAATACACAGACTGGTCAGTCACGGACGACCCGGCAAGCATGGACCTGTGAATACACAGAAGGGTCGGTCACGGACGACCCGGCAAGCATGGACCTGTGAATACACAGAAGGGTCGGTCACGGACCACCCCGCAAGCATGGACAGGTGAATATACGGAAGGGTCGGTCACGGACGACCCAGCAAGCAAGGACTCATGGATACACAGACTGGTCGGTCACGGACGACCCGGCAAGCATGGACAGGTGAATATACGGAAGGGTCGGTCACGGACGACCGGCAAGCAAGGACCCATGAATACACAGACGGGGTGGTCGAGGACAACCAGGCAAGCATGGGCTCGTGAATACACAGACAGGTCGGTCACGGACGGACGCAGCCTTGAGAGGAGGAGCTTGCTGGCTGTGCCTCCAACACCCTACTGGACACAGGACAGCAGATCTAGGCACTGCCACCTGCACAAACTACTCTGCAGAAGTAGAAGCCCTGATCCACGCCGCAAGCACCATCATCGGAGCGCCTGTCACAGCCAAACACCCAGGTCGTCTTCCTGACTGATGCCACCTCCGTAACAGAGGCAGTCAGCCAGAGCGAGCACAGCATACATCACGTGCAGCATGCTGGTAGATCCCTTGACCTTGTGACAACTCAAGGAAACACAGAGGCAGCTATCGGAACATGTTTTGCATTGAAAGAGGGAGGTGGGACGGGAAGGAGCATCCTGCATTGACAAGTATTTGACAACAGTATCATCTTCTAATTTTCATATAAGCTGAGGGAAGGGGGGGGGGGGGGGGGGACCAGCAAAACAGAAGAGAGGGGGGGGAGGGGGAGGTGGCTTTCATCTTCTAAAATTCTTCTACAGGCAGGGGGAAAGGTGATGGGGGCGGGGGTGTGGGGGGAAGGGGAGAGAGAGAGCAGTTGCAGGATTTCCAGTTTTCACTAAATTCTGATCCGAGTGTAGAGCAGATGGCTCTCATCTCAAAAGTCTTGTAAAAGCGGGGGGCCGAGGTGGTAATGGAGGTGGGGGTGGGGCTGGTGGTGGAATGGGATGAAAGGGACGACACTCATCTTCCAAAGCGGAGGTAAACGCGAACATGATGCTTCTGTTCAAAACTGCATCCTCTTCAGTGTGACAGAGGAGTCTATGCAGGCGATGACGCTTCCCACAGCTTTTAATAGATTCACAAGCATGTACTCGCACTTATCCTGCAGGGATTTTAACATAAAGCGAATTTTGAGGGTATATTAGCTTACCTAGGACAGTCAAGACTACAACGCAGCAATTGAAAAGCGTTCAAAAATCTGCAAGGGAGGTAATCTGTGCTAATGCTCACGTTCAGTGAGAGTGACCTCGCCGTTTTCATGGGACAAATCAGCCACTGGCGAGCAAGCCCAAAGGAATTCAGTCCCATCAGTCAGCTGAACAATTCAATAAAAGTGAGACAATGCCCTAAACAGAGATGTGAAACGCTGCTCCTGTCATGCCGACGGACGGATTGTCAATCGTGATCCTTGTGTGCATTTCAAATAAAGTATTTGATTTAGTAATCTGTTTGCTTATCCCATAAACTGAGAAAAGGTAACTCTTTTTGCAATGGAAAGACAGGCATTATCTTTCCGTGAGGTTGTTTTCCTCGGAATACGGAATCTATAATGGGTGATCTTTTGATAAAAGTGCACAAGAAGTCCTGAGAGCGCCAGCGGCCACTTGATCCGATTATCTACTTTTTTTCCCCTTCAGATCTTCAAATCTCCTTTTGTATGTGTGTGTAAAAGACAGAAACACAGCTGAGCTATGGAAAAAAACAACAACAAACAAACAAACAAAAAAAGCAGAAAACAAGCCAAATGGACTAACAAACACAATGTCCACCCTAGTGTCGGCGTAGAGTGGACTTTCCCAACCTGCAGTGATGACCAGAACGATGCATCAACCCAAAAGCCGACATGTATACTATGAATTGTAAATAGAAGAACACAACACCACACCACACACACACACACACACACACACTCACCGAAAAGTAAAGACCGACTTTCTTGAACACATGCGGGGGTGAACGGCTGGGACACGGCCACTGCATACAGGCTGAACTGTGAACGACATGAATCACACACACACACACACACACACACACACACACACACACACACACACACACACACACACACACACACCACCACCACCACCACCACCACCACCACCACCACCCGAGGTTCACTTGATGTACAACTCAAACTCCATGTTCAGAACTGATATTTCAAGAATCCATGCTAAATTTGGGCAGAACAATTTGCGGGCAAACCTCGAAACAATATTTTGCATGAACACTCCTTTATGAGAGAGAGAGAGAGAGAGAGAGAGAGAGAGAGAGAGAGAGAGAGAGAGGAGAGAGAGGCTATGGAAGGAGGGAGGGGGCTCTCATCATGCACCTTCGCGGCTTCTTTTCTCTGCACGGCTATCTTTCATTCAGGGGTAAAAAGGGTCAGATGTGATCTTTATACATTTTTTCTTACAAATATGAATTGATCATACACACTCGTAGATCTATTTGCACAGAGAGAGAGAGAGAGAGAGAGAGAGAGAGAAGAGAGAGAGAGAGAGAGAGAGAGAGAGAGAGAGAGAAGACAAGTCAAGACAAAATTCTTTATTTACGATGATAATAGATAAGTACTGATATACTTTTTTTACATCCAGTCCTTGCCCTGAGTAGGGTCAACAATGCAAAATAAGTTAAGGCAACAAAAGAAGCATGCAAAAAGTGACTATAACTACAATAGGATACGAACACCTGATAAAACAATCGAACGAGAGAGAGAGAGAGAGAGAGAGAGAGAGAGAGAGGACAAGACAAGACAAAATTCTTTATTTACGAGGATAATAGATAAGCACTGATGTTTTTTTTACATCCAGTTCTCGCCCTAAGTAGGGTCAACAATGCAAATAAGTTAAGACAACAAAAGAAGCATGCAAAAAGTGACTAGAACTACAATAGGATACGAAAACCTGATAAAACATCAACAGAGAGAGAGAGAGAGAGAGAGAGAGAGAGAGAGAATTTTCATCATGCCGATGGAAGAAAAGAAAGTATAACTCTTGCTTTTCTTCCCGGGAACACAGCATTAGTCATTCCCCGGTGTTTTCCCCGAAACGTTCCTGTAGATAAGCCAGAGTAGTTCCCCTTCGGGGTTTTCTTTGCTGACGCCATTCTACGTGTATGAAACTGAAAGTAGATCACTTGGAAATGCTCGGATTTTTCCATCCAAAGATTTGTGTAACGCCATCCCAGTCTGCACTCATGACATATGGGGCAACCATTCAAAGATTACGTGTTTGCTATAAATACAGAGTATTTTACCTGCGCCACAGGTGGAGGTGTCATTTACACTTCAGCTTTTGCAGCGCGTACCAGCAAGCGTATTCTTATTCGGTGAGTTCATAGTTGCTGATTTGTCATGTAGTGATGCACGGTTTTTACGTACTTAGGCGAGCTCAGCGGAAGTGCACCTCGCGTGAGAAGTGTTCACTGACAGTCAGGTAAACAAGCAGACGAACTCCGGCAGTACGACACTGGTCTCAAAGAGAGCGGATCTGCTAACTCTCTTCCCTTTAGCGACCAACATCAACATTTGATGGCTACAGTCACTTTCGGGAGGAAGCATGCGCGCAGCAACCAAAACACACACACACACACACACACACACACAATCACTGGGGCACGCACCCTCGAGAGGAAATAAAGCTGTCTTGTTGCGTGCATGGATGAGTGGAAGGAAGTTGCGGGCCTGAGCTGCCTACTGCAGCCTGGGGCCAGCTAGTCCATGAAAAGCGACCGTGGTAGCCAGCCTGCTGGCAGCTCCGCACTTAGTTTTTACCTTTTTTTTTTTTTTGGTTTTGCTTTTTTGTGCAGGCTAGTGAGTAGGTAAGTTAGGGGTGGGGGGTGTCACTTTGTGGTATGAATGTGTGTATCTCATGTTTATGAAAAAGGAATTAGAATAGGGTTGTTTTTTTTTTTTCAGCAGATCCCCCATTTATAGTCTCATAATAATCAGCCTGTTGATTGTGGAGACTCAACGGAAGAAGAAGAAGAATGCCTGGAGGAGGGAAGAGAGACTGCATGGGGTTCTAAAGAGTTGCAGTCCCTGATGGTACATGTGATGAAGGAGTTCCTATAATCAAGTTTACAGAAGATGTTGTGGTAGGCTAGGTTGTGACCTCGTCGTGCTCTGGTTTGGGGTCTCAAGTTTGGGGCTTTTACATTTATCAGCCCATGGTGAATTTGTGTGTGTTGTGTCGTGTCGTGTCGTGTTGTGTCCAAAAACTCCAAGATGGAGGGTGGTCTGGGGATCCTTCAATGAAAAAAAAAAAAATTGCATTTTCATCAGAAGGGGGTAGGAAGGAAGAGGAGACAGGGAGGTTCCAGGCATCCAGGAAGGTCCACCCCCCCTCCCCCCCCCATGTCCATCCCTGTTGTTTTCTGTTTAGTTTGCTCCCTTGTCAGGTGCCGGAAAGAAACCATGTGATGGGATTGTAGTTTCTTTCTTGACTTGAAATGTGACGATCATTTTGAGCTAACACTTCTGTGTAAACTGATGTTCAAAGCCTGTCCACTCACTGTCCATACTGCTGACCTCTCTGACAAAGAGTAAGTTGAGTTGATGCTACTCCGTGATCTGGATTGACATCAGAGGGAATATGTGTGTTTGTCTGTTTGTCTGACTGTCTCCTTGTTGTCAAAGACCATGAAATTACATATCCAATGTTGTAACACATTTTAATCTATAGGAAGAAACGATGTTAATTTTTTTAGAGAAAGCAAACCCATCAGTTGATGTCATTGTTTTGAATGTCACAGGATCACAGAGTGTGTAACGAGACACATTGATGATGGCGAGCCAAGACTGCAAGACGAGCATTGAGGAGAAACTGGTGATCCTGCGGAATATGGTCCCATCCATGTGCAAGAGTCTCGTCCCCACTGAGTTTGTTCCTCGGCTGGGTGCACTGATTCCCGGTAAGAGGCGCTTGACAGCTTGGCTTTTAATGTTGAGAAAACGTGTCTTATAAATGTGTTCTGTTTTCAGTGTTTTGGCGTGTGTGATTTGTAAACACATGAATCATACACTTGTGCACAAGAGTGTACATACAGACACACACACAGACACACAGATACACAGAAACACACACACCGAGACACAAACACACATGCACACAAAGACACAGACACATATATACACACACACACACATAACACACACACACACACACACACACACACACACACACACACACACACACACACACACACACTCCACATACATGTCTCTCTCTCTCTCTCTCTCTCTCTCCTCCTCTCTCTCTCTCTCTCGCTTGCTTGCTTGCTCTCTTTGTCTTTATCTCTGTCATTCTACCTTTTCTGTCTGTTTATTATCATTTCTCATGTGTCATATAACAAATAATATATAAGCATTTTCATTATACATGAAGTTTGAGGAATTCATTTTCTTTGTATGTCTCTCTGTCTCTCTCTTAGTCTCTAGCTCTCCCTCTCTCTCTCTCTCTCTATCTTGTGTGTGTGTGTGTGTGTGTGTGTGTGTGTGGGGTGTGTGTGTGTGTGTGTGTTGTGTGTGTGTGTGTGTATGACTCGGACTCGGTCTTTAATTGTCGGGAGAACCATTAAAGGTCTATACAGACACATCATGAGAAATCATCATCTGGGCCCCATACAGGGAGCCATCACTGTCTTTACAAAGTCATGCAATAAGGAACTTATTTTGCAATCTGAGTTTGTAAGTCATCATTGCCTAGCATTTCATTTGGTTGCGTAGTAGGTTTTACAATTTTGAATACAGCCTATCTTTAAACAGTTGTTCTGTTAGCTTCAGTTGCAGCAGTTTGTATGTAGCGCAGATGCCCGGAAAATGAGTTTCATCTTCGACCTCACCACATGCTGAGCATTTCCTGTCTTTTCTTGTATGTTCTTGTACCTACCCCTTTCTGTTTGTACGTCATGAGAGCTGAAACCAAGTTCCTGTCTTTTCTTGTATGTTCTTGTACCTACCCCTTTCTGTTTGCATGTCATGAGAGCTGAAGGCAAGTCTGCTGAGATCACATCTCTGTTCGAAGTATTTCACGTTTAGTATGTATGGTTCTAGTCGGTAGTTTTCAGTAATTCTGTTGTAAAATTATAGTCTTGAAGTGGTTCTTTTTTTGTGTTGTTTCCAGAAGTCTGTGTATTCAGATTCCAATTTCTTTTTTAGGGTAAATTTTGTTCTCCTATATTACAAGTCGATTGATTTTTCAAGATGTGATTGATTCCCAATTCATGCAAAACTGTTTGGATAAAATTCTAACCATGGAGTGTTAGATATTTCTACATTTTGAATCATGCTGCTATATGACTGTTTGAGCCAGGACGATTTGTCTGCTTTCGTTATGTGTAACAAGCTGCTATATGACTGTTTGAGCTAGGACGAATTTGTCTGCTTTCGTTATGTGTAACAAGAACCCCAGAGTTTGGTATATTGTTTGTAGGCAAATTGTGAAATGACCAAGTTCTGTGTGTGTGTGTGTGTGTGTGTGTGTGTGTGTGTGTGTGTGTGTGTGTGTGTGTGTTTGGAGTGTGTTTACGCATGTACATTTTGTGTGTGTATGTTTGTGCATGTACATACAACTTTATGCATACATTATATTTATCATCCCAGTTGATCTGCGACGTGACATCCTGGAGAAAGAGGAAGCTGGACGCAGGGAGGAGGCAGCCAAGCTGCTGTTGGATAAAGTGATTGAAGAAGGGGAGAGAGGAATGAATGTCTTCCTGACTGTACTACAACAAGAAGGCAACAATCCTGGTGTGTGGTGTCACTTTCTGAAGTGCATTTTGTCATTTTGCGTCATTTGAAATTAATGATGAAATACTTTTGTTTTCAAATTGTACAGAACTGTTCTGAGCAAGACAGAGCATCGTTGATTTACATGTTTTATTTTGTTTGTTTTTATGCATATTCACACACACACACACACCGCGCGCATGCATGCACGCATGCACGCACGCACGCACACACACGCACATAGACACATATGCACACACACATACACACATGCACAAACACATTGATTAAAATCATTATATCAGTGTAAGCTTTAGTAAACTACGCACATTTTCAGTTACAGAAATGCATTGACTGCCAAAAGTAGAGTAAAAGATAGAATATTGTAAGGTCTTTAAAATCAACCAACAGCATATTATAGTATGGATGAAAATGTCATATTACATGTGAGAGTTAAACATGTTTAAAGGCAGAAAGACAGAATCTGTATGAGTAATTCTGACGTATTAAAACCAGTAATAAAGGAAAGTTTTATAGAATGCAGATGATGTAAAGAGATTCATACAAGTTCTTAACAGCCATCCACGCATGCACGCACGCACGCACGCACGCAGGCACGCACGCACGCACACACACACACACACACACACACACACACACACACTTACATGAAATTAATTACACATATCATCGTGTGGAAGCAAATACCATTTAGGTATTATAAGAAATTCTTCTTTCACCAGTGTACCCAGAATTCATGCATTCAGTTAATTGCTGATTCATGTACACAGTATGAGTAAGTAATGGTGGTTTCCATGAAACTACTGATGCCAGCAATTTTTACGCAAACTGACCATTGGCGTAGACAGAGCAAGGCAGGCTGAAATGGAACTGGAGCAGGGCATACATGGTCACAGAATTTGAGACTTGTCGATGGCCAGATCTTGCTGCAAAGTGAGACGACTGCAGGTAGAAATCTAAACAAATTTTAAAAGTGTTGATAAGGACTCGGCCAAAGAACGTAGACAAACAAATCACAAGATGAAACACGACGCGTTTCGACCTCCTAGGTCTTCTTCAGGCAAGATACACAACCCTCAGGACAATGAAAATGATCGGGCAATCACGCACCTTCATCAAACTTCGGCGCAAGATGAATGAAAGCAAGGCTGTCAGGAAGGAGACATTTTCATTCAACGCCCATCTTGTGCTGAGTTTTGATGAAGATAAGAGATTACTCGTTCATTTTTGTTGTCCTGAGTGTTGTGTATCTTCTTGCCTGAAACTGATACAAGTGGTCAAAATGCATCATCTTTTCGCTTGTCAACATTTTTCAGCAAAACCTTATAAATTCGTTTAAAGATTTGTTTAGATTTCGCCAGAAGTCGCCTCACTCCGCAACTAGATTTTGTTTATGGCTGTCATTGAGGAAGAGGATGACTGAGGAGATGCTTTTTGAGCATGGCAGTTCCTTGGGAACTGTCACTGGATGGATGTGGCTTCACTCCCTACAAGGGGGTGCTCACTCACGCTGGCTCACTGACAGTTTATCATCATCGGTAGGCCATTTAGTAGATGGTGTCTCACACAAGGGGGTGCTCACTCACGCTGGCTCACTGACAGTTTATCATCATCGGTAGGCCATTTAGTAGAGGGTGTCTCGCACCAGTAGGGTCAAAACAGGCATGGCAGTAGTGCTGTGTTTCCTGTGGTGGGTGGTCTCTCGGCAGCTCAGAATGTTGTCGTTCCCTGTGGACCATGGTGCTTGGGTTGCTGCAGGACAAACCTGGGTGTGGGTGGGTGCGGGGGAGCTGGTAGGAGCATCATGGGAAAGATGCCAGTAAGGCAAGCACTGACGATATTAAGAGAACAAACAAAGTCGCTGGGGAGTTCTGTTCCAGACTGAGCTGCATCACAAGACTTGTTTTCTACTCTCCCTTTCTTCATATACTCTGGCCTGTGAGATACAGACACCTGCAGTGTTGGCCAGAAAGGTTGAGCATCCCACTGGTGAACCCTTTGGTTTATCAGATTTAATGTCACATTCCAACCTGCACAGGCACTGGTAAGGGCTGAACAATCTTTAAAAGAAGACCACACACACACAAAAAAAAGCCGCTGATGAAAGTAGAGTTCATGACCTCTCTGCCCACAGCGCTAATTGCTGCACTACTGCTGGCTGGCAGTCAACTTTTGTTGTCGAAGTATTCTGAGTTAGGATCTGCAGACGTCTAATGCTCCTACCTGGGGTGTGTCAAAAGAAAACTGTCAGCAGAATTGCAAGTTTAATGGCATGCCAATTTAGCAGCAGTGTTTGATGAGAGCTTAGTAGTAATTACACAAGTGGTGATAATTGACTCAAAAGTGAAACCATGTGCAATAAGTTTTGGAGGTTAACAGTGGGCCATTGATCCTCAGGTTGGTCGAACATTCTCAAGCCACTGGAAAACATTGACGGAATTGATGCCGACGATTCTGCAAATGACTACTATGAATTCATCATCCATCTCCTGGAAGGTGATATAATTGACAGATTGACTGATGGGCATCTGCAAGAAATCCTTATACATCTGGAGAGTAACGAGGCCATCGATGAATATGAGTCAGAGAGAATCCAGTCCAGATACCGTAGCCAGGGAAGATTCAGTGCGGCTGTACAGATGTTCACAGTCCTTGGCATGCGAGACTCTCAGTGGCCAGTCAAATTCTTCCTGGCTCTTCGTGAAGCAAACAAGAAACTGTACAAAAAGATTGCACCGTTTGAGGATGAACCAGGTGAGCATTGAATACTATTGAATTTATTACCAAATATGCATTAATTTCTGTGTTTGGTAAAGATATGTGTGTTGCCTTTGAATGACTTTCCTTTCCAGTTGCTGTAAAAATACATGTACACCTTTCACACGTGCTGTACTACACTTCTCTCTCTCTCTCTCACAAACACATAAACACACACACACAGACACACACACACACACAGACACACACACACACACAGACACAGACACACACACACACAGACACACACACACACACACACACACACACACACACACACACACACACACACACACACACACACACACACACATATGAGCACACACCCATGTGTATACACACACATACTTAAAACATACATAACTTTTATTGATTCAAGTTATTCTGCATGACAAACGCACAGAGCTAGCTCTCTGTTTCATACATGCACACACTCACACACATGCATGTGCACACACACATACACACACATGCACATGCATACTCATGCGCATGCACGCACACACACTTGCACACACGCACGCACACACACACACACACACACACACACACACACACACACACACACACACACAAGTACACACACACAAGCGCACACACACAGACACACACACACACACACACACACACACACACACACACACACACACACACACACTCGCTCTCTCTCTCTCTCACACCTTTACTTTCCAACATGTTACTCTGTGTGAGCAGTGGTCGACAAAGAATCCAGTGAAATGGGCGGAGCCAGTGGCGCCACGGGCAGCGCCCCACCAGTCAGCCTGGAGTCTGAAGGAGCCATCGCACGGGACTCTCAGGAGCAGACCCATCCCAAGCAGCTGCTTGCTCCTCAGGAGACTCAAGGTCTGGTTCTTGTGGAACAAAGCTGTCCTCGTCTGCTGATCCGTACACCGGCAGCAGGTGGTTGTACCTAAAACTGTGTTGTCCAGCAGGTTGAGAAGGCCTGCCCAGTTCAGTAATGATAATGATAATGTTGATTTTTATAGCGCCTATTCTCTAAAGATTAGGGCCCTAAGTGCTTTACATATCATATAATAAACACTCTCGTTTACACAATGGGCTGCCTACCTGGGTAGTGCTGACTGAAGAGCTGCCTGCCGGCACATCATTCAGTCATTTCCCATGTCATCCAGTCAATATCGTTCACTCAATTTCCTTACTTCCTTCATTCTTTCCACTTCTCAGGCAGGATGCATGCTATGTGTAACGTGTCATCCATTCCAACGGCCAAACTGGCCTTCTCTTCCGAAAGTTGGTGATGGGATTTTACATGTGTGCAAGATGTTATGCGTGCGTTCACACTCGGAACCTCGGTTAATAGGCTCATTCGAAGGATTGTATGGGAAATGGAGTCGGAACCAATGTTAACTCCCAGGGAAAAATCCCTCTGCACCGAAACGGCCCGGCAGAGATTCGAACCTGCAACCCCAGGATCACCAAGATTACGAGTCCGGTGCTCTACTAGCTGAGCTGTTCCGGCCCCCAGTATCTGCTATGTGGATGGGTGTGGTTTTTGTGTGGGATCCAACATGGTGTGTCTTAGTCAGGTGTGCAGCCGGTGAAGAATTTTTAATCCAGGACCAGATGCAAGAAGTCAGAAGCCCTCTCCCCCCCCCCCCCCCCCCCCCCAGCCCCCCAATCCTAGGAATGAATTAAAAAGCCAAACAAGCCGACACCCTCTCTCCTCCCCTTCCAACATATGTATGTGTGTGTGTGTGTGTGTGTGTGTGTGTGTGTGGTGTGTGTGTGTGTGTGTGTGTGTGTGTGTGTGGGAGTGAATATGGATGTATGATGTCTCTTTTTTTTTTGTAAACCTTTTTCTGTATTTCTGTAAACTTAACACTGGAATTCTGCAGCTTTCTCCACAAACACATACATTTTTGGTATTATTCACAGGTGCCTTTGAATATTAGCTTAGGTGTTCAAGGAACTGGTCCTAGAAGCTTGACGTAGTATTCATCTTTCGGACTTGCCTGTCATCAACAGCGTATCAGACATTTTTTATGTTGTTAAAAAAAAAAAAAACCAGATGTTGAAAAAAGTGATTGGGTTTTTTTTTTCACAATATAAAAGCGATTTTTTTTTCACAGTGTAGTTTATTTTCATATTTTTTTTTCATAATATATTTTATTTTCATCCTTCCAAGTATTATTACTTCCTTCAGAGCAGCAAACTCAAAGCAGTGCTGTCTCTTGGGATCATCTTTTTTGGCAAGCAGCGTATCATAAGTAAGCTATGAAGACTTTGCTTCATCACATCTTTGGAAAGAAACAAAAATACCTTGTCTCATCCATTATCAGGCAACCATGCAGCCTGATTTTTTTTTTTTTTTTAAAGATTAAGAGGTTTGGTGACGCTTTAAGTGATGGACATTACAAATGAATACAGGTCTTGCTGAAAACAGTCGGTGCTGATAAAGATGGAGGTGTATGCTATCTTCTGGAGCCTAGGCTCATTTTGGGGCCTGCGCAAAGGTATCACATTTTGGGGCCTGCACAAAGATATATTTTGGGGTCTGCACAAAGATTTTTCTATATTTTGAGGCCTGCACAAAGGTATCCCATTTTGGGGCCTGCACAAAGGTATCCCATTTTGGGGCCTGCACAAAGGTGTCACATTTTGGGGCCTGCACAAAGATATATTTTGGGGGCTGCACAAAGGTGTCATTTTGGGGCCTGCACAAAGATATATTTTGGGGCCTGCACAAAGTTCACATTTTGGGGCCTGCACAAAGATATATTTTGGGGCCTGCACAAAGGTTCACATTTTGGGGCCTGCACAAAGATAATTTTGGGGCCTGCACAAAGATATATTTTGGGGCCTGCACAAAGGTATCACATTTTGGGGCCTGCACAAAGGTATCACATTTTGGGGCCTGCACAAAGTATATTTTTGGGGCCTGCACAAAGGTATCACATTTTGGGCCTGCACAAAGTATCACATTTTGGGGCCTGCACAAACATATATTTTGGGGCCTGCAAAAAGATATATTTTGGGGCCTGCACAAAGATATCACATTTTGGGGCCTGCACAAAGATATAATTTTGGGGCCTGCACAAAGTATCACATTTTGGGGCCTGCACAAAGTATCACTTTGGGGCATGCACAAAGATATATTTGGGGCCTGCACAAAGATATATTTTGGGGCCTGCACAAAGGTATCATTTTGGGGCCTGCACAAAGATATATTTTGGGGCCTGCACAAAGGTATCACATTTCGGGGCCTGCACAAAGATATATTTGGGGCCTGCACAAAGGTATCACTTTTGGGGCCTGCACAAAGGTATCATATTTTGGGCCTGCACAAAGGTATCACATTTTGGGCCTGCACAAAGGTATCATATTTTGGGGCCTGCACAAAGGATATCATATTTTTTCTCACACTTGCCTGATGGATGACAGCCCATTGTTCTGCTTGGCGTGGAAATGCCCACATAACCAGGATGGCCCCCCTCCCTCCCCCCCCCCCCCCCTCCCCCTCCCCCCCACCCCCCACCCGCTCCGCCCCTCCCCTCCCACTTTTCGCACACTACCTCCTTTACCAGTTAGAAAGAAAGGTCAGTGACCCCGCTTTCCTGAGTTTTGCTTGTGTCTCACTCTACTGCAGCGTCTCTTCCTCACGAGTATTGAATGTGTTTTTGTTTATTCCTCTCTCTTCTCGCTCTGTCTGTGTCTCCCTGCCTCTCTCTGTCTCTGTCTTTCTCTCTGTCTCTGTCTCTGTCTCTCTCTCTTTTCTTCTTTTTTCTTTTTTTTTTTCTTTTTCTTTTTTTTTTTTCAATTTTGGTCCACGCCCTGACACATGGAGGAAAAAGTTTTGTTTTGTGTTTCAATAACTGGATGAGGCCTCTGTGGATATTACATGCAAATAACATGCAGTGTCCTAGTCAGATTCATTAAGAACAACTTTTTTTCTTTTTTTTTTAAATTTTCAGGTGCTGAACTAGGTTCAGGATTGTGTGAAGAGAGGGCTGGTGAAAGGGAAGATGAAGTCCAGGAACGAGAGGGCAGCCGGTGGGTAGTGCTGGTGGTTCTGATGACGCCTGTAGTGATGGCGGCGCTGCTGTGTCTGCGCCTGTTGCTGATTCTGATGAGGATCAAAGGCAGGGTTTTCTGACGATGAGAAGCAGGACGTGGAAGGTTGGTATTTGTGCCAGTCCAATACTTCCCAGCAACTATTCAGCCATTGCATTTGATTTTACCATGTCTGTTCTAGCATTCTGTTTATTGGAGTTTTAGGCATATGCGTTGTTCTGTGAGTAGTCTTTGAAAAGCCTTACCTTGGTGGTGTCCTGGAGTTTCCATGGACAAGGCAGACAGCGTGCTAATGAGTCTTGTACCACGAGCATTGTTTTCTGTAGTCAGTAGAACATGGAATTCCTTCTACACAGTGTGAAAACGTTGTCCAGTGAAGCATGGTGCTGTGTGTTTTCTCGTGTAGAATCGGAGAAAACCTGCCAGTGGGGGGCACCTCAGGCTGCTGCCCCAGGGCCCTGGAACTGCGAGAGTATCAGCGTGAGCTGGCAAGGAGGGCACTGGACGGCTTCAACTCCATCATCTGTGCCCGACAGGGTCAGCAAGACCAGGGTGGCCCTGCATATTGTGCAGAAGCACCTGGAAAAAACAGCAGGAAGGTAATGATGTTCTTGGTGTACACGAGTCATGATTGACCTCGATATTGCCCAGGTAATGATCATTGTGAGAGTGGTATGTGTACAGGAATCATAACTGACACTATATACATTCCATGGATAATGACAGTTATTGTGTACTGGAATCGTGACTGACTTTAGTACCTTTCCTGGAATAATCAGACAGGAAAGTCATATGCCATGGTCATATTTGTAACTGGAGAGGTTTCTTGCTACTGGCAGAGCTGAGAATATGAGAAAAAAAAAACTGTCTGAAAGAAAATGATCATATCCACAGATTACCAATCTGCAAACAGAAAGTTTGTTGCACTTCCTGTATTCCCTGCCTTGATTTAGCCTTGAACTTAATCCCAATGGTGCTGATATGGGTGGACAGACTTTGGTGTCCTCTGCGCCGATTTTGATGAAACTTGATGCTGATACAAATGGAACTGGAAATGGCTTAATCTCGATTTTCTTTCTGAAATACATTTGAGGGTGAAAAAAAATTTATTTGAGGAGCAGTGATAAATGACAGAAAGTTGCAACAACCAAGTCTTGATTACTTAAGTGCTGAGTTCTTCACATTTGTGATGTGCACAAATAGTTCATGTAGTAGATTATTACTGATGAGATTTTGAAAAAAACGAAAAACAAAAAAGAATGAAAAAGAAAATTCTAACATTGGACAGTCATGGTGTAAGATTTCTAAGATGCTCTCAGAATGGTGCGAAGCAAGGAATTTAGTGCATGCGGGACGCTTTTGATTGTGGACAGCAGAGATAGGGAGCCGAGATGGGGGCCGATAGCTCAGTTGGTAGAGCGCCGGACTCGTGATCCTGGGGTTGCGGGTTGGGATTTCGGTATAGGGGGTTTTTTCCCCTCGGAGTTAAATTGGTTCTGACTCCATCCCCCCTATAGTCGTTCGGATGGGACTATAAACGAGGTCTGTCTTGTCACATGCACTAAAGACCATACACGGACTCAAAAGATCCGATGCTCATGTCCTAAGACGGGTAAAAGTGCCGGCTACACGAAAATACACATGCATGCAACCAAAGTTGTATGTTAATAATGGTCAACCTGATGACCGTTGAACATTACTGGAAGAAGAAGAAAAAGAGAGAGGAGGGGAGGGAAAAGGGGAGATTGTGACTTTGGTTTTCTGCTCTCTCTTTTCTCTCCCCCCTCCTCTCTCTCTCTCTCTCTTCTCCCCCCCCCCCCCCCCCCCCCCCCCCCTTTCTCTCTCCTCTCTGATGATGATCTGCCATTTTTTACTTGATATTTTGGAGTGGTTTGTTACCCTCAGATTAGGTGGCTGTCTTGCTGATTCATAAAAAAAAATCAGTCTTCGACAGCTAAAGAAAGCAGCAGTTTCGTTGCTTGTTCTTTTTTTTTTTCTTTTCACCTTTTTTTTGTACCCGGGTGCTAACAGTGTTTCGTTTGGTTACTTTTCGTGGATGAAAAATTTTTTGTTCGAGAGTTATCTTCCCCTTCCCTCCCTTGGTCGAATCTCATTTTTTTAATTGTGAAAATTCTTTAAATATGATACCTCAGAACCTACATAGTTGTATGTACGTCACTAAAGTCACAAAAATTAATGTTTTTTGATTCATTACAACCATACTGGCTGAGAAGCCATATTTTCTCTAAACTGGTATTTCGCACGAGCAATCTTGGCCCCATTTTCAATTGTCTGTCGAATGATATTGAATAATTCTTGATTTTACAAAAAAGTAAGAGGAAACCGAAGAATCTGAAGATGCATGTTAAAAGTAAAGTCATAAGCTTCTTTGTTTTATCGCATGCCTATGATCTTTTCTGTAAAAGCTTGCGACTGTCGGAGTTTTGACCCAAAAATATCTTTTTACGAAATTCGGACTTCTCGATCGAAATCTTGCTAATGCCCTCCTTTTTTGTTATGAATACAACTGAAAATGTGTAGAATTTATTATTTAACAGACCGTTTCAACAGATTTATTTTCATTTGAAAATGTGCGCCGACGGCCGACGAAGTGAAAAGTCAGCTGTGTTTTCTAGTAATTTTTAATAACAGAAATCTCCACTTAGACACTGTCTCGGAAAATGAAGTTTATATTTTATGAAAAGAGCGAGATGCCAGCTTTTTATCATTACAAATTATTTAAAGCTGTTTGGTATTTTTCATCGAAATAAAGGAAAATATGACGCAAGCTTGTTTAAAAGTGGTTTCATCTGGGACATTAATCGGCAATGATTTAGTACAGGAAAAAAATTGTCAAATGTGACTTGCTGCATTTTATTCCTTGTGTTCTGAGGTTTTCATCGATAGTAAATATTGTGTTGATAGTTTGAACGGACAGCGAGCCAGACAACACGGAAGCTGCCATAGAAAACCAAAATTCTGTTGGTTCGGCCTCGCGAGCTCGTTTCGTCTTCGACACCGTATCGCTGGCTTTGCGGTCCGGTCAGGGTGTATATAAGTGGGCGCGTTGTGTGAGAAGGGGGCAGAGAGAGTGTTCCCTAGAGTCCCATGATGTGAGCGATGGCGTGAGAGAGAGAGAGAGCGCTCAGTGCGCTGAGCGCTGGGCGAGAGAGCTCCTTGCCATGGGGAGAAATAAAGACAAGGAAAAACTCCAAGTCGTCCAACTGCGTCTTCTTGACTGGCTGTTGTCCTTGGTTTCCCTGCACTTCTCACCATCTGCCTGTCTTCACCTGCAACCCTTACCCCTCCTCACCATCACAATGGCGCTGGAGCGGATTGAAGACAAGGGACCAAGGAGACACAGCCAAGAAGACCGGGACCCCAGGGCCAGCCAACTACCTCTGCAGTCCTGCATCCCCTTTGGGCTTCCTTCCTGGCTCCTTCAGGGTGGTTGGGGGATGGTTTCGGACGAAATACCGGACATCCTTGCGGAGTGCTGCTTGTCGTGGGCCACCGTGCAGGGTGAGGGCGTCCCTGGGTGTGGTTGCTGGCAGTGGTCCTCCCCAGCCGGGTTTTGACTTTCCGCCGGAGGTGCTGGAGATGGGACCCATGCTCAGAGATGGTCCCGTCCTGGCCCTGCTGCCTGGTGGGAGACGCTGTAGCCGGGGTGACCCACATCGCGCTGCTCTCCCAGTTCTCCAATGTGCTACTGGCCCACCTACGCCAGCCCCACGGCGGCCCCTACGCGTCTGGTAGGGAAACCAACAAAAAGGTATGACCTCAGTGCCTGCCTGGATGACCAGGAACTCTTTCATTTAACTGATTCGGTCGGATGTTACACAGACAGTAAATATTTTCCCGGGACTGATTTATAAAGATCGTGAATACCTCCTTTTGGGGAAGAGGTGGCTGTGGATGGTTGTTAACCAATTTTTTGTCTTTTTTTGCACAAGCTAGTATATGTTTGTTCTTCAGGTTGGATAATGTATCCCCGCGGTTTTTCAGAAGCCTGCAGTTACTGGCTAAGGATTTTATAGCAAATTCCGTTTTCCATTTTGTACCGGACTTTATGGAATCTTGTCAAATAACAAGCCCTTGTTGTCGCCTTGGTACCCCAATTTCCCTGGAATTAACAAATCCATTCAAAGTATATTTTTACCGACCCTTTTTTGGAATGTTGTTTAAATAACAAATCCCCTCTAAGTCATTTTGGTACTTGCATTTTGGAATTTTGTTCAAATAACAAGTCCATTGTTGTCACTCGGTGCCTACCCGATGTTTTGATCATTCCTTTCTGGCCATTTTGTACCGGACTCCATGGAATCTTGTTCAAATAACAAGGGCCCATTGTTGTCGTTTGGTACCCAATGCCTGGAATTACAATATCCATTCAAAGTATATTTTGTACCCGACTTTTTGGAATGTTGTTTTAAATAACAGATCCTCTCTAAGTCATTTTGGTACTTGACATTTTTGGGAATTTGTTCAAATAAAAAGTCCATTGTTGTCACCGGTGCCTACCCCAAAGTGCCCTGTTTTTTGTGCTAACAGTAGTTGTGAAGGAACTAGGTTGAGTTTGACTTTGGGAAATTTTGTTCAAAATGACAAAACCGCCAAATCATACCTTCCTGGGGACTTGACACAAAGGAGGTATAGCAAAATCTGTTTTGCCTTTATTATTTGACTTAATGGAATTTTGTCATTTGGTAACCAATACTTTGGATTAAAGGGAAACCTTCCGAGTATATTTTTGTCTGGCTTTTTGGATTTTTGTTCAAAAAGCAAGTCCATTATTGTCAGTTGGCACCCCGTGTTTTGAGTTTGATAAATCCTTTTTTTTTCTTTCCACTTTTATCGTGCTATGGGCTGACTTTATGGATTTTTGTTCAAATAGCAAGTCCCTTTTGTCACGTTGGCACCCCGTGTTTTGAGTTTTGATAAATCCTCCCAAGTATTCCGTACCTGACCCTTTTGGGGAAAGTTTAAAATAACAAATCCTTGCAAAGTCATTGTTAGTACCTGACATCTTTGGAATTTTGTTTAAATAACTGTCCATACTGTCACTTGGTACCTACCCAGTGCTTTGGGTTTTAACACATGTTCCTAATGATTTCTGATTTTCCGACTTTTGGAACTTTGTTTTAAATATCAAGTCCCGTTTAGTCACTTATGTTACCAAAGTCCGGGTTTTGTTCATGAAAGGAATCCCTTTTTGTCATTTTGTATTTGACTTTTTGGAATTTTTTTTTAAAATACATGTCCATTTTAGTCCCAATGTGAATCCTGGCTTTCAGACGCCTTGTTTAAAAGAGCAAGCCCTTGGTAGTGGAAAAATGTGAAAAGCAAAGAATTTAAGGGAGAACAGATGTTTTGATGTTTTTTTGCATTGATGTAAATGTTTTGTTTTTGGGGTAGTCATGCCTCTAAAGACTTGATGGGGTTTAAGCTTCATTTTTTCATTGATTGATTTTTGCACCCCTTTCTTGATAACTCTGCCATTTTTATGTCATTTTTGCGCCAGCGAGGACGCTGGTTGAACAGAGTAGGGGGGGGATGTAGCCCGGGGGCTAACAGTGTTTCGTTTGGTTACTTTTCGTGGATGAAAGTTTTGTTCGAGAGTTTCTTCCCTTTCCTCCCCTTTGGGCGAATCTCATTTTTTTAATTGTGTAAATTCTTTAAATCATGAATACCTCAGAACCTACATGTTGTATGTACGTCACTAAAGTCACAAAAATTAATTGTATTGATTCATTACAACCATACTGGGTGAGAAGCCATATTTTCTTAAATGGGATTTTGCACGAGCAATCTTGGGGCCATTTTCAAATTTTCTGTCGAATGAATATTGAATAAATTTTTGGGTTTTACAAAAAGTAAAAGGAAAACCGAGAATCTGAAGATGCATGTTTAAAGTAAAGTCCATAAGCTTTCATTTCGTATATCGCATGCCCATGATCTTTTTGTACAAGCTTGCGACTATACGAAATGACTGACAGCGCGATCCCCTTTTGCGAGTCGCCTTCTTTGTTACTGTCGGAGTTTTGATCCAAATTATCATTTTACGAAATTCGGACTTCTCGATCGAAAAACTTGCTAATGACTCCATTTTTGTTATGAATACAACTGAAAATGTGTAGAATTTATTATTTAACAGACCGTTTCAACAGAGTTATTTTTCAGTTGAAAATTGTGCGCCCACGGCCCGACGAAGTGAAAAGTCAGCTGTGTTTTCTAGTAATTTTAATAACAGGAAAATCTCCCCTTAGACACTGTCTCGGAAATGAAGTGTTTATGTATGAAAAGGCGAGATGCCAGCTTTTTATTCATTACAAAATTTTTTCACGCTGTTTGGTTTTTTTTCATCGAAATAAAGGAAAATATGACGCAAGCTTGTTAAAAGTGGTTTCACTCTGGGACATTAATCGGCCCAAAGATTTAGTACAGGGAAAAAAATTGTCAAATGTGACTTGCTGCATTTTATTCCTTGTGTTCTGAGGTTTTTACGATAGTAAATATTGTGTTTTGTTGAACGGACAGCGAGCCACAACACGGAAGCTGCCATAGAAAACACCCAAAAATTTTGTTGGTTCGGCCTCGCGGGCTCGTTTCGTCTTCGACACCGTATCGCTGGCTTTGCGGTCCGGTCAGGGTGTATATAAGTGGGCGCGTTGTGTGAGAATGGGGGCAGAGAGATGTTCCTAGAGTCCCTGATGTGAGCGACTGGCGTGGGGGAGAGAGAGAGAGCGCTCAGTGCGCTGAGCGCTGGGCGAGAGAGCTCCTTGCCATGGGAGAGAAATAAAGACAAGAAAAACTCCAAGTGTCCACTGCGTCTTCTTGATGGCTGTTTTCCCTGGTTCCTGCACTTCTCACCATCTGCCTGTCTTCACCTGCCACCCCTTACCCCCCCACACCATCAATTTTGTTTCTTTTTTTTTTTTTCCCAATGAAGCATGCTTTCAGGGGCAGATCATTATTTTAGTCTTGTGAAAAAGGGCAAACTGACACCACATCATCTTTTAGTAGACTATATTGATGGCTGATGCAGTCATTTTTCATGAGCTTTGTGTTCATTTACAATTTGGTTATGTTCTACCAGAGGACAATGTAAGGGGAAAAAAAAACAACAAAGGATAGATATGTTCCTGGATTTTCATTTTCCTTTGTAGATGTAGGTGATGCCACTGTCATGTACAGTCTGCTGCTGTCAGAGGGTGAAAATGTACCTGGGACATGAGTAGGGTTGGTAGGTGCGTGTGTGTGTGTGTGTGTGTGCGTGTGTGTGTGTGTGTGTGTGTGTGTGTGTGTGTGTGTGTGTGTGTGTGTGTGTTTGCGCGCGCACGCACGTGCACATGTGTGCATACATGCGTGCGTGCGTGCACATGTGAGTGCACACGTATGCATGCCTGCATGTATGTGTGTGTGTTCATGACACACATGGCATATGATGAATGTATGGTAGATCAAATGGCTCTTGGCTCAATGTTTACTTTTAACTGCAATCGATTCTGTGGCTGATATTGTATGGTAAGTGCCAGGAAAAGCAAGTTTGCAGCTTATGAATTGCAGACAGTCTGCAGCTTTAGAGGGGGTTAACCCCCTGACCCGCACAGGGCGATACCCTTTGACCCTGCCAAGGGAGCCTATGCACACCCACAGTTCCCACATCCTTAATCAGATCCGAGAACATCTCCACAGTTTGATGCTTGAATTGTGACAGAGTACAGGAATCATGATTTACTCTGCTTACATTTCCCAGGAATGACATTTATGGTGGTCAGGAGACATGATTGATTTCATGTTCATTCCCAGGATAATGACATTTATGGTGGTCAGGAGACATGATTGATTTCATGTTCATTCCCAGGATAATGACATTTATGGTGGTCAGGAGACATGATTGATTTCATGTTCATTCCCAGGATAATGACATTTATGGTGGTCAGGAGACATGATTGATTTCATGTTCATTCCCAGGATAATGACATTTATGGTGGTCAGGAGACATGATTGATTTCATGTTCATTCCCAGGATAATGACATTTATGGTGGTCAGGAAACATGATTGATTTCATGTTCATTCCCAGGATAATGACATTTATGGTGGTCAGGAGACATGATTGATTTCATGTTCATTCCCAGGATAATGATGGTTATTGTGTTCAGGAATCACGATTTATTTTATGTACTTTACCTGGATGAAGACGTTTATGTTTTTACCAGAGTTAACAACCTGTGACAGATTTGTCCTGAAAGTTTTGTTTGTTTGATACACATTTATCATGCGTTCCTTGTTGGTATAATGATGTGAAGATAATTCATTTTATAAAGATATGAAATTAGAATGTCCTTTTAGAAAGTTTTACAGAAAGATATGGAAATACAGAAATTGAAAAAAAAAATAGAAGAAGAAGAAAAAAGTAGGGCTGAACAAACAAGGAAACAATACAAACCTGCCTAGAAGTGTTGAAAATGCACCCAAAATTAGCCTTCACTTTTGGCCACTATTAATAGTCACAATCATTTTGCTGCGTGAAAACAAACCTGCCTAGAAGTGTTGAAAATGCACCCAAAATTAGCCTTCACTTTTGGCCACTATTAATAGTCACAATCATTTGCTGCGTGAAAACAAACCTGCCTAGAAGTGTTGAAAATGCACCCAAAATTAGCCTTCACTTTTGGCCACTATTAATAGTCACAATCATTTTGCTGCGTGAAAACAAACCTGCCTAGAAGTGTTGAAAATGCACCCAAAATTACCCTTCACTTTTGGCCACTATTAATAGTCACAATCATTTTGCTGCGTGAAAACAAACCTGCCAAAGTGTTGAAAATGCACCCAAAATAGCCTTCACTTTTGGCCACTATTAATAGTCACAATCATTTTGCTGCGTGAAAACAAACCTGCCAGAAGTGTTGAAAATGCACCCAAAATTAGCCTTCACTTTTGGCCACTATTAATAGTCACAATCATGTTGCTGCGTGAAAACAAACCTGCTAGAAGTATTGAAAATGCACCCAAAATTAGCCTTCACTTTTGGCCACTATTAATAGTCCAATCATTTTGCTGCGTGAAAACAAACCTGCCTAGAAGTGTTGAAAATGCACCCAAAATTACCTCACTTTTGGCCACTATTAATAGTCACAATCATTTTGCTGCATGAAAACAAACCTGCCTAGAAGTATTGAAAATGCACCCAAAATTAGCCTTCACTTTTGGCCACTATTAATAGTCACAATCATGTTGCTGCGTTGGTGTTCTGCTCCTTTTGTTTGAGATGTTATGCTCAAAATTTGTATCTGTGCATTGGATGACACCCACTTTGGGGCATCAGACTCCCGCAGTATTCTGCCCCTTGTGATTTTCAACCTGCGCAGGTGACCTCTAGTCTCAGAGTCTGATCAGCACCCTGTCCGGATTGTTCCCTTGCTGTCTGTCTTCTACCACCACCATCCTCCTCCTCCTTTGTAATGATTTTATTCTTTTCTTAACAAGAAAAAGAAAAATCCACACACACTTTTCATGTTGATTCCACGGTCACTGCATATGTACTGTTTTTCAGATTGCAGAGTGGTTTCTTGGCCCCAACAGGCCCCCTTGTGTCTCAGCAGTATCAGAACTTCAAGGAATACTTGCCTCAATACAAGGTCAGTTCCAGTGTGTGTGTGTGTGTGTGTGTGTGTGTGTGTGTGTGTGTGTTGTGTGTGTTGTGTTGTCATACAACAATATATTAATCTGACAGTAAAATGGTTTCAGTCAGTCAATGTGTTGTGTGGTGTGTGTGTTGTGTGTGTGTGTGTGTGTGTGTGTGTGTGTGTGTGTGTGTGTGTTTTTACAAGTCAATGAATAATGTGATTTAGGTCTGTTTCCCTAGAGGCTCTGAAGGATAAGTTGTTCCAAGACATTGGAACTGACTTCAGACATACTCTTTCTTGCTGTTTTTTTTTTTTTTTTTTTTTTTAAATAACAGTTCTGTCTATCACAACATGAAACATTGCTGAGATTTTCCAAAGTTTTATATGTATATATGTTGTGTGTGTGTGTGTGTGTGTGTGTGGTGTGTGTGTGTGTGTGTGTGTGTGTGTGCACATGCATTGTGAGTGTGAGAAAATAAATTTTCAGACAAACCCAAGTTTAAAACAGTGGATGCTGCTCTACAAGCTTAAAAGGCTCACAGGTTGTTGCAGGACATGCAAAAATTGAAATGATGATAAAACCTGGACCCAGATTTTTTTGAACTTCCAGACAGGGAATGCAACAAACAAACATTGACATCTGTCCCACTTAAAGTACATGATTTAAAATAGACTTGTGTGGTCCCCAGTTCCTGGCTCCCATGGTCTGAGTCTTTTGCGTTTCAGTCTGTTGACTTGTAGACAATTTTTGTCTAAGATTTTATTCAAACTTCTTACTTTTCCCTCCACTTAGCGCTCATATTACGTTTCTTGAGACTTTAAAAAAAAAAAAAAAGATATGCGAAAGGATCTACATTCAATGTTGTAGTTTTCTTCATTACGTGTCCTGGCTGTTATTACCATCCTCCTCCTCCTCGTTATTGTCTTTTCTGTTGTGTGATGCTGTTTCTTCCTGTGCTGGTTGCGCCGTGCAGTGTGAGCTGGTGACCGGGGACAGCAAGAACAGCATGACCGTGCACCACCTGCTGGACAAGACCCCACATCCTGGTGCTGACCCCAAAAATTCTGGAGAACCACCTGACCCCGGAGAAGATCCCATCCCCCTGTCTGCGTTCTCCCTCATCATCTTTGATGAGTGCCACAACACCCGCAATGGGGAGTCGTACAACTCGGTCATGAAGCGTTACCTCAGGTGCAAGAAGCAGGGGAGTCTGGCCTGCCACAGGTGTGTTTGTCGTTTCATTTGTTTTCTTCGTTCTTTCTTATCTTTTTTTTTTCATCTGATCTTCTGTGTACTCCTCATGTAACTTCTCTTGCTCTGCTCATTCAGCCAGTCACTGCACCACAGAGCTTGGTAGTGGATTGAAGGTCTTCACTAATAATGACTAGATTCATAGAAATGTTTGAGAAACGACTGTGTGTGTGTGTGTGTGTGTGTGTGTGTGTGTTGTGTGTGTGTGTGTATGTGTGGTGTGTGTGTATGTGTGTGTGTGTGTGTGTGTGTGTGTGTGTGTGTGTGTGTGTGTGTGTGTGTGTGTGGTTTATGTGTGTGTGTGTGTGTGTGTGTGTGTGTGTGTGTGTAGGTGTATGTGTGGTGTGTGTGTGTGGTGTGTGTGTGTGTGTGTGTGCGCTTTTTTGTTCATGCAATCACCAAATGTTTGCATCATGGAATTACTGTTATAGTAATAGATTCTGTCATTTGTCGAAAAATTCAACTGAAAATGATTCATTAATGCTTTAGATTTGATTCTTGTTTACAAAGCAAAGTTCGTTGTGGCATATCCCTCATGCCCCCAGAAATGATGAAAATTTCTTGTATTATTTCCAAGCACATGCGAGAGACAGAGTGCGTGTATGTGTGCATGTGTGTAATGTGTGCATGTGTGTATGTGTGCATACATGGGAGAGAGGAGGAGGGCATGTGCACACAGCAATGATAGCGAAATAAATGTACAATCAAAAATGTTACTTTATTCAAAACTTTCATAGTCTCAGAATTTGTTCATGGTAAACAAAAACACACAGATGGATGCAAACAAAAGCATGTAACCCCAGGTAGAATATGTGAAACAAAACTAACCTGACAGCATCGTTGAAGTGCACAGGTTGAAAATGAATGCAGAAGAACTTGTTTGGTGCAAACCCCTTTTCTTCCTGACTCAAAAGTGCAAGGCATCAGCTTGACATCCATGAAGATGTTGATGTCATTTCCCATTCACTGCTTGTCTTCGGTATTGCATAACCCACAGTCATTATTTTCACTGGATAACTGAGACAGTTTTTAAACTCCACAACATTTTTCAGCTTTTCCTGTAAAGCATGGTCCCACATGTTCTCCAAACATTGTTGGGTTCTGTCAGCAAACAAAACAATGAACAACGACAATAAAAGTACCAGAAGGTTTTATTCCTTCAGAAAAAAAGCATTGGTTCCTGAGACTCACAACATTCGGCAAAGCTTTATTCCTTCACATAAACCATGAGGTCCTTGAGACTCACAAAATTTGGCAAAGCTTTATTTCTTCACATAAAGCATGAGTCGCTGGAGAATCACAACATTCGGCAAAGCTTTAAATAATCCTTCACATAAAGCATGGGTCCCTGGAGACACACAACATTCAGCAAAGCTTTATTTCTTCACATAAAGCATGGGTCCCTGGAGACACACAACATTCAGCAAAGCTTTATTCCTTCACATAAAGCGTGGGTTCCTGGAGACCCAAGACATATGGCACGCAACACTTAAGGCGTCTCACTGCAAAGGTTAACAATGACAGATGAATAATGAAAACCGGTTTGTCCCATGTTTAGCCTCTGTGTGATCCAGTTTCATCAAAACCCTCTTGCAGATTGTGGGGCTGACCGCAACCTTTGGAGTGGAGAAGGCCACCACTGCTGATGAGGCAAAGGAGAGCATTCTGAGCATCATGAGTAATCTGGATGTGACCATGATCTCCCAGGTCCGGAACCATCTGAACGAACTTTGGGAGAAGGTTCCTCGGCCTGAAGAAGGTATGAACCCATCGTTCCAGCTGATGGTTGGGTTACTGACATTACTTTTCTCTTAAAAACAAAATAGATTTTTCATTTGTCGCTGGGAATGCTGCATTGTTGTACTCATGAACTTTTCCGTTTTTTGGGTGTTTTTTTTTTTTTAGAATAGTTTGTTGGACTCTTTGGCTGATGGAGTGTTTGGTGTTTTTATTTGTTTACTTTGCCTTTCTGTGTTTCGATTGTTGGTATTTCTTGAGCGAAAGCGTCACAAATCCCCAAACAGGATGAGATGGATGTTTTTATGTTTTGGACAAAGGTTCACCATGTTATGCTGTCTTTACTACACTGTCATTTTGTGCAGTTCTCTATGGAGAATCCTGTTTGCCTGTCTTGCTCTCACGGCATGTCGGTGTTAATATTTGATGCATTGTCTTGAAATGATGGGTAGCTGGTCATGTGAATATTGTAATTTGTTTGTTTGTAATTTACTTCATTGATCAGTCCTTCTATTGAACACATTTGTATTTGCACACAAACATGCATATATATTTGTATTCACACCCACATGCACATGCACATGCACATGCGTGCATGCACACACACACACACACACACACACACACACACACACACACACACCCCACAGAGAACGCACCCCCATTGGAAAATACTTATAATATTCTTTATTAACTTTATTTGCGGGGGATAAGAAAGGAAGGGGGGTGGGTGGGGTGAATAAAATGGTCGGGGGAGGGGGGGGGGGGGGAGCAAAGGATTTTTGTTTTGTTTTGTTTGTTTTTCTTTTTTCTTTAATACTGTCATCCGTTTTGACTTTAATTGATTAGTTAGTTGTTGGTTATAAGTATTTTGTTTCATGTTAATCTTCTCTTATGACTTGTGTAAAGATATTCACACACTTACACATCCATAACTCTCTCACTCACACACACACACACACACACACACACACACACACACACACACACACACACACACACACACACACACACTCGCGTGCACGTGCACCCATACATATACACATACACACATTATGTGCACGCTCGCAATTACTTCCGTACACATTCACTTTTTTTTGTGTGTTTTTTGTGTGTCTAATATCACGAATGGTGGATAGACGTTAAATGAAGGACACACACACACACACACACACACACACACACACACACACACACACACACACACACACACACTTCTCTCTCTCTCTCTCTCTCTCTCTCTCTCTCTCTCTCTCTCTCTCTCTCTCTCTCTCTCTCTCTCTCACTCTCTCACACACACACACACACACACACACACACAACACACACACACACACACACACACACACACTGATGATTAAAGAAATTTGACACACAATGGTCATATATTTGGAATGGTGAAATGTTAAACATGCAAATTATGGTGGTAGGTAGGTAGGTATATTGGAGATAGGTAGGTATGTAGGAAGGTAGATAGATAAGATAAGATAATGTTGCTTATAGCCCAGCCGACCGCAAAGGGCCACATCAGGGCTGAGGTAGATAGATGGACAGACAGATAGATTAATAGATAGAGAGAGAAAGCTATATATACATATAGCTATAGATAGATAGATCTATCTCAATCCATCTGTCTATGTTTGTGTGTGTATGTATGTATGAATACTGCACTAATTTCGTGTATGGCTGCAGATCAGCACACTTTGATTTTCCGTGAGAACGACGAGATCAGCAACACCATCACGAATGTGATGAAAAAATTGTGGAGGAACTCCAGGGCCAGCAACAGAGAGTGAAGGGAGACGGTGAGGTGGACCAGGTACTCCAGCTGCTGAGGAAGCGGGAGACTGACCTGAGGAGTCAGAAGTTTGGCCAGTGGGCAGTCAACCTGAGGAATCAGGTACAGCAAACGCAAGACTAGACAAAACAGTTATTGACGAGAAGCTTTGCCATTTTGTCTGTGCTAGAAAAGAGTCGAAGTCTGTTGAGATATGGGTAAGCAGGACATCAGGGTGTCATTGTGGGGTTAGTGAAACAAAACGGTAGGTTGAATCAGGTTTCTTCTCAACAGTTCCAGCTTTCGGTACCGTGTTTGCCTGCTCATCACAGAACATGTGAAGGTTACGAACCATTGTTGTATTTTTCCTCAGATGTCCTCTGATTTCATACTTTACACCCCCTTTGGGATGCCCGGGACTCTTTCTGTATAAAACTGTTTCTCTGTGTTCTGGAAGTTCACTACTGTAATGTTCTCCTTTTGGTCGTTCTCTTTATCTGTGTCTTTTTGGAAGTTCACTACCTGTAAAGTTCTCCTTTTGTTGGTTCTGTTTATCTGTGCCTTTTAGGAGTTCACAACTTGAAACGTTTACTACATGTAATGTTCTTTTTTTGGTCATTTTCTTTATCGTTGCCTTCTTTTTCTTTTTTTCTTTTTTTGTATTTGTGACATTTTTCTGTTGTCCACTGTTTTTTGCCTCTGTGACCCATGTTCTATTCTTTTTTGTTTGTTTTGACTTTACACTTCGATTATTGTCATAATGTATAACATGCCAGACTTTTGCAACCAAATGATGTGGTAGAGATAATGTAAACTTTGTCCACAGTGGACAGTAACTTTCAACTTTACAGTACATATGCACCCATATGCCTTTCTTTAATGGATTTTGGTGGCACCATTGTATTTATCAGTGATTTTAGCTCACATGTGGAAACAATAACACAGGTTCGGTTGTGCGTGTGTGTGTTGTGTGTGTGTGTGTGTGTGTGTGTGTGTGTGTGTGTGTGTGTGTGTGTGTGTGTGGCATTTGTGCATGCGTGCATGGGTGCAATCGTGTTTGTGGTAAATTTCAACATTGGCATTTTTTCAGTGAGTGAAAGCTTGAGCGTAATCAAGCATGGCAGAATGATGAATACTTGTAAGATTTTTCAAAGCATCCTATGTGGAAAGATGTCTCTGATTCGTAATAACAGTAAATCTGCAATTTATATTTTTTACTATAAAATCAATGTTACAACATTATCATTTTCTTACAGATCATTGTCTCTCACAATCATTCCTTTGGACACTGGAAGAAATGGTCACATTTACATATTACATGGTCAAAGGTTACCATACCTTACCTTACCTGGACAGATATGGACGGAAAAAAAGTATATTTACTTGAATGTAAGATTTAGGGGAATCAGCATTTCAATGAAATATGCTCAGCTCTGTCACTGGCTCTCAGTTTCTTCACTTGCCATAGTCAGTGATGTTTTCCTCGTATTCTTTTTTGATGAGCTGAGTACACTTTCTTCTACTCTGGTACTTTTTTTTTTTTTAAGTCTGTGAAAATTGGTATACCATATTATAGAATTATGTTATAAAAGCCTGCTGAATGTTTCATTTATGTCCCACGGTTCCTGTTATTCTGTTTTATTACTTGGTTTAGGCACGTCTGCTACATCGTCACCAAACTCGCACAGATGAACAAGAGGCGAAGAAGATATCTGAACGGCAAGCATTCTCCTGGAACGTACAGGTCTTGGCTGACTGGCTTGTGGTAAGAGCAGAAGTAACTGGGTCCAAACAGCGTGGGGTTAACAACACTGATCTTGACTGTAGCTGATTCTCCTCGTTTTTGTTTTGTTTGTTGTTGTTTTTGTTTTTGTTGGTCAGGCTGTTTCGATGGTTATTTTATTAATTATCTGTTATTTTTTTTTTTTTTTAATGTATATGCGTTGCTGCCCCCGTCCTCTGTATCATGGGCTGTAATATAATCCCTGCTATATCTGTCCCATACTCTTAAATTGACTGGTTAAGCTTCAGTTGGACCCTTCCTCTTTCAATCACCACCTGATGAACTGTGAGTGCATGAAAACATTTATATTACTGTCTCAGGAGGACAGGGGATAATATCTCATCAGCTGACTTCACTCAAAATGGAGGGTGGATGGTTTGAGTATGGTGTACCATTAATGCCAAACAGACACAGAAATACATTTACAACACACAGACGTGTCCACAGATTTAGATCAGTCATGACTTCAGCTACATCCATCTTCAGTGCTTTAGTGTTGTCTGAATGCATCTTAGCATGGTTTCAAACAAGCAACTGCCAGTTTCCTTTGCTGTGGAAATCTGTATGGTTCCATTTTGAGTGAAGTCAATTGATGAGACGTCATCCCTTATCCTCCGGCGGCGGTGATACAGATGTTCTCATGCACTCACAGTTTATCAGGTGGTAATCGCAATAGGACTGGCCCAACTGAAGCTTGACCAGTCAGTTAGACCCTCTAGATTCAGGACTATGGGATAGTGCAGGGATTATAGACTGTAGCCTTTCAAATTCTTTTTTGCTTGAGAGCTTAAAAGTGACAAGTTGATGTGATAACACAGAGGAGTCTATGTTTCTGATAGGGCGGTGTGCTGCTTAGGCGATATCAAAACACCTGTAAAACCCCTTTATGACGTCCTGCATGGTACGGTGAGGGAGAGAGTCTCTTTCCCGTATCTTGCCAGTCATGTGTTTGTGTGTTTCAAAATCTACACCACATTCAAATGTGTATCCAAATGACACACAGAGTTCAAGGTAGATTATATTTAACAGTGGAAGAGAAAAGAAAACAGTTTAATTTGTGATAACAATAGCAATAATTATGCATTCATATTTCAACGCGTGTCTGCTTTTTTTTTTTTTAAGTAGATTACCAAATGATTGTTTTCTCCAGGTAAGCAAGTGAAAAACACTCTAACATTGAGCATGTGGTGAGCAAGGAATGTATACATGCTGAAGGGCAGTATTCTCATGGACATTTCTTAATGCGCTGCACTGCTAGCGTATGGGTCAGACTGGATATGTTCATTCCTGTGCAGACCTACAATGAAGCCTTTGATGTCCATGACTTGACATGCCCTGAGGACGTGCTCCACTATCTGGAACTCAAGTCGGTCTTGCAGCGGGAAGAGGGCACACAGTTTATCTCCACTGAGCTGGACAGGAGGCTTCGGGGCTATTTTGCAGGTGACAGAGTGCATGTTTAAAGATGTTGTGTTTTGATTTTGTGTGTATGTGTGTGCGTGTGTGTCTGTGTGTGTGAGTGATTTGCTGATAAGCAAACATGTGTATTCTCCCAGTGTTCAAATATTTTGTTTTTTGCTTTCCCTTGTTTTGTTTGTATGTCACTCGATGATGCACAAACATGTTTATTTTCCCACTGTTCAAAGATCTTGTGTTTTCATTTATTTTGTTTCATTTCATTATGATTAACTGGTGAGAATTCAGTTCATTCTTTCTTTGTGTATGAAGATTTTGTGTTATTATTTCTTTTGTCTGAATATAATTAATGAGTATATAACTGGTAAATGCCTTACAGAGTCCCTATAAATTGCAAGAAAGTTTACAGTATTCAGTGAATTGTATAGCTCAAGGCATATATCTATATATGGGGGAGATGGAAAAGAAAATTCCACCTTTATCAATTGGAAACGCACTACCTTGTCATCAGGAAATGTGCCAGCAGTTACTTCCCCTATCATTCTGGAAACGCTCTAATTGTAGCGTATGCGTATCATTATTCAAATGAGAAGCACAAGTTTTGTACTCATCACACAGTTTAGTGAACTAGCTCACCAAAGCCAGCAATGATTCCACAACATTTTGACAGGAAATTACTTCACATTTCGAGCAAGGCTGATTTTTAGAAAAAATAAGAGATCAGTGATTGCGAATGGCGGATGCTGAAGTTATATCAAGCAGATGGCGGCAGTATCAGCATGAATCTAAGAGAATGTGCAGATTTATTCAGAAAAATAACTAGCAACAATGTTATAGTCATGTTTCATAATTTTTGTGCAGAATTTTTTTTTTCATTGATAAAGATTGACATCGCCAAAGCCAATTTTAATCGGGTTCAAAATCGGTCATTTACCAACTGTAAGTTTGTGATGAAACCATATTGATTCAAGGATGAAACTGACATCTGACAATCATTTATTTGAGAACATTGATAAAAGCATGATTGTTGTGCTGGAATGGACACCTCAGCTTGGAGTTTGATAACGGGCTGCATTTGCTTTGGGCATAAACAGTGATGGATTGTTTTGAATCATGGTCCAAGGTTGAAAGTGCCCAATATAGATGTAAGATCAGTTCACAGAATTTATACGACTACTGTTATTGTATTAAACAAGTTAAAATCGTAAGGCAAGTTAGCTTTGAAAATATATTTCATATGTAAATTTTGTATGATTCAAGAGTCTGTATGTCATTGTTTGTGGTGTTGATCAAAATAAGAAGCATACCAGCCGCCGTGGCGAAGTGGTTAACGTCGCGGACTCCGGCTGGGAGGTCGTGGGTTCGAATCCCATCAGAAGTCATGTGGGTTTTTTCTGCCCCGACCGGCTCCTAACCAGAGTTGAGTTTGCTGCGGACTCAGTTGGGAAGACTGGGACCACACAGTCGAGTTTCATCCACTTAATGGATGCGTTTCTGAGAGTGTTGCTCAAATTTCCTGACCAACACTGCAGGTGCCTGTATCTCTCGGGCCTGGTTGATGCCGGGATATATTATGAAAGGAAGCGTAGAGTACAGCCCTGTCATGTAGTCTCAGACCGAAACGGAAATCCGTAGCATCATCTTAATCATCCTCATTCTCATCGATCAGCATTAAAAAAAAAATGTCTCAAATTCTGTGGCCCTTCATGCCCTGCTCTCATGGTGACCTCAATTTCGATGTCCTCTCCATGTCTGTGACCTTGGTTTGGTTCCGTCGAGGTCACAGGTATCGGCGAATCCATGGGGGCTGTCGTTGAGCGGACGTGGTGGCGCCCTCCGGAGGGAGAGCTCACTCACGCCGGCTCCGCGACTAAGCAGTTATTGTCGTCAGTAGGGGGCTTAGTAGGTGGTGTCCTGCGTATGTTAGATCAGAACAGGCGCCACTGAACACCACCGAAGTGACTCGGCAGCAGTGCAGTGTCTCCTCCGGTGGGTTGCCTCTTGATGACTTGACATTGACTGCTTCCTGTGGATTGCCGGTGCCGGGGCTGCGGCGGGGCCGACCGGGCTGTGGCTGTGGACGGGGGTGTCGGAATGAGCGGCGTGGGTGCACTGCCTCTGAGGTGGCGCAGAGAGTGGGACAGCAAAAAAAAAAAAAAAAAAAAAAGAAGCATGAACGATGCAAGTAGTAAAATGGTGGCACAACTGACAGACCAATTTCATTTCAATGACAGTGTTGCTTGCAATCAAATTCACTTGTGTCAGTCACTTAAGATTATAATTATCTTTTTTTTTTCATTCTTTCTTTGTTTATTCATGTTGCTGTTTTACTCCAGTCCTGTGGTAGATGAAGCTTAAATGATTATGCATACAGTGATTCACACTTCAACAAACTTGGCATGGTTCATAAAATCTCATATAACTTTCAAAATTTCAGCTCACATTAAAAATTCTTGTTTTGCTAATGAAAGGAAAATGCTTGATCTATGTTTTATCAGCATATGGTATGCATTAACAATCTCTCCTTGACATTGACAATGGAAACTGCGAACATAACAATGTAATTTCTTACAACAGATGTGTACTTTCAAGAAATGGTGGGGAGAGGGGGGGGGGGGGGGGGGGGGTTTGTTTGAATGTTAAATTATTTGCATCATTTCATGAAAAAAAATGTTGTTTTTTTTCTAATTTTACTTATTGTATAATTCATTACCATTCAATAAAGAGCAAATCTTTCAACACACACACACACACACACACACACACACACACACACACACACACACACACACACACTTAATGGCGGGAACCTCAAACTGGCCAGCACACCAGTAAAGTCTTGGATCAGCCTGATAAACTCCTTGAGCTCTCAGCTTAAAGGTTGGTCTGAGAAAAAGTGGCCCCAGAAGGAAACGAGGGAAAAATCATGCTCTCCGACTGACCAAATTATTTGTGCACATAACGTATTTCATCTTCAGTGCAAACAAGATCAGAGTTATCTTTAAGGTCAAAATGAAAATCTTTTTGGCTCATATTTTTTTTCCATAGGTAGTAATGTTCTCCACTTTACATGGGATTCTGGTACTTTCATTCTCATAGTTTGTGCATAGATCTGTAATCAAAGGGAACTCACTGTCAAAGAGATGTTGCTGACTGTCTGTATATAGAACTTTTAAAGTATGGCTCAGAATTCAATTCAGTTCATGTTGTTGTAGCAGCCGATCAGAAGGAGCCATAGTAGGGCTGTTTTTGGCTCAGAATGAAGATCTTGAGCGAAAAGAAAGAAGACCTCTGACTGTCCCTCCCATCCACTTGGTACAGATGTGCAGAGGCGGCTGAAGCTTTTCAGAGGGCAGAAGAACCCCAACCTGGAGAAGCTGGGACAGGTCATCCTGAGCCACATTCAGGAGGCCGAGGATGACAGGGACGGGTTCCGTATCCTGGTGTTTGTCAAGACGCGCGCCACCTGTTGGGCTCTGTGCCGCTGGCTGAACAGCAGCGACGTGGACGAGGAGCTGAGGCAGCTAAACACTCAGAGTTTGACTGGCACGGGGCGCACCAGGAGCATGGAGGTAGGAGTGCTGGATGGGAGTGGATGAAGAAGAAAGGGGCGCCAGCAGGGTGTGGAAAAACAGACATGAATGCCACAGCTTCTTTTTTTTGTTGTTGTTTTCCTGAGTGATTGAATAGCTTTCATGAACTGATTTCTCTCTCTCTCTCTCTCTCTCTCTCTCTCTCTCTCTCTCTCTCTCTCACACGGCAGTTCTGACTGCTGCATTGAGTCGCTTGAGTCAAAGTCTTCAAAA
The DNA here is from genome assembly GCA_018398815.1 of Conus ventricosus. Taxonomy (NCBI): domain Eukaryota; kingdom Metazoa; phylum Mollusca; class Gastropoda; order Neogastropoda; family Conidae; genus Conus; species Conus ventricosus. The sequence continues at coordinate 46,907,839 of CM031621.1, read as the reverse complement.
GCGTGAGACGGAAAAAGCAGAAGAAACACTGTGAGCGGTCTTGTATCTGACACCCTAGAGTGTCAGGAGATAAGGGCCCAAGGGGGCTTCTCGCGCTTGTACTGAAAGCGTGGAGAATAGCGAACCACACACTGCTTTGCTGTCTGTATCGCGCCTATAGCTGACCAATGTTTACACAACGACTACACACAGCTAGGCGCGGGTGAACCGAGAAAAGCGGAATTGTCTCTGTCCACAACACCCTGTGAGCTATTTTCTGCGAAGGTTATAGTGGCGTCAAGTGCCAGGCCGGCCAACGACGCACGGCGCGCGGTGCAGCACAGGTTGCGCCGGTCGCAAAGTTCTGTCAGAAAGTTTTAAACACGAACTTAATTATGGTACTCACAGAGAAGACTGAAATGCCAGCTTTTGTCACACTCTCAAGTACTCACTGTGCCATTGCTGTCATACAGAAATTATAGTTAAAAAACCTCTGTACAGTAAATATAACTTAAAGATGTTGCACCAGTCTCGAAGCGTCCAAAAACACACAGAGCGTCTGGCCGTGTGGTGGCTGACTAGTTAAGGGCCTAGCCCGAGTCACAAGGCAAAGCGTTGGGCGAACTAAATGCAGTCGCTGTGAGTGTGCGGGCGGGGCCGTGCTCTCTCTCTCTCTTTCTCTCTCTGTCTCTCTCTCTGTCTCTCTCACTGTGTGTGTGTGTGTGTGTGTGTGTGTGTGTGTGTGTGTGTGTGTGGTGTGTGTGTGTTTGCATATGGATAAGTCTGACAATAAACTGATGTTCTGTCAGTAAGTTTGCATGTCTGTTTGTGTTTTGTGTGTGTGTGTGTGTGTGTGTGTGTGTGTGTGTGTGTGTGTGTGTGACCATCTTAAGATTTTTTCGGCTTGTTTGTTCGTTAGTTTTGTTTTAATTTTGACAGGAGAATTAATCAGTGTGTAAGTTTCAAGCCTTCATATTTTTTAAGAAGTAGATCTGTTTCATCATCTTCTTTCCTTCTTCTTCTCCATGGGGAGTCATGGGGGCATCACATTGTAGAATAGTCCAGCTGGTGCCCCCAGTTCTGTTGGAGGAGTACCAAGGCCTGGGTCTCTGACATTTTTCCCCTTCCATTTGCAGTATTGTCGGTCCAATTGGGTTTTCTGTTTGCTTGTTTTTTCGTTCTTCCTCTCAGCCTCCTTCTTTCGACAGTTCCCTGGAAGATGATTTTTGCAAGGCTGTTGGATTTTGTTACACGACCATACCAATGTAGTTTTCTTTTCTTGACTGATGCTAGTGGATTTTCATGGTTGTGTGTGCTGCTTGATGGTTTGAGACATTTGTTGATCAGTGATGTGATCAATGCAGCAGGTGATGTGATCAATACACCGGATGTTTAGTATCTGGCAGTAACATCTCATTTCTATGACTTGGATTCTTCTTCTTCCCAGATCTTATCTTGTGTGAGGGTCCATGTCTTGCATGCCTTCAGGAAGATCCAACACACCAGTGCACACAGGAGCCTGTTCTTCTGTTTCATGGAGATGCTCCTGTCCTTCATTACAGGTTCAAATCTCGACAGTGCAGTGGTTGGTTTTGCTGCCCTTTAAAGGATTTCAGGCATGGATCCTCCACCGCTAGTGATGGATCCCAAGTGAATGAACTGTTGAACAGACTCCTTACCGTGGATGTTGTGTCAGTGTTGATGGTAGTGCTGGGCATCAGCTTGGTCTTCTCAGTGCGGATCTCCATGCTGTATCTTGTTGATGTTTCATCCAGTCGTTCAACAAGCTGGGCAAGTTTTGGTTCACTGCTTGCCAGGCCATTGATGCCGTCTGCAAGGTTTGTGATGGTTCTTTCTCCAAAGCTCACTGTGCTGACAGGGTCTTCAAGGTTTGTGATGGTTCTTTCTCCAAAGCTCACTGTGCCGACAGGTCTTCAAGGTTTGTGATCGTTCTTTCTCCAAAGCTCACTGTGCTGACAGGGTCTTCAAGTGCATCAGTTATGGTGCATTCCATGATTGTGTTGAAAAGTGACATAATACAGCCCTGACAAACTCCAATTGAACCATTCTCCTGCAGTCGTTTTGATGGTACTTCTGCCTTTCCTGAATCCGGCCTGCTCTTCGGCAAGAATGGTATTTGCTTTTGCTTGCAGTCTTTTCAGTCTGATTTTTAGCATTACTTGGCTGGTGTAGCTGATCAGGCTGATAGCGTGGTAGTTCTGGCAGTGTTGGAGATTTCCTTTCCTGGATTACCTTGACCTGTTTGGATTTGAATTCGTACATAGTTTTCTTTTTAACTTTCAGGTATGTGAGTTGACTTCGACGCAGTGACAGCCCTGATATGGTCCTTTGAGGTTTGCTGGGCTATAAGCAACATTACCTTACCTTACCTTACCTTAACTTGCAGGCAGCCTAAGCGTTTCAGTTTTCTTTTTAACTTATTGGTAGCCTAGGTATTTTGTCTGTAGTCTTTAGTTTTTATTTCTACTGTACAGCCAACCAGTCAGTCGGGGAAAGAACTCTGAGGCTGGTCTGTAAGAAAAGACAACAGTAAACAGTCACATATATGTTTACATGAAATTCATTCCATGACACCTAATGCTGAGGGTGCCAGGCGTTATTTTTCACCCAGCTTTGCATCAGAATTTCTTTAACAAAAACCAGCTTGGCCCATTAATGGCGAAAAGAGTGAAGAAGTTTGTTCAAGGTGATGGGCCCATTTAAGACAAAAAAAGCTCACATGCCCATTGCATGAGTGCAAACCATGGATAATTTGCTGTAGTAATTTTAGATCTCAGCATGAAGCTTGTGCTGAAATGAAGGTAGGGAAGAAAGGAAGGAAAAGCAAAACAGCATTGGTTTGTTGCAGATCCACATATTTTCTGTGGACGTGAGCAGGGCTATTTCCTTCTTATGAAATGGTGCTGTCATTGGATGACCTTCACCCCAATTCCATGATCCCTGAATCTTGAGCATCTCTAGGAAGCAGTCTTCCCTGAGCTCCTTATTCCCTCCCCTGCCCTCAGCATGACTAGTTTTGCAGCAGTTGCCCATCGTTTCATTCAGCATTTGGGAGTGGATAAAATGCTGCCAGTGTCAAATAATGTGCTGTGACAGACTGTGACCAAGTACTTGGCTGTCTTTCACAAAATTTCATTGCTGATTCAGTATCAAGATGCCCTGCAGACCTTCTTTGGTTTCAGTCTGCAAGACACAGCCACTTCCTTTTCCTTACAGTCAGTGTCCAAACATACAGCTGAAAGAGGCTTTCTCACATATCCCCTTTCCAGACCTGCAGCACTCTTGTATGCATTTCAGTCCTTTCATGGTTTGCACCAGTCCACTCTGTAGCAGTGCCATGAGATCCTGACAGTTTCTTGTTATTTTTAAGGGGCTCAGTCCTGACAAGGACCTGCGCTGTAGGCTGGGCTATAGAAAATAACAGAATAAGACAAGACAAGTATGACTTTGTGTGACAAAACGAAGACCTTACCTCCGATGTGAGAATCCCCGCACAAAGGTGTCCCATGCTCCTGACAGGTATGACGGCCCATGATCAAGACGAGACCCTGAAGCGCTTCAAAGGGGGAGAAGTCAAACTCCTGGTCACCACCTCTGTCGGGGAGGAAGGGATTGACATTGCAGAGTGCAACCTCACAATCAGATACAACCATGTGGGCAATGAGGTCACCACAGTGCAGACCCGAGGTGAGAGATTTGACTTCTTGTTTGATTTCTAGGAGGAGAAAAGTGCAAAGACAAAGGCTTACATGCATGTACTTTGATCAGGAATGCAGAAGACGACGCAAGCAGGAGCTGACAAGAGGACATTTGGCATATGAACTTGTTAGTCATCACGTCCAGAAGACCAGCACTAAGGTCAAGGAGTTCAGAGCTTCTTGTAGCCTCAATCTTCTGTGCCCTGATACCTCATCTTCTGTGCCTGATACATCATCTGTGCCTTGCTACTCATCTCCTGTGCCTTGCTACCTCATCTCCTGTGCCTTGATACCTCATTTTCTGTGCCCTGATACATCATCTGTGCCTTGCTACCTCATCTTCTGTGCCTTGCTACCTCATCTTCTGTGCCTGATACCTCATCTTCTGTGCCTTGTACCTCATCTTCTGTGCCTTGCTACCTCATCTCCTGTGCCCTGATACCTCATCTCCTGTGCCCTGATACCTCATCTTCTGTGCCATGATACCTCATCTTCTGTGCCTTGCTACCTCATCTTCTGTGCCCTGATACCTCATCTCCTGTGCCTTGCTACCTCATCTTCTGTGCCTGATACCTCATCTTCTGTGCCTTGCTACCTCATCTTCTGTGCCCTGATACCTCATCTTCTGTGCCTTGATACCTCATCTTCTGTGCCCTGATACCTCATCTTCTGTGCCTTGCTACCCATCTTCTGTGCCTTGCTACCTCATCTTCTGTGCCTGATACCTCATCTTCTGTGCCTTGCTACCTCATCTTCTGTGCCTTGCTACCTCATCTTCTGTGCCCTGATACCTCATCTTCTGTGCCCTGATACCTCATCTTCTGTACCATGCTAACTCATTTCTGTGCCCTGATGCCTCGCTTTGAGCACCTTGCTACCTCACCTTCTGTACCTTGCTCTCTCATACCTTGATACTTCCTCTTCTTTGTCTTGAAATGTCACCTGTAACCCTGCTGCCTCATCTTTTGTACTTTGCTACCTCATCTTCCATACCTTTCTCCCTCATTTTTCACACTTCTCACTACCTCATCATTCACACTTTGCTACCTCATCTTCTGCACTTCGCTGCCTCATCTTCTGGCTTTGGTGCCTCATCTGTCACGCTTCAAGAAAAGGTGTGCCATCTTGGAGAGCTGTTTATCACAACTGAGGAGAATGAGGACACTAACGGGAATGCTGTGTAGATACATTTTGATTCGAGACTTTGCTTTATGGGGCTTTTATGCACAGTTGCTTTCATAACTTTGCACAGCACGTTTGACAAATGTACAGCGGATGACATAGGATAACAATCCGAGTCATGCAGTCACTCGTCTGTACGTTGGGACAACTGCAGTAATGCTCAGAACATTTGACCTGATTTTTCTCCAGCACTCAACCATGGTTCAAAATGGAGCATATCGAGGGTTGACTGCCGAAACCTAGTATCTGGACATTTGGTGATTTTGACATTTTGGTATCAACAGATCCAGGACATGATGCTCTTTCGTATCAATGCGATTCTTTTGAAATACGATCAATATTTATCTAGTTATTGATTAGAATGGTAAACAAGTTCAGATGAACAACAAGGAACAGTGACTGCCGAAACCAAGTATCTATTATGCTATTATTGTTTTTAAGAATCTGCATTCTCACAAAACGCTGACAACCAAAACCAAGTATCTCAAGAAGGATGAACCCAAACGGTCAGTAAGTCAGGCACAGCAACTGTTTACATGACAGCAGAGGCTCTCCAGTCAAGATACTGGTTTCAGCTGCCCACTTCTTCTTTTTTTTCACCCTGTCTTGCTACTACAAAACAGATTACTTGCGATCCTTTTCTCTGCTGCGACTCACAGATATGTGTGGCTGTCAAAAATGTCGTATCTGCATGTAGCTCATATTTTACAAAATATATGAAGAAACAAACTTTTAGTATTAATACTGAATACACACACTTGAGATTACTATACTAAGTGTGGAGCAATTTTTTTTAAAAAGAAACTTCAATTCCAACGTTATGACAAGCCTTTAAAACTTTCAAAGCATTTTCTGTGAAAGAGTGAAAAACGAGATACTAGGTTTCGGCAGTCAACCCTCGAATTATAGTACACTTACCTGCAGGTTGGAGCTGTCAGGGTTGAAAAAAATATTCTGATTCACAACCTGTAAGCCTGTATGTGATGCTGCCAGAGTGTGGTGTGACGGTAGAGTGTAAACCCATGCTTTCAGGAGCAGAGTGTGGTGTGACGTAGAGTGTAAACCAATGCTTTCAGAGCAGAGTGTGGTGGTGACGTAAGTGTAAACCCATGCTTTCAGGAGCAAGTGTGGTGGTGACGGTAGAGTGTAAACCCATGCTTTCAGGGAGCAGAGTGTGGTGTACGGTAGAGTGTAAACCCATGCTTTCAGGAGCAGAGTGTGGTGGTGACGTAGGTGTAAACCCATGCTTTCAGGAGCAGAGTGTGTGTGACGGTAGAGTGTAAACCCATGCTTTCAGGGAGCAGAGTGTGGTGGTGACGGTAGAGTGTAAACCCATGCTTTCAGGGAGGAGTCGCAAGAGAGGGGGCCGCACCATCCTGATGGCCATGCCCAAGATCACCCAGCAGGAGGACCTGAACAAAGAGAAGGAGAAACTGATGCACGACGCCCTCAGACTAATCAACGCGATGCCAGAAAAGGACATCCGAGACTTTGTGGAAAAGGTGACATGTCATGGTAGAACACTTTGCAGGACTGATGAAATGATTGTCTGGTGTTAAAACGGTATGGAGTATAACGTATGCTTAGGATTGATCAGATAATGGATTAGATACTGTTAGAATTGATCAACCGATTGACAAAATCCTGTCTGGGTAAGAACAGTATGTAGTGTAAGTCTACTTAGGACAGATCAAATGATTGTATAAATGCTGGAACAGTATGTAGTATAGGATATACCCAAGACTGATCAAATGATTGACTAAATCCTGTCCATGTGTGAACAGTATGAAATATAAGATGGTTTGGGGATTGTTCAAGTGATCAGATCTATCACTTCTCTTTCATTAAATTGCAACTCTCTGCCTAACATTTGCTGTTCAAATATTTGGAAGAGAGGAGACATTGAGTTCATTTTTTTCAGCAGTGCTTATACACCATTAAAATGGTTTTCATTTCTATGCTTTGAGCCCAAACAATACTTTGTTTATAGATGTAGTATATTTGCATGATCATGGGTTACCACAGGTGCAAACCAAGGTTCTGGAAGAGGAGGACATTGACCAGATCATGAAACAGGTCAAGGAGCTGAAGAAGGAATCCGACTTCTCCATCGCCTGTCCCCAGTGCTACAAGGTGAAGGTGAATGGCGCTCAGATTCGAAGTCAACAACGCTCATCGTGTGATCATTGGACATGAAATTGACCAAGATGTGGTCATCATGCCGGGGAAAGTCATCCTGAAGAAAGACGACTGGGAGATGAGAGGCTCCGTTACCTGCAAGTGCAAGAAACGGCTGGGACAGCTGCTGACGCACAAAAAGGTGAGTCCTAGGAGACCAGCGCTGAAGTCCTGATTTGCAGGTAAAGGAAGAAATGCCCAAGACATGAAGTTTTGTGCAGTATTCTGCACTGGGAAGCACTGAAATTCTTCCAGTCAGTTCCTTACCATTATAACCTTGTGGACCCATACATTTTGGAGTTAAACTGACTGCAGTCAGTTGCCTTTGATCATTCTTGCATTAGTGTTACTTAACCGTAAGTCAGAGCCTCTGTCAGTGGGCCCACAGTTCTTACATAAGTGCTTCTGATCACGGGTCAGTGCCTCTGACATTGGTATTTAATTCTTGCACCAGAACTACTGACCACAGATTGATGGCTCCAACCACAGGCACTTAATTCCAGCAGCAAAGCTGCTAACTGCAGTTCAATGTCTCTTTCACCTGGCCTTTCATTCTGGCAGCAGACCAACTGCCCACATTTCAATGCCTTTAGTTTTTAAAGCAGAGCTGCTAACAACTGGTCAGTGCTTCCTTCAGACGGCACTTACTTCTTGCAGCAAAGCTACTGACCACGGTTTAAGGACAAAATACTAGATAGTGTATATAAAGCTCACGACGCTCTTTGGAAAAGCCAAAGTAAGAAAAAACAAAAAGCAAAGAAGATGTAAGAGGGAGAGAATTGTTACCTCCCCTATTGCTTTCCCACTGTTTGCTCTTTTTTTCCCCCCAGAATCTATTATCTCCCTTAGCTTTTCTACTACTTGCCTTTGTCAGATTTCCATTGACTTGCACAGGTCACTGACCCTTCAGGGTGATGGCATTGTTCGGTTAGTTGGCCTTCCCTCTCAGGTGACCACAAATGGCAGATTCTTGTTGCCCACTGTTCAGTGAGATGGGCCTTCTGCCTGCACGCAGGCTTTTTCCAGCCTGTCAACCACCGTGTGTGTGCTTTAAGCTTGGCAGTCTGACAGCCTCAGCAGTGAGATATAGTGAACAGAGAGCCAACCCATGAACAGGAGGTGCCCCAGAGAGCCGGCCACATCATCAGGATGTAGTGAATGTCTTCAGTGCATCTAAGGACACTTTGATTATCCAAAGGAGAACACACTGATCTTGTCTGATCTCCATCTTTTCAAATACCAACGACATCAGGAGAAGGCATTGCAGCGTGTCCATTCCCTTTTGAGGCATTGTATAGAATTTAAAAAAAAAAATTTTTTTGTTATGCTGATGGATGAGAATGAGGATGATTAAGATGATGCTACGGATTTCCATTTCGGTCTGAGACTACATGACAGGGCTGAACTCTACGCTTCCTTTCATAATAATATCCTGGCATCAACCAGGCCCGAGAGATACAGGCACCTGCAGTGTTGGTCAGAAAATTTGAGCAACACTCTCAGAAACGCATCCATTAAGTGAGTGAAATTCAACTGTGTGGTCCCAGTCTTCCCAACTGAGTCCGTAGCAAACTCGACTCTGGGTAAGAGCCAGTCGGCGCAGAAAAACCCACATGACTCTGATGGGATTCGAACCCACGACCTCCCAGCTGGGAGTCCGCAACACTAACCACTTTGCCACGGTGGCTGGTATTGTACAGAATTATGTTGAAGGTGAGTTAGCTGTCAGGGATCGGTTTCAAAAGTATTATGTAGCAGTCCATCCATTGCATGCACAAGGAAGCCTGACTGCGCAGGTCACATGGGCTCTCTCCTGCTGTACACGCAGAACGCACGCTGTATCATCATCGTAGGCCCTTGTCGCTGCAGAGGAGTTATTGACCTTGAATCACTGGCCCCTGTCAGTTGATGCCATCCACTATAGACCCAGTTAAGAAAAGGACATTTGTGACCATGGCAGACTTTGCCAACAAAACCCACCACTAACGCATCCCATGGTAGTTTTGTGCTTGCATGTGGTGTTGCCGAAGCCTGTGTACAGGCTGCTGGATGTGGAATCAGGCAGTGGTTTGCCTGAAGAAAATGTCAGACAAACCTGTCTTCTTTCTGGTTTAGCCATTACAGAATCACTGATTTTATATCTTCTTTATGCTACTAGTCCTAAAGAAACAACAGGCAAAGACTTTAGTCACATCCACTGACACGTTGTGGTGGATGGTGCTTATTCTTCGGAGATCAGGTATGCTGTCTTGAAGACATCCATGATCTGTGATATGTATTTTGAAAAAATAAAAGTTTAATTTGTTTTAAATGCCAAGATTTTAAACATATTGATGGTGTGGATCTTTTTGTTGATAAGGTACATCATTGGTCAAGGACAGCTTGTTTCTCCATTTCACAATGTTAAAGTGATCGTGCCAACACCTCACTCATATAGCAAATTCAAGGGAGACACTTGAGAGAGAAAATCAATCTTTTTTTTCCAGTTTGAATTATTGCCCACATTCACGACGTAAACCAGCAGGACTGAAAAATCTGAAACAGAAGAAGCTCAAATTGAGTTAACACTGGAATACCGTTGTAACAACAAACATCAGTTTGCAGACCATGACAGATTTCAGATATTGATTGCATATCAGTGTTGAGAACAACAAATTTTAGTCTGCAAGCCAGGACAGATTACAAATATATATTATATATTCATTTTTTTATTATTAATAACAGCATCAGTAAGCAAACTTAGTTCAGAGAAGAACATCTTTGTAATGAAAGACAAACAATATTCTGCAAACATGGGCAGGTTTTGGATATAACAGCTTTAACATGAATAACAGACATCAGTCTGAAAACTAGGACAGATTTCACATAGGACATCTTTATTATGAACAACAAAATCAGTCTGGAAACGTGGACAGATTTCAAAGAGTAACAACTATGTTATTATTAACAAATATTAGTCTGTAAATCTGGACAAATTTCATATAATAATACCTGTGACATGAACAATCAACACTAGTCCACAAACCCAGACAGTAAAAATTACTTTTACTTTTGTGATAAATGACCGTGTTTTTCTTATAAGTAGAAACTTTTGCTAAAAAATGTAGAGCTTGCTCTGAAGTCGTTCATTTTTTGTCTGTGTGCTGGTAGATGGGCAGTTACAGATAAAATGTAAGTCAGTATAGTGGAATTTTGTCAAAGCCATTCTGGATGATTTTTATCAGGAAGGTGTGTGCGTTTTTTTCCCTTGTAATTAACTCTATTGACAAACATTTACCAGGGCAGTCTCTTTGTCAAAATGTTTGTATCAAATACGCTAATATACTATTCATGATTTTATGTTGTAGACAAACTTTATATTGGTATCTCGAAGTACTGGGACTTCTTGGACAAGGATGGTACACCGCCACCTACAAGACGTGGGACAAGGTTCTCTATCAGATTGCTGAAATCAGTCCCTCGGACATCAAGAAACACCGGGGTAAAGAAGAATGATGATGATGATGACAGCGGTGATTGAGAGGTTGGTGCTGCCACTGCAGTTCATATGAAAAGATGTTCAAAAGAATGACTGCAGAAACAGGTGAGAAAAAAAAATAAAACAGAAAGAAACGGTCTGTGTGGTCGTGGGACAATACCTACGGGCACGCACACACCACACACACACACACACACACACACACACACACACACACACACACACACACACACACAGAAGCACACACACCACGCAACACACACACACACACACATGCGCGAGAAAATTCAAGGGTTGAAGTGCGTTGTATGTTTGTAATTTCCTTACATATACCATCTCATGAAAGGAGCAGTAATTTCCCTTTACCATCCAATGCATACCGCCACCCCTTTCCATTTGAGATAACCCCCCCCCCCCCCCCCCCCACCCCTCCATTTAAGCAAAAAAGAAAAAAAAGGTTGATAGTGCAGAATTAGTGTAAATGTGAGTACTGATGATCTGATTGTCACATGCTTTATAATTACTTTTGCTGTTCTGATCAGTGGTTCAAGTCCACACAAATAATGTGAATTCTCTCTATCTGACAGTCTCTGTCTGTCTGTCTGTCTGTCTCTTGTATTATGTTGATGTTATTGATGCATTGTAGCTGTTAAATTTGTGTGCGGGTGTGTGTGTGTGTGTGTGTGTGTGTGTGTGTGTGTGTGTGTGTGTGTGTGTGTGTTTGATAAATAATCAGAAGATCACTCTGTGTGTGTTTGTGTTGTTTTTTTTAAAAGCAGTTTGTTTATTCTTGTTTCAATTTTATTTTTCATTCCTTAAATTCATCTAGGTGTTTATGTTTATGGAGGAACAACTCATCTGCATTTTCCATACTTTTAAAGATGTGCATGGTTTGGTAAAAAAAAAAAAATTGTAAGTTTAAGTTGCTATTCATCCTCAGCTGCTAGTATTGCTTAGTCCTCACCAAGGCAAGGACTGGATGGGAAAAAACCCCTCATGTATCTGCTTATGTGTTATCCTTAGAAATAAATATGATCATTGTTATCATCATCATCATCGTCATCATTCCTCTCCCCTCTTCTCTCTCTCTCCTCTCTCTCTTCTCTCTCTTCTTGTCACTCACTCTCTCTCTCTCTCTTGCTCACTCACTCTCTCTCTCTCTCTCACTCACTCTCTCTCTCTCTCTCTTGCTCACTCTCTCTCTCTCTCTCTCTCTCTCTCTCTCTCTCTCTCTCTCATGTTTGTCAATGTTTATTCATTGTGAAAGTAATAATTGGCGACTTCTTTTTTCATAGACAGATGGGGTTTTCTGTGCTCAAGCACTTTTTTTTGGCAGTTGTCTTATCAGTAGAAATTGTATGATGATGCAGGTTCTGATGTTGAAACATTTCTTCCTGTCTTTTGGTTTGCAAGAGTTTTTCATGATGTTCTCTCTCTCTCCTCTCTCCTCTCTCTCTCTCTCTCTCTCTCTCTCTCTCTCTCTCTTCAAATGTGTCAGTGTGATAGTTGGGTAATGGCTGGTGGCAAAGGCATTTGAGCTCAACATTGTTAGCGTCTTTTTTGACAGGTTTTCTTCCCCCCCCCCCAGTATTTGTTTGTGGTATGTCATCATTGGATGTGTTGTGTATTTGTGTGTGTGTGTTTTAAAGTTGTCCTTATGAAACTGAAATACTGATGGAAATTTTCAATCTGTGACATGCTGCATTTTGATTCCTTCTCAGTTTCTTTTTTCCTGCACCCAACTTTTGTCCTACCTGGGGTTTTGAAAAACCTTGGGGGGAAAACAGAAGTGGTAAATGAGATGCAACAGAAAACCTGTCTGGCTTGAGAAGCTGGCAAGACTTTTTAAAACCCATGCTTTGTGACTGTGATATTTGTTGTGAAGTTTTGTTTTCAGAAGTTGTTTTGTAGATATGTGATTGCATAGCTGTACAGATTGACATTTCGCAGGCTACCTGTAGAACAGACATGCAGTGACAAGGAATATGCTACCAAAAAACAAAAAAAATTCTTTGGAATTTTATTTCTTGCTGTGTTTAGGTTCAGAAAAATATGTTGTTGTTTTTTTTTACTTTAAAAAAAAAAAATTCGTATTTTTCAATCATTCACTGAAACATGCAATAGGCCTTCTTCAGGATCCTCCAGTTACTTGAAATAAAACTGCAAATATTATGTGAGTAGTAAGTTCCAACTTGAGAAAAGAAAATAATGAATGTGTGATGTGCCATATTCTCATGTGAGAGACCAATAGTACGTCAAAATAGGAAATGAGTTCAACCTGTCAAAAGAATACAGTGATAATGATAGTTCAACCTGTCAAAAGAATAAGTGATAATGATAGTTCAACCTGTCAAAAGAATACAGTGATAATGTGATAAACTGTGACATTGTAAAGTATAATACAGTGATAATGTGATAAACTGTGACATTGTAAAGTATAATACAGTGATAATGTGATAAACTGTGTATTGTAAGGTATAAAGCTGAAAAGCTGCAGCATTCTGTACCAGTTCTCAAACAATTGAAACAGTTAAAATGTATGACACATTGTGTCATTGAGGAGTGCAATTTTCCAGGAATGCTTTCAATTTGTTTTTAACTGATTTTGTATTATTAGTGTTTTTATTGTGTGTGTTTTTTTTCCAGAATTTTAGACTGGTTAATATATTCTGTTGCTTCTGATAAAGTCTTTTTTTTCTTTTTACTTCTCTGTGCATTTTTAGGAGATGGATTCCAGTTGACTTGTCTGAGATGTCATGCTTCATGATGTATTTATGATTCCATGGGAAACTGATCCTTGGAGGCCAAAGCACTTGCAGTAGTTTTGTTTTGATGTTGTTTTTTCTTTTGCTTCATTTTCTATCGTCATTGTGAATCAAGAGACTGCACTGTTAAAATACAAAACGCTTTGTACATTGCTGAAAGTAAAATATTGCTTACTGTGGAATCAGATTTTTGTGTGACTTTTTTGTCATTCTTTTGTCTCATACCTTTCTCTCTCTCTCTCTCTCTCTCTCTCTCTCTCTCTCTCTCTCTCTCTCTCTCTCTCTCTCTCTTGCATTTTTCTCCCATACCACTAATTCCTACTCTCTCCCACAGAAACCACACCCTTGATCATTGCAGTAAAGTTCCAGTGCCATTACTATTCAATGGAGCTATTAGTGTCAGGTTGTCCTTGGGCAACTTGTCAGAGGAGTCCTGCACTACTGCTGAATCAGTTATGTGATATTTGGTAGTGTCTGTTCTGGTACGATATGCACAGCTCCATCTACTAAACCTGGTTTCTGCTGATGACAAAAAAATGACAATGTCAGAGAGCCAGGTGAGTGAATGCCAACAGAAACAGTCCCCATAAACTTGCGAACACAACCTGTAGCGACAGTCCCCAGAGATTTATCAACAAAAGCTTGTGAGAGGCTGGGTTCATGGAAGGCCTGAGGTCACTATGAGAGTGAGATATGAACAGCTGCAGAACTGGACACTTTCAAGTGGGGAGCCGGAATAGCTTAGAGCTTGGTCTCTAGCCGAGAATAGGCGCTATATAAGTATTCATTGTCATTATTATTATAAGCAATGAGGATGATGGAGATGGTAGAGTTGCATTCCATTCTGATCAGACTCTACATAATCGAGTGTACATCAGACTTCCTTTTACAGTATATCCCATCGTCAACCAGGCTAGAGCGACAGGCAAACCGTCAGTGTTGGTCAGGAAATATGAGTAGCACAGGATGAAACGTGTGGAAGCGTACGTGCTCAACATCTCTGGGCAGGAACTGACCAGAGCCAAAACAATCCCACAAGTATAAATGCGTCTTATAGATTTCAAACCAATGATCTCACCACCTCTTGCCTTGACACTAACCGCCGAACCAAGAGCGCTGCATGGTTTGGTTTGGTTCTTTTGTATTGTTTTTATCCTTGGTCATGTTATCACTGAGCCAGGATGTTAACAAGTCCCCCTGGGTCGTTTGTTGGCATGCCATGGGTTAGGGGGAATGATTTCTGGCTTGTTTTATGAATATGTGAAAGGGCAGCCTAATTGCCTCCCGTACAAGCATGCTTTGGCACTTCCCTTTACATCTGTAGGAGGCAGTGGCCAAGGTCTTATGTCTTCTCCTGCTTGCATCAGCCTTCATAAACCGAAGAGGTTCTACATCTTTTGATATAAGGCTGACACAAATCCACATGTGTATTATCTATTCGATTCCTGATTTGACTGGTCGCCAAGGTGAACCACAAGCTTGACAGCTGTGTGGACAACTCTACCGGAACCAAAGGCAGCGGTAGCACCGTGACCACAGTGCGGGTTGGGGTTGCCTTGTTGTGCCAAGTGATTTGTAAGTGCACTGTGGGTTTGTTGTGTTTCGTTTGGCATTTATATACCTGTTCAAAACTATGCTAATGTCGACGCTTTTGACAAATCCGTACATAGACATAAGGCAAGCACACACACACACACACACACAACGCACGCACTCACGCACGCACGCACATACACACACCCCACACACACACACACACACACACACACACACTCACACACACACACACACACGCCCACCAGCAGCAAAAAAAAAAAATTACTACGACAAACCTTGTGGATCAGTCACGCTTGCTTTCCGACATGCTGAGGGCTATAGACAACACAACAGAACAATGCCACATGATACATGACACTCTGTATAGGTGAGTCACATGTCATCATGTCTTTCAGTGAAGGAAGACGTTGCTTTAGGAGAAAATGCTTGGATGAAACCGTAACATATGATGCCTCTCTCTCTCTCCCCTCTCTCCCCTCTCTCTCTCTCTCTCTCTCCTCTCTTTTCTCTCCTCTCTCTCTCTCTCTGCATTCACCTTCCCAGGTTTCTGATTCACGGATGGGTCTGTTGATATAAGTGTATATATGTGTTCCATTCTGATGAGCTTTTAGTCAGCACACAAAAACAACGAAAACATCAACGTTCAGACAACCATACCACTTCAGCTCTGACCCAACGAGCATGATTACACAAACTTATCAACATTCTCCCTCTCCGTATATTTCCTCCATCTTGCCTGACTTCAACGCACACGCACGCACAAACGCACGCACGCACAAACACACACACACACACACACACGCGACGCACGCCGCCGCGCGCGCGCGCGCGCGCACACACACACACACACACACACACACACACACACACTGAGGAACTCTTCAAAAGTACAAATATCAGGACGCAAAAGAACCGGAAACTCGATTCCCCGTAAAGTAAGTGGGGAGAGAAGGAGAAAGAATTTTTTTGTGCCTGGATTTGAAAGTAGGAACAATTATAACACAACGGGGAAAGGAAGTCAAGTCGTATAGAATGAACTGTCCATGAGACCATTGGATCCTAGAGTACATTGACATATAGCACAACTATAAACGGTAGTAAAGTCATACGGTATAAGTTATTTACGTTGCCATTGGATACTCTTGTACAGTTGCATAATCACAACTATGAAAGGTTGTAAAGTCATCCGAAATAAACACTTCACGATGCCATGGATACTGTTGTACATTTATATATTTACCTACAAGTTCAAAACAATTGGAAGCTTCTCTTCTTTCTTCTCTTTCCTCCTCCTCCTCCTCCTCCTCCTTCTCTGTCCCCTCGCCCCCTTCTTCCAAACCCCTTGAAAGACGCACACACACGTACGTATCTCAGTTCATGGAGAAAAAACAAACTGTTTCACCCACTCCAATCTGGATTCCGTTCTAATCATTCCTGCCACACAGCATTATCACGAATGTGTGACACATGGCTTTCAAATATGAAATGACTAGGGCTTGTCAGACCCTTTTCCATCATCTTCTGACTTCAGGTGCCATGCAAATTTCACACGGGAAACAAAAGTTTTCTGAACTACCTTTTCAAGAGTATGCCTTTCTTCTGAAAGACTGGCCCTATCAACACATTATTTCTTCCTTAAAACCAGTGCCAATAGAAAAAGAAGCCAACAGCTAGCATACAACAGATTTTTTTTTTTTTTTTTTTGGGGGGGGGGGGGATTGGAGGGTGTAAATTACACATATTTGATGAACTTATCTTTTTCTTCAGACCTACACAGTGTATTGTGACATAATCATTGGTTTCTGGGCCATGTCACGTAACTTCCAGCATAGCTTGTGTGCGGAGCCTTGGCTCATAGACTTTTGTTTTGTACAATAATAGCACTCATGTATGCAACATTCAGAAGCAGCAATAACCATCTATTATCTATTTTACCTGGAAAAAAAATTAAGAGGTTTGTCTTTACTCCATGCAGCCTAACAAGCTGAAAATAATACCAATCTAATATAAAAGCATGTTCTGGTTGTCTGTGTGTGTGTGCTGTCTGCTGTCTGTGTGTGTGTCCATCTAACTCCTTGATCCATATACGAATCTACAGTGTTTGACTACTCTTCTCCAAATGTTGCATGATGATTTATTAGCATAATGGACTGATCAACAACTTCTTCTTCTTCTTCTTTTGCGTACGCAGATTGATACTCCTGCGGACACCCCCTGTATAGGCAGTGGAGTTTTGTGTGTATGACCGTTCTTTATCCCGTCATTAAGGCAGCCATACTCCAACTACGGGAAGGTGCGTGCTATGTGTAACGTGTCATCCATACCAACGGCCAAACTGGCCTTCTCTTCCGAAAGTTGGTGATGGGATTTATACGAGATAGGATAATGTTGCTTATAGCCCAGCCGACCGCAAAGGGCCACATCAGGGCTGTCACCACGTTAGATGTTATGCGTGCGTTCACACACGGAACCTCGATTTATAGTCCCATCGAAGGACTGTATGGGAAATGGAGTCAGAATCAATGTTAACTCCGAGGGGAAAAAAAAACCCTGTACCGAAACGGCAGAGATTCGAACCCACTACCCCAAGATCACGAGTCCGGCGCTCTGCCACTGAGCTATTCCGGCCCCACTGATCAACAACGAATTGTTTTTATGCTTGACAGTCCCATTCGTCAGATTTTTAAAGTGAGCAGCCAAGTGAAGCAACGTCAGGATCCAAAGCAGGTCAAGCACGCCGATGTTCATGTGGAGCAGAAACACTCTTTTCCCTCCCAGCTTGAAGAGGTCTGCCGGGAAAGCATTAAGCTGAAGATGGGAAGGTTCTCAGCTGGTTCAATCCGGGGTTCTGACACTATTTGTTTCCCTTTGAAGGTATCAAAACACGTATCAGGCAAAGGGGAGAAGGGAACAGAACAGGGTGGGGGTGTAGGGGGTGGGGGTGGAAGATGAGTGGGAGGGAAGGATGGAGGACGGATAGAGCTAGTCCTAGAATACATAAAATAAAAGCCCCCCCCCCCCCCCCCCCCCCCCCCCCATTTTTTCAGTTTGTAACTGATCAGTATGTCCCTGTGCAGTTGTATATTTTGAAACTTTGATTAAAATTGAAAGGTGAAACACACGCACTGATACCTTCTCTCTGCCTCCCAGCTGCATTGTGATTTGTCTTGACAATGCTATGCTGCTTTGTGAGCCACAAGTACCTTCGTGACTTTGTTGGTGACTTCCTTGGCGCGCACGCTGTTGACCATCTCAATGGCCTGGTTCAGAGATGTCCACCCGTCTCTTGTTGATACGCTCCTTGCTGATCACCTCTGGCAGGGCCAGAAGTACCAACACGCCACCGTTTTTTCCTGGTCACAACATTCTGCCAGTCATCAGTGGTGTATTTCAGCACAATTTATTTTCACAGTTGGTGAAGGGGAAGGAAGGGGAGGGGAGGGTGGAACTGGTCAATGTGGGAGTGGGGGCATTCGGAAGCGTGGAGGCTGAAGTTGGCGCCACAAAGAACAGTATAAAAGAGCTGTCCAGAGGTAAAGCTGCACCCAGACCTTTCTCCGATTAAAAGACTGCTGGCAGGTGCTGCTGGGACACAATACTGTAACATCCTGTAGGTCCTTGCTTGAAGACATATCTCTATTTCACCCCTGTGTCTAACGACCACAGTTCGTGACATCTACATGGGTACTGCACAAGAACAGGAGTGCATACATGGAAAAATTGTTGTGAAGAGGATGGAAAGGTGGTGCTGAGCCATCATCCATTTCCTGTTTGGCACAGAGTGCTCATGTTATCAGTTACCTATTGTCCTATGCGAGACCGGTCAAACCTGTTTCTGCCCATGAATGGAAAAGACCTTGGCTTCAACACAAAGCAACAAGTTGGCCCAAACATCAGATGATGATGATGATGATGAATTCTGGCACAACTGGAAAGCTGAAAGTCAACACCAGTAACATAA
This sequence comes from Conus ventricosus, assembly GCA_018398815.1. Lineage (NCBI taxonomy): Eukaryota > Metazoa > Mollusca > Gastropoda > Neogastropoda > Conidae > Conus > Conus ventricosus. The sequence continues at coordinate 46,889,020 of CM031621.1, read as the reverse complement.
TATCTATAGTTCTGGCTTGAGCGTCCTATCACTGACACCAAAAGAACAGCAACGACAACAACGAAATAAAGAGAAGGCATCTTTCTGTATGAAAAATCAAGGAAAGGAACCAGGTTGTGCACAGACATTTGAAAGGAGGATAAAAGGGTTTCCCCATAAAAGTGTGTGTGTGTGTGTTGTGTGTGTGTGTGCGTGTGAGGGCATGCGTGCGTGTGTGTGTATTGTTTTGCTTTTCATTTGTTCGCTTTTCCCCAGGTGATTTGGTAGCCCCTCTCAAACAGACTCTTTGTCAAACTCATAAAGTGTTGGAAGGGTATAGGCAGTTATTCACTCCCCCCCCCCCCCCCCCCACACACACACACACACACTGTCTTTCATTCCAAATTGGTCCAAAGTTCCATCACATCAAGATGATCGTTTGACAGAGCAAGGAGAGACTTTGCTTCTTTTTTTAATGAAAAAGAAAAAACAAACAAAAAAAAACCCTTTTCGATTGCAGAAAATGTGTAACGGAGATTGACCTCTCTTATTCTCAAGGCTTTTTTTTTTTTCAGTCATTCTTATTTCTGGTTTCCGAAAAAAAAAATGGCTAACTGAGGCCCGTGACAGACCTGAGTCTCTCTATACAACAACAACACTAACAACAACAACAACAAAACATTTTCAAAGCGCATGCCAAAGGTTCTGGGCGCTGACAATCCACACTCTCGTGTACACAACGGGCTGCCTACCGGGGTTTAGTGCCGACTGCCGGCGCTTCATTCAGTCGTTTCCCGTGTCATTTAGTGAATATCGTTTACTCAATTTCCCTACTTCCTTCATTCTTTCAATGTCTCAATTTCCCTATTTCCTTCATTCTTTCAATGTCTCAATTTCCCTATTTCCTTCATTCTTTCAATGTCTCACGCAGGGTGCATGCTATGTGTAACGTGTCATCCATACCAACGGCCAAACTGGCCTCTTCCGAAAGTTGGTGATGGGATTTTACCTGTGTGCAAGATGTTATTCGTGCGTTCACACACGGAACCGCGGGTTTATAGTCTCATTCGAAGGACTGTATGGGAAATGGAGTCAGAACCAATGTTAACTCCGAGGGGAAAATCCCCCAGTACCGAAACAGCCCGGCGGAGATTCGAACCCGCAACCCCAGGATCACCAAGATTACGAGTCCGGCGCTCTACCAACTGAGCTATTCCGGCTCCGGCTCAATATGTATTTTCTTTCTTAGTCCTAAGTTGGCTATGGAGTCGGTCGGGGAAACTTTGTGTAGCCATACCATACTTTCCTGACACCGGGGCAGTCAGTGTGGATTGTCAGACGCGGACGTTCACATTGCTGCCCGCTGAGCGTCTCAGAAATGCCTGCGTTTGGCTGTCAGGGGGCGACGTCATTCTGGTCAAAGGCTTCTCTACTGTTGGGCCTCTTCCTCAACCTCTGTTTTGCTTTTCTTCTTCTTCTTCTTCTTCTTCTCTCTCTCTCTCTCCCCTCTCTCATCTCTCTCTCTCTCTCTCTTCCTCTCTCTCCCCTCTCTCTCTCCGTCTCTACCTCTCTCTCTCTTTCTTCCCTCTCTCTCTCTCTTCTTCGCTCCCCTCTTGTCTCTCTCTCTCTCTCTCTCTCTCTCTCTCTCTCTTTCCTCATCAGGGTGATGGATACTGTGATCATCATAGCCGTGAGGCAGAGAATTTCTCACTTCTTCAGGACCTTTTGAGAAAGGCCGGTGCATTCCATGTCGTGTACCCCTCACGGTGAAACACATTCTTTTCGAGTGTTGGGACTCGCATGATGTGAGACACAACCATTTTACAGCAGACACCATGAAAACCTTGTTCAGATATGTCCCACCTGATGTGATATTTGAAGTTCTGAAAGAGATCAACACTTTGTCATCTGATCTATGATTTTACGGAAGAAAGATTTTCAAGGAAGTTTCCTGTGTGTTTTTAGAAGGTCATTTTAAAGGGTTGCTGTAAAAGTCGTGTGTGTGTGTGTGTGTGTGTGTGTGTGTGTGTGTGTGTGTGGGTGTGTTGGTGTGTGTGTGTGTGTGTGTGTGTGTGTGTGTGTGCGTGTGTGTGTGTGTGTGTGTGTGTGTTGTGTGTGTGACTTGGTGAGTTGATTTCAAGCGGTGCCCACCCATGATGGGGCCCCTTAGCGGTCGGCTAGGTTATAAGCAACATTCCCTTACCTTACCTTTTTGAGAAGCAAAAAACCCTTTAGCAGCATCAAGGGCTTCATATCTAGATATGCCATTGCTAAGACCTTTCATATCATGGGAGACACTTGTTTTTTGGCACATGACTCGTAATAACGGAGCAAATGGGAGACAACTTGTTTTTGGGCCCATGACTGTTCATAACGGAGCTAGTTTCCTCCCCCTTGTCGCCTGATTCTCTGGGTCTTGTTATCGTTCCTTCCTGATTCTGTAGGCCTTGTGGTGATCTTATTCCCTTTGTTTCCTGACGTTGTGATTCCTTCTCTCTCTCTCTCTCCTCTCTCTCTCTCCTCTTCTCTCTCTCTCTCTCTTCTCCCCTCACACACACACCCACACACACACAGAGTCAAGACGAGACAGACAGAGAGAGAGGGGGGGGGGGGGGTGGGAGTGGGGACAGAAAAATAGACAGACATACAGATGGGAGGAAATGGAGGAGCGAAGAGAAGAGAGAGAGAGAGAGGAGGAGAGAGGAGAGAGAGAGAGAGAGAGGAAACGGAAACGGAACGGAAAGTTTATTCATGTATAGGCCATTCCCCCCTCATGAAGGGGTACATAATTTCTATACACAAATGCATAATTAAAACATATTTATTTATCTAATCAAGAAACCAGAACAAAAGCAATTTGAATGCTTTGTAAAGATAAATGGACAGTTGTTTCACAGTTTGTTTATGCTCTGTTGCCATAAGCAATGCAAGTCTAAATTTATTTGGATCTGCTTTAAAATTTACAGGTATATACTGTGTTTTAAGTCCCTCAAAACAGGAAACATAAGACAAAATGAACTTTCATTCTTCTTTTTCACTTTTGCAGAGCGGACATTTTAAGTCAGCATTACTATGTGTTTTGTAAGTAAGCGATTTTGCGCTTTTTTCAGAAATGCCAAATCGAAACCTCGTTAATGCATACCTTAATGCCTATCTAAATTCATCAGTAAATAAATTTTTACCTCGGCACCTTGCAAAACGTTCTGTAAACATAAAACCTTTCACTATCACTAATATGGAGTCCCACTCTTGCCATCTACTAAAATTAACCGTTCTCTGAAAACTTGCAGAAATCTGTCTATCACCTAAAACACCTTGGTTAAGCCATACATATCAAAACCCAAAAACAAATATAGTTTACAACGAACATTTGTAACCCAATTTTTCTTTCACGTATATCTAAATCATACAACATTTTGTAAGCTTTTTGGGGTAGCCTAAGTTCCTCCATTCTTGTAATTTTAACCAAAAACTTTACACATTTTACAGCTGAATTAATATATATAGGGTATCTGTTTGTCTCTCCGTAAACAAAGTCATTAGGAGTTCGCATCTCTACGCCTAAAAATCTTTGAGAGCAAATAAGTGAACCTTTTCACATTCAGATGCCGCATTATAAAAGTCCCATAGTCTGCGCCGTACGGAACAATCGGCTGAATTTGTGGAATCGAAAATCTTAAAAAGGACAGTACCGGTTATTTTTAAACTTATATAACTTTTTTGGAAATGCAAAAAAAGCATTTTAGCTTACTATTTAAAATTTACGAATGCATAACAAAAACTCAATCTTTTGGGGAAAAACAAATCTAGGTATTTGTTATACATTAAAAACAGGCTCACGCTCCTGATACTCCTTTCTTGTCTAATACCCCTTTTTGACACTTTTTTATATTTGCTTTTGTCTTATTCCCCTTTGCTGGAGAGCTGAGCTGTTTATACGATTATTCAATTGTGTTTGAAGACAATTTAAAGTTTCAGACAGCAAACAACATCATCAGCCAAAAGCATTATGAACGTTCAAAATAGTCTGACGAAAAAAAAACAGCCCGTGTTTCCCTTCCCTAAAAAACTTCTAATGCTAATTCGTTTATAAACAAGGAAAAAAAACGGGACTGCACATCCCTGTTTCACCCCCACGTGTGCAGTTAATGTATTCTGTAAGAAAGGAACACATCTAATTCTGGTTTTAACATTAGTATACATGCTATGAATAACGAAAAAATTTTGCCTTTTATGCCCTTTTCAAGAGTAGAGAGAGAGGAGAGGAGAAGGAGAGAGAGAGAGAGAGAGAGGAGAGAGAGGACGAGAGACAGAAACTGAGACAGACAGACACACATCACTCTCATTGGAAGAGACATGTGTGCATGAGTGTGGCAGAGAAGAAGGGAAAAGA
>CM031621.1:46877148-46879648 GCA_018398815.1 Conus ventricosus | reverse complement strand
CTTATCTTCTCATATTCGGCACAAATGGGTGTTGGATGAAAACGAGGCCGTTGAGAAGGGAACCATGGGAGTTGAAATAATAATGACAAATAATAATAATGGCAACGACAGCAATAATTGTGATAATAGTGACGATGTTGAAATCATGTAAATTACTAGAGGAGGAATAGTGTTAATCTTTTGGTGATTATTATGACAATTATCGTTGTAGTAATTATAATGGATAAAACACAGAAAGGTTTCGTCCTGTACTTTATTCGTGGGTATCCTTGGCGGTAACAACCCTCTTTTTTCTAAATAATTATTTTGCTTCGTTTGTTCCGCCCTCAGCCTCCGTTTTGAAACAGAAGGAGGAAGGCAAGATTGCAAGCATTAAAGTACTCTCCATTTTATTTTGAAACGACGTCACAATCAACCTAATGTATTCTGTCACTTCGGCTTATGACGCATAGAAGCTTTGACGTATTTTTGCTTTGCGTGAAATGAAAACATCGGGCATCATCCGTGACCCATAATGAACATAACTACAAATTTTCAGAAAGATCGGCCCAGAAGTTTTGTCTGGAGCGAGTGGAACACATTTTGACCACGGACACACAGACACACAGACCACAGACAGACGCATTTCTTCGTTCCCATCCTAAAGTACTCCTGTTCTATAAGAACTGGGAGTACCAAAAGGGGTTGGAGGGTAGTTAAACAGCAGGGTTTGTTGGTTTGTTTGTTTTTGTAATTATTGTTTAACAGTATGATATATGAGTGATGTAGTGACCAGTAACATGACTCAATCCCCCTGTTCCGTGTGGATGCCGGGGTGGTGGTGGTGGTGGTGGTGGTCTTTGAGTACAAATAATTTGCTCCCCCTGTATTCTGGAAGTTTTGTGCTCTGAATTTCCTCTGTTCTACGCTCTCTTTGTCTATGCTTCAACAGCAACAAACAACACAACAACACAACAACAACAACAACAAACACTTATTTGTGTTGTTCTTTTTTAGTTGTGCAGTGTTTTCCTGCTATTTTGGACCACTCACCAGTCTTTGGTCTGGAATTTCCTCTTTTCTATTACTCTATCGATGCTTTTTTCTCTCTCCTTTTTTTTTAAAACACTTAATTTTTATTTTGCCTTTCTTTGCTGTCACTTACTGGGGGGGGGGGGGGGGGGGTGTTTGGGGGGGGGGGGGGGGGTTGCCTTTGTGGATTACTCAACAGTCTTTGTTCTGAAATTACTTCTTTTCTACTACTCTCTTTTATGCAGTTAATTTTTTTTTTTTTTGTCTTTCTTCACTCCCCTTTCCTGTTTTCCTTTCTTTGTGCACCACTCATGACCTTTGTTCTGGAATTTTATCGTTTCTACCACTTTCTTTTTCTACGCCTTAAAAAAAAAAGAAGAAAAAAAACCACCTTGTTTTTCTCTTTCTTTACTGTCGTCTACAGTTTCCTGGCTCTGTGGACCACTCACAGTCTTTGTTCTGGAATTTCATTTTTCTAGCACTCTCTTTGTCTATGCTTTAAGAAAGGGGGGGGGGGGGGGGGGGGGGGGACCTTATTTGAGTTTTTCTTCACTGTCGTGCACATGTTTTCCTGTTTCCCTTTTGTGGACCACTCACCAGTCTTTGGTCTGGAGGTCCCTCTTTTCTTTCACTATATTCTTCGATGCTTTTTCTTTCTTCCTTCCTTCCTTTTTTTTTTTTCTTTTTTTTTTTAAACATTTATTTTTGTCTTTCTTTGCTGTCGCCTACTGTTGTTTTTCCGGCCTTTATGGACTACTCAACAAGTCTTTGTTCTGAAATTTCCTTTTCTTTCTACCACCTTTGTCTATGCATTTTAGAAGAAAAAAGAGAACATATTTGTGTGTGTTTCTTTATTGTCACCTACTGTGTTCCGCCTCTGTGGACCCCTCAACAGTCTTTTTTCCCTCTTTTCTATCACTTTTTTATGCATTTTTTAAAGATTTTTTTTTTTTTTTTTGGTCTTTCTTCACTCTCCTGTTTCCCTGCCTCTGTGGCCCACTCACGATCTTTGTTCTGGAATTTTCTTCTTTTCTACCACTTTCTTTTTTCTTCGCATTCTTTAAAAAAAAAAAGGTTTTCTCTTTCTTTGCTGTCATCTACAGTGTTCCTGCCCTGTGGACCATTCGCAGTCTTTGTTCTGGATTTTTTTTTCTTTTCTGCTATTCTCTTTGTCTATGCCTTTTTTTAAAAAAAATATTTTTGTCTTTCTTTATTGTCTAGTTGCAAAGAGGCGACTGCAGGCGGAAATCTAAACCATTTGAAATGCTAGTGATAATGCACCGCCAAAAAAAAAGGTAGACAAACCAATCACAGACAAAACACCAGCGTTTCGACTCTTAGGTCTTCTTCTGGCAAGATACAAGCACTCAGGAAACGAAAGCGGACGAGCAATCACTTATCTTCATCCAATTGTGGACGGACCACTCACCAGTCTTTGCTCTGCGATTCCCTCTTTTCCATCCCTCCCTTTGTCTACGCATTTTTTTTT
>CM031621.1:46859648-46872148 GCA_018398815.1 Conus ventricosus | reverse complement strand
AAACGCATGATAGAAATCTTGGTGACAATAATCATAACCTTCAAAGAAACGTATCGACTTTCTGCGTTTTGTAATCTTACTTTAAACTTGATGTGTGTGTGGTGAGAGAGAGAGAGAGAGAGAGAGATGAGAGAGAGAGAGAGTGAGAGAGAGAGAGAGAGAGAGAGAGAGAGAGAGGAGAGAGAGAGAGAGAGAGAGATGAGAGAGAGAGAGAGAGAGACAGACAGACAGACAGACAGAGACCGTTATCATTGCACAAGGTATCGTGGCATTTACCAGCATATACACCACAGCATCTTGTCCATCCCTTGGGAAACAGCGACAGTAAGAAGCGCCACCTAGTGTAAGAAACAAACCAAAAACAAAAAAAAAAAACAACCTCAACGTGTGTAACGTCTACGGTGTGCCAATCAAGGGCGGTAACAATCAGCACCATTAATCAGAAACCCGTTCTTTCAGGCCATTCAAATGAGGTCCACTTGGACGGACCAGCAGAAAGGCGAGGACACGGCATAGCAGGAGGGTCAGGAGAGGGAGAGGGAGAACAGATGTGGAAAGGGAGGGGCAGGGGGTGAACAGGGGAGTGGGACGGAGAAGGGGGAAGGGGGGGAGGCCGAAGATGGGGGAAGGAGGTGTGGGGAAGGGGGGCGGTGGGGGGGGATGGAGGGAGAGGAGATTGTCAGACAGACTGTACATAAGATGAGAACCTGGGTTGGTGAACTGGTTTCCGATCCCGGAGTGAGATGGCGGTGGTGGTGGTCGTCTCTTGTTTACTTCAAAGTTCCGGGAGTGTGAATTGATCTGGTATGCCCCTCCTCTTCCCTCCTCTCTCTCTCTCTCTCTCTCTCTCTCCTCTCTCTCTCTCTCTCTCTGCTTTTACTTCTCCTCTCTCACTGCTTCCCCCCTATCTGTCTGTCTGTCTGTTGGTCTATCTGTCTGTCTGTCTCTCGGTCTATCAGTCTGTTCGTCTGTCGGTCGATCTATCGGTCTGTCTGTCGGTCGGTCGGCATGTCTCTCTGACGGTCTATCCGTCTATCTGTCGGTCTATCTGTCTGTCTGTCGGTCTATCTGTCGGTCTATCTGTCTGTCTGTCTGTCTATTTGTCTCTGTCTCTCTCTTTCTGTCTGTCTCCTTCCATCTCTGTCTCCCCTCTAAACCCCCCCCTGTCTCTCTCTTCCCCCCTCCTGTTGTCTGTCTGTTTTCTGTTTCTCTCTCTCTCTCTCTCTCTCTCTCTCTTCTCTCCCCTCTCTCTCTCCCCTCTCTTTTCCGACCCACGGGACGAACCCGCGGGGACGCGCAGTGATTAAACCCGCGAAAAAATGTCACAATTTTTTATCGAAAAACATGCCGTTTTCTGGATCCCGGGGGCTTTTGGGAAGCCCCTGCCCCCCTGTGAGGGGGACAATGACGTCACAAACGGGAAAGTTGCGGGGAGAAGGTGAAAACACCGGGGGTTGTCTGGGCCCCTTTCAACCCGGCCACTCCCAAGATGTAAACAAACATGGGGATCCCGCCCTAAACCCAGCAACGCAAGGTCCAGTTTAAAAACGAAAAACACCACACGAGCCGATCTAAACGGGCCCAGCAGAGAGCCAGATCTGCGTGCCCCGCAGGAGGGGCCCAAAACGGGACGTGACCAGCACAGACCCCAAAAAACGGGCGTGGACCAGCACAGAGCCAGATCTGACGGGGACCGCACAGAGCCAGATCTGACGTGCCCCCCCGGGGCCCCAAACAGCAGAAAGAGAGGGAGACAAGGGGCCCCCCCCCCCCCCCCTGAAGAAACCTTTGGGTATTTGCGTGAACCCCTCCATCTTCAAACGGGCTTTGCGATTTGAAAACTGTGGCCATGCCCCGGTAGTGCCCCGGCGCGTGCCGAAACCCTTCGTCAAACAGGCAGGCCTAAGGGTTGGTACGGACTGCTCAGCGGGCGGGAAAAGGCAGTGCTTTCTGGGTCCCCCCCGGGCACCTTCGGGTTTTTTCTTTTTCTTTTTTTCCCAAAAAATTTGGTTTGCCCCTGAAAAAAGGGCCCGTAAACGGGGGGAAAAAGACCCACGCCCACGGGGAAAGCTGGGACGGGGGGGAAAAAGGACTACAATTTTGGGAAAATTCTCTCTTGAGGGCACAAAAGACCGTTGGGGCGAAAGCTTGGTGTGTCTGGAGTGGCATGTCTTCTTTGGTCCGTGGGCAGGGTGGTTGGGTCTGTGGGGGTGCTGGGGAGCTGGGGGGTGGTTTTTTTTGGGGGGCTCTGCAGCATGAAATAGGGCCCCGGGTCCCCCCCAGGGGGATATATTTTAAGGCTGTTATGAGTTGCATCCTGTGGTCGGGATTTGCCTCTGTTCTTGGGGCTTTTATGCCCCTTGTTTTTTTAATGGCGAGTCCTGCGCGTCCCCTGTCCCCCTCGTCAAACACAGGCAGGCCTCCAAGGGGGGTTTACAGGGCGGGAAGCGGGGGGGTAAAGGCAGGGCTTCTTGGGTCCCCCCCCAGCACCTTCGGGCTTTTCTTTTTTTTCCCCTTGTGGCGACACGCACGAGTCGGGAGGGGAATGCCCCACGTAAGATTGGTAAATGATGCTTTGATTTTGCCGATGGCACTGACACGGGCCCTATGTCAATACACCCAAAAGCTCTGCCCCTTCTCCCCCAAACCTGACACTGAAGGGAAACCCATTTCAATACAGCTGTCCTTTTTTTGTCACGGGGGCCTACGACTTTTGCCCCATCTAGGGTGGGGGAAATTTATTCATTTTTTTTATTGTCGTTGTGTTTTTTGGGGTATCCGCCCCTTAATGGGGCCCTTTGTGGTGGGTTGCCCCTTTGGTGTAGTTAGCTAATTGGGTTTTTGCTTTCTCTCTCTCTCTCTCTTTTTCCATTTCCCCGGGCTTTTTCCCTCTGTAGGTTCCCGGGTGGCTGGAAACCTTTTCTCTCAAAATTGCTGTCTTTTCGGCCTCTCGCCTGTTTTTTACCGTCGCCGTGCTTCATTTTTTTTTTTTTAAAGGTTTGCTCACTTGTGACGCGAAATGGCATGTTGGCCGCCATTGCTGAGGGAGGTTGCTCTTCACTCGAGGGGAAAGATGTCTCTGGGGCGCCTGCCCCGGGTTTTTGGTTCTTCACCGTTTTCATCAAAGGGTACAGTCGGTATCTAAATTCCTACAGTCGGCCTGTAGGAGAGGGACATCCCTTTTTCTTTTTCCGCCCTGGCCTCTGCCCCTTCGATGGAAGGGGGCAGAGGATTCGTTTGCCCCGCCTCTTTGGGGTTAAAACTACGGGTGGGTGGTAAGCATCAGTTTCGGGGTTTTTTTTGTTTTGGTTTGTTGTTGTTACCCGGCCCTTATTTTTTCTTTTGCGCAATTTTCTTTTGTTTTCAAAATTTTGTAAGGGGAAATATTGTGTAAACCTTTTTCCTTTGGGTTTAAATTTCAATTTTTAAAAACCTTGCCATTCAAAATTATTTCCAAAATTTTTTTCCTGTTTATGCACTGGTGTTTCGGTAGTCGGTGGGGATGGGAGGGAAAACCTGGTGTTTAGGGTTGGAACTTGCTTGGCTCGCTCGTCCGCCCCGGTAAACTTTCCCCGGGGATCTTATCCTTGGGCCCAAACCGTCTTTTTGGTTTGGAGGGGGAGGAGAAGGGTTTTTTATGTTCGGAGCGTGCGTACCCATGTTTTTGTCTTTTGGATGCGTGGTTGGAGTTTTGTTTATTTTGAAATGGGGCTATAAATGTGAAAATTATCCCATTAAATTTTTATTTGCAATGTGGGTGGCTTTTAAAAACCAAATGGTCGCTGTGTTGGTTTTTTCCCTAGAAAGGTGAATGTTAAATTTTGAGTGGGGAAAAGGGGGAAGATAATTATTTTTGTTTTATAACCTTTTGTTTTAAAATGCATTTCTTTTACCGATCGTGTGAGAAAGACCCTGTGAACTTTCCTGGTTCGAGGGGTTACTGTTTGCGTTTAGTGGACTTCCCCTCGCCCCATATGGAGTGGCTTTTTAAGTTTTGACGCATGGGTCAGACTTTTAGACGGGGGGGGTTTCCGGTACCCTTTTCCTTCCCTTTTCCCTTTTTCCCTTCCCCCCCTTTTCCCCTTCCTCCCGCCTTTTTCCCCCCCCCCCCTTTTGGGGGGGCTTCCCCCGGGAGTACGGCCCTGGAGGGTTGCCACGTGCTGGTTGAGGGCCACGCTCTGGCTGAGACCCGGACGGGTTTGGTTTGGCCACGTGGGGTTTGGGCCACGCTTTGAGGGGACCCGGATTTGGATGGTGCCAGTGCGGGTTTGGGGGCCCCACGTCTGGCTGGGCCCGCGGAGGATGGTCCCACGCGCGGGTTTCGGGGCCCGTTTCTGGTGGGGAAACCGCGGAGGGGTAGAGGAGCCCGCCTTTTGACGGGGCCGGCCCTAAACCCCCGCCCAAGGACCTCCAGAAACAGGGGCACTTTCCCCCCCCCCCCCCCCCGGGACGCGCTTTTCACTGCCTGCTTGTGTGTCGAGGGTGTGGGCTTTTAAAGCAAACCCCCTTCAAGAACCGCCCCGGTTCGGAGCATTTAGTGCGGCAGGGTGCTCCCAGTAGACTTGAAAGAGGGGGGCACCCCAGGGTGTGGGGGGGATGGATGCTGGAAATGTTTCTTTAAAATTTGGGTATATGTCATATGTGCTGGAATGCTGAAATTTGTGATTTTGTTACTTTCGTTGGTGAAATGTTTTTTTTAAAATTTTGTATGTTGTGTGTGTTGGAGTGCTTGATTGTGTTTGGGGCCCTGTTGTGTGCGTTGGAATGTTTGTTTGTGATTGTGCATGTTTGTGTGTGTTGGAAGGGCTTATTTTGTGGTGTAAATTAAAGGGGGTGTTGTTGTAATTTTTTTCTCGTGGGGGTCTTGCGGGGCGTGCGGGGGTAAACCCCTTTCCCCTTCACCCCCATCTAGACCGACCTGTCAGGGCGGGAAACCTCCGGGTTTTTGGGGTTCGGGGAAAATTGTGGGGGCTCGCCCGGGGGGATGTAAAGGGTTTTGGTTTCTCTCTCTTTTTGGGGGAAGTCCCTGTTTGTTTTGTTTGTTTTGTATATTTTTAGTCAGTTTGTCGTGTTTTTTTCGTGGGGGGTTTGGGCCCTGGGGTTGACTTTTAGGGGTTGAAGGGGTCTTTCTGTGGCCTGGGGAACACCCGGTTTTGTGACTGGGGAAAGTCAAAGGGGGGAGCCCAAAGGGGAAGGCGCCCGCACCCAAGACCCCCTTCCCGCCGGGGGTACCTCACGCAGGGGGGCCCGGGGAAGTCTTCCCTTTTTGTTGCCGCTGTTTTCCTTTTCCGGGTTTTGATTTAGTCATTTTTTTGTTTTTTTTCTCTCCCGGGTCTTTGGGGAAAGGGGGTTGAAATCGGCGTTAGTGCCCCTTTTTTTCCCCCTCTCCGGATTCCGTTGCCGGGTTGTTTGTTTTTGGGCCAGCCCCCCCGCATGTTGCTGTGTTTGTGGAGCGCGGTTTTTGGCCCAGGGGGGGGGGCCACCCCTGACATAGTTTTTTTTTTTTTTTTTTTTTTCGGTGACCCCCCACCCCCACTGTTGCTCGTGTGTGGAGGCGGTTTTCCCAGGTGGGGCGGGCCGGGAATTGCCCGCACCACGCCACACACCCATACACACATTTTCCCCCAAACCCCAAAAAAATATTTTTTTTTTTTAAGTGGATTGTTTTTCCCCCTTTTATTTGATAACTTTTGGATATATTTGCCCATGGCAACGTCCGGTTGCGGGGTGGTTTTTCCCTTTTTTTTTTTTTTTTTTTTCCCGGGGGCGTCAAAAAGAAAAAGGGGCCTTTAATGTACCCCCACTTTTAGTACCAGCCATCGACTAGGGTTTGGGATTTCCACTTATTCCAGTGCTGTGGGTTTTTAGGCCCCGCGAGTATTTTCATTCCTTTTTCCGCTGGGGGGTTTTTCCTGCTAAAGACCCCTACTGGCCTTCCGTCGGAAGCGTCAGAGTATAGCGAAGCAAATTTTGGGTTCTGTTGGTCGCAGAAAAACCCAAAAACCCCCCCTTTTTCATGCTTCCCCCCGTTTGGAAATATGCCCCGGGGGACTTTTCCCCCTGGGAAGGGCGAGACCCCAAAGGGGCGGGTCAGAGGGTCATCCTCCCGGGGGGGTGGGAGTGGTGACCTTTCCCCGGGGCATCACCTCTGTCCTGATGTTCCCAGGCAGCAAAAGACGAGAGGATGCTTCCCCGGCAGGAAGCCCTCCGTAGGGAAAGGGGGCGGTTAGGCAGGAAACCCCCCGTAGGGGGAAAAGGGGTTTTGGCCGGAAAAACCCCCCGTAGGGAAAGGGCCGGGGGGCTTGCGCAGGGAGGAGGCTGCCAGCAGGAGGATCAGCGTAGGGAAAGGTGCTCAGCGTAGGGAAAGAGTTGGATAGGTGGAGGCTCTGCGTAGAGAGGAAACTGACAGACAGGAGATTTGCTGGGGAGGGGGTATTCTTCGTAGGGAAAAGGGGTGTCAGGGGTAGGGGGAGGCTGCCCGGGCGGAGGCTCAGCGTAGGGAAAAAGGCTGTCAGACGGAGGTCGCGTGGGGAAAAGGTGCCAGGCAGGAAGCCCTCCGTAGGGGAAAAATAGACAGGATGGGGCTTGGTAGGGGGAGATGGAAAACTTTTTTCGCGGTCTTCCCCCCATCTGTAATTTAGGGGGTTAATCACCCGGCAGGTGTAGGTTAGAGGCCCAAAGTTAAAGCTTCCAGAGTTCAGCCTGTGAGGACTTGATTGTTTTCCCCTAGGCCCTTTTGACCAAAGGGTTTCTTTGTTATACCCAAATTTTTGAGGGAAAAAAAAGGCTTAAAGCACCCTTTTTTTTTGGATTATTGGTGCTGAAAAGGGGGTTTGTGCTCACTCTTAAAAGAAGGTGGTTTATGCCCGACATGCAGTTTCCCCTTTCGTAAAAGGGTTTTCCCCCTTACCCCCGGGGACGTACAGGAGAAAATTCAGGTCCATGAAGAAGGGAAAAACGACGGACCTTCGGCAGTTTGGTGATAGGCCCGCGCCCAAAAAGCTAGGGTATTGGCGTCAGTTTTGGGCCCAAATTGGAGTGGAGGGGGTTGATCCTCATTTAAAAAGCTCCCAACCTGTGTCCCAGAGTTGAGGATCCCGGGTAGGGAGACAGCACCTTTTTGGATTTCGTGGGGTGCGAAATTTACACCGCTGAGGTGTTTTTCTGAAACCCCGGGGCTTATGGGATCGCCCAGATACGGAAAAAGGAAGCCCTCCCAGGATTTTGTGGCGGTAAGGCGCCGAAAAATGCTAGCGGGAGGAAAAAGGCAGGCAGTTCACGGGGAATTTTAGCGCCCCCCGGGGTTTTCTTTGTGGTCGTCCTGGCCACATTAGGGAAAAATTGTCCCAAAAACCCCCTGGGGAGTCGTTGGGGCTGGTCCTTTCCCCCCGTCCTTTGTGCCTCGGCTAACGTGGGTTCCATCCCCGCTTCTGGTGTTCAGGGGTGGCCCCGGTTTCTTTGTTGTTGGTTCCTCCCTTTGGGCGACCCCTCAGGGGTTCGGGGGATCAAAAGGGTCTTTGTGGATAAGAATTTGGTTTTTCCCCGAGGCCCCGGCGGGGCGGGTAGGTTTTGATGTGTGCGGGGTTGGAAGGCGGTTTTACCTTTCCCCCCGTCCTTCTTTTAATTAAATTTCCTATCTCCACCCCCCCTTCTGTGGCGAAGGGATGGGCCATTGCGGTGGAGCGACCCATGTATTCCCTTTCATAGGGAATACTGTAAACCTTTGCTGAAAGGCCGCAGTCAGGCCGTGGGCTAGGTCTGCCCGTACGGCGTGTGTTGGGGGTCCCCCACACCCCGCCAAAGCTAAAAAAAGCAGGAACAGGGGAAATTTTCGTTCCCCTTTTCAGCCCATCCTTTAAAGAGGTTCGGCCAAAGGGGGCCCATTTCCCCCTAGCATTTCCCTCTTCAGGAGGGGGCTTGGATGTCCAACGCCTACGGGAAAATTTTGGATCGTCCCCCTCGGGGCCCCCACACGCCAAGGTGGGGTTTTAAGGGTCCACAAGGGGTCCTCTTTTTGGGTTTTCCTCGGGCAGATGTGGGGCCCAAACCGCTTGTCATTCCCCAAGTTTTAGAGAATCTGTTCTCCCGGGAAAGGCCCCCGATTCCCCCCTGGGAGGTCATTGGGTCCGCGGACTCTCGGCGAGTAAGACGGGCTTCTGGTTTGGCCCCCGGGGTGGGAATCACAGGTTTTGGGCGACTTTCCGCAGTTGCGATTTTCTGTCAAGGGCAACGCCTTAAAGGGGGGCTTTAGGCGTGTTCCCCCGGGGTCAGTGCCCCTGGTTGGGGAGGCATTCAGCAAGGGGGGGTTTACCTTGGGGGGGGCCCATTAATTTTCCCCTCCCATCGCGGTCAACCCCTACACTTCGGAGTGGTTTTTGGGGAAACTGCGAGCGATACCCCAAAAGGGCGTCCCGCTTTGGGGCTTTTCGATGGGCCCCACTGTTGCTGAACCTCAGGGAGATTTGGGACGCGCACTGGGTGCCCCCGAAGAAGGGACGGCCCGGGAAATTTGTTCTGGGGGAGGATCTCATCCTCTCCCGTGCCTGGACCGGATCCGGCCCCCGTCGTCGTCGCTATGGTTAGGGAGTGGAGCGGGAGGGGTATGCGTTTCCCTTTGTAAAATCAAGGGTTCCCGTAATACGGATGCTGAATCTAGCCCAGCTCCTAGTCAGCACATTGGAAAATCAGGGCAGAGGGACACTTCCCCCAACCCGGGTTTTTTATCCCCTTTTTTGGTCTCTGTATCAGGGTGTAGTGACCTTTTTTTCCCTTTAGTGAAAGTTAAAGGTAGTGAAAAACCAATGGGGTTTGGAATTTTTATTTTTGGTGGGAAGGTTTGCAAATTTTTTGATAAATGTAGGATTATGTATTTCCCCGTGTGATTTTTATCGTTGAATGTTTTTTTATTGGATTCCCCGTACTCTGTCGATCACAGAGAGTTGGGTTTTGGTCCCATTGTTGTGAATTTTTCAATTTCGTCAAAGGGTTTAAAAGGGGCATGTATTCAGAGAAAAGATGCTTTTAGAAGGGGGGTTTGTCCGGTTTGTCACGGGCCTACGACCCTTTGACCCCCTCTAGGGTGGCGGAATTATTCCCTTTTTTTATTGTGTTGCGTTGTTTGGGTAAACCGTCCCCTTTATGTGGCTTTGGTGCGGTTGCACCTTTTGGGGTAGTTAAACCCCAAAATTCGGTTTTTCTTTCTCTCTCTCTCTCTCTTATTCCCCTGCCCCTGTTTCTTTCCCGTAGGTTCCCGGGTGGCTGGTACCTTTCTCCGAAAATTTGGGTGTCTTTCGGCCTCTCGCCTGTTTTTTACCCGTCGCCCCGTGGGTTCATTTTTTTTAGTTTGAAGTAGTCACTCTGGACGCAGCATGGATGTTGGCCCCCATTGCTGGGGAAAGGGTTTGCTCTTCACTCGAGGGAAAAAGGGCTCGTGGAGCGCCTGCTCCGGTTTTGGTTTTTTCACCGTATATCGAAGGTACGGGTAAACTTTAATTCCCACCGTCGGCCCGTAGGAGAGGGACCTCCCCTTCTTTTTTTTTCCCACCCGTGCCCCTGTCCCCTCGATGGACAGAGGGCAGAGAGAGTGGTTTTACCCCCCTCTTCTGGGGTCAAACCGGTTTGTGGTAAGCATCAGTTTCGTGGTTTGTTTGTTTTGGTTTGTTGTTGTTAGCCGGGTTATTCTTCCTTTTGGCAATTTTCTTTTTTTTTTCGAAAATTTTAAAGGAAACTTGTGTGAGACCCTTTTTTTGGTTAATTCAATCTTTAAACCCGGCCTTTTTAAAAATTTTTTCCAAATTCTTTCTTTCCCGTTTATGCATTCTGGTGATGCGGTTTGTCGGTGGGGATGGGGAGGAACCTGGGGATTTAGGGTTGGAATTTCTTTGGTCTCGCTCGGGCCGCCCTGTCCATTCGCCGGACTCTTATCCTTCGGCCACCGGGCTGTTTTTGGGTGCAAATGAGAACGAGTTTTATGTTCGCGAGCGTGGGACGGATGATTTGTCGTTTTTGGGTGCGTTTGGGTTTGGGGGATTTGTGTTTTTTTGGGAAATGTGCTATAAAATGTGCAATTAAAGCCCTTTAATTATTATTTGAAATGTGGTTTGGGAGTTATAAAAAAGATGGGTTTGTGTGTTGGTTATTTCCTAAGAAAGGTGTGTTAAAAGTGAGTGAAAAAGAAGGGGGAAAATAATTCATATTTGTTTTTAAACCTTTTTGATTTTTAAAGCAATTTTTTTTTTAAACCTTTTCATCGTTGGAGGGAAAACCCCATTGAAAATTCCCCGGTTCGATGGGTTTCTGGTGGTTTTTGTAGACTTTTCCCCCCGCCCCTCTTTCGAGTGGTGTTAAAATTTGGGCGGGAGGGGCAAACTGTACTGACCGGGGGGGGTTCCAGTAAACCCCCTTTTCTTCCTTCCTCCCTTTCCTTTTTCCCCCCCCCTTTCTCCTTCCTCCCCGCTTTTTCCCCCCCCCCCCCCCTTTTGGGGGTTCACCCGGGGTAGGGGCTGGAAAGGTGCCACGTGCTGGTTGAGGCCCCGTCTGGCTGGACCACGGATGGATGGTGACAAAGTGCTGGTTGAGGGGCCCCGCTCTGACTGGGCCACGGGCCCGGGTGGGGAGGGGCCCTGGTTGAGGCACGCTCTGGCTGGGGGCCGCGGACTGGTGGTGCCCCGCGCTGGTCGAAGGGCCCCGCCCCTTTGGTTTGGGACCGGCCCGGAAATGGTTTTGAGGGAAACCCCCGTCTTGACTGGCCGGCCCGACCCCCCGTCCAGGACCTCCCGTAACAGGGTACTTTTTCCCCCACCCCCCCCCCCCCCCCCCGGGACGCGCTCTTCACTGCCCGCTTTTGTGGGCGAGGGGGGGTCGGCTTTGAGCGAAATCCCCTTTTTAAAACCCACCGGGGTTTGGGCAAACCTTTGTGCGGCCCCGGGTGCTCCCAGTAACTTGACGAGGGGGGGGGGCTCCAGGGTGTGGGGGGAAAGGGGTGGATGCGGAAAAAGTTTCTTTTAAAAATTGTGTAATGTATTGTGCTGGAATGCTGTAATTGTGATTGTGTACGTCGGTTTTTGGGGGAAAAAGTTTTTTTATAATCGTGTATGTTTTTGTGTGTTTGGGTGGGTTTGGGTTGTGATTGTTTCATGTTGTGTGCGGTTGGGAAATTTTTATTGTGATTTTGCAGTGGTGTGTGTTGGGTCTTATTTTTTTGGGGTGAATTTAAAAGGGGTGTTGTATCGTAATCTTTTTTCGGTGGGCTCTTGCGGGGGGTTTCGAGGTTGCCAAATTTCCCCTTTAGTCCCATCTAGACCGATCCTGTAGGGCAGACCTTTTCCGGGGTTCGGGTGGACAACCGCCACAGCTTGTCCTCTTTTCCCCCAAACCCGACCTGACATGGAAAAACCCGTTTTTGAGAGCCTAGTGGCAGAGGATTCAGTGCCAGTGTTTTGGTTTAAAAAGTCACGTTTGCCACCCTTTCCCCACCCGTTTCCACCCTGACCCGGGCACGTTGCCACCCCGACGGACACGTTGCCCCCTGAGTGCATCTTGTGGAGAATTAAAAACACCGCCCACACTCCTGTCTGTCTCACCCACGTTCTTCATCAGAATCTTCAGGCTTGGATCAAGTGCCTGTGGCAATGTCTGGTAAGGAAAAAAAAAAGTCGAAGAATATTGACCGCGTTTTGGTCGGGGGGGGGGGGGGGGGGTTACGGTGTCCCCCGCTCTTGTATTTTCCCTCCTTCCTCTTTGGAACCCATAAGCGGCGATTTGGTGACTGTGTGTTTTCCTGTACACGCGACCTCTTTGGGTGTAGCGACACACCATACTTCCTCCATCAGTGAGCAAAGACCTATTCAGAGTAGGGTTATTGGCATAACGCCTCGCTTCCAGCGTGGAAAGGGACCCTCCAGGGTTATATCGGCATCACGGCGTTGCTTCTTCTTCCTCTGTTGGCAGGTACTTTCAGAATGGTACTCCGGGGTTCAGCAGCATGAGACACTGGTTCCAGTTAGTAGGAGAGACCTTCCGAATGGTTTATCGGTTTAATGCATGGCTTCCACAAGTGTAAAAAAAAAAAAGACTGGGATGGGTTTACCAGCATAATATGGTGTTTCCATTATTGAAAAAAAAAGCTTTCAAAATGGGATTTCTATTGAAGATACTGGAACACGTCTCGTTTTCTTACTTGATTATTGCTCAACCCTTGACGGTTTAACGATTCAATACAAATGATATCCAAGTGTACAATTTACCTATTACAGTAGTGGATTAAAAAAGTTTTTATCAGTGAAACAAGGCTTTTATTGTCGTCCAGGGCAAGATTCTTTGAGAGATGTCTTCATGAATGCGCGTGTTGTGAAAGTACAGGCTTTATGCGTCTAATAGAAAGAAGAAAACTCGAAAAAAGTATATGAGAAAAAAAAAACGTAAAGGAATCATTACGTTAAAAGTGTCTTCACAGATGAAGGTCATGTAAAAAGTGTATCAACACATGAAGGGAATGTTAA
>CM031621.1:46842148-46854648 GCA_018398815.1 Conus ventricosus | reverse complement strand
CCCTTTATTTTCCAAACCACCCCCCTCATCCCCCTCCCTCCCCCGCCCCCCTTTTTTCGCGGCGAGTGGGGGGAAGCCCCTTGGGGGGAAGTCAACCGGGGAAAAGCCCCCTAACCCCCCCTTTTGGGGCCCCGGGGAACTGTTTTTTAACCAACCCCCTTTTTAAAATCCATAAAACCCGATTTCTCCACCCCCAAACCAAACCACCCCCCCCCTTCCCCAAACCGCCTTTTAAAGGGTAAGGCTCTAACCCGGTCAAGGGAGAAGTGCTGTGGGAAAAGGGGGAAAAAAGGGGTTTTCTCCCGCAGGGGCAAAAGGGGGTTTCCCACAATGAAAAAAAAGGGAAAAACTTGCTTTTTATAACTGTCTTTAAATCTGCCTTTCCCTCCACTTACGTCACTTTTTTTTTGTGCGGGGTTGTTTTTGCAGCCCCTTTTTTAAAAGGGGTTTCCCAAACCCTTTCTACAAATCTATTTTGCCCAAATACATTTTTTTTGGGTATGGGGCCCGTATTGCGAGCCCCCCCCCAAAACAGCCGCCTTGCTCTCATCTTCAGTAAGCAGATTTCTGGGGGACGGGGAAAGAAGACTGAAACGGGAACGAGAGCCTCGATTTCATAAAAGGGGGGTTTTTCCCCCGGGGGGTTGACGTCAAAACCAAAGGGGTCGCTCTTCGTGTTCGGTAAAAGTGAGAGGGGGCAATGTGTGCTGTGCCGGCTTGCGGAATTTCATCAGGAAAAAAGCCAAAAATAAGCGTTAATGTTTTTCCCCAGGGGTTTCCCCACCCATTCGGGCATTGTGGAAAAAAGGGGGTCACCACAACGAAAAAAGTTTTTGGTTTTGGGGGCAGTTATCATACCTTTTGGGCTGCCCGGTCATTTTGGGAAAGTGTGTGCATTTTAAGATATAGAGGTGGGTATGTCTGGGCTAAAAAATCCCCTGGTGATTTAAGAGAATAATGAGCTTGATCTGCAGTTTTTGATCGGATTACGCACGTCAGGGCATCATTTTTACAATAACCCCCGATTTTTGGACTGCAATATATTGAAAAAAAAACCCTCAGTTTTCTAATTGTCTTTGGACTTCAGAATTTATGGGAAGGGAAGGGTAATGAAAATGGGAAAAAAAAAAAAAGGGGGAGGTGGGGGGGAGGGGGGGAAACTAAAAGTGAACATTTATTAAAAAGGGTTTTCTATAGCAGGGAAAGAATTAGTGTATGATCATAGCACAAATTTCCTGTTCGAAGGAAAAGGCTTAAGGGATAGATCAAAATCCTTTTTGGGGGAAAATGTTTTTTTTATCCCAAAATTTTTTAAATTTTAAATTTTCCCTACTCCCGAAATGTGGGGGTTTTGTGGGGTGTGTGTGTGTTTTGGGGTGTGTGTGGGGTGTGTGAACAGATTATTTGTCCCTGTTTATATCAGGTATTTTCTTTTTCGGGGTATGTGTTACGGGACAAAAGGTTTAACCTGTAAAATGTCAAAATTTCCCTGGAAAAAAAACAAAAAACGCTGAGGGGAAAGGGGGGTGGACGTAAAAGGAGCGTTGGGGTTTTTCAAACGGGTTTACGGCTGAACTATACACTTAGTAAACATTTCACGTCGGGCCTTTTCCGTTAGAACTTACTCGTAGCTGGGAGCTTTCTGCCATTATCCCCGGGAAAAATAGTTGGGTTTTACGTCCTCTAGCAAAAGTTTTCCCAGGGACATTCTTTCTTTTCACTGTGGTCTCCCCATTATGCCTCAAAGGTTTTTGGCATTTATACGTCACTTGGGGAAAACCCCCGACTCTCTTTCTCCCCCTACTGTGCTGGGGCAATCTCCGTGGGGATCACGTTTGGCTGCTTGCACAACCCGGAACAGGATAGAAGGATTCCCAGAAAAAAGTAACACTACATCGAAAAAACCTCGTTTCATATTTTTGAACCCCCCAAAAACATGCATTTAGGGGTGAGGCCCCCTTTTAATGATTTTTAATGACAAAAGGGGTTTTCCCTTGGGGCTTAAAATTTGATGTTTTTAAAATTCCCTTTGCTGTGGTTAAAACTATCCAACGGGGGGGAACGCTGTCTTTCCCTTTTGGTTTTTCCCTATTTTTTGGTTGGGGTGTGGGTGGGTGTGTGTGTGTGTGGGGTGTGTTTTTTTGGTTTTGTGTGTGTGTGTGTGTCGTGCGGCGGGCGCCCCGGGTGTATTTGGCCTTGTTTTTGTTCTTGTTTTAAAAAAGAATAAAACCCCAAAAATTTGTGATAAAAAAAAAAATTAAAATTAAAACTTACTAAAAAATTAAATATCTCTCTCTCTCTCTCCCCTCCTCTCTCCCCTTCTCCCCTCCCCCCTCTCTCTCTCTCTCTCTCTCTCTCTTTTCTCTCTAAAATCTCCCCTCCCCTTTTCTCTTTTCCTTCTTTTCTCCAAAACCCCCACCCCCCAAACACACCACACACACCCACACACACACACACCACACACAAAAAAAACACACCACACACACACACAAAACCCAGAAAAGTCCCAGTTTTAGATAGATATATTGGCAAAATTTCCGGGAAACACTGGAAAAAAAAAGCTCAAGCACATACCCCCAAAGGCTTTTTTGGTTTGAAAAGGGAAAAGACAACACACACACACACACACAACACACAACACACACACACACAAAAACCCCACACCACACATTTCCCCTTTCCCTTTAAATCACACTATATGCATGCATATAAATGCACGCAAAGACAAAAAAACCCAAAATTTCTCTCTCCTTCCCTCTTCTCTCTCTCTCCCCCTCTTCTGAATGTGTGGGTGTGTGTGTGTGTGGGGTGTGTGTGTGGGTGTTTTGTGGGTGGTGTGTTTTTTTTCTTTTGCCCACACACAACAACACACACACCCCACACCCCCACACACACCACACACACACAACAAAACACACAAAACCCACACCCCACACACACTCAACACACACAGTTTATAAAAAAAAAAAAGGGAAAGAAAAAAAGAAAAAAAGGGAAAGAAAAGAAAGAAAAAAAAAGAAAAAAAAAAGGGAAAACCCCGGAAAAAGAAAAAAAAGGGAAAAAGAAATGAAGAAAAGAAAAAAAGGAAAAGAAAAAAGGAAAGCAAGAGAATAAACAAAATGGAAAAAAAAACCCTAAATCTCCCCGGGTGGGAAAATTGAAAAAAAAAGCCCCAAAACAGCCGTTTCCCCTTTTGTTTTTTTATTTGCCCCATGGAATACTGGCTTGTACCTTGAGGGGCCCAAAAACCAAAAAAAAAAAAAAAAAAAAAAAAAAAAAGAATGAGGAAAACCCCTTTTTCAAAACACAAAAAAGAATTCTAAAAACATCAAAAATGAAACCAATCTATAAAATACCGACCCCTTTAGAAAAACCCCTTTGCGCATTTTTTTTTGGGGTGCAGCCTGCAGGGGAAAAAAAAGGGAGCATGCTTTAAAATACACCCCCAAAATTTGAAGATTTGCATAAAGGGGAGCTTCGTTCTGTCCCCCAAAGCAACGGGTAAAACAATCTTTAAGGGGTTTAAAGCCTGCCCCCCCCTGTAAAAGTAAATTCAGACCAGTTTTTAAAATGGAAATGCTTTTTATCTGCCCTTTGTCATTTCCCTTGGGACGCTTTAGATTTTCCTATCATTTTTAGAGTTTTTCCCATAGGGGCCCCTTTTGCTCGGCGGGGGGAGACCAAGTCAAAAGGGGTTTTTAACAATAATCCACCCTTGTTTTTTACACAAGGGGTTGCCTCCCGGGTAGGTGGACTGAGTGGCGCCTGCTGGGCGTTTACAGTTTGTGTTTTTCGTTCAAAAACCATCTTTCGGTAAACTTTTTTTTTTTTTCTTTTCTTTCTTTTTTTTTTTTTTAAAATCCACGGGGGATGGTGCTATTTTTCTCCCAAAAAATTTTGGTTTGAGGGGAAATTTTAAACGTGTGTGAAAAATGTTAGGCGTTCACATACCCAACCTGGGTGTATGTCTCTTTCCCGAAGACGTTTTGGGAAAAAAGGGGATGGGAAAACAAAAGGTTTTTCACTCGAGGGAATAATCCTCCCAAAAAAACAAAACCAGCTGGGCGGAGTTTTTAAACCCCACGCCCCGGGTTTCGTCAGGATCACGAGTGGGGGTTTTTAAACCAACTGGCTTTTTCCTGCCCCCATGAAGTTAGATATCTTTCATACATACTTATAGTTGTGTAAGGTACAATAATAGTATGTGCTTTGGGGGTTCCCCAAAAATACTATAAAATTTTCCCATGAACATGTATGATCGTGCTGAATCTAAACCCTCTTTTTTTGTTTTTTCTTTTTTATTCTTTCTTTCATTTATTTTTTTTTTTAATTTTGTTTTTGTTTTCCAAAATGTTTGGGGATTTTGCTGCTGCCCCCCCTTGTGGGCGGGGCCGTGGGCTTTTGCTTTTGGGGGGGTTTTTGGTTGGCCCGTGGGTGCGGGGGGTGTTTTTGGTTTGGTTTTTGTGTGTTTTTGGGTTTGTTTTGTTTTTTTTGGTTTGTTGTTTTGGGGTGGGGGTGTTTTGTGGGGGCCCGGTGGGGTCTTTTAACAGCAAAAAAAAAAGAAAATAAAGACTTAAGAAAAAATTTTTAAAATTCCCCCTTTTGCCCATCTAAATAAAAACAGCCCTCTTTTCAGGGGGGGTTTTAAGTTTTTACTTCAGCTACTTGTCAGAGAAAAAAAGCCATTTTTCTTCAGCAAATGTCATTTTTCAAATAAAAATTTTCCTTCTCCCCGTTCCAAAGTCTCATGTCACTCACTATAAATATACTCGATATTCCAAATTCGCCCATCTCAAAACTTCAACCACTGCCGGGGGGAAAAACTATTAAGGGCCCCCATTAAATGACCAAAATTGTCGGGCCGTAGTATACATCCTATCCTTTTTTTAACCCCCCATCTTTGGGTCTCTCTAAAAGCCAGGGGGGAAAGCAAATCCCCCCACCCCCCCCTAGGGTTGAATCGTCGTGGACCAAACCCTTAACTTTTCCCTTTGAGAGGAAGAAGCGTCCGTTTTTAATGCCGGAAGCCTGCCCCAATAAAAAAAACCCGGGTAGGAACAACCCCAAGCATACAGGGCGCCCGCCCAAAGGGCGGGGCCGGGTGTCGACACGTCCGCGAGACTTGCTAATCAGGGAAAACCCCGGGGGTCTACGACATTAAGGGGGGGTTTTTGGGCCCCAAGGCGAACCTTCATGCGTGTTTTTTTAAAAACTTTGTTAGCGCTTGAGGGGGGGTTTTTGGGATTGTTTTTCAAAAAATTAAGGATTTGATTGATGACGGTTGAGTTGTTTTCACTCGTTTTATTTTGGGTCGGGGTTTTTACACGGACATACATTTTCACAACCCCATGCGCCGCGCGCACCCAAAACCCCACCCACGCACGCACAAAAAGCGCACACGCACGAACATCACCAAAAACCCCACGCAAAGCACGCACCCCGGCCCCCGGGGCGCAAAGCGCACGCACCCCACACACACAAACACAACCCCCACACACGGGGGGGGGGGGGGGGCGTACATCGCATTCACAACGGGGGAACCCCAAATTTTTTCAAAATCAAAAATGGTATTAAATTTAAGAGGGGGGTGTAGGGGGGAAGGGATGGGCAGGGGGGAGGGCTGGGTAGAGGGAACTTTTGTTTGCCAGTTGGGGGGGGGGTGTGTGGTGTATGTGTGGTGGTGTTGTGTGTTGTGTGTGCTTATGTGTAAAAGGTAAATTTTCCCGTTTGTGCATACATGGGCCCTTCCCTTTTTGGGGTCTGCATTCCCTTTTTGTGGGGGAGGGGTTTTTTTGCTCCCTTTTGCTGTCCATCTATCCCCTTTTTAAGAAATAATGAAGAGAGACAGACAGACAGGCCCAAAAGACAGAGACAAAATTTCAGACAAGAGAGGCAGAACAGAGAGGACGAGACCACACCCCACAAAAACACCCCACACGCGCGCCAAAAACACACACGCGCGCAAAACACACACACACACCCCACACCACACCACACAAAACACACACAAAACACACCCCACACACGGAAAAACTGAGAGGGGGGGGGCAAGAGGGAGGGAAAGGGGGGAAAGAACGCCGCCACCCCACACACCCACTCTCCCCTTCTCTCTCACACACACACAAACCCACCCACACACACACAACACACCCCACAAAACCCCACAGAGGAAGAGAGAGAGAGAGGGGAGAGAAAAGGGGAAGAGGGGGAGGGGGAGGGGAGAGAGAGAGAAAACACACACACACACACCCCACACACCACACACAAAACCAAAACACACACACACACACACTACACACAAAACACAAAACACAACAACACACCCCCACACACCCCCACACCACCCAAAGAGATGACCCGGGAGTCGGAAGATGCCCGGGGAAAAGGGAACAGACCAACAACAGACAGACAAGGGAGACAGACACGACAGACCTACAACAAACCTTCTGCAGCACTTTTAGCAAGGCAAAACGTATCGCCTCTCGCACTGTCGTCTCAATGCCGCGCCCCATGCCCCAAAAGAGCCCCGGCTACAAAAACAACCCTCACTTTTCCCCCCCCATCCCCCTGCTTTCCCCCCCCCCCCTACCCCCCACCCCACCCCACCCCTTTCCCCGCCCCATTCAAATGTGTGTGTGTGTGTGTTTGGGTGTGTGTTTTGTGCGTGTGTGTGTGTTGTGTTTTTGTTTGGGGTGTTGTGTTGTTTTTGTGTGGGTGTGTTGTGTGTGTTGGGGTTTTGTTCCCGGGGCCGCGCGCGCGCGCGCGTGCGTGCCCTGTGTGTGTGTGTGTGTGTGTGTGGTGTGTGGGGGTGGGGTGTGGGGTGTGTGTGGGTGTGAGACTCTGTCCCTGTGGGCCCCCGTATCTTCTTGGGCCTTTCTGCCCCCCCCCACAATCACCCCCTGCATTGCTCCGAATTTTTTTGTGCAGTCGACCTCTCTCTCTCTCTCTCTCTCTCTCTTCTCTCTCCTTTTCTTCTCTCTCTCCTTCCCGGGGGCATTTTTAACTGTAAGCCGGGTTTTTTGGTAGAAAGTATCACGGATATCACTTTCCCACTTTTTTTTTTTAAACCCCAATTTCCCCGGGGAAGTTTTTTTTTCCCCTTTTTTTTTTTTTAAGACTTCCCTTGATTAAAACCCAAATGCTCTCTTTCTCTGGGCGGGGAAAAAAGTGCCTCTTTCTCTGACGAAACAAGTGCTCTCTTTCTCTGACGGAAACAAAGGGTTTTCCTCTCTCTTCTCTCCCCTCTCCCCCCTTCTCTCTCTCTCTCTTAAAAGGTTTACCGAAACTTTTTGTTCCTTAATTTTTCTGGTGATAACGAATTAGCTTGTGGCTCGTCATGCGTGAAGTGTTTTGTTTTTTTTTGCCAAAAACTTTTTTAAACAAAAGCATGTAATTTGGTTATGTAAAAAAGGGCCCCCCTTTAAGAAAAAAAAGGTTTTTTAAAAGTTCCCAACTGAAAATAATTTTAGCAAGAAGCGAAAACAGAGTGGAGGGAAGAGAGAGAGAGGTGGGGTGAGAGACAGGCAGACAGACAGCAGAAAAAGGGGCAGACAGACCCGGGCAGACAGACAGGGCAGCAGAGGGGAAAAAAGGGGTGAATAAAGCAAAAGGGCAACAACAGTTTCAAAACCCCGCCTGGTGACCCTTTTTGGTTTCAAGAAAAAATCCTGCTTTCCTCGTGGACAAAAAAACAAGGGGACAACGACAGAGAGGGGGGACAGAGACAGGGGGCAAAGAACAAAAGAGGCCGACAGAAAGGAAGACGAGATACAGGGCAGACAGACATCCCGGCGGGCAAAAGAGGGGGAAACTAAAACAATAAACCAGCCTGGTACTCCCCAAACAGTAAAAAAGGGCTGATCAGCCCGCAGCGTTGGATGGACAAATAAACAGACAGACAGACAGACAGACCGGGCAGCAGAGACAGACCCAAACCCACAGGGCAGACAGACAGACAAAAAGATGGGTTTTTTCCGGGCAAAAATTTATTGTTTACTCCCAAATTCTTTTGTACCAACATGTTCAAAAAAGTCAGTCCCCAACATAAACTGAAAGGAAATTTTGTTTCACACCCCTGGTTTTTCCCGTCAGTCTCAACTTGGGAGCACCTCAGGTTTTACTTCATTCCGATGGCCCCCTTTTTGGGGCCATTCTATCGATCTTTACCAAGCAAATTCCCAAAAATTTTCGTTCCAAGGGGAAAAATATTTTCCCCTGTTCTGTTTAAACTTGGACTCGTTTCCCCTTTTAACGCCGCATGTTTCAGCGAAAACCAAAAGCAGTGGTTGGGTTTTTTTCCCCATAAACAGTTGAATTGTGGAAGATAAAGGGCCCAAAATGTTTCTGAGGTTTTCGGGAAAGTTTAAAATTTATTTTTCTGCATCATAGCTAAATCGGGCCAAAATTCCCCCCTGAAACAGATTAAAGTATTTTTTTATTGAACGGGAAAATAAATTTGGGCATTTTGCTCCCAGTAGTATCGTTTTTTAAAAAGGAAAAAAATCTCCCTTTGACCAAAAAATTAAAACCCCCCCTTTTAATAATATGGTTGAAAAGTTCAGGCAAGATTTATAGACCGTTGTAGGAAAGGGTTTAAAATTTTTGTCCCTCCCTTCACATTCTTTTTAAAGATGGAACAAAGGGTTTTATTTTTTTACAAAAACAATAAAATTTTAAAAAAATATGAATAACGTGAAGATGATCCAGTGAGTATGTCGTTTTTGTTTTGGGAAAGTGATGTCCCCTTTTTCCTTTTTGAAATGGATTTCTTTTAAAAAAAAACTAACCCTGCCATTCCTTTAAAAAAGTTTCCCGGGCCCTCATTCGTTTATTTAATAGCCAAAAATCGATTGTCCGTTCGGCTAAAAAGTCCCTTTGGGGAAAAACACATAGAAATAAGTTATGCATTTTCAAAAAAAAAAAAAAAAGTTTAGTTTTGTTTCGTGATTGAAGTGGAGGGAGTTTTTGTATTTGGCACTCAGCTTTTAAAGGGAAACCCCGTAGTCTTCCGGGAGGGTTTTTCTGAAGGGTCAAGTCCCCCTCCAGTTTTCCGCAACGTTGACACGCCCAAAACCCTTCCCCTCAATGAAGAATGAAAAGGATGGGATGCGTTTACGAAATAAAGAATTTAAAAATCTTGTTGGAACCCGCAAAATAACGATTTGTCTTTTAAAACTTGCATAAATGGCACCCTCCTAATCCACTCACTACACGCCCAAACACAATTTACAATTGCACTAGCTTGCCCCTTCATTTACAATTTATTTCCCTTTAAAAAATTTTCTTTACGATATAACTCGTTAAAGAAGAAAAAAGTGAAAACGAAAATATTTCCAAACTGCCTTAAATTTTTTGTAAATTTGCCAAGGCTTAATGCTTAATGAATTACAAATTTTAATTTTAAACCCCAACAGATTTAAAACAAATCGCGTTTTTTTTTTCATATTTCACAGATCACTTAGACCAAGAAAAATTTTTGGTTTTATAAAATTTAATCGTTTACGATTCTCCCAAAAAATAAATCTTATTCACAAAAATATCATATTTCTAAATTGGTTGTATCAAAGGGGAAACTGAAAAAGGGGGCAGATATGGGTTAATACTTTACAACACAATATATTAAGCAAAAAAAATGAAAATACCGCTTTCCCAAAATTAAACATTGTGTTGATGGTAAAATTAAACAATTAATTCAAACAATTTTTTTTTTGATGATTTGCGCGCACAAAAAATTTTTAACCCGGGAAATGTGCCTTTAAACGATTATATTAAATTAAATTTTTTTTGCGCACACAAAAAAAATTTTTTCGATCTTGACCCCAACACAGTTTTCAATGGCTACGCTATCGACGCCCACGGAAAAGATGAGACTCGTTAACGGGTTTCCCCCCAAAGGTTTTGGGTGGTTTTTGAAAGCCCCGATCCCCCCTTTTAGTTGGCCTTTACTGTTCCCTTCCAAAAGGCTTCTTCTTCTTTGAAAAATTTTAAACCTTTTTTTGGGCGAGCCAATTTCTTGCAACTTGGTTACATTGTATTTAAGGGAACGGCCCCAAAAAACTTTTAAACACAAAGCCGGACGAAAAACAAATGAAAATTTCGATAATTTTTGAAATTTGGGCAATGCATGGTTTTCCATACTCTAAGATTGTAAAAATTTTTTAATTTTTAAAACAAAAAATTCTTTTCATTTAAAGTTTGAAATCATAAGCCCTACGCTCCCCAAAGCAAAAAAAATAACAATTAGTTTCGTCGTTTTGGGCATAGCAAAATAAAACAAGTGCAGAGCAAATTTAAAAGTCATGCATCAAATTTCGTCATGTTTTCAATGAAAATGACCCCCAGCTTATGAAGAACGTCACACTCCCACACAGATGATGGGTTTTTAAAAGCACAATTAATCAGATCGTGTGCCTATTTTCACCATTCCCCAAACCGAAAAAAAAAAAAAAGAATTATCTTCGGGGTGCCCATTTACCCGTTGCCGTCAACACACGCCAAGGGCAGCCAGTTGAAAAAACTTCACTGTGGGTTTACCCCAAGGTCACCCGCAAGGGGTTTGCCGTGTGCACGTGCAACGCGAAATTTTTTTTTTTGACAAAAAAACCCCGAGAAAAAGGCCCTGAGCTGGGTTTTCCAAGGTTTCCCCCGCTTTCATAAGTCTTTGAAAAATTGGGTAACACAACTTAAGCCTTAGTTTTTTGAATTTTTTTCACACAATTGCCCTATCAAGTTTTCCCCCCGCAAAAACAATTTCGAGGTTTTAACAGGGTCTTTTGTGTTTAAAAACCCCATTTCCTGGAGGGCTCTCACTAACCGTGTTAACAAGTCCCAGAGAGAGAGGAAGGGGAGAGGGAAGTAAGGGGGTAAACTAAAACAGGGAAAAGGAAGCAGTGTAAATTTGTTAATTTATACATCAGCTGCTGTAAAACGTGGGCAAATAAACAAACGGAAAAAAGAATGGAAAAAAACAGACAGACAGGGCAGACAGAACACAAAATACCGAAATTTATAAGGAAAGGGCAGATATTTTTAAAAGTTAGATTTTTTTTGGGGGGGACTCGAAAAGATCCCCGTCTCGACAGGGGCCCCGCCGGGGTTGATCCCGTCTCGATAGATCCCCCTCTCGATGGGTCCCCCCTTAAATGTTTTTGGGCTACCCGAACGGGGGTCTTCGAGATGGGGATCCCACCCATCTCCTTCTGTCAGCTCCTCTCTCCTCTCTCTCTCTTTCTCTCACTATTACCCATCCTCTCTCAATCCTCCTCCTCGTCTCTGCCTGTCTGTCTGTCTGTCTGTCTGTCTGTCTGTCTTCTGTCTGTCCTGTCTGTCTGTCTGTCTGTCTGTCTGTCTGTCTGTCTGTCTGTCTGTCTGTCTCTCTCTCTCTCTCTCTCTCTCTCTCCTCTCTCTCTCTCTCTCTCTCTTACCCATTCTCTCTCTCTCCTCCTCGTTTCTGCCTCTCTGTCTCTGTCTCTGTCTCTGTCTCTGTCTCCTCTCTCCCCTCTCTCTCCTCTCCTCTCTCTCTCTCTCTCTCTCTCTCCTCTCTCTCGTCGTTCCTCTCTCTGTCTCTGTCTGTCGTTGTTTCTCTGTCTGTCTGTCTGTCTGCCTGTCTGCTCTTTCTCTCTCTCTCTCTCTCTCTCTCTCTCTCTCTCTCTCTCTCTCTCTCTCCTCTCTCTCTCTCTCCGTCTGACACTCCTCTCTGTCTGTCTGTCTGTCTGTCTGTCTCTCTCGCTCTCTCTCCCTCTCTCTCTGTCTCCCTATCTCTCTCTCTCACTCTCTCTCTCTCTCTCTCTCTCTCTCTCTCTCTCTCTCTCTCTCTCTCTCTCTCTTTCTGCCTCTCTCCGTCTGACACTCACTCTTTCTCTCTGTCTCTGTCTCTTGTCTCTCTCTCGTTCTCGCTCTCTGTCTCTGTCTCTGTCTCTGTCTCTTCTCTCTCTCTCTCTCTCCTCTCTCTCTCTCTCTCCTCTCTCTCTCTCTCTCTCTCTCTCTCTCTCTCTCGCTCTCTGTCTCTGTCTATGGTGCTCATCCTCTCTCCTCCTCGTCTCTGCCACTCTGTCACACACACACACACACACACACACACACACACACACACACACACACACACACACAACACACACACACACACACACACACACACGCACGTGACAGTGTCACAGACTACCCACATTACCACTCATACCTGCTGGTTCCTAGTTTCGTTTTCAAGGAACAAGACGAGTCCAGGAAGTCATTGAAGCCTTGTTTACTAAGCCTTGTTTACAAAGCCTTGTTTACAAAGCCTTGTTTACTAAGCCTTAGTTTACTAAGCCTGTTTACTAAGCCTTGTTTACTAAGCCTTGTTTACAAAGCTTTGTTTACTAAGCCTTGTTTACTAAGCATGTTTACCATTCTATCATTATGTCGCAGATCGTATTAATTAATAACAATCGTTGTTGAATAGTATGTTACTTGCATGTAAGAAAAACGGAACCGCGAACCAGGTATCTACGGAGTGAGTCTGC
>CM031621.1:46829228-46842048 GCA_018398815.1 Conus ventricosus | reverse complement strand
GGGACAACAAAACCAAAAAAAGGGAGGGGTAGAAACCGTGACCACAGTGCGGGTTGGGGTTGCCTTGTTGTGCCAAGTGATTTGTAAGTGCACTGTGGGTTTGTTGTGTTTCGTTTGGCATTTATATACTGTTCAAAACTATGCTAATGTTCGACGCTTTTGACAAATCCGTACATAGACATAAGGCAAGCACACACACACACACACACACACACACACACACACACACACACACACCACACACACACCACACACACACCACACACACACACACCGCACGCACTCACGCACGCACGCACATACGCATACACACGCACGCACACACACACACACACACACACACATCTCACAACACCACACGCCCACCAGCAGCAAAAAAAAAAAAATATTACTACAACAAACCATGTGGATCAGTCACACTTGCTTTCCGACATGCTTAGGGCTATAGACAACACAACGGAACAATGCCACATGATACATGACACTCTGTATAGGTGAGTCACATGTCATCATGTCTTTCAGTGAAGGAAGACGTTGCTTTAGGAGAAAATGCTGGATGAAACCGTAACATATGATGCCTCTCTCTCTCTCTCTCTCTCTCTCTCTCTCTCTCTCTCTCTCTCTCTCCTCCCTCCCTCCCTCCTCCCCTCCTCTCTCTCTCTCACCTCTCTCTCTCTCTCTCTCCTCTCCCTCTCTCTCTCTCTCTCCCTCCCATCTCTCTCTCTCCCTCCCTCTCTCTCTCTCTCTCTCTCTCTCTCCCTCCCCTCTCTCTCTCCCTCCCTCTCTCTCTCTCTCTCTCCCCTCCCTCTCTCTCTCTCTCCCTCCCTCCCTCTCTCTCTCTCCCTCCCTCTCTCTCTCTCTCTCCCTCCCTCTCTCTCTCTCCTCTCTCTCTCTCTCTCTCTCTCTCCTCCCTCTCTCTCTCTCTCCCTCCCTCTCTCTCTCTCTCCCTCCCTCTCTCTCTCTCTCTCTCTCTCTCTCTCTCCCTCCCTCTCCTCTCTCTCTCCCCTCCCTCTCTCTCTCTCTCCCTCCCTCTCTCTCTCTCTCTCTCTCTCTCTCTCTCACTCCCTCCCTTCTCTCTCTCTCTCTCTCTCTCTCTCTCTCTCTCTCTCTTCTCTCTACTCTCTCTCTGCATCACCTTCCCAGGTTTCTGGATTCACGGATGGGTCTGTTGATATAAGGTGTGTGTGTTCCATTCTGGTGAGCTTTAGTCAGCACACAAAAACAACGAAAACATCAACGTTCAGACACCATACCACTTCAACTCGGTCCCAACGAGCATGATTACACAAACTTATCAACATTCTCCCTCTCCGTATATTTCCTCCATCTTGCCTGACTTCAACGCACACACGCGCGCGCGCACACACACGCGCACACACACGCACGCACAAACGCACGCACGCACAAACACACACACACACACACACGCACGCACGCACGCGCGCGCGCGCGCACACACACACAACACACACACACACCACACACACACACACACACACACCACACACTGAGGAACTCTTCAAAAGTACAAATATCAGGACGCAAAAGAACCGGAAACTCGATTCCCCGTAAAAGTAAGTGGGGGAGAGAAGGAGAAAGAATTTTTTTGTGCCTGGATTTGAAAGTAGGAACAATTATAACACAACGGGGAAAGGAAGTCAAGTCGTATAGAATGAACTGTCCATGATACCACTGGATCCTAGAGTACATTGACATATAGCACAACTATAAACGGTAGTAAAGTCATACGGAATAAGTTATTTACGTTGCCATGGATACTCTTGTACAGTTGCATATATCACAACTATGAAAGGTTGTAAAGTCATCCGAAATAAACACTTCACGATGCCATGGATACTGTAGTACTTTTATATATTTACCTACAAGTTCAAAACAATTGGAAGCTTCTCTTCTTTCTTCTCTTTCCTCCTCCTCCTCCTCCTCCTCTGTCCCCTCGTCCCCTTCTTCCAAACCCCTTGAAAGACGCACACACACGTATCTCAGTTCATGGAGAAAAAACAAACTGTTTTCACTCACTCCAATCTGGATTCCGTTCTAATCATTCCTGCCACACAGCATTATCACGAATGTGTGACACATGGCTTTCAAATATGAAATGACTAGGGCTTGTCAGACCATTTTCCATCATCTTCTGACTTCAGGTGCCATGCAAATTTCACACAGGGAAACAAAAGTTTTCTGAACTACCTTTTTTTTTTTTTTAAACATTTCTTTAATGAACAGATGTGTACATAAACAACTTATTGAACTGAAGCAACAACAAGCAAATGCTTATAACGTGCTCAGTGACGGAAAATTTAACAACAAAAAACACATCGGCGGACTGCATGATCAACATTAACAAGTAAGACAGAAAGAAAAATGCTGAATATCAAAATGGGAAAATACGTAGAAATCTTAGCTTAAATTAAAAGACAGGAAAGAAGATAGAACAGTTCAGAAGAATCTAACAGGGATGCAAACAGGCAATCTACACAACAATACCATGATTCCCAATGCACCGAACTTACACAAATTTGAAGAGAGAGATAGAGAGAGGGGAGAGAGAGAGAGAGAGAGAGAGAAGAGAGAGAAGAGAGAGAGAGAGAGAGATGCGTCCGTTTCCCAAAACACCAAAGAGCCCAGCCCCGTGTCGCAGTGGGTCTAATGCAAAGTCGTAAACTGAGGGAATACTAAACCACCATATACAGCCGTCCGAGGGCCAACCTGGCAGCAACATCGACGACAAGAAGAAGAAAAAGAAGAGGAGAAACAAGAAGATGAACAAGCATGAGGAGATCAGGAAGAACAAGTACCTGAAGAAGAACGGGAAGATGCGGAAGAACACTAAGTCGCTAAAACATTAAAAACATTAAAAACGTTTACTTTGGGCGATGAACGGGTGCACAGTTTTGAAAATGTTTCGTTTTCTTCGCTGGTTAATGTTTGGTCACCGAAAAGAAGTGTGTGAGTATCAATACAGTTAGGATTGAGAGTGAATAACGTATTCGTTCTTATCTGTATGTAGTTTGAACAATCTAACAGGTAGTGCTCTGTGTTTTCTGTGTGATGGCCACACGCACATTTTGGATCAGCCAGTAAATGTCTGTTGTGTAAGTCGTAATTAATATTACTCATTCCTAAGCGTAATCTGCAATGGTTTATTGATCCTGCCTCGATCCAATGTAATAATAGGAGGGAACAGTAGTGTCTGACGTAGTCAGAAAACGTTTAAATTGGCTGATAGAGTTTGTTGACTTAATGTCGTCTGGAAGGTTGTTCCACAAAAATGACTGTACTAGGTAAAAATGATTTTTATATAATTCAGTTCTAAATCGTGGCACTGTTCTTTCTAGTGGCCGACGCCTATGGTAACGATTTTGGTCAGAGACTAGAGAAGGGAGAAGATCAGCTAAATAGTTTGGACAGACGCCATTTAACCATTTTATGAATTGTATCAGCTTGTGTCTTTTCCGTCTTTCTTGTAATGAACAAAAGCCAACCTCTTCGTATAATTTCTGGTGACTTGTTCCCTTAACCCCACCAATGATGGTACGAATTGCTTCTAGGTGTAGCTTTTCTAACATAATTGACTGAGTATCTGTGCAGTTTCCCACAAAATGTCTGCGTAGTCAAAATGGGGCAAAATAAAGGTATTTGTACATCGTCTCCAAGTATTTCTGGTTAGTCTGTATTGTATTTTTTAAGACACGCAATTAACATATTCACTTTGTTGGCTAAATATTTGGATGTGTTCGTCCCATTTGCAGTTGTCTTGAAAAGTTACTCCTAAATGTTTATGAATTTTGACGGTTCTAAGGTCTTCCTTCCAAATGTGAGTGGTAAAATTTGGCACTGATCACGGTAATATTGACAAGTTCGGTTTTATTCTCGTTGAAGTTAATTTTCCAAAGTTGGCCCAACGGGCAACTTTCTGAAGGTCAGAATTTAAGATTTCTTCTTGATGTGTGGATTATTTTAGGCAAGCGATAAACTAGTATCATCGGCAAACAATTTAATTGTTGCCTGAATTCCATTTACAATGTCGTTTATGTATAACAAAAACAGTAAAGGACCAAGGACAGATCCTTGGGGAACACCTGCTGGAATTCTTTTCAACTCGGACTTTTCGCCTTTTATAACTACTGATTGTTGTCTATTATGTAGGTAATCGCGAAAAAAGTCCGTAATTTCCTCTGATCCCCACTGCTGCTAGTTTTAGTAAAAGTCCTTTATGCCAGACACGATCAAAAGCTTTTGAGATATCAAAGTAGATTGTTTGTGTTGTGATCCCACGATCAAAAGAGGAACAAAGATAATTATATGTGTCCAAAATGGTTGACTGTGGAATCGCCTGGTGTAAAACCTGATTGCAAAGGAGTGATGACTTCGTTTGTTTTAAGAATGCGTACACATGTTTGTGGACACACCTCTCAAGAGTTTAAACCAACACAGCTAAGGAGCGAGATCGGACGTAATTATTAACACAATTCTCTTGTCCTTTTTTGTGAAAGGTGAAACATGTGCTCTCTTCCATAAGGACGGAACTTTACCTTCGTTCAAGCATTTATTGAACAACTGGGTAAGAGGGCTACATAACATTAACTGCACAAATAAGTAGTTTGTTGAGGATGAGGTCTGGACCAGATGATTTTGTCTTGTCGAGATTTCTAATAACTGATATAATATCGTCTTCCGTAAGTACAATTTCATTAATTTCATAGTTGGAAAAACGACATCTGTGGTAGTTCGTCATTGTCGTTGTCGAGAGTGGATTGGTCTATGAAAAAGTTATTTAGTATATCGGCTTTGTCTTTATTAGAATAAACATTGTGCCGTTT
Organism: Conus ventricosus; assembly: GCA_018398815.1. Lineage (NCBI taxonomy): Eukaryota > Metazoa > Mollusca > Gastropoda > Neogastropoda > Conidae > Conus > Conus ventricosus. The sequence continues at coordinate 46,837,207 of CM031621.1, read as the reverse complement.
GACAGTAAAGGAGGAATGTCATCAGTGTTTATGCCCTTTTTATTGAAAAAAGAACGAACTAGTTTCCACCAGTCCTTTTGGCCAAAGTATAGTGGATCTGATGCCTTGTCATCAATCTCTCTATAAAACTCAGCCTGTCGTTCTCTTTCTTTTGCTGTGACATAATTCCGAAACTGTCTAAAACTATGCCAGTCTTCCGGCAAATCCGTTGTTTAGCCTTTGCATGAATATTTTTGCGCTTTGCTATTAAGAGTCGTATTTCATCAGTCACCCAAGGTACATCATTTTGGTAGACTGTAATAACTTTAGTTGGCATACACTGTTTTAGCTATACTCATGAAAGTATCAGTGAAATATTCAACGGTTTCGTCAACAGTTTCACATTAAAATGAACTGCCAGTCTACAAGTTGTAGCAATCGACAAAATTCGTCTCTGTTAAGTTTATGTAGTTAAATATAGTTCTTTGAATTTGTTATTGTTTTTAATTGTGTTTTTAAGGTGCAAACATGAATACTGTGATCGCTAAGGACTGCGGGTAAGACTTGAGTTATTCAACTAAATCGGGGTGTTGTGTTATGACGAGGTCTAGACAAGTTGATGTAGTGTCGGTGATTCGGGTTGGTTCAGTAACTAACTGGTGAAGACTGTGTAACTGAATTATTTCTGTTAGGTGTCGAGAGGGGTTGTTCAGGTAGTCTGTGTTAAGTCACCTAGTACAAAGAACGGTAGAGCTGTATTTTTTATTTTTCTAAAAATGTCTCTCACAAGATCCCAATAGCGTATCAGCGCATTGGGTGGACGATAAAAAGAACCTATTAGAATACTCTTCTGGTTTAATTTGGTTTCAACCCAAACGGCTTCTAATTCATGGACTTGAAGATCCGGCCGAGGTTTACAATATAACGAGTTTCGAACGTAAACGGCTACTCCTCCGTGGGGATCATTAGCTCGGTCACACCGGACGGGGGTTGAAAATTGGGTAGACATGCTGAATCATTTAATACAGACTGAGAAAGCCATGTTTCAGATAAAGTAATTATGTCGAATTCTCTAGATTCGGCTTCCAAAAGAGTAAGTTTATTTCTTAAACTTTGAACATTACAATGAATTACACAAAGATTTGTTCTGTTTTTTGGCCCAGGATTTAGACCAATGTCATTAGATAAGATAGAATAAAATCCGTCAATGTGGAAATATGTCGTTGACATTGTGAGGTTTTAAGGTGCTTACTGTCGACTCTATAAAATATGAATTCTTCGTTTAAAAAGACGTGCGATGAATAAAGTTGACCTGAAGGTGAAATAATCATGTGCACAAACAGTGCCAGCTGGACACGGTATTTGCTGTGTAATAGATGAAGGATGAAAAAGGGTACGATGTCGGACTTAAATGAGATATGATAATTTACGACACAAGGCTGAAGCTCTATCATGAAACCCACCAATCCTGGCTCTATAAAGACTGGTGTCAACAGACATCAGGTAATGGTGTTCAAAAGCACAAAGTATGTAAATTCAGCCAGGATTGTTAATATAATGTGGACGCTCTCTCTCTTGTTTTTGACAGTTATGATAGGTCGGAGTACATGGGAGAGGAATACAAAGGGGATGTAACAAACAACACAAAAAGATTACAAAAATTGAACTAATTGGAGGAAAAACCGACAAGCTCATTCAGAGCCCCAATATGTATATACAAAGGGGAAGAGAACAACTCCTATAGGGTGGCTGGGCTTCCCATATAGTAAAAACATCATCAGGTGACTGAACTACAAGTACATAACGAATGATTATTCAGGGATGCATTCAATAAATGTATGTACACACTCCAAGGAGAAACTTCAAGGGCATGTCTAAACAGCACAAGACCATAGCAAAAAATTACCATGGAGACTGAGATGCAGAGGAGACAAAAAAGAAAAGTGGAAGTGCGTGTGCGGGGCTTCCAACACAGACCGAAAGTAACTAGAGCAAAGATAAGTAATCATAAATTAGCGACTATGTACATGGGCTCAATTCACGTCAAAGTCAAATGACAGTAGTCTACATAAGGTAGGGACAAAATAGTGATAATAACATTGAAAATAAGAAAGAAAGAAAAAAGAAGAAGTACATACCACAACAGGTGGAATAGAACAATCTAAACAGTTCCATTTACTGCTGTCATACTCTTTACCCACTCATGCCAATACTTTCGTACTCAGATTTAGGCTAGAGATCCTAGAAGCAGTTCTGGCGGCAGGGACAGAGGATTGATAATTCACCAAATCAAGGGCACAGTATAACGGGGGATGGAGCCCGTCCCCCTCCCTCCACCACCCCCACCCGCCCCCGATCGAAATTAGGCACCCACTTACACCTGGGTAGAGTAAGGTACCAATAGCAAGAGTCTCTTTTTCAGGATTACATCATTGAGTTCCAACAGGATACGATCGCAATCTTCGGGTATAAGCTATCCAACTAATCCATTCGACACGGTTAACTCCCGCACAAACCCAAATACAGATAACAGACACGGGTCAAGAAACCACACTGTATCTCCCGCTCCTAAACCCACACACTCCCACCATTCCAAGTAATGCACGCGTGCTCACACACCACACACCACACACACACACACACACACACACACACACACACACACACACACACACACTCACACACATGCAAGCACGCACTCAGATAAGCACCGAGGCCCCACGTACTCGCACGCATGCACGACGCACGCACGCACCCACACACCCACCCACCCACACACACACACACACCACACTCACACACACACACAACACACACCACTCCCCCCCCCCCCCTCTCCCCCCTCTCTTGGTAGCACTCGTACGGAAAAACAAACGAGCAAAACAAAAATTAACACACACACACACACGCACACTGGGTAGTACTCGTACGCTAAAGTATAAGATACACACACACCCCACACACACACGCACGCACGCACGCACGCACGCGCGCACACACACACACACACACACACACACACACACCCCACACTCACACACACACACACACACAAACATGCGCGCGCACAGACACGCAACGTAACTCAGAACAGAGAGAGAGAGGAAGAGGAGAATGAGAGAGAGAGAGGAGACAAACAGGAAGAGAGAGAGAAAGAGAGAGAGTCATGTGCACACACAGACATTATCATGTAAACGTGCGTACACACGGGCGCGTGTATAGACCCCTCATGTACAACGGAGAAACGTACACACACACAGCACATAACTACATACAAGAAGAAAAAATACACATTCTTGTGGGAACATATACTCTTTCCAGCGCTTATTCAGACCCTCATTATACCCAAACGTTAATATAATCCAGTCACACTGGCATAAATCTGACCGTGTCAAACATATCTAACCGAACGTTCTGAGTGGGAAAAATCGGTTATTCGTTAGCACAGCGCCGTAGTAATTTTTTTTTTTTTTTTGAATGTATACATACAGACAGATCAACACGTGCGCACACATACAAAACATACGCAACATACACGCACACTTCCTCATCGACGACTGGAGACGCATGCCAGCGCACTCGCACGCGCGCGCGCGCGCGCACACACACACACACACACACACACCACACACACAAAACACACACACACTACCTTTTCAAGAGTTTTGCCTTTCTTCTGAAAGACTGGCCCTATCAACACATTATTTCTTTCCTTAAAACCAGTGCCAACAGAAAAAGAAGCCAACAGCTAGCATACAACAGATTTTTTTTTTTTTTTTTTTTTGGAGGGTGTAAATTACACTATTTGATGAACTTATCTTTTTCTTCAGACCTAACAGTGTATTGTGACATAATCATGGTTCTGGGCCATGTCACGTAACTTCCAGCACAGCTTGTGTGCGGAGCCTTGGCTCACAGACTTTTGTTCTGTACAATAATAGCACTCATGTCTGCAACATTCAGAAGCAGCATAACCCTCTATTATCTTAAATAAATGTTAGCGAACCGCCCAGAGAACGTGGACAAACGAGTCACAAGACAAAACACAACGCGTTTCGACCTCTTAGGTTTTTCGTCGGGTGATAATAAACGAATAAAACAACGAAAATTCACTTAGCTTTTATCGCTTCAGATCGCATAGGTTCAGCGCAAGGAAGAACCTTCTAAGCGATCTGAAGCGATCAAAGCTAAGTGAATTTTCGTTGTTTATTCGTTTATTTATCACCCGACGAAGACCTAAGAGGTCGAAACGCGTTGTGTTTGTCTTGTGACTCGTTTGTCCACGTTCTCTGGGCAGTTCGCTAACATTTATTTAAGATTTGTTTAGATTTCCGCCTGCAGTCGTCTCGCTTTGCAACTACATCTATTATCTATTTTACCTGGAAAAAAAATGAAGAGGTTTGTCTTTACTCCATGCAGCCTAACAAGCTGAAAATAATACCAATCTAATATAAAAGCATGTTCTGGTTGTCTGTGTGTGTGTGCTGTCTGCTGTCTGTGTGTGTGTCCATCTAACTCCTTGATCCATATACGAATCTAGTGTTTGACTACTCTTCTCCAAATGTTGCATGATGATTTATTAGCATAATGGACTGATCAACAACTTCTTCTTCTTCTTCTGCGTACGCAGATTGATACTCCTGCGGACACCCCCTGTATAGGCAGTGGAGTTTTGTGTGTATGACCGTTCTTTATCCCGCCATTAAGGCAGCCATACTCCAACTACGGGGAAGGTGCGTGCTATGTGTAACGTGTCATCCATACCAACGGCCAAACTGGCCTTCTCTTCCGAAAGTTGGTGATGGGATTTTACGTGTGTGCAAGATGTTATGCGTGCGTTCACACACGGAACCTCGATTTATAGTCCCATTCGAAGGACTGTATGGGAAATGGAGTCAGAATCAATGTTAACTCCGAGGGGAAAAAAACCCTGTACCGAAACGGCGGAGATTCGAACCCGCTACCCCAAGATCACGAGTCCGGCGCTCTACCACTGAGCTATTCCGGCCCCACTGATCAACAACGAATTGTTTTTATGCTTGACAGTCCCATTCGTCAGATTTTTAAAGTGAGCAGCCAAGTGAAGCAACGTCAGGATCCAAAGCAGGTCAAGCACGCCGATGTTCATGGAGTAGAAACACTCTTTTCCCTCTCAGCTTGGAAGAGGTCTGCCGGGAAAGCATTAAGCTGAAGATGGGAAGGTTCTCAGCTGGTTCAATCCGGGGTTCTGACACTATTTGTTTCCCTTTGAAGGTATCAAAACACGTATCAGGCAAAGGGAGAAGGGAACAGAATGGGGTGGGGGTGTAGAGGGTGGGGGTGGAAGATGAGTGGGAGGGAAGGATGGAGGAAGGATAGAGGCTAGTCTAGAATACATAAAATAAAAAGCCCCCCCCCACCCCCCACCCCCACCCCCAATTTTTTCAGTTTGTAACTGATTAGTATGTCCCTGTGCAGTTGTATATTTTGAAACTTTGATTAAAATTGAAAGGTGAAACACACGCACTGATACCTTCTCTCTGCCTCCCAGCTGCATTGTGATTTGTCTTGACAATACTATGCTTAAACAGCTTTGTGAGCCACAAGTACCTTCGTGACTTTGTTGGTGACTTCCTTGGCGCGCACGCTGTTGACCATCTCAATGGCCTGGTTCAGAGATTTCCACCCGTCTCTTGTCGATACGCTCCTTGCTGATCACCTCTGGCAGGGCCAGAAGCACCAACACGCCACCGTTTTTCCTGTCACAACATTCTGCCAGTCATCGGTGGTGTATTTCAGCACAATTTAATTTCACAGTTGGTGAAGGGGAAGGAAGGGGAGGGAGGGTGGAACTGGTCAATGTGGGAGTGGGGGCATTCGGAAGTGTGGAGGCTGAAGCTGGCGCCACAAAGAACAGTATAAAAGAGCTGTCCAGAGGTAAAGCTGCACCCAGACCTTTCTCCGATTAAAAGACTGCTGGCAGGTGCTGCTGGGGCACAATACTGTAACATCCTGTAGGTCCTTGCTTGAAGACATATCTCTATTTCACCCTGTGTCTAACGACCACAGTTTGTGATATCTACATGGGTACTGCACAAGAACAGGAGTGCATACATGGAAAAATTGTTGTTAAGAGATGGAAAGGTGGCGCTGAGCCATCATCCATTTCCTGTTTGGCACAGAGTGCTCATGTTATCAGTTATCTATTGTCCTATGCGAGACCGGTCAAACCTGTTTCTGCCCATGAATGGAAGAAGACCTTGGCTTCAACACAAAGCAACAAGTTGGCCCATACATCAACGATGATGATGATGATGATGAATTCTGGCACAACTGGAAAGCTGAAAGTCAACACCAGTAACATGATATCTATAGTTCTGGCTTGAGCGTCCTATCACTGACACCAAAAGAACATCTTAACATCAATTTTGTCTACACTCACTAGAAATAAGTACAACCATCACTTAAAAATATTCACAGATTGGCTCAGTATTAGATGATAATAGCACGGGAGCAGCTTTCATAATTCCTAGCTTAAAAATAGAAAAGTTATTTTCATCTTGGTAAAAGTCTGTCTATATATATAGCGCAGAATTACTTGCTATACTCAAATCATTGGATTTCATTTTGAATTTCCCCATAAATAACAGTCAAATCGTAATATGCACTGATTCAAAAGCAGCATTGAATGGTATTAAGTCTTCAAATTCATGTGTACGATTAGACATGATAACTGAAATTAATCATATAGTACACCCTCTTTCCCAAAAAGGCATTAATATTACTTTTGTTGGGTGCCTTCTCATTTGTGGTATATCGCAAATGAACAAGTAGACAAAGTTGCAAAAAAGGCAGCTCAAAACCTTAGCGGCACAGTAACAATAAACGTTCGCTAGATCTGACAGAATGTTTCTCTATCATAAATAGAACATCTCATGATAATCGACAAACACACTGAGAACTCGGACATATATTATATATAACAATGGCATCAAATGTAATGACAAAAACAATGGATAACATCATACAAAAGATTATTTTCTCATCCAGGAGATTGAAAGTCTAATCCATAGGCTCGTTTAAATTCGTTTAAAACAAAATATTGCAAAGATATAAATGTATGTGTGGGGATTCTGTAAGTGTCAATCATTTAACTGATTCATTGTCCCAAAACAAAAGAGCTTTTTAATAAATCAGGTATTGAGTGTTTTGTTGATGGATCGACTCCTTTACCACTATCTAGTATATTAAACAGTTTTGCTACTCTTGAATCTATTCTATATGTTTATTAGGCTGTTCACTTATATATTTATCTTTAGCATTTGTGATTGTTAACAGTTACAATTTAGTTATTTAAGTTAAATGTTCTGATGAATAGGGGGGGTGAGGGTTATGATTACATTCATTACGTATGTCACGACCGACCCCTGGAGTCTGCCCTGACAGGATCGGTCTAGGTGGGAGTGAAGGAGTGACTGACCTCACACGCTCCGCAAGAGACCACACAATAAAGATTACGATACAACACCCCATTATTCACACCAGCAAAATAAACATTCCAACACACGCACCATGCACGATCACAATAAAGCACTCCAACGCACACAACAGCACAATCACGATCAAGCACTCCAACGCACACAACATGCACAATCACGATCAAGCACTCCAACGCACACAACATGCACAATCACAATCAAGCATCTCCCGCACCCACAACATGCACGATTATAAATAAGTATTTCGCCATACGTACGCACAATGATCACACTTACAGCATTCCAGCACATGTGACAAATACACGATTATAAGGAAATATTTCCAGCATTGACCCTTCCTAACACCAGGAGTGCGTGCACACCCCTGCCCCTGTCGATCCGCTGGGAGCACCCTGTCGCACTAGGTGCTCCGAGCCGGGTTGGTTCTCGCAGGGAGTCGCTCAAAGCCGACACCCTCGACTTCCAAGCGGGCAGTGAAAGCGGTCCCGGGGGGGCGGGAAATTTTTCTGGGGGTGGGGGGGT
>CM031621.1:46701827-46829128 GCA_018398815.1 Conus ventricosus | reverse complement strand
ATAATACAGATCACTATGGATTTGAAAATTCAACATCTGAACCATGCAGAAAGCTGTAACTTTCTGTATTGTTCCAGTAAATCGCTAATTCTGAAACTGAAAACTATGAAAGGTGAAAGTGTTTATTTAAGAACATTTGTAGTGTCGATCAGTAAATGCTCTGGGGAGAATTACTTTTACTTTTCCGACAAATAATGTCCCTTTGTCAAAGTTTCATAGTCTCAAAGTCACTTCCTTCACCAATCACGAGTTTGATGGCCTCTTGAACTGAGTATCGCCTCTGTTCTGCCATCCTGTGTGTTGAAAGTGTGACGTATGTCCTACTATGTTTTTGCTCTAAGAACTGTATATAATTGAATGGTCATGGCAACTGCTTGCGTTTTCATGCATAAAAGATTCTGTGTCCTGCTTCAGCACATCAGTCTGTTGGTGGAAACCAGAGTTAAAACTCCAGCCCATAGCCATTGTGTGTGTAATATGCCAAAGTCCAACACCTTTGAGTTCAGCTTTTGGCTTGTCACACTGTGTGTAATATGCCAAAGCACAACACCTTTGAGTTCAGCTTTTGGCTTGTCACACTGTGTGTAATATGCCAAAGCCCAACACCTTTAAGTTCAGCTTTTGGCTTGTCACACTGTGTGAATGGTGTGCCAGAGCACAGCATCATTGAATAAGGCTCTAGCACGTCACATCGTATGTGCCAAAGTACAACACTGTTGTGTTTGGCATGCCACGCTATGTGAGCAGTTGTGCCAAAGTACACGACCATTGAGTTGAGATTCGGCATGTCACACTGTATGAGTGACTGTTCCAAACGAGTTGAGTTTTGGCATCTCACTCTGTGAAACCGATGTTCCAAAGCAAGAAATACTATGGTGTTAAGCTTTGGCACATTACACTGTTCTCAATAATGATCTCAAGCACAATGCCATTTAGTAAATTCAAAATATTATACTTGTGAGTAATGTTCCAAAGCACAATGGTGCAGAGTCAAGCTTCAGCATGTCACACTGTGTTAGCGGTACGTCAAAATGCAGTGCCATTGGATAGGTTGGACATATCACACTGTGTCAGTGAAGTGCTGAAGCACAGTGGCAATGTAACATTATGCATAGAGAAATCAGTGAGGGAAATGTTCAGCTTAGTTTAGTCAGGACAGAATTTTGAACAGAAGGGGTTTTAGTGATCGCAGGTGCAGAGAAAAAGCCATCATTGCTTTGAACACAAGGAGTTTTAGTGATCGTAGGTGCAGAATAAAAGCCGTTGTTGCTTTTCCATTTTATGTGATAATCTGTTCAATGTCAGTGAGGGAAGGGAGGGGGGGGGGGGGGGAGGTGGGGGGAGAGAAGGAGGGGGTGGGCTCACCAGTACTTCTAATAAAAGCCTTGGGGGGGGTGGGGGGGGGGGGGCATTCTTACTTTTCACATTTTTAAATGGGTGTGCTGCCATCTTTCAAATTCCAATAAAAGCGGGGATGGGGGGGGGGACCACTGTAACATGCTTTCCAACTTTTTGGCTTGAAATTTTTAGGGGGGGGGGGGGGGGGGGGGGGGGGCAGAAGGTGATCTGACCCTCCACCCCTCACCTCTTTTCTTCCCAATTTTCATTTTGGGGTGGGGCGGGGGTGGGGGCAGCCCCTCACTTCTGATGCCTATGATTGTATTCTGCTCTCCAACATAGTGTTTAACATAGTGTTATGGGGCGTAACTGTAGTTCTAAGGTTAAAAGACTTTTACATATGTACTAGCATACTATTTGTCATTTGAATGTTGGACACTTCTTTAACAGAACTGTGTTTTACAATGGACGCCTGCAGATTGGCTGTCGGTGTAATCGTCCACTCACTTTACAGCTGTCAGACCTCAGGAAGCAACAGGAGAAAGAGGACGACGTCAAAGCCAACGAGGAGTCCAAGGTCATCAGTCCCCAGATCCTGTGCAGGGCTCTGCTGTCCATCTGCAGCGTGGAGAAAGCCGACACGCGGGATGCCGAGGCCATCGCCATGGCCACGCTCCTTCCTGCCCACCATCCTTACATCAGTACGTTGGACACTGAAGCTGGGGACTGGGGTTAATGGCTGCTACAGTGAGGACAGTAGATGGACTGGGCTTAATGGCTGCTACAGTGAGGACAACAGAGGGACTGGGGTTAATGGCTGCTACAGTGAGGACAACAGATGGACTGGGGTTAATGGCTGCTACAGTGAGGACAGTAGATGGACTGGGGTTAATGGCTGCTACAGTGAGGACAGTAGATGGACTGGGGTTAATGGCTGCTACAGTGAGGACAACAGATGGACTGGGGTTAATGGCTGCTACAGTGAGGACAACAGATGGACTGGGGTTAATGGTTGCTACAGTGAGGACAACAGATGGACTGGGGTTAATAGTTGCTACAGTGAGGACAACAGATGGACTGGGGTTAATGGCTGCTACAGTGAGGACAACAGATGGACTTGGGGTTAATGGCTGCTACAGTGAGGACAACAGATGGACTTGGGGTTAATGGCTGCTACAGCGAGGACAACAGATGGACTGGGGTTAATGGTTGTTTCAGTGAGGACAACAGACGGACTGGGCTTAATAGTTGCTACAGTGAGGACAACAGATGGACTGGGGTTAATGGTTGCTACAGTGAGGACAGTAGATGGACTGGGGTTAATGGCTGCTACAGTGAGGACAGTAGATGGACTGGGGTTAATGGCTGCTACAGTGAGGACAACAGAGGGACTGGGGTTAATGGTTGCTACAGTGAGGACAACAGATGGACTGGGGTTAATGGTTGCTACAGTGAGGACAGTAGTAGACTGGGGTTAATGGTTGCTACAGTGAGGACAACAGACGGACTGGGGGTAATGGTTGCTACAGTGAGGACAACAGATGGACTGGGGTTAATGGTTGCTACAGTGAGGACAACAGATGGACTGGGGTTAATGGTTCCTACAGTGAGGACAACAGAGGGACTGGGGTTAATGGCTGCTACAGTGAGGACAACAGACGGACTGGGGTTAATAGTTGCTACAGTGAGGACAACAGAGGGACTGGGGTTAATGGCTGCTACAGTGAGGACAGTAGATGGACTGGGGTTAATGGCTGCTACAGTGAGGACAGTAGATGGACTGGGGTTAATGGTTGCTACAGTGAGGACAGTAGATGGACTGGGGTTAATGGTTCCTACAGTGAGGACAGTAGATGGACTGGGGTTAATGGTTGCTACAGTGAGGACAACAGATGGACTGGGGTTAATGGCTGCTACAGTGAGGACAGTAGATGGACTGGGGTTAATGGCTGCTACAGTGAGGACAACAGAGGGACTGGGGTTAATGGCTGCTACAGTGAGGACAGTAGATGGACTGGGCTTAATGGTTGCTACAGTGAGGACAGTAGATGGACTGGGGTTAATGTTTGTGGCAGTGAGGACAACAGATGGACTGGGGTTAATGGTTGCTGCAGTGAGGAAAACAGATGGACTGGGGTTAATGGTTGTTTCAGTGAGGACAACAGACGGACTGGGCTTAATGGTTGCTACAGTGAGGACAACAGAGGGACTGGGGTTAATGGCTGCTACAGTGAGGACAGTAGATGGACTGGGGTTAATGGCTGCTACAGTGAGGACAACAGATGGACTGGGGTTAATGGTTGCTACAGTGAGGACAACAGATGGACTGGGGTTAATAGTTGCTGCAGTGAGGACAACAGATGGACTGGGGTTAATGGCTGCTACAGTGAGGACAACAGATGGACTGGGGTTAATGGCTGCTACAGTGAGGACAACAGATGGACTGGGGTTAATGGCTGCTACAGTGAGGACAGTAGATGGACTGGGGTTAATGGTTGCTACAGTGAGGACAACAGATGGACTGGGGTTAATGGCTGCTACAGTGAGGACAACAGGTGGACTGGGGTTCATGGTTGTTTCAGTGAGGACAACAGATGGACTAGGGTTAATGGTTGCTACAGTGAGGACAACAGATGGACTGGGGTTAATGGCTGCTACAGTGAGGACAACAGATGGACTGGGGTTAATGGTTGCTACAGTGAAGACAGTAGATGGACTGGGGTTAATAGTTGCTGCAGTGAGGACAACAGATGGACTGGGGTTAATAGTTGCTACAGTGAGGACAGTAGATGGACTGGGGTTAATAGTTGCTACAGTGAGGACAGTAGATGGACTGGGGTTAATGGCTGCTACAGTGAGGACAACAGATGGACTGGGGTTAATGGTTGCTACAGTGAGGACAACAGAGGGACTGGGGTTAATGGTTGCTACAGTGAAGACAGTAGATGGACTGGGGTTAATGGTTGCTACAGTGAGGACAACAGATGGACTGGGGTTAATGGTTGCTACAGTGAGGACAACAGATGGACTAGGGTTAATGGTTGCTACAGTGAGGACAACAGATGGACTGGGTTAATGGCTGCTACAATGAAGACAGTAGATGGAGTTTGAGGACATGATGTTGATCATTGCTACAATGAAGACAGTAGATGGAGTTTGAGGACATGATGTTGATCATTGCTACAATGATGACAGTAGATGGAGTTTGAGGACATGATGTTGATCATTGCTACAATGATGACAGTAGATGGAGTTTGAGGACATGATGTTGATCATTGCTACAATGAAGACAGTAGATGGAGTTTGAGGACATGATGTTGATCATTGCTACAATGATGACAGTAGATGGAGTTTGAGGACGTGATGTTGATCATTGCTACAATGAAGACAATAGATGGAGTTTGAGGACATGATGTTGATCATTGCTACAATGATGACAGTAGATGGAGTTTGAGGACATGAAGTTGATCATTGCTACAATGACAATAGATGGAGTTTGAGGACATGATGTTGATCATTGCTACAATGATGACAGTAGATGGACGTGAAGGACATGATGCTGACTGTTATTATAATGAAGATAGATGGACTTCGAAGACACAATGTTGTTCAATGTTGTAAAGAAGACTGTATTGTTTTCGAGGACTTGCTGCTGTTTAAGACAATACGTTTAGAGCACACATTTCTTCTTCAGACGTGTTGACAGAGGGGATAGTGTCTCATATGTATGAAAATCCATGTGACTGATGCGGTTTGCTGTGACGCAGAGTGTCCATGTAACAGTTGGTGTGCTGTGATGCAGTGTGTCTATGTAACACATATAGTGTGCTGTGGCACAGTGTCAGTGTAACACGTGTTGTGCTGTGACGCAGAGTGTCCATGTATCAGTTGGTGTGCTGTGATGCAGTGTGTCCATGTAATACATGTGGTGTGCTGTGGCACAGAGTGTCAGTGTAACACGTGGTGTGCTGTGACGCAAAGTGTTCGTATAACACGAGGTGTGCTGTGACGCAGAGTGTTTGTGTAACACGAGATGTGCTGTGACACTGAGTGCCTATGTAACATGTGGTGTGCTGTGACATAGCATAGCTGTGTAACACGTCTTGTGTTGTGATACAAAGTGTCCAGTAATTTGTGGTATGCTGTGACGCAAAGTGTCCATGTAACTGTGGTGTGCTGTGACGTGGAGTGTCTGTGTAACGTATGTGGTGTGCTGTGACACAGCGTGTCCAAGTAACAAGTGTGGTGTGCTGTGACACAGAGTGTCTGTGTAACTTACGTGATGTGCTGTGATGCATCGTTTCCATGTAACATGTGGTGTGCTGTGATGCATCGTTTCCATGTAACATGCGGTGTGCTATGATGCATCGTTTCCATGTAACATGTGGTGTGCTGTGATGCATCGTTTCCATGTAACATGCGGTGTGCTGTGATGCATCGTTTCCATGTAACATGTGGTGTGCTGTGATGCACGTGTCCATGTAACATGTGATGTGCTGTGATCCCAGCGTGTCTATGTAACATGTGGTGTGCTGTGATGCAACGTGTCCATGTAACATGCGGTGTGCTGTGACGCAGAGTTTGGCAACCAGGACATGTGGGTGGAGATCCTGCAGCGACTCAACCTGGACCCAGGGCAGTTTTGTGAAGAAACACGTGACCAAGCTTAGTCCTGGCCCAGACCGGCGCTGCTCTCCCACAGGTAGCACCATCGTTGTTGTTGTCGTTCAGTTGTTCGGGTCTGAATTGTCTGTATGAATGGAGAATGCATCTCTCTGTCTCTCTCTGTAGATAGTTTCTTCAGCCTGTGTCAACTGTATGTGTGCAGAAGTATGCCTCCTAATGTCTGTGGATCATTTGTTCAGTCTGTATCACCCCAAAATATGGAGGTACATGCCTTCCCGTGTCTGGATAACTTCTTCAGTTTGAATCATGTTTGAATGGAAATATACACCTACCAATTTTTTTTTCCAGTCTGTGTTATATGTATCCATAGAGATACATGTCTCCCCATTGTCTGTAGAAGTTTCTTCTGTCAGTTTTAACTGTATGTAAAAAAAAACAAGTCTCCAAATATCAAGATTATTTCTTAGTCTGAATCGTTTTTGTCTATGGAGTACCTGCCAATGTCAAGATTATTTCATCAGGCTCTGCCATTTGTTTGTATGGCACTTGTTGTGTGTACATCATTTCTTCCATCTGAATCGCCTAGATCTATGGTCAAACATTCTTTCCAATGTCTGGATGATGTCTTTAGACTCTTACAATTTGTGTGTGTTGTCAGTGTGTCGGAGGAACTACACCATGTCATTAGACTCTTACCATTTGTTTGTGTTATCAGTGTGTCAGAGGTACATGTCCATGTCTTTAGACTCTTACCATTTGTTTGTGTTATCAGTGTGTCAGAGGTACACGTCCATGTCTTTAGACTCTTACCATTTGTTTGTGTTATCAGTTTGTCAGAGGTACACGTCCATGTCTTTAGACTCTTACCATTTGTTTGTGTTATCAGTGTGTCAGAGGTACACGTCCATGTCTTTAGACTCTTACCATTTGTTTGTGTTATCAGTGTGTCAGAGGTACACGTCCATGTCTTTAGACTCTTACCATTTGTTTGTGTTATCAGTGTGTCAGAGGTACACGCCCATGTCTTTAGACTCTTACCATTTGTTTGTGTTATCAGTGTGTCGGAGGAACACACTCATGTCTTTAGACTCTTACCATTTGTTTGTGTTGTTAGTGTGTCAGAGGTACACGCCCATGTCTTTAGACTCTTACCATTTATTTGTGTTATCAGTGTGTCGGAGGAACATGCCCCTGTCTTTAGACTCTTACCATTTGTTTGTGTTATCAGTGTGTCAGAGGAACATGCCCCTGTCTTTAGACTCTTACCATTTGTTTGTGTTATCAGTGTGTCAGAGGTACACGCCCATGTCTTTAGACTCTTACCATTTGTTGGTGTTATCAGTGTGTCAGAGGAACCACTCATGTCTTTAGACTCTTACCATTTGTGTTATGGGTGTGTCAGAGGTACACGTCCATGTCTTTAGACTCTTACCATTTGTTGTGTTGTCAGTGTGTCAGAGGTACACGTCCATGTCTTTAGACTCTTACCATTTGTTGGTGTTATCAGTGTGTCAGAGGAACACACTCATGTCTTTAGACTCTTACCATTTGTGTTATGGGTGTGTCAGAGGTACACGTCCATGTCTTTAGACTCTTACCATTTGTTTGTGTTATCAGTGTGTCAGAGGTACACGTCCATGTCTTTAGACTCTTACCATTTGTTGGTGTTATCAGTGTGTCAGAGGAACACACTCATGTCTTTAGACTCTTACCATTTGTGTTATGGGTGTGTCAGAGGTACACGTCCATGTCTTTAGACTCTTACCGTTTGTTTGTGTTATCAGTGTGTCAGAGGAACACACTCATGTCTTTAGACTCTTACCATTTGTTTGTGTTGTCAGTGTGTCAGAGGTACACGTCCATGTCTTTAGACTCTTACCATTTGTTTTGTGTTGTCAGTGTGTCAGAGGTACACGTCCATGTCGTTAGACTCTTACCATTTGTTTGTGTTATCAGTGTGTCAGAGGTACATGTCCATGTCTTTAGACTCTTACCATTTGTTTGTGTTGTTAGTGTGTCAGAGGTACACGTCCATGTCTTTAGACTCTTACCATTTGTTGGTGTTATCAGTGTGTCAGAGGAACATGCCCCTGTCTTTAGACTCTTACCATTTGTTTGTGTTATCAGTGTGTCAGAGGAACACACCCAGCAGGCGGTTTAAAAACTCCATGTTTTGCTACGTTCTGTCTCTGTTTCGTTGAATTTTTTCTTTGTCCCATTGACTTCAAAGTCTTTGTTAGTTGCAAAGTGAGGCAACTGCAGGCGGAAATCTAAACACACCTTAAAAAGTGTAAGTACAACATCTGCCAAACATGAAGAAATGAATCACAAGCAGAGGTTCCGCTAGACTATAGACTTTGCCGGTACTTGGTACCGACAACAACAAAAATTTCCGGTACAAGTCTTAAATCAGCCGGTACCGCGCTTGGCTGCCTGCCATGCACTACACACTCAACCGCGATTCTGGGTCACGCGAACGGGCGATAGCGAGCGGCCTACCGGCACGGATAGCACGTAACAGGCTTGTCAGTGACAGCCTTCAGTCAACTGAACTCAACAGAAAAGTCGACGGAGAGAGTAACATGCAAAAAAATCATAAATGAAAACAAAAAGCAAAACAAAAAAAAACAAAACAAAACAAAACCAACCAACCAAAACGTAACTTGAAAGAAAAACAAACAAACAAACAAACAAACAAACAAAACAAACTTAACAAACTTCTCACTTACCTATCCACACGTGCGAAAGAATTCCGTCAGTGTTCGTCATCGAACCATGCAGTTACTCAAAGTGATGTTGAAAACAGCGACAGTCAATTGAAAACTGGGTCGGGGATTACCGCAAGTTCAATCCAGGGTCAGACTGTCAGCATGACACGCACACAATCCATATGTCTCTACTGATCAACAGACTTACAGAGTCCGTGCACTCAAGATATTGATGACCAGTGAACAGTTACAGTTTTGTATTGTCAGAAGTCAAGAATAAGCGACACAAACTTGTGATATGCACAATGAAGGACGACTGTACGAAGGTCACAAGATAAAAAGAAGGGGGGAAAAAAAACAGCAAACACGTGAATACACACTGTCACACACACACACACACACACAAATCAGTAGTCGTGCTCGAAGGAAACGGATCTATTTGCGGTGTTCCCGCATGCCGTTGAAAATTTCGGCAGCCCGGGCAAAAGGAAACTGATCAAGCGAAAGTGCTTCTGATGACAGCAGCATCAGTCTGTTCACCCGGTTTTCTGACAGACTGCTTCTTTTGGCAGTTTTTATTCTATTCTGGAGACTGAACCCTCGTTCTGCTGGCACACTTGTGACAGGTATCACAAGTCCGATGCTGGCCAACTTAGCAAACTCCGGAAAAATGTCCTTATAGTCCCGCAGGATCAGACCACAAGTGGTTTCAAAGTCCATTTTGCCGTGACCTTTCAAGGTTGCTTTGAGCTGAGTGAATTCTTGGCAAGCATTGTGTCTGTTGAGCACTGGCCCTTTCTGGCGTCCGTCGGATGTCGCGCGTTGGTTGCAAAGGTAATCAAACACTACGCCCAGTGCGTCGTTACCATGGTTGCGAAGAGCGTCGGCCTGGTCAGGGTACTTGGATGAATTCAACAAAATGTCAATGTTGTGGATGATATCAAGGTCCTCTTGTGGAAAACGAGCCTTGAGTGAGTCGATTGTGTGCTGCACAAATTCTTCTCTGAGGGGTTCGTGTGCTCGCACAGCGTCAGCAGAGTAGTGGCTCATTTTCACGCCGTGCCACTGACCGTCGGGTGTGATTTCATTCATGAAATCATCTTCATTTTGCAGCCGTGAATGCGGTGTAGCCAGATAACTATCTTCCAGAGTACTGATAGTAGACTGGACCATGGGCCTAATGGTAGAGATGGTGACACTGTCCTTCTGGAATATTAGATTCAACTGTTGATTATGGAGAGAATGTCCGAAAGCATGTGTGTCATGGCGATGAAGGAAAACGTTTGGACCGTACGTAACAGGCCGTCCGCCACAGCGTTGTTCTGTCGTGTTGCCTCCTCGCCCAACTCCATGACGACTGCTGGCCAGTTTTGACGAAGCGAATCCACTGCCCTCTGAAGGGAAAGCCAATGGACTGAGCATGGCTGTTTCAGGCTTGTGAAATCATCATCAGTGAGCACAGCATTAAGTTCTTTCAGGCGCTCGTTCCTTGTGGCAGAATACTGATAGAACTTGTAAACGCTGTTTGCAGTGTTTTTGTAGTCAGTCACCTTCCTCACTGCCCTTGAAACATCTTGTGATGCAAGTGCAACTCGGTGACACGCACAGTGGATGTGAATAAGAAATGGGTTGTTTTCTCTCCGTAGCTTCACACCAACGCCGTTGTGTCGTCCTGTCATGACACTGGCACCGTCGGATGCCAGTCCAATAACTTTATCAAAGTCTATGTGTCTCGCTTCAAGTGCCTCTCTCACCGTGGTAGCGATCGTTTCTGCAGTGCCGTCACGAACAGTGAAGTTGCCGAGAAACGCAGTCTTTGGTTTTTGATCTCTGATGATCCTCAAGTAGATTATCAGTTTTTTATCAATTGTCACATTGACAGTTTCGTCAATGATAATGCCGATGTAGTCACTTCGGGAGATGGCACTGTCCGTGTATTCAGTGGTGGTTTGCACCAAGGCTTTCTCCATTTCCTCCACTGCATCTTGATGCGAGTAAGTATTGGCCTTTTCCAGCGCTGGACATCGGGCTGCTTTCATAAGGGAAAGGACGCTGTCAAACTTGGTTGGTGCGATGTCTTCTTTTGCCCTCCATAAGACAACTTTAAGTTGCTCTTGCAGCGCTGATGACGTCTTTTCGTGAACATGGCTAACTACAGCAGCCATACGTTTTTTCTGTTGAATCGTTTCAACGGCGCTAACGTGGCTGGCACTGTTCTGGTGATCAACCAATGCCGATCGTTGTAAGTTGCACGATCCTTTTGTGAAGCCATTCACCTTCTTTGCTTCTTCACACACTGTGCAGAAAAGGGCAACTTTCCCGGTTTCTTCGTTTTCTTCTCTGCGGTGCCATGGAAACTCAGACACCCATGCATTGTTGTATTCTTTCGTCCTCTGTCGTTTCGTGGGTACCAGCGTTTCGGCTTCTGACGTTGAAGACGTCACAGATTCAGAAGGAGTCGAACGACTGTCGCTTGATGGACGGTTCGTTGAAAAAAACGAGTGTAATGAACGCTGGTGCGACATTTTTGCAGAGAGCAGACAATGAAACTTTGGTCTACGTGACTAAGTAAGCATCGTCCGATGACGTGTAAAAGGCACGAAACTTTGGCTACACGCTAGGGAACCTGGGGTTCTCAAAGAAAAATGGAACCGTCCATTTTGACGCGAGTGCTGTAGTAATCAGCGCTGTCCATTGAAAAAAAAAGGGGGGCAAAGGTCCTGGGACTGAAAGGAAGGGGGAAGAGGAGTGATGTCAGATGTATTGTTGTCGGCATGGCATGGCTTATTTCCTGCCTGCCATCCCCGCTCACCGCTGACAGGCGGAGAGACAGACAGTGCAGGGATAGAGGAGAGTCAAAGCGCTCAGATGTTCTGCCGGTACACGGTACCGGCGGCTTTTATTTTTTTCGGTACAAGGCAAATATTTACTGGTAAAAACCGGCATATGCCGGTCTAACGGAACCTCTGACAAGGCAAAACATGATGCATTTCGACCTCTGAGGTCTTCTTCAGGCAAGATAAACAACACTCAGGACAACGAACATGAAGAACAAGCAATCACTTATCGAGTCAAATTCGTCCCAAGATGGGCATTGAATGAAAACGAGGCCGTCAGGAAGGAGAGAATGCGAGTTAAAGTAGTAATAATGATGATAATGATACTGATGTCAATAATTATGACAATGATGATGATAAAAAAATTGAAAAAAAAAATAATGACGAGAGGATAACTACCACTTTTGGTGATGATATGACAACAGCAGTTGTAGTATTGGACAAAGAGAGGGGTGAGAGGATTGTTGAACAGCATGGTTGTTGTGGCAACAGTGTTGGTGTTGATGATGGTGATGATAATGGTATTGATGGTAAAATCAATCATAACACAGGTATTAAAATCTTTGAATGAAAAGAAAAACGATACAAAATCCAGAAAACATGTGGAACAGCCCTATTGTCATATATCCCTTGATGGACGCTGGAGCAACTCATGGTTAACCCGATGTGCAGAACGTGACGGGGGCCATGGAGACGCTGTGCCGCGTCTGTCCACAAGCGGTGACACTCCCTCTGATCACCTACGTGTCCAGCATCATGAGCAACACGGGATTGGCCCAGATCACCCGAGAGGAGTACGGCATTTTCATGACACCGGAGGGCGAGCTGTACGACCGCTCCATCATCGAGAAGTAAGGAGAGGGCTTGGTTGCACTGCATCAAAGATGGACGTACACGGGGTACAGTTTTCAAACAGCGGAAATTATGTGTCAATTAGGGGAGGTGATTTTTAGATCCAGTTAGCTCCCTTTATTCCATTTAGCTCCTTTTCTTCATAAACATGTATTTATATACATAAATATGTTCTTTTTTTCCCCCAGCATGTTCAGTGCCTGAGTATGTTCTTTAGGCATGGTATTATGGCTTTAGTTTGGACAGGTAAGTATTTTTTTAAAACTTATTTTGATAATGCTTGTCAATATTGATGGTAATCTTGTTAGTCCAGATTTTGAAAGTTAAAAAAAAAAATGTATAGCAAAATGATAGCTTTAACAGAAGTATATTGCTACCTGTTTTTCGTGAAATGTTGAAAAACAGATCAAAACTAATCAAACCTGGGACACAGAGTTCAAAGGAATATATTGTTTTTTTTTTTTTTTCTTTTCTCATGTTAATCTGTCAGGAAGATGGTGCATGACATTACAGGGGTCCTAAGTTCTCACAAATTTTCTTCAGGGGAAAGTTTATTTCAATGTGAAGTCGGAAGAAAAGTTTCTGGTGTGACTGGTGGGTTGCCTTATGACGATGTGATATTTCATATGCATCTGTAAGCTGAGTTAACAGCTAGGGTGTAGTGCAACTGGTAGATTACGGAAGTCAAAAATTTCTTATGAGTGATTCTGTATTTTTCCATCCTTCATTTCTTCGCCTTTACCTTTGTCTTATTTTTTTCCCCAGTCATCTTCCTTGACGGAATTTCGTTGATCAGTGAACACTTTTTATGTGTGCTTGTTAGCAAAGTGATACAACACAGTAACGATGCGTAGTGTTTAGGGGATCATGACATACTGAGGTCTGATTTCAGTGCCATGAAATCCAGCGCGGCAGAGCAGAACGTTCGGAGAGAGAACAAGCTGTATTCCTACGCTGAACAGATGGCGGAGCTGGAGCTGAGAAAAGTAGTTCTTTTCATTTGAGTGTTTGTTTGTTTGTTTTTCTAAGTGGAAGAAAGGGGGGAATGTAAAATAGGAGTGCCATATTTCATATTAAGTTCAGAATATTGTGAACAGAAATTTATGGTGGATTGTTTGGAAGAATACCAGGACAGTTGATGTCGCATCACTTCCTGTCTGGCGACAACTGCTAGAATAGCAGGGAAGAGGACATTGCCCGCCTGGCTTCACGTTTCCCTTTTCCCAACTGCCATTTGTCATCGTCACTTTCCAACCCCTCCTAACCCCTCTCTTTCCTCCACCCCCCCTCCCCCCATATCCCAACATACATCACTCTCTCTGTCTCTCTCCCAAAATCTCTGTCTCTCAGCCTCTCTCTCAGTCTCTCTCTTTCAACCTCTCTCTCTCAACCTCTCTCTCAGCCTCTCTCTCGCCTCTGTCTTTCACCTGTCTTTCAGCCTCTCTCTCGCCTCTGTCTTTCAGCCTGTCTCTCAGCCTCTCTCTCTCACCTCTGTCTTTCACCTGTCTTTCAGCCTCTCTCCCTCAGCCTCTCTCTCGCCTCTGTCTTTCAGCCTGTCTCTCAGCCTCTCTCTCTCACCTCTGTCTTTCACCTGTCTTTCAGCCTCTCTCCCTCAGCCTCTCTCTCGCCTCTGTCTTTCAGCCTGTCTCTCAGCCTCTCTCTCTCACCTCTGTCTTTCACCTGTCTTTCAGCCTCTCTCCCTCAGCCTCTCTCTCGCCTCTGTCTTTCAGCCTGTCTCTCAGCCTCTCTCTCTCACCTCTGTCTTTCACCTGTCTTTCAGCCTCTCTCCCTCAGCCTCTCTCTCTCAGCCTCTCTCTCTCTCTCTCAGCCTTTCTCTCTCAGCCTCTCTCTCTCTCTCAGCATCTCTCTTTCAGCCTCTCTCTCTCTCAGCCTTTCTGTCTCAGCCTCTCTCTCTCTCTCAGACTCATTCTCTCACCTCTGTCTTTCACCTATGTCTTTCAGCCTCTCTCTCTCAGCCTCTCTCTCTCTCAGCCTCTCTCTCTCTCAGCCTCTCTCTTTCAGCCTTTCTCTCTCAGCCCCCTCTCTCTCTCTCAGACTCGCTCTCTCACCTATGTCTTTCAGCCTCTCTCTCTCAGCCTCTCTCTTTCAGCCTCTCTCTCTCTCGGGCTTCCTTTCTCAACCTCTCTCAGCCTCTCTTCAGCCTCTCTCTCTCTCTCTCTGTCTCTTGTTTCTGTCTGTCTGTCTGTCTGTCTCTCTCTGTCTTACTCAAAACAAACCGTATGTGATGAATGTCGTGGTGGTACAGGAGATGGAGAAGAAGAAGGGGAAGAAGGCAGAGGCCACGCCCAAACTGAGCAAGAAACAGGAGGAGCTGTTGGCCGCCAGCGACAGAGGGAGTCGGAGACCAGGCACCGACTGACCGGGGTAGGGCGTGTTAGTCTTCTTGTTGAAAATGTGTGAAGAGAGAACAGCTGACGCTGTTGACCTGTTTCAATGTCAAGAGTACTAGTGACTCTGTAACATCTTGTTTAAATGCAAGATGGTAAAACACATGGGACTGTCCTGTGATGTTTGATGATTGATTATTAGAAGAGATACCATGTGGCATGGTAACACCTTGTTTGAATGTTAGGAGAGAGAATAAGTGACACAGTAGCATACCAGCTGTGAGAACAAGTGACTGTAACATCTTTTTTAACCTGTATTAGTTGGGAAATGTGCTGGTGCCTTGCTATTCTAGGCATGGGAAATGCACAAGCATGTAACTGTCCCTGTCATTCTAAAAGCACATGTATGTGCAGTGCTTGGACATCGTTATTGAATTGGGAAGCACTACTTGCGTACTTTTCAAACGGTTTGGTGGATTACGTCACTGAAACTAGCAATGATTCAGAAACGTTTCAACTGAAAATACTCCGCATTTCGAGAGAAAATTGATTTGGTTGGATCAGTTCTGGGAAAATAACAGATTGGTGATTGCAGATGGTGGATGCTGAAGTCTTTCAAGCAGAGGCAGCGGCAACACTGGCATAGATTTAACACAATGAGCAGACGGATTTGGAAATGTAATTGCCAAGGAAGATAAATCAGTGTGTCATGATGACGTTAGTGCAAAAAAGCTGATTTTGTCAGGTTGAAAATTGGTCCGTAGCAGACTGAAAAATGAAAATTCTTGATGAATCTGTATGAAGTGTAAAATTGCAGTCAGACAAGGAGGTATTTGAAAAAATGTCAGAAAAGGCAAGATTATGATGGACATTTCAGATTGAAATTTGATGATTGTCAGCAGTTGTTTTTGGCGATATTATTATTGTTCTTTACAATTAAGAAAATGAAATCTTTATTCATTTATCTTTCATTTTACTTCAGTCCTGTAATCTGAAGCTGAAATAATGTGCAGACTGTGCTTCGTTCCTCAAGAAACTTGGCATTTGTTTTCATGACGTTCTTCGTTCATGAAATCTGTATGACTTTTATATTTGAGCTGCGATGAAGCCCTTTTTGTTGTGCTAATGAAAGGGAAATGATTTATTATCATTGGTACAAGAGTTTTCATGCAGAGGACCTTGCTTAAAGCCTCATCTGAAGGGCTTGGATGGGATGGGACGGGAGTCTGCACAGGTGTTGATTAGACTGGGAATTGAACCCTTGATGTTGGAACAGGACTGAGCTTTGGAACCTACCATGTTGATGTTTGTTTTGATTAATCAGTGAAGTATGTTCTCAGTGTGTTGTTGAATGGCTGTTCTGATTGATGGAACATGTTCTCTGTTTGTCGTTGTTGACCAGCTGTTCTGATTGATGAAGCATGTTCTCTGTGTGTTGTTCTGATTGATGAAGCGTATTCTCTGTGTGTTGTTCTGATTGATGAAGCGTAATTTCTGTGTGTGGTTCTGATTGATGAAGCATATTCTCTGTGTGTTGTTCTGATTGATGAAGCATATTCTCTGTGTGTTGTTCTGAGTGATGAAGCGTATTCTCTGTGTGTTGTTCTGAGTGATGAAGCGTGCTCTCTGTGTGTTGTTCTGAGTGATCAAGCGTATTCTCTGTGTGTTGTTCTGAGTGATCAAGTGTATTCTCTGTGAATTGTTCTGAGTGAGGAAGCGTATTCTTTGTGTGTTGTTCTGAGTAATGAAGCATGTTCTCTGTGAATTGTTCTGAGTGATGAAGCGTATTCGCTGTGTGTTGTTCTGAGTGATGAAGCGTGCTCTCTGTGTGTCGTGGTTGACCAGCTGTACCAGCAGCTGTGTTGCGGCTGTGCCTTGCTGGAGTCAGCGCTGTGCGGTGCGGCGGACGAGTGCTGTTTCTACATGAACACGTTGTGCGACCTGCTGGTCCCTCTCCTGGTCTCCCCATTGGCGGCACCCCGCGTCAGCCAGGTGTTCCTCCGGCTGGGGCAGGTGGCCTTCGATGATCCACATCTGGGTGAGTCTCTGTGAAAGGGGCAGTCGAGACTGGTGTGCTAGTTCAGTTTTCTTCTTACTTGCCTGGCCAAACAGAATTAATGCTTTATCTCCACTAGGCGTGAAACAACACCATACATCAGGATTCCCATAAAAAGATTTAGATATGGAGAACAGGGAGCTAACTCTACCCTTTCATCAACAAGCCAGCAGGAGTAACCTTCGTTAGTGAGTCGACAATATTGCCCCACAAATGATGGAATTCAGTTTTTTTCCTTTTCCTCAGCGAGGAAACACACCCTCGGCTGGATTTCTTGAGTTTGGTTTCCATCTTGTATTCTCAGACGCAGAATTTTGAGTCGGCTATCACTTTTCAGGAGGAAAACACTTCGTCTTGGCCAAGGAAGAAAATTTCAGAAAACTTCTACGTTTGGCTTCGTCATTACAGCTGCCTTTGTCACAGGGCGCCCTGGCATCCACCAAATTGACTGGCATTTCTGCTCCGCCTTGAACTTCCAGAGCCTGCGTGTTGTGTCAGAAAGCAAGTCTGAGACCTTGAAAGTCATTAAACCATCAAGAACTGATCAGCTGCATCAGGAGACATATGACATGAGTCTGGTGTATTAATACAGTGAGAAACGGCGAGCGTAGCAGAATGCCTGAATATAGTCACCACCAACGTGTTGTGCTCCTGGGTTTCAAGGCAGACATGGGCAGGGCCACCAGCACAGTCAGCCTAGTGTTGAGGTCAAGTACTGAGCAAACAGCATGGATGTGAGACCTATAGATTGGTGGACCTCCTCTTCACCTTACATTGATTACTCTTTATTGGAAATAGGGAAAATAGGAAGAATCAGAAAGTTTTATGTTGAGTGTGGACTCTGGCTTTCTGTAGTTCTTGTTGATTTGCATTTCACGGTGTGATTCCGTCTTGCAGGCATGTGCTGGATTCCTCCCCCCCCCCCCAACCCCTCACCCCACCCCTCACCCTCATCCTCTCTTTCCTTTAACAGCAAATTTGTATGAATGTTTTGATGTAGACAAAAGTGCATCTCTATAGGTTGTGTGAGGATTGGAGTGTGGAACAGAACACTTCAGACTGGAGGGAAACAAGGGGTTGGATAGGTAACTTGTACCTTTCCCCTTCTTTGGCCCTCATTTTTTCATCAGTGTTAAGTGGGGATACCAGAATTTTTCAAACCTGTATTCTACGTCTGTCATCAGATCTTCTTCAGTGTTTGGTAGTGGTATTGGATTTGTTCCAGTCTCCAAAACCTATCACATCAGAGTTTCTTCCAGTGTGAGGTTTTTACAGTGACTTGAGATTATTTTAGAGGCATGTTTGTGCGTGCACACACACACACACACACACACACACACAAATTACCATATACTCACACATGCGCTCGTTTATAAACACAAATGCACACACACATAGACACACACACTCACATGCACATGCGTACGCAAGCACACGCACTCTCCTGGTGTCAGATTTTCTCATTGTTTAATCTCACAGATTGGTCATGCCTATTGATCAGCAATAAATTTTGATGAGGATCTGTGAGGCAAATCTGGATGAAACAAGAGATCCGAGATGGGATCAGTAAGATTATGCTGTATTTTCTGCTAAACATGAACAATGCGAAGTCACAGTTTGTGAATTGATAACTATGAAAGAAGTTATATTTTCATGACTTTTTAAAAAGAAGTTTCTAGTGGTACAAATATTGACGGTATTTTCCAAATGCTGTCACAAAAAATGTACATGGGAAGTAACTCTTTCAGGCTAAAGCTTCTGTAAAATTCCCTGGTGGAATAGTAATTTTGTTTTCACAGTTGAACTGACAGAAAGAAAATTTTGATTTCGGCGGAAGTCTGAGCTCTTCTGACAGCCCCTTCTCATTGGCTGCTTGGTGGTGGCTGCTGTGATGTAACAAACTGCACACTGCCCCTGTCCAACCAGTGGTTCAGCCCAGGCTGATGATGACAGTGAAGATCATGGTTTTTTGGATCGGTAGTGTCCAGCCCCAGACGTGTCATGATGCCAGACTTAGCTAGAGGGAGTGCAGCTCATGCCCAAACTGTGAGGCAGTTGTGTCAACCTGGAGAAGACTGGGGGCTGCGTTAGGATGACAGGGTTGTCAATTTCAGCAACACCAACCGCTGCTGACGAAGATGAAGAACTCATTTGGTTGGTGTTTGCGAAACCAGCTGTAAATGCTGACGAAGATGAAGAACTCATTTGGTTGGTGTTTGCGAGACCAACTGTAAATACTGACGAAGATGAAGAACTCATTTGGTTGGTGTTTGCAAGACCAACCGCATTTAACCCTCTTGTATTCATAATGGGCGCAGACGGGAGCGCTGAGACAGCGCGCTAGATTTCGTAACGGGCGCAGACGGGAGCTGCCCGCCGCCTGTGTATGGTACTTTTCCATCACGTGCTGACTCCATGAAAATACTCGGAGAGCCACTAAAAGTTGTTGGGGATTTCCCACTATAGCCCAGTAATGTGGCAGCACTATTTTTGGATGCTGGCACCACTTCCATTCACTAAGAAAGAGGAGAAACTGCAAGCGAAGAGTTGTGCGTGAGACTGACCGATTTTCACAGTGGCGTCGTCTGCTAACAACAGCGAGTTTGATGATATTCCTGAGCATTCAGCGGAGGAGTGGGATCAAATTATGCAAGAAGTAGAGAAGTATGAAAATGGAGTTAGGAGAAGAGAATTACGTTGAAATCGGCACCAATGAAGGAGAGGAAAATGGTGAAAGCGACCCTCAGTACAACATGCTACTCGCCGTTCTGCAAAACAATGGCGACCGGCTACACATCCTGCCCATGTGGTCGCATTCCAACAGCCGACAGGCCAAGCGCACTCACTGCCGAACACTGCCACTGCACTAGATTATTTCTTTTTTCTACCTCTCACATTTTTTCAACTAGTAGCAGAAGAAACTAACAGATACACTTAACAAAGACAAGCAGCTAAGGGCACACCTGACCCCCTCTGGTTCGACACAACACCTGACGAAATGCGGGTCTGTCTCTGTACTGATTATTCCGTATGACAACTAAGGGATGACGCGTAGAAACGTCATATATGTGTTCTTTCTGCCAGGTGCCTCTATACTTTCATAAGAATGACTGTTTCCATGACTACCATGCGCAGAAAGTGGCTCAACAGTAGGGCAGTTTACTAGTCTCTCTGTGTGTACGTGTATATATGCTTACCTGTAGTTTATGGCGACAGTGCTTTGATGACACTTGGCAGTGACACTCTACTCAATTTCTTCACAGCTATACATTGTGTAAATGAGTCATTCTTTGCTTCTGGTCACTATTGGGGGTGACTCTATTTCTCATGCTGTAAAAAAAAACCTTGTCGCTCTCAGACTATATTTCTTTAATGAAAGTGTTCTTATAGTTTTGAAGAAACGACACCATCAAGAAAAACTTTGGTAGTTACCATGATTTTTAGTAATGTTAATTTAAACATCGAAAATGCCTTCAAAATGGCGTCCGAAAAGGGGACCGAGAAATGTTGCCCAAAACGATGGCTTCATACAATGCATGACAGCTGTTAAAACTTTTTTTGAGTGTTTGCTATGTGGTAAAAGTGTTTTTTTCCGCGCTATGGTAGTCAATATTTCGCACCGCTTTTTTCGTTTTCATAACACATCATTAATTTACGACCGTCACCTGCGTTACCTTTCGTGTCACACATTCCGATCGTCGATTGCTGTCGCGAGTACAGCATGTAACATCATATAGCGAAAGGCAGACCGGTAAATGCATGTAGTCAATAGAAAAGAATATATTGAAAGAATGATTCAGGAAATAAACGCTAAAACAGTCGAAAAGTAGACATTCGAAAATTTCGCGTCGCATGTGAAACGCAGGTAACGCTCCAACCTTTGAAAGCCCCCCTTCGACAACAAAGCTAAAAATAGAGTGCACAGATGACGTCGCCTAAACGGTCCATGATTAAGCACAAACCTGTGACGTTTCACACAGAAATAGCTACGCAAAAGCTTGTGGGACACAAAATAAAGTGACGCGTCACGCTTCGAACTCCGAGTGAAACGCGGTGACGACGGTGCGAGATTTTCCAGTTTTGGCCAATATCATCACGGAAGAACCGATTTCAACTCAAATATTTGCTTTCAACTGCATGAAGGTGAGTTATTAATGTTTTCTTAATCATTATTCCTTCGTTTTACTGTCATGAATAAGATAATAGTTGTCTTGATCTTTTACAATCTGTACTTAATCAGCAAATTTCAACCGGTTGTTTGCTCCAACACATGGCGTCAAGTGTAACACAGTTCGACATTTTATCAAAATCATTGTTTCCGCAGCATGGTAGCTGTGATTGAATGCATGGATATGTCAGTTATTTGAGAAATTGTCGAGTCTGTTGCGTCAAAGTTGATGATTATGACATAAAATACCAGAATCGCATTTAACACAACCTTGTTACACATGACACGAAATTTGGATTAATCATCGTGTCACAATGTAACTGTGTGAAGCGCTGGTAACATATTATGTTTTAATTGTTGCATAGGTGTGTAAAACTTGATGCACTTATAATTAAATTAATTGTATGTGTTAATTTACGCAAGGTGCCAAAAAAAAGTCACAGCCAAGTGATGAAATGTGGCTGAAGTAAGCAGAATTCATGTAGTGTCACCTACATTACACTTGACACAAAATCTTAGTGTTACACTTGACACAAAATCTTAGTGTCTCATGAAACTGTTGTTCCAGTTTAGATAAGTGCATCTATCTTCATTTCTGCAAAAAAAAAAAATTATAATAATCATTGTACATTATTCTATTTTTTTAATAGTATATTTCTGGTTATTTCTGTGTAAATTAGAGAAAAGCTTTTTTAAGAAACTTTGGCAGCTCAGTTTGTGTGTTTCCTTCCTGTTTATTTATGGTCATTCCTAGTTTTACTGATTATGTGTCATTTTGAAAGTGTGACCATTTGTATGTTAGATGACAATGTTACCAACTGTTTTAATCTCAACTTTTTTTTTTTTAACAGGTGCTTGCAGTTGGCAGACCTGGTGAGGTCCTCACAGTGGAGGTCCAGACGGAGAAAGGACCACAGGCCATGGAAGTGCCTGAGGATGACTTTGTTGTGAAATTCCTCATCTGTGCTGGGAAATTCTATATTTTCCCAAACAGAGACCAAACCTTCTTAGTATCCAAAAAGGACGCAACAAAGATTGACACGCCAGCAGTTGACACCCATGACCACTACTTTTTTTTTTTAAAGAACTGCCAGCAGAATTGACAGTGTGTGTGTGTGTGTGTGTGTGTGTGTGTGTGTGTGTGTGTTAACACTTACAAATTAATTTTCTGTAAAGAACAAGAAATCTACAGTGCTGATTAAATATGGTTTGTACAACATTTCGATTGTATTTCTCATTTGTTTCTAATGAATGAAGCCAAGGGTGTGTGGAAAGGGGGGGGGGGGGGGGGGGGGGGGGGGGGGGGGGGGGGGGGGGGATTAATAGGATTTGTAAAGGACTTAAAGTCCTAGACAATGATAGATGGTTAGTTGCTAAAGTTCAGTGTGCTCACTTTGAAAGTGATGTTGGTGTCATATGTAACGCAGTTACGCTTTATGGAAACGGTCACATATTTCCTGAAAGAAAATGAACAACCTTTATTTGCCTTTTTCATTTCATTTTTGGATCAGGGGGAAAGAGCACAGACCATATTTGGCAAGCAGTTGTTCTTGCATGAGTAACAGCAAATTACTAATGAAGGAAGTGTAACTGTGTTACGGTGTCACATAAACGAGTCAATGCTGGTATCACAGGCAGAAGGGTTATAGCATCAAATCTGTTCATGCACACTTCTAATAATGTCTGCTAATAGGCTGCCCATGGCCAGTTTTCATTTTTGTACAAATAAGGTGTTTTACTACTGATGTGGTGTCCACACGTAACGCAGTTACTGTTCCAACACCTTGGGTCTTCCCATGGGCATAGCATAGCAGCAAGTAACGTCACAGATTTCTTTCTTTTAGGGGATGCCTTTGCTTACCTTGAGGTGACAAATTACAAGTTTTCACACTTGTGCAGCCATTTTGAAATTTTGACACTTGGTCCCTCCTTTAGTTACCAGTATCAAAGAATGACTCATATACATATGGACATGTATACAGTGCTTAGAACAGTGACAGAAAAACAATGAGGAACTGTGCTTGAATCTACAGTAACTGTTCAGTAGTGACAATTGACACTAGTTGTGTGTGACATTCTGTGGATTACCTGTGGGGACTGAACAGGCGGACAGAAGACAGATCATCTCACTTAGGCCGCAGTTTTCATTTTACAACACTAACATGCATGTGCATGGGATAACTGCATGTTGGTGTGTATTAGAATTGTCACCATCGCATGTGACACATTAGGTGACATTTTGGCGACAGTGACACGACCTTTCACCTCGAGACACACAAAATCTTGCTCACAGTATAGAACAAAGCCTTGTGATCATACATGCGGAATTTCGTAGCTCTAGAGGTTTATTCTTGGTTGTGGTGAAGCATGAACCATACATACCCATTTTAAGGCTAAATTCATCAAAAAAATCTGAAAACTATGGGGAATTTGGCCTCAGAGGATCTGAATACAAGAGGGTTAAATGCTGACGAAGATGAAGAACTCATTTGGTTGGTGTTTGCAAGACCAGCTGTAAATACTGACGAAGATGAAGAACTCATTTGGTTGGTGTTTGCAAGACCAGCTGTAAATACTGACGAAGATGAAGAACTCATTTGGTTGGTGTTTGCAAGACCAACTGTAAATGCTGACGAAGATGAAGAACTCATTTGGTTGGTGTTTGCGAGACCAACTGTAAATGCTGACGAAGATGAAGAACTCATTTGGTTGGTGTTTGCAAGACCAACTGTAAATACTGACGAAGATGAAGAACTCATTTGGTTGGTGTTTGCAAGACCAACTGTAAATACTGACGAAGATGAAGAACTCATTTGGTTGGTTTTTGCAAGACCAACTGTAAATACTGACGAAGATGAAGAACTCATTTGGTTGGTGTTTGCAAGACCAACTGTAAATACTGACGAAGATGAAGAACTCATTTGGTTGGTTTTTGCAAGACCAACTGTAAATACTGACGAAGATGAAGAACTCATTTGGTATACTGACGAAGATGGAGAACTCATTTGGTTGGTGTTTGCCGCACGTAACTCGCTGCTGTCGTCCAGTCAGACAGTTCTGTTCAGACCATGATAGTGATGACCGCTTCGTTTCAGGTGTGCTTGTGAGCAACGTGGCGCTGCGTCTGTTGGAGCCGGCCTGCAGTACCCCCGTGGAGTGGGCAGAGGAGGCGATGGCGGCACAGTCGGCCCGCACCGTGCGCTGTTTGCTGCATTCTGTGGGCGACACTCCGCACCTCTTCCCGGCGTCTGCTGTCGGCTTTTTCTACTACCTCCTGGCCTCCATCCTGAAAAATGGGGCCAAGGTGAGGGAGGGATTGTGTGTCAGCAACCAGTTTCTTTGAAGA
The DNA here is from genome assembly GCA_018398815.1 of Conus ventricosus. Lineage (NCBI taxonomy): Eukaryota > Metazoa > Mollusca > Gastropoda > Neogastropoda > Conidae > Conus > Conus ventricosus. Next base: position 46,804,849 of record CM031621.1, on the reverse strand, counting down.
AAATTTGGTATTTGGTTGTATTTAGAGAATGTGCAAGAGGCCTTATAAACAGCATAGCAGGTTTAGCAGTAATAGAGAGAACTGTTCACCTCTACCACCAAGATCACCCAAACTTCAAAGTGCCTTCATAAAGTTTATGAATAACTTGATTTTGTAATAAGTGATGGAAAATTAGTAATTCATAGAAACTTGTTCAGATTTTTTGACGTGTGTGTGTGTGTGTGTGTGTGCTTGCACACAAGATTGAATCATTCTTGTCACCTTTGAGATTATTTCTTGCTTCCAGAAGTTGGTGTAACACCCTTAAGTGATAGAACCTATAACACCCTTAAGTGATAGAACCTATCCTTTGTTACTGAACATTCATATCGTGATGGAACCTGTCATTTTTTCCCTGCAACATTTCAACTTTATCTTTTCACTTGTTCAGAACCATTCTTATCTTCTTTCATGTGGAAAATCTTTTCCTGGTTACTGTCGTATATCTGTCTACTTTCATGTAACAGAATCTTTTCCTTGCTACTGTAACATTCCTGCCTTTGATGCAATCAAATCTTTTCCTTGTTACTGTATCGTTCTGTCCTTTTGTGCAAAAGAATCTTTTCCTTGTTACTATAACATTCTTGCCTTCTTTTATGCGATAGAATCTTTTAATTGCTCCTGTTTACATTCTTGCCTTCTTTTATGCGATATAATCTTTTCATTGCTTCTGTAAAGTTCTTGCTTTTTGTATGCAATACAATCTTTTCCTTATTACTGTAACGTTCTTGCCTTCTTTTATGAAATAGAATTTTTTCATTGCTACTTCAGTGCTTCATGCTGCACATTTACAGAGTGCACTGAGTCTGAAATCAAAGCGTGAATTTCAAGCACTACTTTATCATCTATTGATCATGAAATGGTTGTTAATAGGTTCAGACAGTGGCGAAAAACCCAGCTAAAAAGGACAAGAAAGGAAGAATCCGCTTTGTTTCCCGTCACAGCAGACAGGTTTTTTTTTTTTTAAATAATTTTTTTCTTCTTTTGAAAAATATATGCAGATCATTTTGTTCCGTTCCAAGCTAAATCTGGGTAACATGAAGTTGATCTAATGTCTCCGTGCGGTAAAATGTTTTCCTGTTAAAGTAACATTCAAACTCTCTCTCTTATGGTTCCATCTTTTGCTTGCTGCTGTTCACCAGGCTGGAGAACTCTGCTCAGATCGAAGGATTTCTGTGAAAAACCACCTGATTTTCAAAGATTGGAAAAGCAAGCGTCCACGAACAAAATAGTCTGCTGAAAAAAAAATTGTCAGGCATTAGTCACCCAGTCTTATTCTGTATCCATTTTTTTTAAAGTCCAGGTTTCCGTGATTCTGTGTTCAATGCAATGCGGCCGGCAGTCATTATGGTATACCGCAGTGCTTATTAATCAGACTGGTTCAGTGGCGGGCAAATATTTAGGTGAATGCGATTTGTACAGCCATTTTCTTGTAGTGAATCATGGACAGAATTAGTCTCTGAAAGGAAAATACGATGTCTCGCATGTCATGAATCATAAATCGAGGAAAGAGGTTTGGGGAAGGCACAGTCGTCAGCTATCAAAGATTTGAGAGAACTGAAAAGATTGCAAAAGTGAGCAGTTTCAGTCAGCAGTTGTCAGCATATTTTTGGACAGTGTACAAGCTAGAAATGGCATGGTGTGACTGCTCCAGTTGTAGTGTTAAGAGCGTTCCTTGATCATGGACGTTGCAAGAAGCATGCTGGTCCTTCATGAGCCCTGGACGACTGCAGATAGAGCAGACTTGGGTTCTTGATTGGATTTACCCTCCTTTTTTTGTTATGTTTTGAATAAATGAACATGCATGGGTTTTCTTTTGAGGGTGTGACAATTGTGATAGGTCATAGGTAGCCAAGAGGTGGGCTTGGTTATGAACAGCAGGGAATGAGTTGCACAGAGTGACAGTAATTGTGTCCACAATAAAGGATATTGTTCTTTCATTACCAAGTTATACGCCTCAGACCTGCCTACCGTCCCGGAGTATCCGTATTTGTCCCCCGAAATAATAAAATCATGCAGCCTGTCCCTGGAATCCACTTTTTTATTCGATGTCCCGCGAAAAAAAAAGTCCGGGAGAAAAAAAAAACAACAAAAAAACGAAGTCGAGTTCGTTAGCCGATCACCGACTGACCGACTTTGGTCGTGGCCATCCCGACCAAATCCGTCGAAAAGACCCGAACATTGCCGAACTGATCAGTGCGCATGCGCATACACCGTCTTCCCGAGTTTTGAAAGCGAGAAAAATGGACGCGAAACGGGGAAAACGAAAAAATGCCGATGGCGATCTCGACAATGGGGCTACTGTCAAGAAGAAGAAACGTCAGCAGACGTTCCTGTCGAAATATACGGAAACCTGGCCGTTCATCAAGCGTGGCAAGATCGAGACATACGCGTCGTGTGAAATTTGTGCGTGCGAGTTCTCCATCGGATCTGGAGGTAGGGACGAAATAACCCGTCACGTCGCTACTGAGAAGCACAAGAAGAACACAAAAATCCGTGAGAGCGAGAAATCTTGCAACATTAGGGGATTCTTTCAACGTGCTCAGACGTCAACCAGTCAGGAAACTTTTGACGTCATAAGAACTGAAACGTTGATGGTTGACCTTGCAGCTGAACTGAATTTGCCGATGGCCGCGTTGGACAAGTTAAACAAAGGAGTTAAATTGATGTTTCCTGACTCGGACATCGCAAAGAAATTTCAGTGCGCTAGAAGCAAAGGCACGGCGATTTTGAAAGAAAATGCTGCCCAAGTTACCCTTACTCTCGGGGATAGAATGAAAAAACAGCCTTTCACAATTTCAACAGATGGAAGCAATGACAAAGGAGGACAGAAACTTTTTCCACTGATTGTGAGGACTGTTGATCCAGACACTATGGAGACACTATACAGCTGCAGGATTTGAAGAGTGCCTATTACCGTTCTCTTCAGCCTGCAGTGCAGGACCTGAATTAACCAAAAGCCATGGTAGAAGTTGTACATAGTGTAAATAAAGGTAAGCTTTCACTTTAATGTTGATGTGGTTGTGATATGTGCTACCGCTGCATGTGTCCCTGGAAATCAGTCTGTGTCCCTGGTTTTGAAAATGTATGTCCCTGAAAGAGGCGGAAGGGGTAGGCAGCCCTGACGCCTGCCTGTCGAGATATTATCATTATTATGAATACTTACATAGAGCCTATCCTCGGCTAGAGACCAAGCTCTAAGGGCTTTACAATCCACACTTGTTTACACAACGGGCTGCCTACCTGGGTAGTGCCGACTGAAGAGCTGCCACCTGGCACTTCATTCATTCGTTTCCTGTGTCATCCAGTCAGTATCGTTTAATATCGTTCACTCATTTCCTTACTTCCTTCATTCTTTCCATTTCTCACGCAGGGTGCATGCATGTGTCATCCATACCAACGGCCAAACTAGCCTTTTCTTCTGAAAGTTTGTGATGGGATTTTACGTGTGTGCAAGATGTTATGCGTGCATTCACACACAGAATCTCAGTTTATAGTCTCATTCGAAAGACTTTTGGGAAATGGAGTCAGAGCCAATATTAACTCCGAGGGAATAATCCCCTTATACTGAAATGGCCTGGTGAAGATTCAAACCTGCAACCCCAGGATCACCAAGTTTACGAGTCCGGTGCTCTACTACTGAGCTATTCTGGCCCCCAGGGATAAACACCAATTGAAAAAACGAAATTTTTTTAGACGTTTATAAAATGTAAGTGTGCATGCCTGTGTGTGTGTGTGTGTGTGTGTGTGTGCGCAGTTATTTTCTTTTGGTTTCTTTGTGTCCTGCATAGTAATTTGCTTATCATGAGAGACCATGAAAAGGTGGTCAACCTTGCTTAGATTCCATTACTGCTGAGGGGGTCTTGTCCCTCTGGACCTCCCACCAGGGCGTTGCCCCTGGACTCCACCAAGGCCTAGGCGGTCCCTGGCCTTTTTTTTATTTTTTTTATAAATTTTTTTATAGAGATTTTTCACATCAGCTGTTCTTCAGCCTGAGTAACATTTCTTTCTTCATTGAGTAAAATCTCTTATTTTGTTGCTGTTGTATTCCTGTCTTTTTTTCATGCTCTAGAATAAATGTTTACTGTAACATTCCATTCGTTGATCATGTGTCTTTTTCAGTTTTACACGAATATTCCTGTCTTTTTTTCTCATGTGGCAGGATCTTTTCATTGTGAACATCATAATCTTTCATTATTTATTGCTGTTATATTCCTAACTTTTTCATGCTGTAGAACCGTAGTTTTTACTGCAACATTCCATTTGTTGATCATGTGTCTTTTCAGTTTTGTTTTAATATTCCCGGTTTTTTGGGTTTTTTTTTTATGTGGCAGGATCTTTTCATTGTGTTCATAACAATCTTTCATTATTGCAGTTATATTCCCAACTTTTTAATGCTGTAGAACCATAATTTTTACTGCAACATTCCATTTGTTGATCATGTGTCTTTACAGTTTTACTCTAATATTCCTGACTTTTTTTCATCGGTGTGTAGGATCTTTTCACTGAAATCATAACACATGTATTCTCCTTTTTTTGTGTGTGTGACTGAATTGTTTCATTTTTTTCTGTAACATTACTTTCTTCTTTTATGCGTTAAAATTTTTTTCATTGTTACTGGGACATTCCGATCGTCTTCCGTCTGGTAGAATCTTTCATCTTTACATGTTATAGTCCTTTGGAATGTAGAATGTTTCTTGATTTTTTAATTCATGTATTTAGATTATTTATATTTTATTTTTACGAATTATCAACTTGGCTGTATCACCAGCACAAGAAGGCCTCATGATATAGTAGAGAGTATAGCAGAGAGCATAGCAGAGCGTAAAGCTGATATGGTGAGCTTGTACATGGGCTAGTCTGCTTACGTGTACGTCTCCTCTGACGCCGATACTTTCATTGACACTGTAACAAAGATGGTTCTTTAGCAGTTGATAGTAACTGATTTGTTTTTTCCAAAGAGATAAAAGTAAGCAGTTCTGTATTATTCATCCAAAAGCTGAGAAAGATTTCTTGCCAGAAGATGTGAGCGAAAAACGGCAGACAGAGAGACAGGAGGCGTCTTGAGATCAGCGAGTTCCAGGAGGTGTATACACTTGTTTGCAGTTGGAACTTGGGCAGTTGTGTGAGCAGCTGTAAAGGTAGACAATCGAATCAGAGTGGTTTTGCTGCGGCCATTTCTTTCTGTAAAGGTAGATAATCAAATCGGGTAGACAATCGAATCAGAGTGGTTTTGCTGCAGCCATTTCTTTCTGTAAAGGTAGACAATCGAATCAGAGTGGTTTTGCTGCAGCCATTTCTTTCTGTAAAGGTAGACAATCGAATCAGAGTGGTTTTTACTGCAGCCATTTCTTTCTGTAAAGGTAGACAATCGAATCAGAGTGGTTTTGCTGCAGCCATTTCTTTCTGTAAAGGTAGATAATCGAATCAGAGTGGTTTTGCTGCAGCCATTTCTTTCTGTAAAGGTAGACAATCGAATCAGAGTGGTTTTGCTGCAGAGATTTCTTTCTGTTGTGCTGTATGGATGTTGTTGTTATGTCAGTGTTGATGTCATGATACGGAAAGAACAGCGACAATGATAGAAGTGAGTGAAGAATTTCCCCCGCAGGACTGACGAGTGGTGTGCAATGAACGTATTGACAGGTGGTGAAGGGGGATGCGGCTATTTGCATGGAGGCTCTCGAGTTGGTGGTGTTGCACGCTGAAATGCGACGCTCTCCTGACCTCCCTGAGGACTCCCGGACCTTGGTATGTCGTGTAGTGTGGACCGCAAATTGTGTGTGTGTGAGAGAGAGAGAGAGAGAGAGAGAGAGAGAGAGAGAGAGAGAGAGACTTTGAAGCACATGCATGTGTAATCACAATAATTTTCATGAAACTTGATATGGTGACAGAATCATTTTCACATCTTGATATCAACACCTTCATTTCCATATATGATAGAAAGTTGTACATTTGTTTCCTTACATTTGATAGAGCCTCTTCCATGCCCTGAGGAAGTTGAAATTATTTCTGAATCTTGATAAGATGCAGTCATCATCATACCAGGATGTACTTACAGTTCTACACCTGAATATTAGCACAGGCAGTCACTTGCATTCCTTGTATGGTCACAAATGGGTTCTACACCTGAATATTAGCACAGGCAAACACTTGCATACCATGTATAGTCACAAATGGGTTCTGCACTTGAATATTAGCACAAACAGTCACTCGCATTCCTTGTATAGTCATGAACAATTATTTCTATAGCAGGGTATAGTCCCAATCAATCCACACCAGAATATTGGCACAGTCGGCTTACATTACATGCATAGTCCCAAACAATAATTTCTGGTCAAGGATACAGTCACAATCATTGCATACCTTGACATCCATTTCTTCACGATCGTTTTCACATTTGATACAACCACCGGCAGGTGAATCATTGTTATACCTTGACACAGTCAGACGCTCGGTAATTTCTTGCCTTGGGACTGTCCCAACCCGCTGTTACCATGACGACCTGACCTCCAGATGGACCCGGAGCTGTTGCCGCGACAGAAGCTGATGGCGCTGTGCCTGTCGGTGATCGGCACCATGGAGATGGACCTGCAGCAGAAGGCCACCGTGGCCCTGCTGAAGCTGGCGGCCTGCGCCAACGGGGATGACGGGGCGGCCACTGCCACGCAGCCCGAGGTGCTGGAGCTGCTGAGGGCCCTGGAATCCCCTGCACTGCCGTGAGGGAGGCCGCCCTGCAGGTGAGGCTCTACGGTTTTGTGGTGGTCGGGGTGACGGTGGTGGCGTTGGTGGTTGCTGTTGTTATAGTCTGGGTAGGTTGTTAGATCTGTGCCATTCTGGGTTAAAAAAAAAAAAGATTAAATTGTATGTTACGATCAACATGGTCGTCATCATCATCATCATTACTTTGCTTAACATGGTACTTTCTGCATTCTGTTGACACATGAAGCTGTCAGTGCTCTCCTGATGGACCCTTCAGCGGTTATCATTTCTGGATTGCCCTGTCTTCTGTTGACTCATTGGATTATAGGCTGGATGGTCAGACTCCAGGTCATTTTTGGATGGCCTCGTCTCCTCATTCCTTGAGGGGTCTGGTGGGCCACTCTTGACGGAGGAAGGCAGGTGATATGGCTCAGCCAATAAAAAGCACCAAGCAAAGAAGATTGTGTTGGACTTTCTTTTCTTTCTTTCTGCGTACGCAGGATGATGCTCCTGCGGACACTCCCTGTATAGCCAGGCAGTGGAGTTTTGTGTGTATGACCCTTTTATATCCCGCCATTAAGGCAGCCATACTCCATCTTCGGGGAAGGTGCATGCTATGTGTCACGTGTCATCCATACCAACGGCCAAACTGGCCTTCTCTTCCGAAAGTTGGTGATGGGATTTTACGTGTGTGCAAGATGTTATGCGTGCGTTCACACACGGAACCTCGGTTTATAGTCTCATTCGAAGGACTATATGGGGAATGGAGTCAGAACCAATGTTAACTCCGAGGGAAAAATCCCCCTATACCGAAATTCGAACCCGCAACCCCAGGATCACGAGTCCGGCGCTCTACCAACTGAGCTATCCGGCCCCCCTATTGTGTTGGACTGTTCAGGACCATTTGCAGACTTTCTTGTGGAAAATGGCGGCAAGTCGTTCCATTTCGAGCCAGACATCTTTGTGGGGCTTCAAGTGTGGAAGTCGTTTTGCCGACATACATGGTGTATTTTAAAGGATTGTGTGAATGAGTTAAAACAAAATTTTTTTTAAAGACTTGTGAGTTGACTTTAACATGGTAACAGCCCTGACATGGCTCTTTGTGGTCAGCTGGGCTATAAGCAACATTACCTTACCTTTAGACAGGAACCCCAGAGGCACTGACAAAGGCTGCAGTACGGCGGAGGCCCTCCACAGATCTATAGAGCTTCTGCCTCATCAGTGTGTCAGCAGGCCAGGTGTCTGCTCTTAGCTTTGTGTCAGTTGATTTGATACTGCGATGCAACCTCTGTATCGACATCGTTGTTGACACTGCTGCCGTGTCTTCAACTGAGCAAAAGATGGGACAGCCTGTGTCCTGCACTTAAGTTGACTTGGCTCTGCGATGGTTCCTCTGTTGACACTGTTGCCGTGTCAGAGGGTAGATGGGACAGCGCGTGTCCTCACTCTTCACATTGCGATGCTTCCTCTGTACTGGCCTTGTGGATGCCACTGCTGCCTTGAGTCAGAAGCAGACATGCTCTTCAGAAAACTGAGCAGTGAATGCATCCAGGGTTTTTTTTTTTTTTTTTTTTTTTTTTTTTCTGTCCCAACCTCTGCGCTACCTCAGAGGCAGTGCACCAACGCCGCTCATTCCGACACCCCGTCCACAGCCATAACCCGGCTGGCCCCGCCGCAGCCCCGGCACCGACAATCCACAGGGAGCAGTCAATGTCAAGTCGTCATGAGGCAACCCACCGGAGGAGACACTGCACTGCTGCCGAGTCACTTCGGTGGTGTTCAGTGGCGCCTGTTCTGATCTAACATACGCAGGACACCACCTACTAAGCCCCCTACTGACGACAATAAGTGCTTAGTCGCGGAGCCGGCGTGAGTGAGCTCTCCCTCCGGAGGGCGCCACCACGTCCGTCCAACGACAGCCCCCATGGACTCGCCGATACCGGTGACCCCGACGGAACCAAACCAAGGCCACAGACGCGGAGAGGACATCGAAACTGAGGTCACCATGAGAGCAGGGCATGAAGGGCCACAGAATTTGAGACATTTTTTTTTTAATGCTGATCAATGGGAATGAGGATGATTAAGATGATGCTACGGATTTCCATTTCGGTCTGAGACTACATGACAGGGCTGTACTCTACGCTTCCTTTCATAATATATCCTGGCGTCAACCAGGCCGAGAGATACAGGCACCTGCAGTGTTGGTCATGAAATTTGAGCAACACTCTCAGAAACGCATCCATTAAGTGGATGAAACTCGACTGTGTGGTCCCAGTCTTCCCAACTGAGTCCGCAGCAAACTCAACTCTGGGTAGGAGCCGGTCGGGGCAGAAAAAACCCACATGACTCTGATGGGATTCGAACCCACGACCTCCCAGCCGGGAGTCCGCGACGCTAACCACTTCGCCACGGCGGCTGGTGCATCCAGGGTTTTTTTTTTCTGTTTTAAAAGATGAAAAATGTGCATTTTGCATGTGTGGGAAATCTTGTTCGCTGTCAATCATAGGTGTAGTTTGTATGTGTGTGAGAAAGCTGTTGCTGAATGTGTGTGATACTGTCGATCATGGTATTGATGTAGTTATGTATGCTTGTTACACTATCCAATCCTGGTCAAACTGTGTGTGTTACACTATCAATCATAAGTGAAGTTTTGTGTGTTACACAATCGGTCATAGCTGAAGTTGTGTGTGTTGAACTGTCAAGCAAAGGTGTAGCTGTGTATTTATGTTACACTATCAGTCATAGCTCTAGTTGTGTGTGTTACACCATGAATCAAAGTTACAGTTGTGTGTGTGTTGCGCTACAAATCATGGCTGGAAATATGAGCCTGTTACCTTATGAATTAAAAAGCTGTTGTTGTGTGCTGCACTATGATTCATACCTGCAGTTGTGAATATGTTAAACTGTACATCATATACTACGAATCAAAGCTGTAGCCATGTGTGTATTATTACGCTGTGATTCATTGTTGTAGTTTTTGTGCGTTACAGTCTCTGCGCCAGCTGTATGAAGTGTTACCCGAAGTGGACGATGATTACGAGGTGGCCATGCGCATCGCCAAGCGGGTCTGGATCGCTTGCAATGACCAGGAGGAGTCCATTCGCCAGGTAGCTGAAAGGTGAGTGTCCCCCTGTCTGTCATGTGGCTCGTGTCCATACACGCCTTCTTCGCTTTGTGGTTTATACTTGCATTTTCCACTGGCAAATGCTTCTGTGCTCTGCACTCTCCTTTCATTGTGTGTGTCTCTTTTGTCCTGTACAGGTCAGCAGTCCTTCGCTTCAGTGATACAGAGTTCCACCGGCAGTACAGAGTCAGTGTGGGCTCCTTCACTTCAGTGATAGAGAGTCCCACAGGTGTAAGGGCTTCTTCATTGCAGTGATAGCCCCTCAGATGGTATAGAGAATCCATGGGGGTCATTCACTTCAGTGATAGAGAGTCCCACAGGTGTAAGGGGCTTCTTCACTGCAGCCCTCAGATGGTATAGAGAATCCATGGGGGTCATTCACTTCAGTGATAGAGTTCCACTGGTGTAGAGAGTCCCATAGGGTTTCTTTATCTTGGTGATAGCTCCATAGATGGTATAGAGAGTAATTGAGGGCTGCTTCAGTTTGTTGACAGTTATACAGGTGACAGAGTCTATAGAGACTCCTTCACTTCTTGACAGTTATACAGGTGTTATAGAGTCTATAGAGACTCTTTCACTTATTGACGGTTACACAGGTGGTATAGAGAGTCTGTAGACTCTTCACTTCAGTGACAGTTAAACAGGTGGTATAGAGAGTCTATAGACTCTTCACTTCAGTGACAGTTACACAGGTGGTATAGAGTCTATAGAGACTTTCACTTTTTGACAGTTACACAGGTGGAATAGAGAGTCTATAGAGACTCCTTCACTTCAGTGACAGTTACACAGGTGATACAGAGAGTCTATAGAGACTCTTTCACTTATTGACAGTTATACAGGTGGAATAGAGAGTCAGTAGAGACTCCTTCACTTCAGTGACAGTTACACAGGTGGTATAGAGAGTCTACAGAGACTCCTTCATTTCAGTGACAGTTACGCAGGTGGTGTAGAGAATCCATAGAGGCCCCTTCACTTCAGTGACAGTTACACAGGTGGTATAGAGAATCCATAGAGGCCCCTTCACTTCAGTGACAGTTACACAGGTGGTATAGAGAATCCATAGAGGCCCCTTCACTTCAGTGACAGTTACACAGGTGGTATAGAGAATCCATAGAGGCCCCTTCACTTCAGTGACAGTTACACAGGTGGTATAGAGAATCCATAGAGGCCCCTTCACTTCAGTGACAGTTACACAGGTGGTATAGAGAATCCATAGAGGCCCCTTCACTTCAGTGACAGTTACACAGGTGGTATAGAGAATCCATAAGGCCCCTTCACTTCAGTGACAGTTACACAGGTGGTATAGAGAATCCATAGAGGCCCCTTCACTTCAGTGACAGTTACACAGGTGGCAGAGAGTGTCCTATAGTTCTCACAGTGGAAATGGTGACTGGTTGTCAACCCCTAGACACCTGACTGGGAGGAGGGGGGAGGGGAGGGGAGGTGATCATTGTGCCATGGAGTTACATGATGTAATCACCGAAGATAGTGATAACGATGCTATGATGTTAGATGTGACTTGTCTGGGGGCAGACTGCGTACGGAACTGGATCTGGAGAGTCCCATGGACAGACTTCACGAGGCGGTGATGGAGGATGTCGACCACGACGTGGACATCATCAGGAAGGCCTGCGCCCTCACCCTGGCCCAGGTGCTGAAGGTCCACCCCCAGTACGTGCCTGACGTCCTCAACCAGCTCCTCGACCTCTACCAGCAACGCCTCTATGTGAGTCTGTTCCCTGCTTGCCTGCTAGGAATCTGCCGACTGAAATATGTTTTTTGAAAGTACTTGCTTGTCCAAAGAAACGCCTCAGGCTGCGTCTTTCTTGATCCGGACCAAATCTGCTCAAGTGGCTTGCAGGACTTTTGCTGTTTGCAAGTTAGTCTAAGAAAGAGTTCCCTTTTCTCCCAGATAAGAGAGGAGGAAGAGAGAGGACAAATCCAAAAGAAAGAAGATCAGGGTCAGAAGTCGGTCGTCCCAAGAAGTGCGGAGGAAAGTTGAAGTGCTGCTACTTGGACAGAATTGCGTTTGGTCAAGAAAGATGTGGCCTGAGTGTACGTTTGGACAGGAGGGCTACATATGAGAGCTGTTCTTCTTGCATGTCCAGGTTGTCGCTGGTTTGTGGTTTGTTGTTATGAGTTCTGTTTTCTCTCCTTCCGAACTCGCCATCCTCTTCTCAAAACAATATGAGACCATTTGGACAGTTCAAATTTTCCTGGATCCCCTCTGACAGTGATCGTTCTTTTTCAGGCCACCCTTTGACTGTTTTCAGTTCTGTGACCGAGGATGATGTAAGGAAAGTGATAGTTAGTTCGCCCAGAAAATCATGTGACCTTGACCCATTGCCTGCATCCATCCTGTTCCGCTGTATCGATGTTTTGCTCCCCTTCATAACCCATGTCATAAATGCTTCCCTCTCGTCTGGCGTCTTTCCCCAAGAATACAAATCTGCTGTTGTTCGTCCCCTTCTCAAAAAGCCCTCCCTGGACAGACCTGTCTCGAATATCCTCTTCCTTGCAAAGGTCCTCGAGGAAATCATACATGCTCAGCTCTCAGCTCATCTTACTCAGAATGAGTTGAATGACTCTCACCAGTCTGCTTACAGGGCTGGCCATAGCACAGAGACCGCTCTCCTGAAAGTTGTAAACAATCTCCTTCTTGCCCTTGATGATGACAAAGTCTCTCTTCACTCTCTTTTAGACCTTTCTACAGCATTTGACACCATTGATCATGACATTCTCCTTTCTAGACTCCAAACTCCATTTGGCATTCAGGGCACCGTTCTTGCATGGGCTAGGTCCTACCTCAGTGATCGTTCCTAGAGAATTGTTGTCAATGGTCTTTCTTCATCCCTGCATCTCTGACCTGTGGGGTTCCACAAGGGTCTGTCCTTGGGCCAGTTCTGTTTGCTCTGCAATTCACTGGTGAGTTGATTTTAACGTGGTGACAGCCCTGATGTGGCCCTTTGCGGTCGGCTGGGCTATAAGCAACATTATCTTATCTTATCTTATCTTGCTCTGCAATTCAGACCTGTGTCAGACATTATCGATCAGCACTCGTTGCTGCATGAGAGCTTTGCTGATGACACTCTGATGCACAAGTCAAGCACCGTATCTGAACTCAAGGATGTTGTCAGTGATGTTCAAAGCTGTTCCCAAGATTTAAAGAAATAGGTGACTTTGAATAAAATGCAGCTGAATGACGACAAAACTGTTCTTCTCCTTGCTCCTCCCAAACTTCAAGGTCATCTCCCCTTCCTTCTTCCATCAGTATCGGAAGTTCTGATATTAAACTCTCATCCCAGGCTCGTAACCTTGGTGTGACTTTTGATTCCACCTTTTTTTTCAAGCACCACGTGTCTAATGTTTGAAAGGTAGCATATCTGGAAATACATAAGATCAGTTCAGTCAGACACTTCCTTTCCACTGAAGCCACAAAAACTCTGGTTTGTTCCCAGGTTCACTCAAGGCTGGACTACTGCAGCATTCTCTTGGCTGGCTCACCAAGTTACCTACTCAGTAAACTGCAGAAGGTTCAGAATAGCACTGCCAGGCTTGTTTGCAAAGCATCTAAACGTAAACATGTCACTCCTCTGTTGCAGTCCCTCCACTGGCTTCCAGTCCAGAGTCGAATTGACTAAAAGCTGGCTTCTATCTGTTTCTTTTGTTTCTGGTAACAGACCAAAATATCTTTACCATCCTCCACGTCTACACCCCATCCTATCACAGACCTGTGCACTTTACGATTTTTGCGCATAATCTTACGAAATTTAATACAGCTATACGATTGTACGTTTCAAAACCAAATTGTACGAAATTTTGATGAACGAGCTTACGAAAATGCGCTGAACACGTAATCCGGCCGAGTCCAAGAGTCTGGTCCAACTTTTAAAAGTTCCGATGGCGCATGCGTACTTCCTGCCTCTATGAATGCATCAACATTGCTTCTCACTCAGCTTCAACTCGCGCGCATGAAACAGACAACGAAAATTCAGATTCATTGGTAGAAGATAAGATAAGATAATGTTGCTTATAGCCCAGCCGACCGCAAAGGGCCACATCAGGGCTGTCACCACGTTAAAATCAACTCACCAGTCATTTAAAAAAAAACAAAAAACTTTCACACATCTCTTTAAATGACATCGTCTAGAAACGTACCAGAAACTTCGTTAAAAATCTTTCTTCCGTAAAATCTTAAATCAGATGAAAAATGTTAATCTCTCTCAAAAACTCAAGGATCACATCAGGCGGGACATCCCTGAACAGGATCTTCATGGACTCCGCCGTAAAATGTTTGTGTCTCACATCGTGCAAGTCCCAACACTCCAAAAGAACATGTTTCATTGTGAGTGGCGCATGACATGGAATGCACCACGGAGCTTCTTCACTCTTTAAAAGGTAGGCATGGGTAAAATACGAATGGCCAGTGTGCAGCCGGCACAGAACCGTTTCCTCTTTACGACCTCCCGACGTGGATGGGAGGAAGTCGTTAAGGTTTGGACGGATCTGAAAGAGTTTGTTATTCGTCTGTGTGTTCCAATCCTCCTGCCAGAGGCCTCTCACATAATCATTAATTTTGGGTTTCACATCTGAGCAGGGGATATAAGTGTTGGACAGTTTCTCTCTTGTGGCGTTCTTGGCTAAACGATCAACCATTTCGTTCCCGTCGATCATTGGTAGAAGCTGTGATCCAAAAGAAAAAGAAATATGAACAGAAGTATAAACCAGCATATCATACTATTTTCAAGTTCATTACTGCGTCAAAGAAGGGCGATACGTTCGCACACAGCACCACGTGTAACTGTCAAATCGCGATTGCTACAGTGGTCGCTTTGACATTCAGCGGCACATCGGTAGCAAAAGCCACAAGGGAAATGGTGATTCTGGAAAACGATAGGCAATGAACATTCAAAGCTTTTTTGTGAAGTCGAGTTCTGCAGGCACTTCTGATGAGAGACTGGAACATCAGACTACTCGCGGAGAGGGACAAAAAGCTCCAAAATCCCCCCCTCCCACCCACCCCCACCCCCGGCCCCAAAGGAGCACACAGTCCAGTGAAATTCTTGAAAGTCTTCTCATCCTGAAGAAGGTGACTGTTCTTTAATAGATGCAGTTCATGGCCTTTCAGCTGACAATTTAAAGGACAGCGTTCGTAGGGTCCTTTTAAGTCCTTATAAATGGGATTTTTGTCAAAAGGCCTTTTTAAGTCCTTTGATTCAGCAAGTTGGTACTTTTAACTCACGAGGAGGTCCTTTTAATTTTTGAAAGGTACTGTTAAGTCCTGTTTTTTTAAGAGAAGGAGGCTTGAAAACGGAACCGATACATCTTCCACAACCCAAACCGTACTTTTGCAAGTTGCAAAGAGTTGACAGATGCCGACGCGATCATCTGAAACGCGGTAGGCGGGCCTATAACGCTAGGCCTATCAGTGGGCTTTCTGTTTAGTAAGCTTAGCTAGCAGACGACGCAAAGCTGCGGGCTGTGGCTTGTGTCTTCTGCTGGTGCTTGCTGCAATCCAGCTTTTTTGACGTCAGGGGTTCCACAGTGCAGACACGGTGCTAATGTTCGCGGCATATAGCTGACTTAACATTTTCGCTCATGCTATCTATGTTAAAATGTTCCCTTTATAGAAATTCATTTGAAGAGTGGGGCAATAATGATGAAAATATTATTACCCAAATAAATATAGGTACATAACATGACGGATTGCGAACATAACAGTTTGGGGAACAGCTATATGCTGAGTTCTTGAGTAACATTTACAGGATAGATTCCTTTTCCCGCCTTGTCTACCCCCCCCCCCCCTTCCTCCATGTTGGCAAAGGTCCTTTTAAACTGATTTGAGGTCCTTTTAAAGCCATTTAAAGGTCCTTTTTTGGCCTCATGCCCATCACCTGGGAACCCTGATATTTAGGAGCTGGAATCACCAAAGTCTGAAATAAAGTTCACATCATAATTGTTATGCTCTTCAGAAAGACTGGTTAGCTTATCAACAGTGAAAAAGTGCCCATAGTAGCATATGAAAGAAATAGATTACTTCAAGATTTTTTTTTCCAGTTATGTCCATCAGTACAGTAAAAAGTGAAGAGAGAGTTATTGTTGTAAAAGAAATTCACATCAGTTAATGTTCTTGTTAATTTCCTGAGCAAAGGCTTTTGCCCATCAGAGGATACTGGCAAGGAACTTGGATTAGTTTGACAATCATTGATTGTTTAAAGAAGCCAATTTAATGCATTTCATGAAAATGCATCTTTTATAGTAATAAATTTTCAGTGTTTCTAATGTCTGGAATGCATTCAGTATTGTTTCCTACGCAGCTACTTTGCGCTGCAAAAGCTTACACATTTTACACATAATTGTACACATTTTTGACCCAAAACCTACACATAGATTTCTTAGGGTAACCAGGTCTGCTGTCAACTTTGTTCCTGTGCCGATAGCCGCCTCTTGTGCATTCCTTCTGTCAAAACAAAATCTTTTCGTCAGCATCCTCTCTCCTTCCAAGGACCAACTGTCTGGAATACACTTCCCATCAGTGTCAGACACCTACCTTCACCCTCTTCGTTCAGATCTGCCGTTAAGTTAAAACAAATTTCTTTCATCAGTCGTAACCTCCCCCCACCCCACCCCCTCACTTCCCAATCCACCTTCTGAGTGCCAGAGTGGGTTTTTGCATGCACGCGTGAGTGCCTGGTGGTTGTGTCGCTTGTGCGCGCAGACTGTGTTGATGTGAGTCTGTGCGTGCATGCTCGCGTGTGTCTGAACGTGGGTGTGTGCTTGTGGATGCATGCATGCACATGTGTGCAGAGCTTCAGATTGTTGGCACGCCTGCGCCATTGGCGCATATTTTATCAGAATGACGCGTAACAGTCAGTGTGTATGCGCCAGCCTGGCGCGTCATAAAAATCGCCAACTTGTCTCGATCCTCGGTCTGTCGGTACCAAGCCACACCAGGTCCAAGCACATGTGGCCACACAACGGAGTATAGTACCCAAACTGGCACCTTGCTGCCTTGCCTAGCATCGCTGTGTGTGATTGGCTGACAGCCAAGCACAACAACCAATCAGCGAACATCTATCAGTTTTACCTTGCAAAGGCGAAATCGTCTGGGTCCAGAAATCGTCTGACTTTTCAACACGTGTGGAATCGAGTCATCGTTCTGCTAAAGACAAGATGCCACCGAAGAAAAAGCTCAAAGTGAAAACCAGCGGCAGCTAACTTTGTCAGCAATGTTTTCAAAGGATAAAACGAGTGGTAAGTGTTTAGTTTTTATCTCTTAGCTGAAAATTGAAGCCATCATTGTTTTTCTCTCCCTTCTAGTCTCTCTCAGCCAGCCGGCACGTGTATTTCCCCCACTCCCCTTTCGGCTTTCCACTCCTCCCTCCCGCACTCCATTGTCTTTCTCTCCTTTCCCTTGTATCTTATCTCAGCAAGGCGGCATGTGTATCCCCCCTCCCTCCCCTCGCCCCACCCCACCCCCCTCCTCCAGCGTTTAGTGGGTCAGTCATCCAGCAAACTGCCACCGCTAAAAATAGCTAAGTGCCATGAACACATCGCGAGGAAGATGGGGTGGGAAAAGGGAAGAGAGAGAGAGAGAGACCGAGCGGAGAAGAAGAAAAAAGAGGGAGGGGGGTGTTGGACTGTACACACACATACACACACACACACTCTCTCTCTCTCTCTCTCTCACACACACACACACACACACACACACACACACACAACACACACACACACACACACACACATATATATATATGTACACTCAGACTGACACTGACTGTGATAGGGTGTTATTGCAGATGGTGCACAAGAACCAACAGCTGGTCAATGTTCAGGCCCAGATCACTGCACCACTCCAAGTCCTCAAACGCCTGCAGCATGTCAACAAGATCCTGAACCAACAGCTGGCCCATCTTCAGCCCCAGATTTTGTTGACAGTTCTAGTAATGGCCGGATGATCACAGATGCTGAAGAAAGTGGGGGCCCCTTGCCTTGCTCCACAAAGAAAGATACACAACTGGCTCCTACTGCTCGCTATTTCCAATCAGCCTGGTTGAGCAAGTACTGCTGGCTGCGATACGACAAGGAGAGATGCCTGATGTTCTGCAGCCTGTGTGAAACTACTCAGAAAGACAACGTCTTAGCGGTTGGGTGCAACAACTTCAGAACCAGCACCCTCACCCGGCATGTTGCTCACCCAGACCATCAGCTGCTTCTTGTGGGCAGACAACTGAAACCTTCAGCACAGGTCACGTGGACCAAGGGCAAGGAGAACGAAGCTGCAGCTGCCGTTACAGCAATGAAAGCCTTCTATTACTGCGTAAAAGAGTTCCTTCCTCTGACCAAGTACACATCCCTCATTGCGCTTTTCAGAGAGGTGAAGGCAGAAAATATCCAGCACCTTCAAGCAGGCCCTTCTACAGACTACTCTTCCAGCTACACAGCACTAGAATTCCTGGAAGCAATGTCGATGCTCTTTGATGACCAGACTACAGAGAAGCTTAAGTCTGCTTCAGCCATCAGTATCCTCTGTGACGAGAGTACAGACGTTAGTGTCCACAAGAGACTTGTCATCTGGGCTAGAGTAGTCAATATGGAGAGTCCTGGTCCACAGCCTGAAACTCTGTATCTGAGGGATGTGCAACTTGAAGCTGGGGATGCCAAAGCAATTGCTTCAGCTCTGTTTCAGGAACTTGAGGCCAGAGGGATCTCAGTCAGCCAGGTGATGGGCTTGGGCTCAGATGGGGCTTCAGTCATGGTGGGAAAGGTGAATGGTGTGGCTGGCCTCCTTCTCCGCAAGAACCCAAGGATCGTCATGGTGCACTGTATGGCCCACAGGCTCGCCTGGCAACAAGTCAGGCAGCAGAAAAATTCTCCCAGCTGAAAGAGTTCAAGGAAACGCTGACATCACTTTTCTACTATTTTAGCAAGAGCTCATCAAGGACGCAAAACTTAGAAGAGATTCAGAAAGTGCTTGAGGCCCCAGTCCTGAAGGTACGTGAGATCCACGACATCAGATGGCTGAGCTTTTATGAAGCACTGCTGTCTGTCCACAAGAATCTTGTGCCACATGATGGTCTACTTTGACAGCCTGAAAAAGCAGAAGGACCCCAAAGGAGAAGGCCTGGCCAGGAAAGTGAACAGCTACAGCTTTGTGTACTACACCTGTCTGCTGCTCGATGTCCTGACCCCTCTTACAGTTCTTTCCCAGGCACTGCAGAAGAAGAACCTGGATCCTTCCAGAGCTGATGTCCATGTGGAGCAGTGCAGGTCTGATCTGATTCTCCTGGTTGACAACCCAGACAGATGTCAACACCTGAGTGCACTGGAACAGGACTGTCATCTGGAGGAAAAGACCTACAAGCAGTGTAAAATCACCGTTCAGAAAGTCTCCTCTACTCTGCTGCCCTCATTTGTAGAAGTCCTCTCCAATCTGAAAAAGAGATTTCCTGATATGGAACTGCTCCAGGCATTCAAGGTGCTGGCTATGAGGCCGATTTCATTTGTTGACAAGAACAAGTTGGATGACTGGGGCATGGAACAAATGGAGAAACTTCTTCAACAGTTTGCTGACGAGAAGACACACACCTGGGAGGGTCAGAAGAGCACCAGCACTGAGCCTTTTATCAACAGAGAAGAGACCATGGATGAGTGGAGACTTCTGAAGAGAACAGTCCTGAGTGAGCAGTTCCCTAGAGACGACTTTGTGACTCTGTGGCAGGCCATCTGCAAGTTCTACCCTGAGGACTTTCCAAACCTTAAGAAGCTGACAGCCTGTGCTCTGACCTTGCCTGTCCACACAGCAGATTGTGAAAGGTCCTTCTCGGTGCAGAACTACATTCACACCCAGAGGAGAATTGCCCTCACAAACACACATTGTGACCAGCTGATGAGGGTGTGCATTGATGGACCTAGCTTCCAGGACATGCCCTTTATGAGTGCAGTGCAGGTGTGGGCGGAAAAACGCAGGCGGTACCTGTTCAAGGACTAGGTGAACATACCTTTGATTGTCAATGACCCATCTTTTTCAAAATTGACCCATCATTTTGCATGGCCATGGGTCATTGGGCCCATGATGTCTGAAAACAATCTGAAGCTCTGGTGTGTGTGCTTGTGTGTTGTTGGTTATGTAAAGCGCTTAAAGCCCTAATTTTTAGAGGATAGGCACTATATATAATTATTATTATTATTATTTATGAGTTGACTGGTACAACAAAGATGTATAACAGCTCCTTTAGAGTTATCTTTGTGGGTGTGTGAACGATGTTTCTGCATGAATCATTGTGTATATGCAGATATTGACTTTTGCAGCTAGAGAGAGCTTCGAAGGAGTTTGTAGTGACTCATTTGTCATCATTTCTAATGAATGTAAAATAGTTTCTGCAACTTTTCTTCTAATGAATATTTAATAGTTCCTGCAACTTTCCAACGAACATATGATCATTCCTGCAACATCTTTGATGACAATATGATAATTCTGGCATCTAATGACTATATGATAATTCCTGCATCTAATGACTATATTATGATAATTCCTGCATCTAATGACTATATTATGATAATTCCTGCAACTTTTCTCTGGGCTGTTGTCTCCCTTCCTCCAGCTCCCACCACCCAAAGTGGACCCGCTGGGACGCAAAATGGAGGAGCAGCCCCCAGATCAGTGGCCAGCTCGTTCGGGCGTGGCCTTGACCCTGGCCCAGATCGCTCCCTTGTTGCCCCAGGAGGAGATCGGCAAGCTGTTTGATTTCTACGTGCCCAAGGCGCTGGGCGACCGCTCACCGGAAGTCAGGTCGCACATGCGAGATGCCGCCTTGGCTGCTATCACTGCGCATGGCAAGGTGAGGTGGGGGGTGGGGTGAGTAGAGGGAATGGGGGGTCTGGAGGAGTGCTGTTAGGATTGCTGCTGGATACATGTCAGTCTTTTTTTTCTGTAGGGAATTATTTCAAGTCTAAAATCTTCTTTTATGTCTTTTATCATTTTGCTGGTGATGTAAGAAATGATTTGTTGAACGGTAGTTAGGAAAGTGTATTGTGGATTTTTCTTTTTGAACAGGACACATTGCTGTAATCTTAGAAGAACTTGTAATGGACCTATTACATGACAAACTTTGTGGAATTCTTAACAGGACAGGTTTTAGTGGAACCTTTTACAGGACAACTTTGTTGTGAATGCATTGCAGAATACAATCATGTAGAAATCATTACAGGACAAGTCATGGCGAATGACAGACAAGAAACACTGTGTGGAAATCTTTACAGGATACACAGCGCAACCCTTTGTAGGACAAGTTGTTGAGGATACATTACAGGATACATTGTATAGATATCGTTCAGAACATATGTAGAAATCTTTATTGGACAAGTAGTCATGGATGCACGGACAAAGTGTATGAAAATTTCTGCAGAACATCTATGGAAATCTTTACAGGACAAGTTTTAGTGAATGTGATACAAGAATATTGTATGGACAATGTTATAGAACACATTCTGTGAAAACCTGCACAGGACAAAGGGTAGTGGATACATTACATGATATATTGTGTGGAAATCATTACCGGACATGTAGGAGATACGTTTCAGGTCATATGTGGAAATATTCACAGGGCATCATGTGGATATGTTACAGGACATATTGTACAAAAATCTTTACAGGACATTTAGTTGAAACATAGGACATCCTGTGAGGAAATCTTTACAGGACAAATAGTGAACACGTGACAGGACATATTGTACAGAAATCTATGCAGAACATGGGAATGGAAACATTACAAGAAAAAAATACAAGCAGATGCTAAATATTCTGTGTAGGCAGAGGTTGTGCAACTGGTCAGTAGGGTGCATTGTGAAAGAGTAGCTCTGCTGGCATTTGTAGGGAAAGAGTTAAAGAAATTGTTACGGTAGGCAAGTTCTCAGCATGACCTAATACCAGTAGTGTTTTCTCGTTTAAGTTCAGTTTAGTTTGAAAGAAATGGGGAGTTTGTATTATACTCCCTGTTTGGCTAGTATACTTACCATGTCAGACCATAGCATTCCAAGGCAGTTAGTTAGTTCTGCAGGCCGAGATTTTTTGTGGCTAATGCAGTAATAAGACCATCACGTGACGTCCACACTACTTCTGCCAGGGAAGAAACCGGTGTAAACTTCCTGTTCCTCATACAACGACGCCTATGCGCAATGTAACCCCGAGAACCATAGCGCTAGCGGGGAAGGTAGGGTGGGCATTAGAGTCTGACATGGTAAGTATACTAGCCAAACAGGGGGTATAATACAAACTCCCCATTTTGGCGTCATATACTTTACCATGTCAGACCATAGCAGAATTCAAAGGAATCGGAGGAAGGCTTAGTGCCTTAATGGTTCTTGGGGTTAGCAGAGGAATAGATACGGCTGCGTTAGCCGCAAAAGAAGTCCCTAGAACCATCAGCCCTGGTCATGCGGACACCCCTAAAATAAAGGCTTATGAAGGGATTTTCCGGATGCCAGTAGGCTGCCTCGAGGATGTGGTGCAAGAGGACAGAGCGCTGAATCGCTGTGGAAGTGGCCAGCGCCCTGCCCTCATGGGCCCGGGGAGATACGACGGGGAGATCCTTATACGCCTGGGCGTAGGCCGATCTGCCCATCTTGGAAGCATCTGTTTTTTGAAAGAAAATGTTTTTCCAGCATGACACAACACTAGTAGCGTTTTTAAGTCCAGCCTAGTTTCTGTACTTTCACCTCCACTGCCATCCTCTCCTCACCAATGCTACCCTGTTCTGCTTCCTTTTCTGCTGGTATTTCTGTATTTAGAGGAGCTCCAGCCATGATCTGTAACCAATGTTCTCCTGGACAGGAGAATGTGGGCCTGCTGCTGCCGGTCTTTGAGAACTTCCTGGCCACGGCGCCAGACAAGGCCAGCAACGACACTGTGCGTCAGAGCATCGTCATCCTCATGGGCAACCTGGCCCATCACCTGGAAACGGACAACCCTAAGGTCAAGCCGATCGTCGCCCAGTTGATTTCGGCTCTGTCCACTCCTTCACAGGAGGTACGTGACTGTGGGAAGGGTTCGTTTTAGATACTACTGTATATTGTCTGTACAGTTCTAGTATTAATAGGAGGCATGCACAGGCTCACACATGTATACTTGTTCACACACAGTTGCACACACTTACACACACACACACACACACACACACACACACACACACACACACACACACACTCGGCATCGCACATAGACTCACTAGTATATACATACCTCACAGATATAGACATAGTCACCCAAAGTTACACACTAGCACACAATCACACACAATC
This sequence comes from Conus ventricosus, assembly GCA_018398815.1. Classification (NCBI taxonomy): domain Eukaryota; kingdom Metazoa; phylum Mollusca; class Gastropoda; order Neogastropoda; family Conidae; genus Conus; species Conus ventricosus. The sequence goes on along the minus strand of CM031621.1, from coordinate 46,781,685 downwards.
TCATGTAATATATACAATCAGTTACGTGCATGCACACAAATGATCCATTATTCTCTCTTTCTCTTTCTCACTCTTGCACACACACACACACACACACACACACACACACACACACACACACTAGATTACTCTCATACACACACACACACACACACACACACACACACACACACACACACACACACACACACACCGAGTTGATCATGTACACACACACACACACACACACACACACACACACATACACACATATGCACACACACATGCATGAACACTCTTACTCACGGACTCATTTGCTCATTCTCTCAGACTTACACACACACACACACACACACACACACACACACACACACACACACGCAGTTGATCATGTACACACACATGTAAACACACGCGCGCATCTTGACCGTTGTCTTCCTTGACTGAACGCCATCCCTCACCACACCACCTTCTCTCCTGTCAGGTGCAAGAAGCCGTAGCCAACTGCTTGCCTCCCCTGGTACCCTCCATCAAGCAGGGGGCGCCAGAGCTGGTAGGGCGGCTCCAGACCCTCCTACTGGAGTCGGAGAACTACGGGGAGCGGCGTGGCGCGGCGTACGGCCTGGCGGGGTTGATCAAGGGGATGGGCATCCTGGCCCTCAAACAGCAGCAGGTCATGGACAACCTGACCGCTGCCATCCAGGACAAAAAGAACCCTCGCAAGAGAGAAGGTGTGTGTGTGGGTGTGTGGGTGGTGGGTGGGGGAGGGAGGCAGGTGTAGGTCTGAAGGCGTTGCTGTGGCGTGAAGCCTGGCACAGCGCACAAAGCTCAGGCTGCGTCATGACCACACCCAGACGCACAGGTCGGTCAGTTCTGTCATTAACATAAAATCCTGTTGGTTAATAGATGCTTTGGAATGAACAGATAGACCTAGAGTCATTTCCAATGGTTTCACACTGCCAAATGATCAGGTTACAGTGGTGTAAGAGCTGGAATGGTATAACTTGCAGCAAGAGAACCAGTTGTAAGAGATTTTTTGATTTAGAATAAAGACAAGTGGAGGAGGCACTTTTAGCTGTATTGTAAATCCCACTTAGGTGGAGGAAGCTTTTGTTTTACTAGTGGTGACAAGTTTCAGTGCTCCGCCACCCTAATGAGATGCTTCATCACAGCTGAAAATGTGTCTTCCAACCAAGCGAAACATTTCAGTATGGCTGAAAATGGTTTCCTTTTGCCATGACTGTTCAGTGTAGCTAAATGTTTTCTTCACGTTAAGTGAGATATAGTATAGCTAGAAATACTTCCTATATGAAGTGAAAGTTAGAAACTTTCCAAGTCTGATAAAAAAAACGCTTCCACCAATGGAATGAGACTTAAAGGCAGATGAAAACGGTCAGGGAAAAGAACAAGACTCGTCAGCTTGGCATTGACATTGATGGTAATCATGTGAGTGTTCATGGATAGGAGTTGATGCACACTGCATTCCCACAGCTTTATTTTTGTTTTTTAAGCCTCTTTTTGGTTGGCAAATATTGACCAGTCGGGCTGGGCTTTCCTGTGTGGACTGTGAGGAACATGCACCATCATAGCCTCTGAACTCGGCCACATTAAATCCCTGACCCGCGACTCTGATCCCCACCCCACCCCCACCCACCCCCAACTTCTCTGGCATCCCTGGAGTTTTATCGACAGCGGAAAATGCTTCCTCCTCTTTGACGAGACTTCTGAGCTCAGCTAAACATGTTTCTTGTGTGTAAGTGCTTGCTGACTGAGTGCATAGAGGATTTGAACCTTGGATTGACCAGTTCCATGACCTTTGTTCGGGCATCCTACAAAGAATCAGAAACCCCCTGACCTTGGCATGGATTATTTGGTTTATTGGTTGATCCCCACACTGTGTATGTGTGTGAATGAATAGGGAGGAGAACTGACGGGCTAAGGGTAAAACTGGATGCGTGATTCTGGTATGTGAGAGTGCATGCGTGTTTATACCTGCGTATACATTGGTGTGCTGATGTACATAGTTTTTGTGTTTGTATTGTATGCATATTAATGCACACCTGTTTGTGGAACTGTGCAATGGTGAATGTGTTACAGGTGCCTTGCTGGCATTTGAAATGCTGTGTAATATGCTCGGCCGGCTCTTTGAGCCCTACATCGTGCATATTATTCAGCATCTTCTGTTGTGCTTCGGCGATGGAAACCAGTATGTGAGAGAGGTGGGTACACCAGTTACTTGAGTGTGTTGTTGATGGACAGTTCTGTTATATCCTCCCACGTCTGCCTGTCTTGTCTCTGTCTGTCTGTCTCTTTGTATTCCTGTCTCTCTTTCCCTTCTTACCGCCCACCCTCCATTTCCAAGCTGTCCTTATTCTGGGCTCCTAAATCACAATAAATGACATAGTTGTTCTAGACATATTTTTTTGTGGAAAAAGCATTTTGATAGATAATCTGAAATACAGTGTAAAATTATGTAACAATATGACAGTATTCAATAGATAAGAGTCTTCCACTTTTCACTTAGAGAAGCCTGTAGTAGTTGAAGTATTCATTACATCACAGCACAGTATAGCACATGGCTGTTGTGTGATGATGTTCGTGTTGGTCGTAATGAAGAGGCACACACACACACATCCCATCCAAACGCTACCTGTGGCTGCAGGCTGCTGACGAGTGTGCCCGAGCAGTGATGCGTAACCTCAGTGCCCACGGGGTCAAGCTGGTGTTACCTTCTCTTCTGCGAGGACTGGAAGAAGATTCCTGGAGGACAAAAGCAGGTAAGCTTTATCAACATTTTCCCATGAGTTTATCATTGTTCATACCACAGCGGGTGGAAGTTTGTTTCCTTTGATACAGATGCTTCCACCATCCTTTTAAAAGTACAGACTGATGACTGGAGGTAGAATTGGTTTGGTAGAATGGTGGATACCATGGCAGTTTGGGTTGCACTGAAGGAAATATGTGCATGATTGTTACAAACAGAGGAAGTTTACTTAGCACCATTTGTTGCTTTAGATCTCTACTCTAGTGTTTTGAATAAGATCTGGAAGTAATTATCCAGAATTTTCTTTAAAGTCCTAAATCATCTCCAAAGTGTAAAAGGCTCACAGAGGGTTCCAGACAGTGTTTCTAGAATATTTCATGTATTTTTATTGGTTACTCTATGTGATGGGTTTGAACTGTATTGAATGATCTGGGTATTCTGTGGCTATAGTACATCGTGGTTCTTGAAATCTAGAAAGGTCCATGAATATCGATTGGCTATGCTTTGTCATGGTTCTCAAACTTTCATGTGTATTCCATATATGTTGATTGGCATTGCAGTGCCATGTTTCTCCAAGTTTTGATTTCATAATCTGGTATGAACTTGGGGTTTGAAAGAGAGAGAGAGAGGTGAATATTTTTTAGAGTTGAAAGACATATTTGTGTTTTAGGACAGTTGTAAAGGTGATATGAAGCTTGCTCAGTTAATCATCGGCTGGAATTATAGATTTAAAAAAAAATTGTTATTAGTGTTTTCCTCTGTCTGGATCTAATTCACCCAGAGTTTAGAACCAGCTCATGTAGATCACCTCGGTCAATGTTCTACTTCCTCTGAATTGTCAGTGAACAGGACTTTGATTCTTTACCATGAACATGGTGTTTCAGCAAGTGCTACAGTGTTTGTGTAGCATTGAAGGAAATGTGTGCGTGGTGTTTCAGGAACTGTTGGTGACCATGGTGTTCTGTGCCGCAGTGAAGGCAATGTGTGCGTGGCGTTTCAGGAACTGTTGGTGACCATGGCGATCTGTGCCGCAGTGAAGGCAATGTGTGCGTGGTGTTTCAGGAACTGTTGGTGACCATGGCGATCTGTGCCGCATTGAAGGCAATGTGTGCGTGGTGTTTCAGGAACTGTTGGTGACCATGGCGATCTGTGCCGCAGTGAAGGCAATGTGTGCGTGGTGTTTCAGGAACTGTTGGTGACCATGGCATTCCGTGCCGCAGTGAAGGCAATGTGTGCGTGGTGTTTCAGGCTCAGTGGAACTACTGGGGGCCATGGCGTACTGTGCCCCCAAGCAGCTGTCGGCCTGTCTGCCCAGCATCGTGCCCAAGCTGACCGAGGTGCTGACTGACTCCCACGCCAAAGTGCAGAACGCCGGATCCCAGGCTCTTCAACAGATTGGATCTGTTATCAGAAACCCTGAAATTCAAGTGAACTTACCAGCAAGGCGATTTAACTGTCCGTTGTTTGGGGGAGGGGGCAATGGAAAATGATTGAAGAAGGGGTGAGAGTAGGAAGGTAGATGAGAGTTTCAGACTTGTTTTGTGTGTGTGCCTAAGTGTTTTCTTTTATTTGTATTATGATAAGTGTGTTTTCTGAGTACTGTTTTTCTGATGTGTTTTTTGAAAACCGTTTTTCTGAAAAGGTCCTGGTTGGAATACACAGAACAGTGACTAACATGATCATGACATCACCCTCATCACCATCAACATAATATTTGACATTATGCACCACATTTTTTTGCCACTTTAATAATTTTTGTGTGTGCATCGTCAGTGAATATCACTACAGATATATTGATATTGTCACATCACATCATCATCATCATCACATCAAACCGTCGTCATCACTTTTATTGTAAATACCATTGTCGCTGTGTTGTCATCATCATTGTTATATTAAAATCATCAGAATTTTTGTTAACATGATCATTCTTATTATTATATCATCATGGTAACTTGTTTGTCCTTGTTTTTGTTGGACTCGCTAAGAATTAGCCTTAAAGCAAGGTGACTGAAGGTGGAAATTGAAGCAAGTTTTAAAAAGAAAGGAAGTTATTTCTGCAAGACAATACAGACAAACAGATTACAGAACAAAACACGATGCATTTTCACCTCATGGGTCTTCTTCAGGCAAAACAAACAACATTTAGGACAATGAAAACAAAGAACGAGCAACCACTTCTCATATCGGCGCAAAATGGTTGGTGAATGAAATGGAAGCCGTTGGGAAGGGGACCATGGGAGTTGAAATAATAATAATAATGACAGTAATAAGGATTATTCTTGAAAGTCATTAAGAATTATTCTGAAATTCACTAGGAATTATTCTTAAAATTCACTAAGAACTATTCTTAAAATTCCCCCTCCTCTGTACTGTTGACAGCCATAGTGCCGACCCTGTTGGAGGCCCTCCAGGAGCCGACCAAGCGGACCACGGTGTGCCTCCAGCGCCTGCTGGCCACCAAGTTTGTCCACTTCGTGGACGCCCCTCCCTGGCCCTCATCATGCCAGTCATCCAGCGCGCCCTTCCAGGACCGCGTCACTGAGACGCGCAAGATGGCCGCCCAGATCATGGGCAACATGTACTCCCTCACCGACCAGAAGGTCCGTGGACAGGGCAGGGTGGTGGTGGGTGTGTGTGTGTAGTGCTGTTCTTCTTTCTGATGGTGTTATTAGGGATTTTTGGTTAGGTTGTTTTTGTTCATGGTTGTGTTTGGTGTCGTGGAAACATGGACATACCCAGAATGCACCTTGAGATTTGGAGAGCTGCTAGGCTTTGCCAGACATTCCCCATAAAAATCAGGGTTCATTCAAGTCCTTGAAAGTCCTTGAATTTTGATGACCCTTTTCAAGGACTAAAATAGTTTTTCATATCCAGGAACTCTTTTGCTTGCAACCATTTTTCTCGAAAATATGTTTTCTACCAAAATAGTAGCAAGTATAACATAGAGGCAACAGCACTGAAACAAGAAGCAAGCGGGTGTGGGGAGATGTCATACTACCTGTATGTGTCCTCGGCTTGCAACATGGCATTGTTAAATGATAGATTATTTTGGTTTAGACAGACAGGCAGTAACCAGAGGATGCCATTTTCTCTGCTGTGCATGCACGCAGGCAGCACCGGTGATTCCTGATTTGGAAAATTCTGTGGATTTTACAGATAAAAGATAAGCTGGATTGAAAATCACCTGGGTGATATGTTTTTATGATGGGTAATATTTTATACTCGGAGAGATAGAGAGAGAGAGAGGGAGGGAGGGAGGAGGGAGAGAAGGGAAAGGAACTTGCAGGGTGAGGTGCCAAGCCCTGCAGGGACATGCCGAAGTCGAAAACTTGGATTCGATGACAGCCATACGAAAATAGGCACCTGATGGTGATGAAGATCTCAGGAAAATGTGATGATGTGAAGGTGGCTTCTGCTGCTTTCCGCTAAATCAGCAAGGTTCCGATGATAAATCATGATTAAGTCTGTGGGTTTGTGGTGAAAGGAAAGCAGAAACACAAGGCGATTCTTCCACCAGAATTACTTGGCTGCTTTGTGCTAAACACCAGAATGACTTGGCTGCTTTGTGCTAAACACCAGAATTACCTGGCTGCTTTGTGCTAAACACCAGAATGACTTGGCTGCTTTGTGCTAAACACCAGAATTACTAGGCTGCTTTGTGGTGAAAGTTCTTCACAAGCACAATTCTGCAGAAAGTTTTCCAAAGCCAGTGATGGGTCAAAATCTGCCGTGATTGGAGATTTTAAAGGCTGCCAGTTTTATTGTTGAATAAAACAAAAACCTGAAGAACCCCTGACCACAATGTTTCCACACACCTGCATGCTGATATATGGACCGACCTTTGACAGAGGTTGTGCTGTTTGCCCAGCAGACTGGCCATAGACAGTATGTCAGTGCCTTTCTGTCCTCTCCGGACGTAGGTGACACAGACCAACCTTCCTTTCTTTTTTTTTTTTTTTTTTTTTTTTTTGCTGTCCCAACCTCTGCGCCACCTCAGAGGCAGTGCACCCACGCCGCTCATTCCGACACCCCGTCCACAGCCATAGCCCGGCTGGCCCCGCCGCAGCCCCGGCACCAGCAATCCACAGGGAGCAGTCAATGTCAAGTCGTCAAGAGGCAACCACCGGAGGGGACACTGCACTGCTGCCGAGTCACTAAGGTGGTGTTCAGTGGCGCCTGTTCTGATCTAACATACGCAGGACACCACCTACTAAGCCCCCTACTGACGACAATAATTGCTTAGTCACGGAGCCGGCGTGAGTGAGCTCTCCCTCCGGAGGGCGCCACCACGTCCGTCCAACGACAGCCCCATGGACTCGCCGATACCGGTGACCCCGACGGAAGCAAACCAAGGCCACAGACGCGGAGAGGACATCGAAATTGAGGTCACCATGAGAGCAGGGCATGAAGGGCCACAGAATTTGAGACATTTTTTAAAAATTTTTTAATGCTGATCAGTGGGAATGAGGATGATTAAGATGATGCTACGGATTTCCATTTCGGTCTGAGACTACATGACAGGGCTGTACTTTACGCTTCCTTTCATAATATATCCTGGCGTCAACCAGGCCCGAGATACAGGCACCTGCAGTGTTGGTCAGGAAATTTGAGCAACACTCTCAGAAACGCATCCATTAAGTGGATGAAACTCGACAGTGATGTCCCAGTCTTCCCAACTGAGTCCGCAGCAAACTCAACTCTGGGTAGGAGCCGGTCGGGGCAGAAAAAACCCACATGACTCTGATGGGATTCAAACCCACGACCTCCCAGCCGGGAGTCCGCGACGCTAACCACTTCACCACGGCGGCTGGTCAGACCAACCTTTCAGTTCTTCTAGAAATTTTGGCTGTATGATTTCCGATCATGTTCTTTGGATAGACTTGTTGCCAATCTCAATCGTTCTGCGTGCATTGAACTCTGTTGTGTTAGCTGGAGACCACAGAGACCCAGGTATGTGAATCTGTACTGCGTAGACTGCGCTGTTGTTGTTCGCTCCTGGCTGACTGTTCCAGAAATACTCTTCAGATGGCACAAAACTCCGTTGCCAGGTTTGTCTGTAAAGTGGAAAAGCAAGAGCATGTGGTTTCCATTCTTCATTGGGTACCATTTCATTCCAGAATTGAAAACAAGCTCTCCGCTTCCTTGTCATGGTTTTATGTCCAATGGTTTCGCAGCAGACATGTCTGATCCACTTCCCGTCTCCATTTCCATAGACAGTTTCATTCATCTGCTAACATGGGAGTTCTAGATGAGCCACAGACGAAAAAGTCTTTTGGACAAAGAGCTTTTTTTTGTTGTTGCCAGAGCACATGTGGAATAAGCTGTCTGTCACTAATGATAATATTCAAACTATTCTGCTTTCGAAAGGTCTTAGAAAAATTCTTTTTCAAACTGCCCATGTGTGTGTGTGTGTGTGTGTGTGTGTGTGTGTGTGTGTGTGTGTGTGTGTGTCTTTTACATAACCTATCACTGTATTCTTTGTTTTCTTATCATTTGTCATTCTGTCTGCTTTGACATTGTACAGCGCTTAGAGCCTGCTCAGTGTGTAAGGTGCAGCACCGTATTAATCTCTGTTATGTTTAGTATCATTACGTACTGGCTTTTCAATACAGTACCAGTAAAATACTGGAACAGACATCTGTATGGGTGCCCACGTCTGTGAACCAGTGGGTGAATCCAGTCGCTGTGACAGTGTCCATGCCGTCCTGTGTCGCAGGATCTGTCGCCCTACCTGCCGGCCGTCATCCCAGGGCTGAAGCAGTGTCTGCTGGATCCGGTGCCTGAGGTGCGCAGCGTGTCGGCCCGTGCCCTGGGCGCCATGGTGAAGGGCATGGGGGAGGGCACCTTCGACGACCTCCTGCCCTGGCTCATGGAGAAACTGGTGTCTGAAGTCAGCTCTGTGGACGGTCAGGCGCCGCTCAAGGTGAGGGAGGTGGTGATGGATGGTATGTGGGTGTGGTGTGTCCTTGAGGGAAAAAATAGTCGATTAAAGGGGAAAATCTTGTTACTTCATTTATATGTTTGTTTGTATGCTGATAGGTATGTAGTCACATTGTAACACGGGCTGCTTGTTTCACTGTATCTGGAACTGGTGTAGACAGTGCTTTTTTCTGTGTGTGTATTTTGTACTCCCAGTTCTTATAGAACAGGGAGTACTTTAGAATGGGAACGAAGAAAGGCTGTCTGTGTGTCTGTCTGTCTGTCTGTGTGTGTGTCCGTGGTCAAAATGTGTTCCACCCGCTCCAGACAAAACTACTGGGCCGATCTTTCTGAAAATTTGTAGGTATGTTCATTATGGGCCACGGATGATGCCCGGTGTTTTAGTTTACCACTATAGCCGTTACTAATGGCTGTAACGGCCTGTAACGGTTTTTCTTCTTTATGGAATATCTCAGAAAGTACTTGGCCAATTTATAAGCAGTTTGGATGATCTTGTGACAAATCGGAGCCTCTGTCCATATGTAAGTGATGTAATGCTGAAAATGGATTAAACAACTGTTAAAAACCGTTACTCTGTCGTTATTTCTTATGTATAGGTGGATTTTAATGAAATTTGGTATATAGAAAGGTTATCACACACAAATGGCACTTCTATATAGTGTTTCAAAATTTGACCGTTAAAAACCATTATTCTTGACTTATTGTCCGATTTGGATGAAATTTGGTATGTACACAGGCTTTAGCCCAGTGAGAACTAAAATACTGGTTTCAAAAGTGTACATCGGTTATATAACCGTTAAACCGTTATTTTGCCGTTATTTTTTATATATTGGTGGGTTTTAATAAAATTTTGTATTTAGAAAGGCTATCACACACAAATGGCACTTCCATGTAGTGTTTCAAAATCTGACCGTTAAAAACCGTTGTTCTTGACATATTGTCCGATTTGGATGAAATTTTCGTATATACACAGGCTTTAGCCCAGTGAGGACTAAAATACCGGTTTCAAAAGTGTACATCGGTTAAATAACCGTTAAAACCGTTATTTTGCCTTTATTTCTTATCTCACAAAGCACTTGGCCGATTTATAAGCGGTTTGGAAAACTGGGAGTACGTTTATATGCTTCGCATCTTGTTTTTTTCTTGATTTCTTTTCAGACTGATGACAGGACTTGCAGCAGGTGCTGGACAATTATGGAATCAAACCGATAGTGTTCCAGACAGAAACAAGAAGGGGGAAGTCAGACTGGTGAAACCGAAGTGATCTTATAATCACATGACAGTGTAGGGCTTTGTTGTTCTTTGTCACTAAGCTGATTCTCACTCGGTTGATATTGCCGTATATTGTGTGACAGTGGTTCGGTTTCCATCTTGGTCTGGGCCTATGGTTTGCTTTCACTTTCTTGCTTGTATTCTGTGTTATTTTTTTTTGGTGAAGTAATTTTAGTGACAACGACGACGGGAGGTATGGGTCAAACTGCAGTCACTTTGGCAGTGACAGTGATCGGCAAGTTAATCGATATGCTAATGTGCCAGGTCTGAGCGAGGTCATCGGCGGCATGGGGCAGGAGAAGCTGGACAAGCTGATGAGGGACATCATCGCCACAGCGGAACGCAACGACATCATGCCCTGCGTACGTGACGGTTACATCATGACCTACATCTACCTGCCTGCTGTCTTTGGCACCGACTTTGCCCAGTATGTGGGCCCCATTCTGCCCTCCATCCTACAAGTGAGTCACTGTTGTGTCCGCTACGCCCAGCATAGCAGTACATAAGCATCATAAAGGGAGACAAGCAAGCAAGCTGCTATTGTCTTCCTATCGCTGTTCTAAAGTTGCGGCCCTTTGCACGCTGAACTGCCCATGTTGGGGAAACTGTTTTCAAGAAGGCTGGAACAGGAACGACTTCTGTGTGCAACTCGAACAGAAAATATGAAAAACATGAAGACTTGTAAACTTTTTGTTGTTGTTGTTTTGAGACAGCTAAACATGAGTGAATTCTGTGAGCAACTTGAACTGGAAATGTGAAAAAAACTGACAACTTTTTTCTTCTTCCTGTCACCCTCATACACCTGTTGACAGAGATAAATTTTTACGTACCATCGTCCGTTTTGAAGTAGCTTTGTCAAACAGTACCGTTCTTTCATGCTCCTGTTGTGTTTTATTTGCCGTTCAGACCTCACTCTTGCTTGAAAGTTGCATTCAGCTGCAGCCATGGTAAACACTTTGATATCCCAGCATGCTGGCTCTCGGTCTGGAAATAAAGGCAGGGAAATAACTCTGAGCAGTAATCAGAAAATGAGATGGTGCATCTAGTTTCAAGAGACGACTGCAGGCGGAAATCTAGAATAAAGGCGGAGCCTTATAAATACATATTAAAAATTAAAGATGGTGCATGTTGACAGCACTAATGGCCCTTTCATGTATATGATCAGAGCCTAAACTGCTCTTCCTCCTGTGGGTGAGTTGGTGTTGGTCATGTAGTTAGTGATGTGATCATGTGATCCATAATGTGTTAGTGATGTGTTCATGTAATTGATGATGTGTCCACATTGCCCATGATGTGGATCCCTATTCTACCTTCTGCCCTGCAGGCGAGTCTGTGTTTGTCATGTGCGGAGTAATATATCAAATACAGAAGTCATCCTGGGTAGTCTTAACAAAACACAAACACGACATGTTTTAACATCTTTGGTCTTCAGGTAGGATAAGCAGCATTCAGGACAATGAGGTCAAAATGTGTGATGTGTTGTCTTGTAATTTGTCCCTTTCATCCAGCCGATGAAGTGTAACTTCTCTTTCAAGATTTGTTTCAATTTCCACCTGCTGTCACCTCAGTTTGAAATAATTCGGCGTATAAAAACGAGATTATAGAGGGCAAGTCATGTGGTGTATAGTCCAGCTGAGCTTGGGAGCTGTGTTGTGGCTGATGTTGGGAGCAAAGAGGTTGCCAAAATATGTCAGTGTTACAGGAAAATATATTTTTTAACGAGAAATTCTCCAGCTTGTTGATATCTTCTGAATGGGTCTGTGTAAAGGTATGGATGTTACGACCAAGAGTTTGTAGAGGGGATCAGATTTGATTCTTTGAGTGCTGTCAATATGCGCAGATCAGTGTGTGAGAGACAGAAGATCAAGATTCTGTCACTGCTTGATGGGCAAAGAGTTCATAGTGTTTCCCTCTTCTGATCTGCTGTTACATTTTTGGTACAGACCTGCTGGTGCCTAAAATTTCTTCATGCCTGTATGCATGGCGGAAGAAGGAGCAAGGGTCTCATTTCTCTGGCAGCAGCTGAGTTAGAGGCTGTAACGACAGCGTTGACAGGGGAAACCAGTCACTTGCTGTACCATTCACCACAGAGTATTTCTGAAAGGCACAGCAGTCCCTCTCTGTCGTTTCCCACACACTTCTTCACACACACAGACCTGTCCCTCCCACCCACCCTTTTCCCACAAACGGTTTCACAGACAGTTCTGTCTGTCTGTCTCACAAATGTGAACCTGTTTAAGTCTTCTGTTTCCCGCAAATGTTCACAAAAACAGACCTATCCCTATCTTGTGTTTTCCCACAGAGCAATAACGATCTGTTCTTCCCATTTGCCAACAAACAGTTCACCTGCCAGGCCTGTCCATTTCTCTTCTTTCCCACACAGCGTAGGGAACCCATAATCGCCTAGGTCGTCACAGGACAGCAGTTTCCTGCCTTTTTCTTAGTGTGTATTAGAGAAGAGGAGCACATAGCAAATCAGCGGTGGGAAAAATAGCTTTCTCTGCCTCTGCTGATGGTCATGCTGCTGTGACTGTGTTGGTCCATGGTGGTAGCTCCAAGAACATTTGTAGCAAGGTTTAGTGCTTTTACTAGGTAGGAAGAATAGTTCTGTAAGTTATGAAAGTATACAGCGTTGCTTTATTATGGAATTAGATCATAAAAATGATAGGCTGATTATGTAGATCACCAGATGACATCAGACTGAAAAGTTATATCCTAAAGGCTTGAGATGATCAGGAGTCGTGGCTCTGATGCAGGGTAATATTAGTTAAAAAAAAAAAAGTTCTGTTCGGATCAGAACCCTTGATGTATAAGCCTGACAGCAAACCTCTTTTTTCATGTTGCCTGTGTGGCTGCTGGCAGGCGCTGGCTGACGAGAGCGAGTTTGTGCGTGACACGGCCCTGCGGGCGGGTCAGAGGATCATTTCTCAGTATGCCGACACGGCCATCGAGCTGCTGCTGCCCGAGCTGGAGAAAGGCCTGTTTGACGACAACTGGAGGATCCGCTACTCCTCCGTGCAGCTGCTGGGAGACCTGCTCTACAAGGTGTCCGGTGAGTCGCCGTCTGGGTGTAGCTGTGTTTTTTGTTTGGGTGTAAAATGTGTGTGTGTGTGTGGTGTGTGTGTGTGTGCATATGTATGTGTATGTGTGTGTGTGTGTGTAGTAGTAGTAGGAGGAGTAGTAGTCGTCGTAGTAGCAGCAGCAGTTTCATTTTTTATCTTCTCGCAAAATTATGTGATAGCAGACAAGAGAGAGACAGAGAGAGAGAGAGCGTGTGCTTAACATGCATGTGTGTGGGCATACGTGCGTCTATCTGTTTGCAGGTGTGGGTGTGTACGTATAATCACAGAATTACTGCCAATACCATATTAAAATGAACACCTAACCAGACTATATATCAAACAAGAGGTAACTTTAAAAGCAAGTGTAGGTCTGTGTGTGTGTGCGTGCTATTTGGCTTTCATAAGAGTGGCACCAAAGATTTGATGACAAATGTTTTTGTGTAACAGGTGTGTCTGGCAAGATGACGACTGAAACAGCTGATGAAGATGACAACTTTGGCACAGAGAACTCTCAGAAGGTATGACTGGCATATGTCTGCAGTGTCCGTGTATGCATGTGTGTGTGTGTGTGTGTGTGTGTGTGAATGTGTATCACATGTGTCTCTTCTCCAGACCTTTGTAACTCCCCTCCACACTTGCATAACTCTATTCCATACATACGTAGGCCCTCTTCACAGCTGTATATCCCATGTCCATTCTTGTACAACTTGCCTGCACAACTAGGTATCTCATATCCACACCTGTAGAACTTGACTTTGTACGTATGTAACTCCTCTCCTCACCTGTGTATTTCATTCCCATGCCCTTACAACTCATCTCCTGCGCTCAACTCATCTCCTGCGCTTGTGTAAGTGGCCTCCACACCTGTAAAAAAAAAGAAAATCGCCTCCACATCTGCGTAGCTTGCCTCCGTACCTGTATAACATGCCTTCATATTTGTGTGACTTCCCTGTGCCCCTACATAGATTACCTCCCCAGCAACCTGCCTCACTTGTCACACCAACCCAGCCTTCTCTTTTTAACACTTCGACACTGTAACTCATCACACCTGTACAGCTTGCTTACGCACCCAGTTAACTCCCCTCCACACCTAACTTACTTGCCATAGCACAGATGTAACACACTTTTATGTTTGACTTACCTGCCTTTACACAGATGCAACACACTTCCAAACCAACCTAACTTGCTATCACACAGATACAACACACTTCCAAACCAACCTAACTTGCTATCACACAGATGCAACACACTTCCAAACCAACCTAACTTGCTATCGCACAGATACAACACACTTCCAAACCAACCTAACTTGCTATCACACAGATACAACACACTTCCAAACCAACCTAACTTGCTATCACACAGATACAATACACTTCCAAACCAACCTAACTTGCTATCACACAGATACAACATACTTCCAAACCAACCAAATTTGCCATTACACAGATACAGCACACTTCCAAACCAACCTAACTTGCTATCACACAGATACAACACACTTCCAAACCAACCTAACTTGCCTTTACACAGATACAACACACTTCCAAACCAACCTAACTTGTCTTTACACAGATACAACACACTTCCAAACCAACCTAACTTGCCTTATACAGGTACAACACACTTCCAAACCAGCCTAACTTGCCTTTACACAGGTACAACACACTTCCAAACCAGCCTAACTTGCCTTTACACAGATACAACACACTTCCAAACTAACCTAACTTGCCTTTACACAGATGCAACACACCACCAAAACAACCTTCATTACCATCACACAGATACAACGCACCCCCACACCTGCCTAACTCGCCTTCACAAAGATGAAATAACACACTGTCACACCTGCCTTACTGACCTCAATGTCGCGTTCCGCTGTCCAGGCCATCATGTCCGCCCTGGGCGACCAACGCCGGAACCGTGTGCTGTCTGGCCTGTACATGGGTCGCTCGGACACGGCGCTGATGGTGCGTCAGTCGGCGCTGCACGTGTGGAAGATCATCGTGCACAACACGCCGCGCACGCTGCGCGAGATCCTGCCCACCCTCTTTTCCCTGCTGCTGGGCTGTCTGGCTAGCACCAGCAATGACAAACGCACTGTGAGTTGCGGGTGTGGAATGTGTGGAAATGCTCTTTTAAAAAAAAAAATCAATTAAAAAGAAAATTTGTATGTTGAAAGCTTAGCAATTCTTGGAATTACTTACCGTTGCGTGATAAAGATGAAACTTTGTAAAGATTCGTCGTTTGTATGCTAAAAGCATAACAAAATCTGAAATTGTTAACACATACGTGGTAAAGATGAAATTTATACAGATTCATTGTTGTCATTGTTTTTAAAATGTCTTGATGTTTTTTTCTAAAAGAGATGATTGAAAAATGACAAACTGGCCGATGGTTTGGCAAAATTTATTGCACTTTGTCAAGCTGAATGCAGGTTATGACGGATTTGGTCATTGATGATTAAAAAAAAAAGTGGGTATCTTGATTACCTTTTGTTTCGATATTTTTAAAAAATGAATAGAGATATAGATTTTGTTTTTTGAACGGAGGTACAATTATATAAGACTGTTCTTAGCTAATGATAATTGATGTGACACTCTGACTTATATATATAGATCTGTGCATACATACATACATACATATATGTATGCTAATCATATATATATAAAAACAGCAGTGAGGGTCAGAAAAAACTGCCTTCCCTGTCAATGCAGGTGGCTGCTCGGACTCTGGGAGACCTGGTGCGCAAGCTTGGAGAACGCGTGCTGCCCGAGATCATTCCCATCCTGGAAAAGGGCCTGGACTCGGAGGAGGCCGACCAGAGACAGGGCGTCTGCATTGGCTTGTCGGAGATCATGAGCTCCACCAGTCGAGAACATGTCAGTACTGAGGGGTAGAGGGGTGAGGGTGGATGGTGGATGTGGGTAGGCATGAGTGTACATGTTTCTCTGTGTGTGTGTGTGAGATGCTTGGTGTCAGTGTTTATGTAATGTCAGCTTTCATGGTGTGACATCAGTTTGCCTTGTTTGTGTGATTTTGGTTGACGGTGTTTGTGTAATGTCATGTGACGCTGTGTATTGTAGTGACAATGATCGCGTTCTGTTCTGTTGCTTACAGCCCAGCTGACCGTAAAGGGCCATTGCAAGGACTGTCGGTGTGTGTGTAATGTAGGCTGACCATGTTGGTGTAAAGCTGGGTTGCAGTGTTTATGTAATGTGAAGAGACTGTGTAGTGTGAAATGACAATGTTTGTGTAATGTGAGATGATGGTGTTTGTTTAATGTGAGGTGACAGTGTTTGTGTAATGTGAGATGACGGTGTTAGTATGTAATGCGAGACAACAGTGTTAGTGTAATGTGAGATGAAAGTGTTTGTGTAATGTAAGACGGTGTTTGTGTAATGGAAGGTGAAAGTGTTGGTGTATTGTGAGGTGACAGTGTTTATGTAATGTGAGGTAACTGTGTTTATGCAATGCGAGATGACAGTGTTAGTGTAACGTGAGATGACAGTATTTGTGTAATGTGAGACAGTGTCTGTGTTGGTGTAATGTGAGGTGACTGTGTAATGTGGGATGACAGTGTTGGTGTAATGTGAGATGATTGTGTTTATGTAATGTAAGATGACAGTGTTGATGTATTATCAGATGACAGTGTCGATGTATCGTCAGATGACAGCGTTTATGTAATGTGAGATGATAGTGTTTATGTATTATCAGATGACAGTGTTTATGTAATGTGAGATGACAGTGTTTATGTATTATCAGATGACTGTTTATGTATTATCAGATGACAGTGTTTCTGTAATGTGAGGTGATAGTGTTTATGTATTATCAGATGACAGTGTTGATGTATTATCAGATGACAGTGTTGATGTATTATCAGATGACAGTGTTTATGTAATGTGAGATGACAGTGTTTATGTATTATCAGATGACTGTTTATGTATTATCAGATAACAGTGTTGGTGTAATGTGAGGTGACAGTGTTTATGTGTTATCAGATGACAGTGTGTAAAATCAGTTGGCATGCCAGTGTGATATCATGTGAGGGTATTATGTCATATCGTTGTTAGTGTCATATGAGTGCTTAGTGAATTCTGTCTTGTCAGAAGGCTGTGTTTGTCGACCTGTGTCATGTCAGTGTTTGTTGACCTGTGTCATGTCAGTGTTTGTTGATCTGTGTCATGTCAGTGTTTGTTGATCTGTGTCATGTCAGTGTTTGTCGACCTGTGTCATGTCAGTGTTTGTCGATCTGTGTCATGTCAGTGTTTGTTGACCTGTGTCATGTCAGGTGACTGTGTTTGTTGACCTGTGTCATGTAAGGTGACGGTGTTTGTTGACCTGTGTCATGTCAGGTGACTGTGTTTGTTGACCTGTGTCATGTCAGGTGATGTGTTTGTTGACCTGTGTCATGTCAGGTGATGTGTTGGTTGACCTGTGTCATGTCAGGTGATGGTGTTTGTTGACCTGTGTCATGTCAGGTGACTGTGTTTGTTGACCTGTGTCATGTCAGGTGATGGTGTTTGTTGACCTGTGTCATGTCAGGTGACTGTGTTTGTTGACCTGTGTCATGTAAGGTGATGGTGTTTGTTGACCTGTGTCATGTCAGGTGACGGTGTTTGTTGACCTGTGTCATGTCAGGTGATGGTGTTTGTTGACCTGTGTCATGTAAGGTGATGGTGTTTGTTGACCTGTGTCATGTCAGGTGACGGTGTTTGTTGACCTGTGTCATGTCAGGTGATGGTGTTTGTTGACCTGTGTCATGTAAGGTGACGGTGTTTGTTGACCTGTGTCATGTAAGGTGACGGTGTTTGTGGACCTGTGTCATGTCAGGTGATGTGTTTGTTGACCTGTGTCATGTCAGGTGATGTGTTTGTTGACCTGTGTCATGTCAGGTGATGTGTTGGTTGACCTGTGTCATGTCAGGTGATGGTGTTTGTTGACCTGTGTCATGTCAGGTGACTGTGTTTGTTGACCTGTGTCATGTCAGGTGACGGTGTTTGTTGACCTGTGTCATGTCAGGTGATGGTGTTTGTTGACCTGTGTCATGTAAGGTGACGGTGTTTGTTGACCTGTGTCATGTAAGGTGACGGTGTTTGTTGACCTGTGTCATGTCAGGTGATGTGTTTGTTGACCTGTGTCATGTCAGGTGATGTGTGTGTTGACCTGTGTCATGTCAGGTGACGGTGTTTGTTGACCTGTGTCATGCCAGGTGACGGTGTTTGTTGATGTGTGTCATGTAAGGTGACGGTGTGTGTCGATCTGTGTCATGCCAGGTGACGGTGTTTGCGGACAGCCTGGTTCCCACCGTGCGGCGTGCGCTGTGTGACCCCTTACCTGAGGTGCGACATGTGGCTGCCAACACCTTTGACAACCTGCACAACAACATTGGACAGCGCGCCCTGGATGAGATCCTGCCCTACCTCCTGCAGCAGTTGGTCAGTGTGTGTGCAGTAGTGCGTGGGTGCATGTGTGCCTGCGTGCGTGTGATCGTGTGTGTGTGTGTTTGTGTGTGTGTGTTGTGTGTGTGATTGGTGTGTGTGCACGTTTGTTTGTGTGTGTGATGTGTGTATGTATGTGTGTACGTGCGTGCGTGAGTGTGTGTCCACACAAATGTATGTGTGTGACATGTTTGTGTTTGTGCGTGATCTGTGTGTGTGTGTGTGTGTGTGATCTGTGTATGTGTTGTGTGTGTGTGTCTGTGATCTGTGTATGTGTTGTGTGTGTGTGTCTGTGATCTGTGTGTGTGTTTGTGTGTGATGTGTGTGTGTGTGTGATCTGTGTATTTGTAATCTGTGCGTGTTCATGTGTGATCTGTGTGTGTGTGTGTGTGTGTGTGTGTGTGTGTGATCTGTGCACCTTTTCCGACCCCTTCCAACTGAAAGAAAATTTGTGGGCCTTAACTTCATGAGATGTGTGAATGGGCCATTTCTGTCTGAAGAATCACGGTTAAACAGCCATAGGATTTGGCATTGTAATTTGTTCATTGTTTCTTTCTTTCGATTTCCTCTTGGCCCTAAACCGGACTCCATGGTCGAATGGGCCAAAAGCAGCGTGACTTGAAGTGACGGGGCTTCATAGTGTTTCTCTCTTTTCCTTCGCATGGTTCTCGGTGTCTGTGCAGTTTAAGCCCCTTCGTAGTTCTGGAAGACGTCTCACCGGATTCCTTCAGCTTTGGCTGCTGTGCGTCAAGGCAAGGGTCTTTGCAAACCGTTCCCCTGTCCTTTCGGCAAAGTCGTCGGTCCGGCGTATTTTTTACGGTCTTCGCTTAGTCTACCCTCCCTCAGTGGTTCCCTGGAGGACTGTTATAGTAAGGTGACTGGATCTCAATATGTGGCCATATCTGCATCGTTTTCTTAACTGACATCAGCAGATCTTTGTAGTGGTCTATGTGCTACTGGGCGGCTTGACACGCTTGTTGACTGGCAATACGATCAGTGTATCACATGTGTAATATCTTTTGGTCACACTTCATTACCGTGGTTTGGACTCTTTTCTTTCTTTTTTTTCTTTTTTTTTTTACCAGATTGATGGTGAGGGTCTGTGTCTTGCATGCATACAGAAAGAAGGAAGAGGTCAGTGCACTGAAAAGCTGGTCAAGTGTTTCATGGAGAGGTTATTGTCCTTATGCGCAAGATTCAGTCTGTACAGTGCTGATGTTGTCTGTGCTGCTCTTGAGAGGGTTTCTGGTCTGGATCGCTCGTCTGTATGTACACAGTTTGCATTGTCAATGTCAGTGTTGGTTTTTTGTGGTAAGATGAAAGCCTGTGTGGTGGTTAATGCACATGATGAAAGCCTGTGTGGTGGTTAATGCACATGATGATGAAAGCCTGTGTGGTGTTTGATGCACATGATGAAAACCTGTGTGGTGGTTGATGTACATGATGAAAGCCTGTGTGGTGGTTGATGCACATGATGATGAAAGCCTGTGTGGTGGTTGATGCACGTGATGATGAAAGCCTGTGTGGTGGTTGATGTACATGATGGTGAAAGCCTGTGTGGTGGTTGATGCACGTGATGATGAAAGCCTGTGTGGTGGTTGATGTACATGATGGTGAAAGCCTGTGTGGTGTTTGATGCACATGATGATGAAAGCCGTGTGGCGGTTGATGCACATGATGGTGAAAGCCTGTGTGGTGTTTGATGCACATGATGATGAAAGCCTGTGTGGTGGTTGATGCACATGATGATGAAAGCCTGTGTGGTGGTTGATGCACATGATGATGAAAGCCTGTGTGGTGGTTGATGCACATGATGGACCTGTACCTGAGTGCATTTTGTGGAACAGGTGGAGCCCAGCATGTCAGAACAGGTGCTGGACGGACTGAAGCAGGTGATGACAGTGAAGAGTCGAGTGGTGCTCCCTTACCTCATCCCTCAGGTAGGGACAGAGTGAATGTGTGTGTGTGTGTGTGTGTGTGTGTTGGAAAGGAAAGTTTACAGGGATTGCATTTGAAAAGACATGATGGTACCCACTTGAGGGAGATGTTCACTCATGCTGGCTAGTTGCTGGTTAAACAAGTACTATCAATAGAGTTTGTGGTGCAGTGTGTACGTTGGACCACTGAACGCTACTGACATAATATGGCTGCAGTGCAGCGTCTCTTTTGTTAGGTTGCCTCATGACATGACAATATTGATTGTCCCCAGTGGATTGCCTGTACTGGGGCTATGGTGGGATACGCCAGGAGCTGACTGGGCAGGGAACTGAAATGGGCAGAGTGGGAATGATGCCAGTGTAGTGGCGCAAAAGATGAGAGGGTGGGGTGGGGTGGAGGATGGGAGCCTTTGTCACCTGCCACAGTCAGGTACCAGAGAAGGTAAGTCTGTTCTTCACCAAACATGTCAGAGAGGTGTCAAAGATGTTACAGCTCTGTTCTTCATCAAACATGTCAGAGTGCTATCAATGATGTTACAGCTCTGTTCTTCATCAAACATGTCAGAGTGCTATCAATGATGTTACAGCTCTGTTCTTCATCAAACATGTCAGAGTGCTATCAATGATGTTACAGCTCTGTTCTTCACCAAACATGTCAGAGTGGTGTCAAAGATGTTGCAGCTCTGTTCTTTACCAAACATGTCAGAGTGGTGTCAAAGATGTTACAGCTCTGTTCTTCACCAAACATGTCAGAGTGGTGTCAAAGATGTTACAGCTCTGTTCTTCACCAAACATGTCAGAGTGGTGTCAAAGATGTTACAGCTCTGTTCTTTACCAAACATGTCAGAGTGCTATCAATGATGTTACAGCTCTGTTCTTTACCAAACATGTCAGAGTGGTGTCAAAGATGTTACAGCTCTGTTCTTCACCAAACATGTCAGAGTGGTGTCAAAGATGTTACAGCTCTGTTCTTTACCAAACATGTCAGAGTGCTATCAATGATGTTACAGCTCTGTTCTTCATCAAACATGTCAGAGTGCTATCAATGATGTTACAGCTCTGTTCTTCATCAAACATGTCAGAGTGGTGTCAAAGATGTTACAGCTCTGTTCTTTACCAAACATGTCAGAGTGGTGTCAAAGATGTTACAGCTCTGTTCTTCACCAAACATGTCAGAGTGGTGTCAAAGATGTTACAGCTCTGTTCTTTACCAAACATGTCAGAGTGCTATCAATGATGTTACAGCTCTGTTCTTTACCAAACATGTCAGAGTGGTGTCAAAGATGTTACAGCTCTGTTCTTTACCAAACATGTCAGAGTGGTGTCAAAGATGTTACAGCTCTGTTCTTTACCAAACATGTCAGAGTGCTATCAATGATGTTACAGCTCTGTTCTTCATCAAACATGTCAGAGTGCTATCAATGATGTTACAGCTCTGTTCTTCATCAAACATGTCAGAGTGGTGTCAAAGATGTTACAGCTCTGTTCTTTACCAAACATGTCAGAGTGGTGTCAAAGATGTTACAGCTCTGTTCTTCACCAAAAATGTCAGAGTGGTATCAATGATGTTACAGCTGTGTTCCTCACCAAAAATATCAGAGTGGTATCAATGATGTTACAGCTGTGTTCTTCACCAAACATGTCAGAGTGGTATCAATGATGTTACAGCTCTGTTCTTTACCAAACATGTCAGAATGGTATCAAAGACGTTGCTGCTGTATTCCTTTAATTAGACTTTATCAGAATTTCTTCAGGGCTGCTTTTGTGTTTTAGAGGGTTTTGCATGTGGTGATGGAACCATTAGGAACATTGTTTTGACGTGTGTTATGGTTTTGATGCGGCCTGTAGCATGTTTGTGTGTGCTCTCCAGCTGACGGCGCCCCCTGTTAACACCAAAGCCCTGTCCCTGCTGACGTCGGTGGCCGGCGACGCCTTGACCCGACACCTGAGCAAGATTCTGCCCGCTCTGCTGTCCTCGCTCAGCACCAAGCGGGGCTCCCCTGAAGAAGAACAGGTAGGGAGTCTGTGTGCTGCAAGTTGGCTTTGCCCTTGGTGCGGGCCTGCAGTGGTGTGGGGCTGTAGGGCAGAGAGAAGTTCTGTGAAGGAAGATAAAGGATCCATGCTAGTTTTCTGTTGTTTGTCTTTCAGATTGTGCTGAGCACAGAATGACTTGGCTGTAGCTTGTATCATCTTTTTTTTGTAGGCTGCCCTCTGATGAGGATCAGGTATTAACCTTTCTGTCCCCGATCCGCCCTTTTCCGCCCGACCCCGCAGGCTCCTGATCCGCCCTATACCGCCCGTTCGTCAGTAGGCTGATTGTCTCGGTGTGCCTCCCGTATTTGGGTTGACTACAGTAATAAGACAAACCGGTCGTTATCCGGGCCTTTCACACCTTTCTCGGCGCCATTTGCAAGAGCGGTTCGTGGCTGTTTTGATTTTTTATCGATTATTTTGGTCATCCCATCGACTTCCGACTACGAGCAAAATGTCGCACTCTGACAGTGATAGTGACATGAGCTTGACTGTGGACCAAATGTTCAACATGAATGTGTTTCCGACCGAAAATAACGACTGGAATGAATCGGACATTGATCTCGACTCTGTAGACAGCGACAGTGACTATGAAGTTACAGAAGGAGTGAATGCGAGTAGTGACAGTGACTCGGACATAGGTGACGCAGTGCACAGCGGAAAGAAAATTTCATGTCGGTGATCTGTGTGTGACAAAAGTGATCAAAAGCAAGAACATTTCCAGTGACTGTGTTGTTTGTGTGTGATCACATTTGGATTATATAATTCATTACATCTGGAACCATATGGTGAGTACAACAAAAATATTTGAGTGTTGTTTTGTGTTGTGATGCCTGCCTCTCTTCCTTCCTACTAACACCTGCATATAGTTAGAAATATTATCAGTCATAGGAATTCTTCTTCTCACAAACACAAACTAACTAATGCAGATCAACAAGCATGCTCTCCAATACATTTTCAGTAAATATGGTATGATTTTGACTTCTTATTTTTTTTATTTTATTTTTTTCCTGCTATGTAACTGCTATGTGACTTAAAAACGTCACAAAAATTTCACGTATATTCCTAGTTACCTGTGTAACTACTAACACCTCACAACACCCATCAGTTCTTTTCAGATGGTGAACCTGACCACTTGCCACCAAAAAGGTAGGTGTTATAAAGTTGATGGGTGTTGTATTGCCTGTCTATCACCTATTTCACTAACGTAGGTGTGTTTTCCAGGTAAAATCAGGTGTGTGAGTGTTGAGCCATAAAAATATTTTCACATCCCCCTAAAATAACAAGTGCAAACCAAAGTTCAGCTTTCCATAGATTTTTGCTGAAAATTTGAAATCTTTTTATCCATTAGTTTATTTTTTACAATTTTTTAAAGTCAGTACCCCAATTCGGGCAGCAAATTCCAATATAAACTTAGTAGTCTAGGCGAATTCTGTCATACGAAATACAGGACAATGAAGGTTAAGCGTGGTCTGTTGGCGTGACTGAAGGTAAAAGCTGGACCGTTTTCAACAACCAGAGATGTGAAAACTATACAGAAACATATAGATAAACATGATTTTACAAAGAAAAAATTACTGTTCTGCTTTGCATTCGCATCGACGGTGACCAGGGAAAGCAGTTCACTTGTTAGTGCCTTCCCTTGGCTGGTTTTGTTAGCTTTGTTTTGGTTGAACAGCTTTGACTAATTCATCTACGTAAGGTTTTGTTCTTGTCAGGAACATGAACTGTCACGACCCCTGGATTCTGGCTGTCGTAAACTATTTCTGCACATCCCTGAATATAACCAGTGCTAGACAAAGCAGAATGTGCAGTAACAAAGCCAGGCTGAATTTGCCCAAGGATACAAGCAGATGCATAGTCTTGGTTGGAGATCTGTCTCTTGAATATAGTACTTGGAAGTGTGTCTAGTGGGCTTAACACTATACTTATTCAGGTGGTTGCCTTGTAGTCCGTCTGTAGGGAGCTTGCGCACTTGGATACGCTTACAGGAGTACCCATTGGATACAGCTATTCAGATGAGAAGCACGGGTTGTGTACAATTTGTACTTTTGCTGTTTATATCACTAGAACTGGTGATGATTCAGTAATGGGTAACTGATGTCATACCTTCAGTACAAAGATCTGTGTAGATGATGCCTCCAGTAGTCATTCCAGTATTACCAAGATCTGTATGGCTGATGCCCCTATAGTCATTGCAATAGTACCATGATCTGCATGGCTGATGCCCCTATAGTCATTGCAATAGTACCATGATCTACATGGCTGATGCCCCTATAGTCATTGCAATAGTACCATGATCTACATGGCTGATGCCCCTATAGTCATTGCAATTGTACCATGATCTACATGGCTGATGCCCCTATAGTCATTGCAATAGTACCATGATCTACATGGCTGATGCCCCTATAGTCATTGCAGTAGTACCATGATCTACATGGCTGATGCCCCTATAGTCATTGCAGTAGTACCAAGATCACATAGCTGATGCCTCCTACAATCATTGCAATAGTACCAAGATCACATAGCTGATGCCTCCTACAATCATTGCAATAGTACCAAGATCACATAGCTGATGCCTCCTACAATCATTGCAATAGTACCAAGATCACATAGCTGATGCCTCCTACAATCATTGCAATAGTACCAAGATCACATAGCTGATGCCTCCTACAATCATTGCAATAGTACCAAGATCACATAGCTGATGCCTCCTACAATCATTGCAATAGTACCAAGATCACATAGCTGATGCCTCCTACAATCATTGCAATAGTACCAAGATCACATAGCTGATGTCTCCTACAATCATTGCAATAGTACCAAGATCACATAGCTGATGCCTCCTACAATCATTGCAATAGTACCAAGATCACATAGCTGATGCCACCTACAGTCAGTCCTATAGAACCACGATCACATAGCTGAAGCCTCCTACACTCATTCCAATAGAACCGCGGTCACATAGCTGAAGCCTCCAACACTCATTCCAATAGAACCACGGTCACATAGCTGAAGCCTCCTACAGTCAGTTCTATAGAACCACGGTCACATAGCTGAAGCCTCCAACACTCATTCCAATAGAACCACGGTCACATAGCTGAAGCCTCCAACACTCATTCCAATAGAACCACGGTCACATAGCTGAAGCCTCCTACAGTCAGTTCTATAGAACCATGGTCACATAGCTGAAGCCTCCAACACTCATTCCAATAGAACCAAGATCACATAGCTGATGCCTCCTACACTCATTCCAATAGAACCACGGTCACATAGCTGAAGCCTCCTACAGTCAGTTCTATAGAACCACGGTCACATAGCTGAAGCCTCCAACACTCATTCCAATAGAACCAAGATCACATAGCTGATGCCTCCTACACTCATTCCAATAGAACCACGGTCACATAGCTGAAGCCTCCTACAGTCATTCCTATAGAACCACGGTCATATAGCTGATGCCTCCTACACTCATTCCAATAGAACCACGGTCACATAGCTGAAGCCTCCTACAGTCATTCCTATAGAACCACGGTCACATAGCTGATGCCTCCTACACTCATTCCAATAGAACCACGGTCACATAGCTGAAGCCTCCTACAGTCATTCCTATAGAACCGAGATCTATGTAGCCGAGGCCACACTGATGTCTCTGTGCACTGTGTGCAGGAGCTGGAGTACTGCAAGAAGGTGGTGCTGTCGGTGACGGACGAGGTCGGGGTGCGCACCATCATGGAGGACCTGCTGAGCGTGATCGGCGCCACCAGTGCGGGCGGGGAGGCGGCGGTGGCGCGGAGTTGGGCGGCGGTGACGCTGTTGCAGGCGTTCTGCAGCAGCACGGGCTGCGACATCACCGAGTACCTGCCCCAGCTGTTCCGCGGCCTGATCCAGTTGTTTGTCCAGACAGACCCCCCTCTGCTGCTGGCTGCCTGGACCTGCCTGGACTCCATCACCAAGGTGAGGGCTGGGGAACGGGGTGTACCTGGTGTCTGTTTGTTTCATGATGTTGGAGGTTTGGTGAGCGCTTTTCTCCTTGGGAAGGGGCTCAAGGTAGTCGGCAGTAAATGTGATAACACATTAATGTTTAGTACACATCGACAGAAAAGAAGAAGTACGTCGGGCGAGGAAGTCATTGTCTGCACTGTTTACGTTGCTTGTTTACACACACACGCACGCACGCACACACACATGCGCATGCAAGCACGCGCGAACACACACACCACACACACACATACACACATATATACATGTCCACATACACACGCACGCACGCACGCACGCACGCACGCACGCACACTTGCACACACACACGCATGTACGCACACAAGCACACACACACACACACACACATCCATCCAAGTTTGTATATTCCATAACTAGAAATAATGAAAGAGTGTACAGGATTCCTGTTTCCATGTGACCATATCAAGGAGGACAGTCTCACTGATGATCTTTTTAGTCCTATTCTATTTTGCTTTTTTTTTTTTTTTCAGTTTAATTCCCTCCGGGGGTTGCGACCTTGCCGTGGTCGGAGGGCTTGCGTGGTCCAGTGATCCTTTAGGCTATGCTGACGGGGGCATTAATACTTGGGAGATAGGCTGGTTTTCTCACACTGCTTGTAGGCCTGAGAGGTGAAGATGCTGTATGGCCTAAGCGAAACGTGGTAAGAAGTTGATGCCCCTGGTAGGGCTTCCCATGTCAGATAGGCTAAGGGTGAGGATCCTGACTAAGAGTAACCCGCCTTTCTCCTTTTCTTGTTTTCTGCCTCCCTTATTTGGCCCTTTTCTATCTTCGTCTCCCCTTCAAGTCATCTTTTACACACTCCTTTTCTCTCTGTGGTCTCCTTAAGATCCGCCGCGTTTGCCGTGCGGTGCGACCTGTGTCGGAGGGGAATGAGATCCTGGTGGTTGAGAGAGCCAGCGCTCTCAACACATCACTTTGGCTCGGACCTCTCCTAGACAGGAAGTACACTTTGGCCCGGGTGTACTAATCGGCTCCCCTTCTTGGGGCTGGGTCAAGACAGACAGTTCCCCTACTGGCCAAGTTAACCCCTGCAGTGCTCAGCTCTCTGTCCCCGGGAGTTGAGCATGATCAGGGGGATAGGGTTGGTAGTTTCTGTTTGTCGTATATCTCTCCCGAAGCCTGGAAGGGGTCAAGACATTGGTTTCTTGGCCCTGGCCCCTTAGTTGGACTCCAAGGTGGGTGGGTAAGGGAGAGATGAAATAAAATAAAATACATCATGGCTTTTTCAAAAACAATCCCCCCAAAAAAGAGGAAGGCTGCATCCCCTATTTCAGGGAATTTTGATTCAGATAGCGATTCCGATATGGAGGTACGACAGAGGACAGGATTCTGGGCTTCCTGGCTCGTGATGGAAGGGACGGAGCAGGAAAGACCCCTTTCAGCTCTGAGCCCTTTCGCCATACAGAAGGGCTTTCAAGCTTTAGCAGGTGACCCTCGGTCCATCAAGAGGTTGAGGAATGGTTCATTTCTTATTCAGTGTAAATCACCAAAACAATCTGAACAGCTGCTGAAGGCAAAGAAACTTGTGGACAGGGAGATCAGGGTAACTCCCCACAAACAATTGAACTCATCAAAAGGCGCGATTCGCTGCCGGGATTTATCTGGTGTATCAGAGGCAGAAATTAAGACGGAGCTGGCGTCCCAGGGTGTGACGGAGGTGCGCAGGGTGACGGTAAAGAAAGGTTCAGAGAGAGTGGCCACCAACACCCTCTTTCTGACCTTCTGCAACCCTGTGCTGCCTCCGGTCATCAAAGTTGGTTACTTGAATGTTCGTGTTCAGTTATATGTTCCGTCCCCGTTGAGGTGCTTCAGGTGCCAGAAGTTTGGCCATGTCAGGGACCGCTGTTCAGGCAAGAGGTATGCGGTGTTTGCTGCAAGGCAACCCATGATGGGCCGTGTCAAGATCCGGCACATTGTGCTAACTGCGGTGGCAACCATCCCTCCTCTTCACGAAACTGTCCTCTTTGGATTCAGGAATCCGCTATTCAAAGAATCAAAACTGAAAAGAAAATTTCCTTTTTTGAGGCCCGCAAGCAGGTTGTGGGCAGTCAGACGCCGACAGCCTCTTCCTATGCTTCGGCTGTAAGGAAAGTTCCCACAGTTTCCACTCGATCAGTCTGCTGTCAGACTGATGACTTTACGTTTTCGAAGACACTGCAAGTACGAACTGTCAACTCTGGTGGAAGCAGGTCCACCACCTCCCAACCCAAAATGACTGCCCCTGGTGGAGGCAAAAAATCCGCCACCCCTCAGACTGCCCAGCAGTCTACAACATCTGCTGCTGGGCAGATTAAAAAACCAGCAATTCCCCCTCGAACTCCTCTGTCCAGTGCCCGTGCGGGCAAGGGAGTTCAACCCAGTGTGGAGATGGTGGAGATAAGGAAGAAACCTCCACCGTCTCCCAAATCCAGACCTCCTTCTTCACCTGTTGGCAAGTCTGCCAGCAGGTCTGAAGACCAACACAGTCCAGTACAAACCTCAAATAAATTTACACCTTTAGCACCAGACGTTGAAGAGGAGATGACCTGATCTCTCTCCTTTTCGCCCTCTGCACCATGGATAATACAATATTCCATTGGAATATCCGTGGACTAAATTCCAACTTTGAGGAGCTGCAGCTTTTGTGCCAATCTATAAAAACCTTCCGTCGTGGCTGTTCAGGAAACTCAAATTCAAAGCCAGAAGACCTTTACTCTTTCTGGCTTTAATATTCTTTCAAATCCTGCACAACCATCCACGTTGGGACGGTCGGGCGGTGTTGCCCTTCTCATACACAAAACTCTACTGTATAGTCCTGTCGCTCTGTCTACCTCCCTTCAAGCTGTTGCTGCGAGAGTCACTCTCCACAAGACTGTGACAATCTGTTCTCTTTATTTACCTCCTTCTGTCCCGGTTTGTCGTCAGGACCTTGTCAGTCTGATAGAAGAACTTCCTCGACCTTTTTTGCTGTTGGGTGACTTTAACGGTCACAATCCTCTTTGGGGTAGTGTCTGTACGTCATCCAGAGGTCTGCTCATTGAGGATGTCCTTTCGGATTTGGATTTGTGTTGTCTGAACGACGGATCTGCAACTTACCTCCACTCTTCCACAGGTTCACTTTCGTGTTTAGATTTGTCGGTTTGTGACCCCTCGCTGGTCCTGGACTATGAGTGGTCTGTCCATGACGATCTGCACGGAAGTGACCATTTCCCTGTCCTTCTACAACCTGTAATAACTGAACACGTCTCTGTCTCTCAACATCTAAATTATAAGAAAGCAAACTGGGATCTATTTGCAGCCACTCTTTCTAAAGAGTTCCAGGACACTGACTTTCTTCAGAGTCCGGACCCAGCAGAATCACTGACTAACACTATAATCAAATGTGCTAAAGCCTGTATTCCAGTGTCTTCCGATAAACTTCAAATGCCAAAAACACCCTGGTTCGATTCAGAATGCCAACAAATTTCTAAAGTTAGAAAACGGGCTCAGCGTCAGGTATACCAACGACCTTCGGGTCCCAACGCTCGAGCCCATCAGAAACTCCGTGCTAAATCAAGACACACTTTTAAAATCAGTAAACGTCGGTCCTGGAGAAGCTTCTGCTCCAGGCTGACATCAAAAACTTCTAAGAAAAAAGTGGTGAACATCATTAAGAAAATCAAAGGGAAGAACACCTGTCCCACTGTGAACCATCTCAAGTTTTCGGATTCTTTAATAACAGAGAAGAAAGCAGTTGCTAATCTGCTTGCTTCAACCATTGAAAAGAATTCCTCCTCTTCTAATAAATCAGTCACTTTTGTCAAAAACAAAGCCCTAAAAGAAAAATCACCCTGCACCTTTTCATCCGACAACATGGAAGACTACAATCTTCCTTTCACATTAAACGAGCTGAAATCTGCCTTACTCTCTTGCAGCGATTCCTCTCCAGGTATAGATGACATTCATTATCAACTATTGAAACATCTTCCGCAAGAAGGTCTGAACATCCTGTTACAGGTAT
The DNA here is from genome assembly GCA_018398815.1 of Conus ventricosus. NCBI lineage: Eukaryota > Metazoa > Mollusca > Gastropoda > Neogastropoda > Conidae > Conus > Conus ventricosus. The sequence continues at coordinate 46,751,257 of CM031621.1, read as the reverse complement.
ACAACCACGTGTGGACTACAGGTTGCTTTCCACCCTCTTGGCGGAACGCCCTCATTATTCCCATCCCCAAACCTGGAAAAGATCTTTCTAATCCATCTAACTACCGTCCCATAGCTTTGACCAGCTGTGTCTGTAAATTGATGGAAAAAATGGTCAATGCTAGGCTCATGTGGAAACTCGAAACCGATGGCCTTTTGGCGAAAGAACAGTGTGGTTTCCGCAAACATCGTAGTACAGTTGACCATTTGATTCGTCTGGAATCTACACTTAGGAACGCTTTTTTAAACAGACAGCATGCAGTGGCAATTTTCTTCGACTTGGAGAAGGCCTACGATACCACCTGGAAGTCGGGGATACTTCATGATCTCCACGATCTGGGTTTTCGAGGTCATCTTCCGCTTTTCATACAAAATTTTTTGGCAGAACGACAGTTTCAGGTCCGGGTTGGCACCACTCTCTCTGATGTCCACGAGCAGGAGTTGGGTGTTCCACAGGGGAGCATACTGTCTCCTGTCCTCTTTAGTATTAAAATCAACAATATTGTGAAATCAGTTCAGCAGGGTTCAGACTGCTCATTGTTTGTGGATGATTTCGCTGTCTACGCAACTGGAAGCCTGTACCCGAGTGTCCAGCGCAGGCTCCAGCTTTGCGTAGATAAAATCCATCGATGGGCGGATGAAAACGGTTTCACCTTTTCTCCAACAAAGACGCAATGTATTCACTTCCATAATTTCCGTCAGTTTTTCCCAGATCCTGAACTTCAAGTAGGGAAATCTCCCATTCCAGCTGTTACAGAGGCCAAATTTCTGGGAGTCATTTTTGACCAGAAACTCAACTTTCTCAGCCACATCAAAAACCTCAAAACTTCTTGCCAGAAAGCTCTGAATATTCTGCGGGTCGTAGCGCACACCGACTGGGGCGCTGATAAGAAAACTTTGCTCCACCTCTACAGAGCCCTGGTCCGTTCCAAACTGGACTATGGTTGTGCTGTCTACGGCTCCGCAAGACCCTCTTACCTCAAACTTTTGGACCCTATCCACCATCAAGGGCTTCGTCTCTGTCTTGGAGCGTTCCGCACCACCCCTGTGTACAGCCTGTACGCAGAGGCGGGCGAACCTTCGTTGTCCAACCGCAGGCTGAAACTGTCTTTAAATTATTGTATCCGACTGTTCTCAGAACCGCAGAATCCTGCCTATGACTGTGTCTTTGACCCTCCGTTCCAAAGTAAGTTTGAAAACAACCCTAAATGTATTCCGCCGTTTGGTCTTCGTATGCAGCCTCACGTGCGGAATGCAGGTTTAGACCTGGGAGTAGTTTCCGATTTTTCCAAGTTTCCGGATCAACCTCCGTGGACCTTTTTCACACCAGAGATTCGTTTCGATCTTGCAGCTTTTCGCAAAGAGTCTACCAGCTCTCTGGCGTACAAGGCATTGTATGCTGAGCTCTGTTCGAAATTCCCATCCTATCAAAAAGTTTTCACTGACGGTTCCAAGTCTGAGGATGGAGTGGCCTGTGCAGCCTACTGCCCTGGGGCCCCTTCTCAGATACTGTTGGAACATATACATTCAGATGCTTCTGTCTATTCTGCTGAACTTACTGCTCTGGTTCTGGCTTTGAAGATAATCTCACATTCTTCAAAGAGGGACTTTCTGGTTCTGTCGGATTCGCTGTCAGCTTTGGAGGCCATAGCTGGCCGCAACCTTCAGCATCCAGAACTTTTATTTTTTTTGGACCTTTTTAGCAAGTTGAAGGCGGACGGTTACAACATTACTCTTGCTTGGGTTCCTGGCCATGTTGGCATCGGCGGGAACGAAATGGTTGATCGTTTAGCCAAGAACGCCACAAGAGAGAAACTGTCCAACACTTATATTCCCTGCTCAGATGTGAAACCGAAAATTAACGATTATGTGAGAGACCTCTGGCAGGAGGATTGGAACACACAGACGAATAACAAACTCTTTCAGATCCGTCCAAACCTTCAGGAGTTCCTCCCATCCACGTCGGGAGGTCGTAAAGAGGAAACGGTTCTGTGCCGGCTGCACACCGGCCATTCGTATTTTACCCATGCTTACCTTTTAAAGAGTGAAGAAGCTCCGTGGTGCATTCCATGTCATGCGCCACTCACAATGAAACATGTTCTTTTAGAGTGTTGGGACTTGCACGATGTGAGACACAAACATTTTACAGCGGAGTCCATGAAGATCCTGTTCAGGGATGTCCCGCCTGATGTGATCCTTGAGTTTTTGAGAGAGATTAACATTTTTCATCTGATTTAAGATTTTACGGCAGAAAGATTTTTAACAAAGTTTCTGGTGCGTTTGTAGACGATGTCATTTAATGAGATGTATGAAAGTTGTTTTTTTTTAAAATTTTTTTTTTATATGACTGGTGAGTTGATTTTAACGTGGTGACAGCCCTGATATGGCCCTTTGCGGTCGGCTGGGCTATAAGCAACATTATCTTATCTTATCTTTCAGTTTAATTTTTTGGCACATTTGCAAACAAATGCATTTCATTATTACGACATGTAAAAGCAAAGCAATTGATCTGGTAACTAATTACAATGCATTCTGTCAACACATTGATCCTAGTAATCCCAGTTTCAATAATCCCGGACAAATTTGTTTGAGTACAATCCGTGGAGAAATACTGGAAGGATGTAGATTTCTTGCCAGTGGTATTTTGTTTGTTACTTTCCACAAGATTCTGATAGGGATACCACCTCTTACGAAATTCTGTGAATTGCATTTACATGCAGTGCATATATTTTTCAATTTTATATTTGCTCTTTAACTCTTTCAAAAAGCGTTGATCTTACTGATTTTACATTCATATACAAAAAATTCAGCAAACAGTAGGCATCTGTTCATTGGTGTACTCCGTAAGGGCCCATTCCTGTGCACTTGTTTGCTTTTCTTATTTCTCCCACCATTTTGTTCATTTGCTACTTTTAATATCGCTAGAAACAACTGGTCAACTGTTAATTGGGTAGGACTGCCCCCCTCCCCTCCCGCACCACCCCCGTTTTCCTTTGCTGTTGGTGGAACAGGAATACCTGCTTCTTCTTTTTTCCTTTCCATCAATCTTTTCAAACCCCCCCTCCCCTCCCCCCCACCCCCCCCCCCCCCCCCCCCCCCCCCCACACACACACACATACATACTGTCTGTCAGTTGTGCAGTGTGTTAGTTTGCCCATATGCCTATGTTTAAATGGTCTTCGTAAGAGTTTAAAATGTTCTTTTCAAGTATCTGGAACTGATGGCCGAAGCTTTCAGCATGGACTGACCTTGTGCACCTTTAGGCTGTCACTTGCATATTCAAAATATGACTTTTTTTTCAGGATGTGTGTGTTTTTTTTTTTCCAGAATGTGAAATTGTTTCCGTATGTCAGGAAGATGAAAAGTTGAAGCACCCATGAATTAACTGCAGTATTTCGGTTTATTTCAACGGACAAACAAAACAGCATAAAATTCTGTGGTAATGGACTGAAAAGAGTTCACTGGGAAAAGTTCACAGAGGGATGGGGATGGAAATTGCAGGAAGGCATGGAGAACGGGGAGGGGGAAGGAGGGAGGGGTAAAGTGTGGAAAGCAAAGAGTGGGAAGTGGAGGGATGGTGGTGAAATGGGGCTGGGATGGGGGGGGGGGGGAGAGACAACGATCACAACAACAATACTAACAGTAATCATTATTGTTATCATTCCCTCGACCACCATTATCATGAGCAAAGGAGGGTGGAAAGGAAGTTGAGAGAGGAGGGTGAGATGACTTTGTGTGGCTGGCTTGGCGATCATGATAAAAACTGTGCTGTTTGTGAACACTGACCGTGTGCAGAAACTGGACACCAGCGAGATGCTGCCTCACATCGCCAGTGTGCGACAGGCCGTCAGGTTCGCTGCCTCCGACTTCAAGGGCAGAGAACTGCCAGGCTTCAGTATTCCCAAGAAGGTAAAGGGACACCAACACCTGTTTCAGTATTTCCCCCCAAATGGTCAAATATATCCTGCTTCAGTGGTCCCCAAATGGTAGACTCTTGCTGCAGTATTCCCCAAATGGCAGGCACCTGCTGCAATATGCTGTTCCTAAATGAAACAATTTTTGATCTGTCGTGTGTGATCAGTAGGTCATTTACGTCTTTTCACTGCAGGGCATAAAAAACAAACAAAGCAAGAAAAAAGATGGGGATATTTTGTAAGTCCTCCCCCATAGTGCTAAATTCCTTCCTTATTAACCTGGATGAAAACAAAATATGTTGTCATTCTTAATTGGCAGATGTGAGTAGACCTGTAGTGAAGAGAAAAAGGTGAATATGGTTTAGAAGTTTAAGGGATCAAGGGACAGATTTCCTCTTTCTTCTTTTTAAGATCATCGAGGGGGAAAAAAAAAACGAGTGCAAGTGTGGTTTTGTGATATAAACACCAGAATTTCAGGTGTACATTTCTCATTGGAAAGTCGACTGAAATGAGAATGGTGTGTTCAGGGCATCGCTCCTGTGCTGCCCATTTTCCGTGAAGGCATCCTGAACGGCGCTCAGGAAGTGAAGGAGGCGGCGGCGCTGGGACTAGGGGAGGTCATCGCGCTGACCAGCTCTGAGGCCTTGAAGCCTTCCGTAGTCAACATCACTGGACCCCTCATCCGTATCCTTGGTGACCGCTTTACTTGGAATGTCAAGGTCGCTGTGCTGGAGACCTTGACGCTGCTTCTCAGTAAGGTAAGTGGGGGAGAATGGAAGGGAGGGGGGGGGGGGGGGGGGGGGGGGGGAGCCTACATTGTTGTTGGTATAGTGGGGCATATGATTCATGATTTAAGAAAATTGATTGAAAAACATTCACTGAAACAACTTTTTGCTGATTTTTATGAAAAAGATAAGATTTAGAAGTTCATTAAAAGAAAACTTTACATTTTAAATGTCATCGATGACCGTCAAATAATTTTCATTGGTCTAAATTATTGGCCTTAGTATTTAACTTTCTTATATTTCAGCGTGATTGATTTGACATAAATAAATAATGTTTTATACAATGGCATTAATGATAACAAAATTGAATAGAAGTTCTGGAGATGAATTTGCAGACAATAATTGGCCATTTGAAAGGATTTTTTTTTAACTCTGTGTGTGTGTGTGTGTGTGTGGTGTATACTTGTATACATTTGGTAAAGGCCAAGTGTGTGTAGTAATTCAAAGTGTGCAGATGTTTAATGTATTTCATATCACTGGAACGTTGTGTCTGGTTATAAAGTCACCAGTAGATAGTGTGTTCTAAAGCTGGCCTCAGCTTTCTTTAAAATGACTCTGGACAGTCAGGCATGCAGATGAATGAAGTAAGTACAAACAGTATTTGGGGGGGAAAAAGATTTAAAAATGCCTGTATGCCATGAATCTCACCAAATACAGTCTTCATTAGAACATGGTTTCCATATTCTTCCTTTTGCAAAGTATTGTAGCACTGCATTTTTCTTAGCCAAAATCCATCAGCATTTTTCTCTCCCCTGTATTTGAATATTCATCCATCCACCTACTCTCTGATTCAGGGATTCGTATTATATTTGACAGTTTAATTCTTGATAGCAAATTATATGTTTTGTCCTGATGTTTAAGGTATTGTACTTCCACTCAGAGGACATTTTTGATGACAGCAACAAGAAAAGAATTGTTTGACTGGCTTGACTACATTCAGAGATAGTTTATTCCATGTATACTGAGTATTGCTTACTAAAGAAAAAGAGCTGACTTAGAGGAAATGGATGCTGAACATCAAGAATTGACTATACAAAGAAGCTGTACGGCTTGTTCTTCATGAAAAATGTGAACAGTAGCAGATTGAACGTCACTCAAGGAATCTACATATTTTGTGAGGGCACAAAAGCAAGAGACCCCCAAATATAAATGCTCAAAGAAAATTGTCCATTGAAAAAAAAAACCTAACAACTATCTTTGAAGATATTCTGGAGATTTGCTATAGAAAAGAAAAACCTGTCTTGTTCTTTTCTGTTCCTTTTTTTTTTTTTTTCAATTTTTTTTTTCTAATTGCAAATCTTCCGAACATCCTCAAAAAGAAATCTTATTTTGTGGAAACGACGATCAGCAGTGAAGAGTCATTTTTATTATTGTCCAGTTTTTTATGCGCTTTGGCCTTGTTAGTACACAACAGTCCCTGGTCCTTTATCCGGAGGCATTTTCATTCATTCGTTCATTGTTGTATCCATTCTCTTTTTGTTCATTTGTTTTTAATCATAGCATTAATTTGCTGTTTTTTGTTGTTGTTTTTGTTCAGGTGGGAATGATGCTGAAGCCCTTCCTGCCTCAGCTACAGACGACCTTCATCAAGGCGCTCAACGACCCGAACCGCTCGGTGCGTCTGAAGGCGGCCACCGCACTGGGCAAGCTGATTGTGATCCATGTGCGTGTGGACCCGCTGTTCACCGAGCTCTACACCGGCATCAAGACCTCCGACGATACCAGCACCAGGTCAGTCCTTGATCCATGCACAGAATGGCTGTTGTTAGGCTGTTGTTAACCACTTCAGATAGCTCCCTGAAAAAAAGGTTGGTTTTCATTTAACTTGAGAAAGAACAAAACCTCTTCAGGGTGCACAGGGATTCTGCTTTGTCACAGACGAATTAAGAAACATAAGCACGAAGAGGATGTTGCTGTTGCAGACATGTGCTGTCTCACTCCAGGTAACCCCTGAGGTGTTTCCATATGTGTATTTTAAGAACAAGTCCTAGCATGCTGGGATGTCTTTTTTGACAGTATGGCTTTGTTTACTGAGGCGTCATTTGAGTGTGAGGTTCAGGTGAGAGTGGAGCCTGAATGTCCAAACCAAGAAAAAAGGCAAGCAGGAAAGTACAGCTAGATAATGTTGTTTCAGAGGTAACCATGGCGTCCCAGATTATCGACATCTGTTAGCCCCTGTTTGAGATGCCAAGAAGAAGTATTCAGCTGTTTGATACTTTGAGTACTCCCAGAGGTCACCAGGTTTCAGCTTTCTTGCACACAAATTCAGCTTGCTTGTTCCACAATGGGCGTTTCAGCTTTCAAAGGGCCGCAACTTTCCAGGACATGTCCATAGGAAGACTGCCGTAGCTTATGTGCTTGTCTCTCTTTACATGGTTATGGTGTAAAGGTGGTGGATCAAACATATTCTTTCTTGCAAATAGTGTTTGAACATAACTACAAAAAACGTTGATATGAGGATTATATAATGTTAGATTGATTGTACAGATCTGTGCCTTAGGAGAATGTGTGACCGACTGTAAAACTCTCTAGTTTAGGAGAATGACTGGTTTGTACAACTCTGTGCTTTAGGAGGATAACTGGTTGTACACACACACACACACACACACACACACACACACACACACACACACACGCACACACACTACCTGTAGCTGCAGGAAGGACTCGTGGCGCTGTGTGCAGGGACACCTACCTGCAGGCTGTCCGGTGCTGCCTCCATGGCGCCGGTGCCAAGATGGCGGAACCCCTCCGGAAGCAGATGGCGCAGTCTTTGTTGTCCCTGCTCAGCTCGTCGGAGGACAGCACACGTATGACGGCGGCCGGGTGTTTCGGGACGCTGTGTGCTTACATGGCTGGGGCGGAAGTGACTGATGCCATGGAACATTGATGGGTGAGTGTGAAAGGTAGTGGAGAAGAGAGGGGTCACAGACACAGCTTTATTTTTCTGTCCCATTCGAGACACTTAGTTATAGGGCCGAACAAACAAGCCTTACACATTTCTGACTCAACATTTTTGTTGCTGTAGTCCAAGCAGAGGCATGTATCAAACTTGTGTACTAGTTAACTAGGGAAAATTAAGTTCCCAGAAAGTGATGACGTCATTCTTTCACAATTGTGTGTGTGTGTTGTCATTGTTTGAATATCGCCTGACCTCTTGTGTACAAGCTTTCATGCCGTATCTACATTATCTACAGGAAAATAAACCTAGTCGAGTTTGGTATTAAAAGAATTGTCGGGAATTCGCCTATTCAGTCATCTCAAGAGCACAGATATATTACATTTTTCATGACAACCACTGATTATCAAACTAAGAGCCCCATTTGTAATGGCCGCTCATCAATGCCGAACACATTGCTGCCAGACCGGCTGTACACAGATGACATTCAGTTGGTTGAGTACAGCACGGTTAGCTGGCTGGTGGGGAGCAGCCTGCAAAAACACCCCTTTCCTTGACCTGCATTCACGGCTTGGCCTCTGCAGCTGTGGGAGAGCTGTAAACTCCCCTGCCTCTCAGAACTAAGTGGCTTGCTCTGAACAGCCGTGCAGACTGTGTGTGTGTGAGTGTGTGTGTGTGTGTGTGTGTGTGTGTGAGTGTGTATGTCAGTGTGTGTATTAGTGTGTTTCTGTGTCTGTCTGTGTGTGTTAATGTGTGTGTGTGTGTGTATTAGTGTGTGTGTGTTAGTGTGTGAACTGTGTGTGAGTGTGTGTATGTTAGTGTGTGTATTGGTTTGTGTGTGTGTGTGTCTGTGTGTGTTTGTGTGTGTGTCTGTGTGTGAGAAAGGGAGATGGACCTTAATCAGAGTTCCACTTTTTTGTTGTTGTTGTTGCCAATAAGCAAATTTGAGAGATGTATAACGATGAAAAACCACAAACAAAAAAGTATTTCAGAGGAAAGAAATTTGGGAGGAGGGAGTGGGAGTGGGGAGAGGGAGGGTGTGATGGAATCTGCAGTGCGCTCACTGCGATGTCGCTACGCTAGCAGATGACACTGATGTCACAATGCTACATGTAAACTTCTCTGCAGGAGCGGACGGAAAGATGGACAAAAGCTCTGCAGCGTTGTATGATTGGACAGTGGACGATGTGCCACTCGTTACCGTGTTGGCGTCAGATTGTACAATTTTGAAAGGGAGTGGCCACATTTTTGGGGTGTGTGAAGGAGGTATGCCGCCAGACCCATCTGGAATGTCAGGGATTTGGGCTTTTCCTTGCTTAAACCCTGAACCCTGCTTAATAGTCATGAGATTTCCAAACCGTGTAGTGTCAACTCGTACAATGGCTTGAACCCTGCTTAATAGTCATGAGATTCCCAAACCGTGTAGTGTCAACTCGTACAATGGTTTGAACCCTGCTCAGTAGTCTTGAGATTCCCAAATCGTATAGTGTCAAGTCATATCACACAACAGCAAAATGAATTTGATGTGGTTTGATGTTTGTGATATTCTTCAGTATTACACGTGCGCGTGCGCGCGCGCACGCGCGCGCGCACACACACACACACACACACACACACACACACACACACACACGTATACATATATATGTATATACATACATGTATATATATTTGCACATGACCATTTATTGTTTTTTTAGAGAGGGGTGGTGAGTGGGGGCTGTCACATGAAAAAGGAACGTATCATTTCTGAATTCTTTGTTGCCTGGTTTGATCACACAACATCTTCGCATTCAAAGTGATCCTAGAGAAGGTGTTCAGTGTGGTCTTGGTGACACATCTCTCCCCCTCTCCAGACTGGTAAAGGACCTTGGTGTTCTCTGAGTAAACACACAGTTGATGCAAACAGCTATTCCTCAGACTTGTCCATGCTTCTCCCGTCAACTGTGGCACATCAGGTCTGTTTGGAAATACTGCTCCACCGACGCTAAATCCAGACGGGTCACTACGCTGATTCTCTCTTACATGGACCAGTGTTGATTCAGCGTAGACTACTGTCCACACAAGAGAAGAGAGAAATAACCAAAACCACAGAACCTTCCTTTCGCCGATCTGATTTTTGTCAACCTCCATCTGTTTTTGAAGTTTTTCCCCGTTGGTCCTTAGTTGATGTGTGTGCAGCTATTCTTTATAAGTCATGGAATTGCATGTATGCAGATGATGTGTGCAAACTCACGGACTCGTACTTTTTGCTCAAGATTAGAAATGTTGTGTTCCATGTGATCCTTGATTACAGCCCTGATGTGGCCCTTTGCGGTCGGCTGGGCTATAAGCAACATTATCTTGCGGAGATTGTTTCAGACTGCAGTCGGAAATTGAAACAAGAGAAAAAAAAGAATTTCCGGACCACCAAACGAAAGAACAAGCAGTTTACAAAATAAAAGCAAGGCATTTGAACCTGCCAGGTCTTTTTCAGGCAGAGCAAGTAAAACTCAAAACAGTGAAAACAAGTGTGAATAGAGTCGCATATCTCTTCGATTTGGGCGCCAAATTTGATCTTGGCCTGAAAAAGACCCAGTGGATTGAAATGTGTTTTGTCGTTTGTTTGTTCCTTTGGCAGCCCAGTGATTGTGTGTTTTTGCGGTAGTGAGGGTGTGTGTTGCTGGCGGTGGGCAGATTCAGACAGCAGCACAGACTGGATGCTGCGTCACGGGCGGTGCTGCGCCCTGGGCGTGGTGCTGAAGGAATGTCCGGCCAAAGTGTGGCAGCTGCCCCTCAGCTCTGGTCTGGTTCACACCGCGTCCGCACTGGCTACCGCAGATCGGGTGAGGAGCTGTGTGGGATGGTGTGTGTGTGTGTGTGTGTGTGTGTGTGTGTGTGTGTGAGAGAGAGAGAGAGAGGATGGGAATAGTGTGTGTGTGTGTGTGAGGATGGGAATAGTGTGTGTGTGTGTGTGTGTGTGTGTGAGGATGGGAATAGTGTGTGTGTGTCTGTGTGTGTGTGTGAGAGAGAGAGGGAGGAGGGAAGTAGTGTGTGTGTGTGTGTGTGTGTGTGTGTGTGTGGAGTGGAGAAGTAGTGTGTGTGTGTGAGAGAGGAGGGAGGAGTGAAGCAGTGTGTGTGTGTGAGAGAGAGAGGGAGGAGGGAAGTAGTGTGTGTGTGAGAGAAAGAAAATTGTGTGTGTGAGAGAGGAAGGAATGTGTGAGAGGGAGAGAGAGGAGGGAATAGTGTGTGTATGAGAGAGAAGGAGGGAATAGTGTGGTCCGTGTGAGAGAGAGGAGGGAAATAGTGTGTGTGTGTCTGTGTGAGAGAGAGAGAGGAGGAAATAGTGTGTCTGTGTGAGAGAGAGAGAGGAGGGAATAGTGTGTGTATGAGAGAGAGAGGAGGGAATATGTGTGTGTATGAGAGGAGGGTGTGTGTGTATGAGAGAGGAGGAATAGTGTGTGTATGAGAGAGGGGAATAGTGTGTGTGTGTGTGTGAGAGAGAGAGGGAGGGAATAGTGTGCTGTGTGGGAGAGAGAGAGAGGGAATAGTGTGTGGTGTGGGGAGAGAGGAGGGAAATAGTGTATGTGAGAGAGAGAAAGGAGGGAATAGTGTGTGCTTGTGAGAGAACTGGGAAATAGTGTGTGTGAGAGACAGAGAGGAGGGAAGTAGTGTGTGTGTGAGAGAGAGGAGGGAAATAGTGTATGTGAGAGAGAGAAAGGAGGGAATAGTGTGTGCGTATGAGAGAACTGGGAAATAGTGTGTGTGAGAGAGAGAGAGAGAGAGGAGGGAAGTAGTGTGTGAGAGAGAGAGAGGAAGGAAATAGTGTATGTGAGAGAGAGGAGGGAAGTAGTGTATGTGAGAGAGAGAAAGGAGGGAATAGTGTGTGCGTATGAGAGAACTGGGAAATAGTGTGTGTGAGAGAGAGAGAGAGGAGGAAGTAGTGTGTGAGAGAGAGAGGAAGGAAATAGTCTGTGTGTGAGAGAGAGAGGAGGGAAGTTGTGTGTGGTGTGTGAGAGAGGAGGGAAACTGTGTGTGTGAGAGAGAGAAAGTAGGGAATGGTGAGTGAGTATGTAAGAAGTGGAAGGGAGGGGTGTTGGGGTGGAGGGGAGGAGTGGATTGTGATATGTGCACAGCCAATACACTTTCTTCATATGTTGTGTAGACTTTACAGACATTTAGAAAAGAAAAAAAAGGTGAAAGTCCAATAACCTGATTGCCATAAGGGCAGTGAACTGTTGGGGATCCATAAGTGTCCAGGGCCTTGCAGTGTGGCCGAGGGAGACAATCCTGCTCCTTCCACTGCTTCCACCTGCCCTGAACTGAATCAGATACCCATTTTACTGCTGAGTGGACAGAGAGGGGTTTCAAGTCGTAAGAATCCCTCCCCATGAGTGGGCTGAACGTGCGTCTGTCAGCTCAGCAGCTGAATGATGTCACCATTTAAACATGGACCCTTTTGTTTAGAAAAGAAAAACAAAAAAACACAAAAGAACCCCCCCCCCCCCCCCCCCCCCCCCCCCCCCCCTGCCACATTACCCGGCTATTGAAAACATGGTAGTAAAGTCTGTTCACAGTGAACGTGGTGGCCAGGTTGTCTCTATTTTTTTTTTTTTAATTTTTTTTTAGTTAACATTCTTACTGTAAACGATGACAGTTTTGCACATGGTGGTGGTGTCACTGCAGTGCAGATCAACGTCAGGTGAGATGTCTTCAGGTGTGGGTGTTCCGGTGAGGAAGCTGTGGAAACCTCAGAGGTTCCCATGGTGCGCCTGTTGTGTGGAAAACACTTTGTTCTCCACTGAAATAGAAGTCGTTCTCTGGTGAAAAAGACTGTTCTCCGGTGAAAAAAGACTTTGTTCTCCAGTGAAAAAGAATCTGCTCAAAGGTGAAAAAAATTCCCTTTCATGACAAATATCCATTTTCTGATGCGAAATTGCTGACATGTTCTGTTCTTTGGTCAGAAGTGCTCTGCTCTCTTGTGAGGAGGAATTGTCCCGCAGCCTGTTTTGTTACTGAGATGTGGAGTGGGAGGTTGTAATGTGATGGGGAATGTGGGAGATTGTTATGTGATGGGGAATGTGTGTATGCGAGTGATAAGGGACCGAGATCAGTGTACTGTTAAGAGTGGAGCGCAGAGTGTGTGGGATGTAATAGGCACAGTATTCTGTTCCCTTCGAGTTTTCATCACATGTGAATGGATTGTATGCTGTAAACAGGCAGCCTCTCACAAACATGCTTTCCATTATGGCTTCCCTTTACGTAGTCCTGAAAATGGACAGATGATATTGTTTGGGAAATGTAGTTTGCCGGATTTATGGATTTAAGACATGGAAGATAAAAGGAAGAAATTTGATTCTCACTGAAGTTATTACAGCACAGATTTTGGGAGAAAAAAGTGTGTTTCAGTCTGTAAATTTGTCCTGATGTTGTGGTAAAGTCAAAAGAAGTGATGTTTTTCTTGTCATTAGATGCTAAATGCATTGGTAAGTGATTCATTCTGTTTGATCCCCAAAACAGTCATAATCTTCCCCTCCCTCCCTCCTCCTAAAAAAAAAGGTTAAGCTGTGATATGTTGGAATATCTGAGTTACCATTTTATCATGCCAAAGAATTCTGAAAGTTATCTTGTTCCAGAACGCTTGTAGCAAACCATTACTTCAAGCAATTTTAAAAGAAATGATAGCTCAGAATGTTTGTGGACATCGTGGAGAGATGCAAGCAGTGTGTGAGTGTACGGGTCATCATCCAATAGAATTGGGTTGACCTGGAGATGCAGTCAGTGTGTGAGTGTATGGGTGATCCGCCAACAGGATTGTGTTGACCTGGTTGCAGATTCCGATCTGTCTGGGAGGCGTGCGTGCGGTGGGCTATCTCCTGAAGTACCTGTCGCAGGACGGACACAACGCCACGGACGCTCACAGTCTGGCCGCTGTGCTGGTCAAGGTAACGCTGACAAACAGGCTGGCCTCCTCCCAGCCCAAGTCCTGTTCCTGTCCTTCCCTCCCCCTGTCTCCTGCCACCACCCACCCCACCACCTTTCTCTTTGTTAGGCCCTGGAGATACGAGTATGGCTATTGCTTTCTTCAGCCCTTCCTGTCCGAGAAGGGAGGTACATGAGAGTTTTAATTCCATTTCTCCTCTGTCAACCCCTAAGAGATATATGAGTTGTGATTCCATTTCTCCTCTGTCAACCCCTAAGACATATGAGTTGTGATTCCATTTCTCCTCTGTCAACCCCTAAGATATATGAGTTGTGATTCCATTTCTCCTCTGTCAACCCCTAAGAGATATACGAGTTGTGATTCCATTTCTCCTCTGTCAACCTCTAAGAGATACATGAGTTGTGATTCCATTTCTCCTCTGTCAACCTCTAAGAGATATATGAGTTGTGATTCCATTTCTCCTCTGTCAGCCCCTAAGAGATAATTATATGAATTGTGATTCCATTTCTCCTCTGTCAACCCCTAAGAGATATATGAGTTGTGATTCATTTCCCCTCATTCAGCCTCAAATGGCGTTTTTAGTTTTGATTCCATTTCTCCTTTGTCAACCTCAAAGAGAAATATGAGTTGTGATTCCATTTCTCCTCATTCAGCCTCAAATGGAGTGCTTAGTTTAATTCCATTTCTCCTCTGTCAGTCCATTTCTCCTCCTCCTTCAGCCCTCGAAGGGAGATGTCAGTTTTGATGCCAGTTCTCCTGATCCCATTTCTTTTCCTTCAACCTGAAAGAGAGGTGTGGGTTTTAATTCCACTTCCCTCTCCTCAGCCCCAACAGGAGCTATTAGATTTTGATTCCATTTCTCCTTCAGTCCTGATAGGAGTAGGTAAACAGGAAAATTTTTTTTGAGAAAGTTGAATATCAATCACGGAGAAAACACTGCTTATGAATGGAAGAGGAAGACCAACAACTGTGCATGTTTGGAGCTTTTTTTTTTCCAAAGGGATTACAGACAGTCCCTGTGTGAGTGCTGGCAGGCGATGGAAACTCCTGCCTATGGCATTGCGGAGTAGGGACAATCATTGGTGACGAGTTCCCTTCAACTTTAGGAGGGAGAGTTAAGAAAACAGGAATTGAAGTTGATTTGAATGGAAGGGGAGGCCTTTTACTGTTAGCTCTATGCTCGATAAGAATTCATACCATGAAGTTGATTGGGTTCCCAGTGTTGTCAGGTAATTGGATCATGGTGTGTGTGTGTGTGTGTGTGTGTGTGTGTGTGTGTGTGTGTGTGTGTGTGTGAGAGAGAGAGAAGGAGAGAGAGAGAAAGAGAATATGCATACCATGACAGATTATCTTATGAAATTTAATGTTGGATAATAAACTGAAGGTGACCGATGGAAATTGAAGGTTATTTAACCCTCTTGTATTCATAACGGGCGCAGACGGGAGCGCTGAGACAGCGCGCTAGATTTCGTAACGGGCGCAGACGGGAGCTGCCCGCCGCATGTGTACGGTACTTTTCCATCACGTGCTGACTCCGTGAAAATACTTGGAGAGCCACTAAAAGTTGTTGGGGATTTCCCACTATAGCCCAGTAATCTGGCAGCACTATTTTTGGATGCTGGAACCACTTCCATTCACTAAGAAAGAGGAGAAACTGCAAGCGATGAGTTGTGCGTGAGACTGACCGATTTTCACAATGGCGTCGTCTGCTAACAACAGCGAGTTTGATGATATTCCTGCGTATTCAGCAGAGGAGTGGGATCAAATTATGCCAGAAGAAGAGAAGTATGAAAATGGAGAGTTAGGAGAAGAGAATGATGTTAAAATCGGCACCAATGAAGGAGAGGAAAATGGTGAAAGCGACCCTCAGTACAACGTGCTACTCGCGTTCTGCAAAACAATGGCGACCGGCTACACATCCTGCCCACGTGGTCGCATTCCAACAGCCGACAGGCCAAGCGCACTCACTGCCGAACACTGCCACCGCACTAGATTATTCTCTTTTTTCTGCCTCTCACATTTTTTCAGCTAGTAGCAGAAGAAACTAACAGATACGCTCAACAAAGACAAGCAGCTAAGGGCACACCTGACCCCCTCTGGTTCGACACAACACCTGACGAAATGCGGGGCTGTCTCTGTACTGATTATTCCGTATGACAACAAGGGATGAACGCGTAGAAACGTCATATATATGTTCTTTCTGCCAGGTGCCTTTATGCTTTCATAAGAATGACTGTTTCCATGACTACCATGCGCAGAAAGTGGCTCAACAGTAGGGCAGTTTGCTAGTCTCTGTGTTTGTGTGTACGTGTATATAATTATGCTTACCTGTAGTTTATGGTGACAGTGCTTTGATGACACTAGGCAGTGAGACTCTACTCAATTTCGTCACAGCTATACAGTGTGTAAATACTAATGGACATGTATAAGGTGCTTAGAACAATGACAGAAAAACAATGAGGAACCGTGCTTGAATCTACAGTAACTGTTCAGTTGTGACAATGGACACTAGTTTGTGTGACATTCTGTGGATTACCTGTCAGGACTGAACAGGCGGACAGAAGACAGATCATCTTACTTAGGCTGCAGCTTTCATTTTACAACACTAACATGCATGTGCATGGGATAACTGCATGTTGGTGTGCTGTATTAGAATTGTCACCATCGCATGTGACACATTGGGTGACATTTTGGTGACAATGACACGACCTTTCACCTCGAGACACACACAATCTTGCTCACAGTATAGAACAAAGCCTTGTGACCATACATGCGGAATTTCGTAGCTCTAGAGGTTTATTCCTGGTTGTGGTGAAGCATGAACCATACATACCCATTTTAAGGCTAAATTCACCAAAAAAAATCTGAAAACTAGGGGGAATTTGGCCTCAGAGAATCTGAATACAAGAGGGTTAAGAAGAAATGGAAAAATAAACCACAATGTACACTTCAGGATCATCACCCCATGGACAGCCATGAACGTAAGAGATGATGCTAAAAACGTGTACACACACCCTGGCCCACACACACACAAACCAAGAAACAAAGAGCACACACACACACACACACACACACACACACACACACACACACACACACACACACACACACACTCACTCTCTATTAGAAAAGCACATGTTCGAGGAGAGAATGCTTTCAAAAAGTAATATTTGTTCCCAGTGTCTGAAGAACGACTCGATAGATGTCAAGCAGCTGGTGGGCCGCATGATGACGTACGTAGGTGACGTGGACCACTCAGAGGCTGGAGGGGACTGTGAGCGAGGGATTGGAATGGACGTGCTGCGCGTGGTGGTGCCGGCCCTCGTCATGGGGACCAAGGAGAAGAACACCATGGTGCGTGCCGCCAGCGAATCGGCGCTGGTGACCCTGCTGAGGCTGCGACAGGGGGAAACGTTCTATCAGGTGAGATTTCGGCGTCAGCGGACATGTGGGAAAGTAAACAGATACATGAAAAGGTGGATTGGAAAATGTAGGTGAACAGTTGTGCATGAAAGGTAAACGAACAGGTTTTTGAGAAAGGTAAGAAAACAGGTGTGAGAAGGATGGCTCAACTGTGTGTATGAAAGGTATGTAAGTAAGTGGACTTGTGGGAAAGGTAGGTGAACAGTGTGGTGTACTGAAAGGTAAACAGAGGTGTGAGAAAGGTATACAGATATGGAGGAAAGGGAGGTAAACAGAGGTGTGAGAAAGGTAGACAGATGTGGTGTTACGGGAGGTAAACAGAGGTGTGAGAAAGGTAGGTCAGATGTGTTACGGGAGGTAAACAGAGGTGTGGGAAAGGTAGGACAGATGTGTTACGGGAGGTAAACAGAGGTGTGGGAAAGGTAAGACAGATGTGGTGTAAAGCCTTTTAAGGGAGGTAAACAGAGGTGTGAGAAAGTTATACAGATGTGGAGGAAAGGGAGGTAAACAGAGGTGTGAGAAAGGCAGGTCAGATGTTGTGTAAAGGGAGGTAAACAGGTGTGAGAAAGGTAGATGTGGAGGAAAGGGAGGTAAACAGAGGTGTGTCAAAGGGAGATGTGTGTGAGAAAGGTAGACGGATGTGGAGGAAAGAGAGGTAAACAGAGGTGTGAGAAAGCTAGACAGATGTTGAGGAAAGAGAGGTAAACAGGTGTGTGAGAAAGGTAGACAGATGTGGTTTAAGGGAGGTAAGCAAAGGTGTGAGAAAGGTAGATGGGTGTGGAGGAAGGAGAGGTAAACAGATGTGTGATAAAGGTAATCTGGTGGAAAGGGAGGTAAAGAGATGGTGAAAAGGTAAACAAATCTCTTGGAAAGGGACATAAATAGATAAGTAAAAGGCAGGTCAACAGATATAGAGAAAAGGGAGGTGAAGATGTGTGGGAAAGGTGAACAAATCTGGTAGAAAAGGAGGTTGATAGATGTGTTAACAAGCAGGTAAACAGATGTGTTAAAAGGGAGGTAAGCAGATGTGTGAGAAAGGTGAAGAGATGTGGTGGAAAGGGAGGTAAAGAGGCCTGTGGGGAAGGTCAGTTGACAGATGAATGGGAAAGATGGGTCAACAGATGTGTGGGAAAGGTAGGTAAAGAGATGCTTTGGAAAGCTGGTAAAACAGATGTGTGGAAAGGGAGATATGCAGATATGTGGGAGAGGCAGGTGTGTGGGAAATCTTGATTAAAATGGATTTGGGGAAGGTAGACAGATGAATGAGAAAAGTAGAAAAACTGATCTGTTGAAAATGTAATTTACAGGTGTGTGGGAATGTAGGTAAATAGATGAAATGAAGAGGAATAATTTTAAATGTGCACCCAAACACACAAAGCAGGAGTTTGTTAGTTGAGTGGTTCGCTTTTTTTTTTTTTTTTTTTTTTAAAAGATAGTTTTTAATTGCACCCATTATGAGTGACATTAATAAGATTTTCAAAACCATTTTTAATTGACATGTATGACTTTTGCATATGTTATTAGCATTACAATTTTTTTTTATGAATACATCTGAAGTTATTCATGTTATAGTTTCAGTTGATGAATGTGACATAATTCTTGAAGTTTGTGTCATTGAAATCTTGGCATCAGAATGTATTCTTCAATGAAATTCAGCTAATCTTAGAACTGAACAGATTGTGTCGCCTGAATTATCCCATGACAGCATAAATTATGCACAGGTCTTTCATTGTCAGCAGACATAATTCGGTATTAGCGGAACTCATTCAATATTAGCAGAATTCATTTGCTATTAGCAGAGATCATTCATTCATTGTCGGCAGAATTGAGTAGGAGGAATCAGCAAGTCTCAAAAACAAACAATCCAACAAACAAACAAACAGAGACAAGGATCACAGAAAGAATGTTGACTGGTGGTTGCCTGTTGTTTGTCAGTTACTTACTTCTGTGGAGCAAGCTGCCAAAGACACGGCATTGCTGGGAACTGATCGGTCACATTGGGTTTTGCAGCAGTTGGACACGGCATGAAATGTTCTGATTGGACATTGTTTCTTTGTGTTTATTGTCGTTAATAAGAGTGGTGGTGTTGTTGTTGTTAACTCTGTAAGCTTTGTTGTGGTGCACATCACAATTCCTTAATGATGTATTCCTCTGTCGCTGTGTGACCCGTGGCAAGGCGTGAAGCGTTCTGATTGGAGGCTGTGCGTTTGTGTTTGAACAGGGCATCCTGGGTTCGCTGGACACAGGCATGCAGGACTCGCTGAAAGAGGTGTACACCAAGTCGCTGAAGAAACTGGCCACCCAGAGCGACCCTGGCATCGAGGACATCGACGACACCGTCCTGCGCTAGCCCCATGTCAGGCAGACTGGGGTCAAACGGCTTCCCCTTGTGGGGGGAGACTGCCGACTGCCGCCTCTCCAGGACTGTTGCTTGGGGGAGGGGGGGTGGGAGGCAGGGTTGGTGAAGGTGAAAGTTGCAGGGTCAGGGCCAACAGTGCTGCCATCTGCTGGCTTGAGTAGGTTGATTTGACCAGCGACGTTCCAGGCACAGTGTGCAGTCTGTGGTGTATTTATTCCATTTTCTGTTGGCCCCTTCCATTGGACAGATAACTAGTGTTGTGTGATTAGTCTTTTTGTTTTTTATTCAGGTGTGAATTTAACCGAATTCTTCATATGTTGGTTTTCCTTCTCAGCTGATTCCTTGGTTTCTGTTGGGGAAGGGGGAGGGGATAGAGGAACGGTATTTTCCATGACTTGTGGCTTTCTGTTGGTCAAGCTCCAGGTGTTGGATGTGTCACCTGATCAAACAGAAACATTGGGATAATGAGGTCAAGATCTCTCATGGTCAAGCTCCAGGTGTTGGATGTGTCACCTGATCAAACAGAAACATTGGGATAATGAGGTCAAGATCTCTCATTCTCTACTAAGTGATCAGGGTTATGATGCGGTACCCCCACCCAACCCCCGGTCCCTGAAAAGGCCATAACAGGTTGGATTGAGGATGATACGTTGAATGATGTTGGTGTATGGTTTATCAGGTTGTGCGAGATCGGAGTGCTTTACGCGGCTTCATTTTTAAGTGATTGACAGACTGAGAGATACACCGTCTTGAATTCCTCCTCTGATTCGAGTGCACGTGAGCGTTTCAGTGGTACTCATTCATGGAACGAGTTTTGCAATTGTTTTTTGCCCAGTATTCAGTCAGGTTTGACCAGGTTCCAATTTGATGCCAGTTGCATTTCCCTGGGCTTTGTGTTTGGTTGGTGATGGATGCCAGGGGTTGGAATGTTTTTTGCTCTTTCAGTTGTTGGATTGTTTGTGCACAGGGTTCATGGTTCTAGTCTCCCAAAGGTGGCAGGTTTTGACTGGCTGCAGGTTATTCCCAGTGCTCGGTAACCCTATTTAGGCCTCATGTCTGACCCTTTTATCCTGCTCCTCCTTTTAACCGTCAGGGTCTGACCTGCGTTTTTTATTACCTTCTAACCCTGTTAGGGCCCACCTGTGTCCTTGATGTCCTCTTGTGGTCACTGCTGGCCCAGGATGGGTGTGCTGTGTACATCAAGAGTGCAGTCGGGGTCAGTGTGGACCAGTATTTCTGTTTCAAATATATCGTCAGATGGTCCTCATAGCTGCCAACTGCTATGAGATCACCGTAGTTTGCTACGCCAAGAGAATGCTTGCTACGACGCTACTATGATCATTAAATTGCTACGGCGAAACGAAAAAATTCGAAGATACTTTCGTTTTGTTTGGACAGCGCTAAGTAACGTCTCTATCGGTCTGTCGGAACTGCATTTCCGCTTTCGGTTTTACTGTAGCACGTAGATTTTTTTTTACAATTTGCCCTCTTCCTCTGCTTCATCTCTGTATAATAACATTTATAGATATACTAAGAGTACTGTAGCTTTAATGTGGTCCGTAAAACTGGTTATAGGCCTGATTTCTTTTTAGAACGCGTGCAAAATTAAGTTGCTACTGTCAAATTGGAAATGCTACTGTGAAAATTGTGAAATGCTACTGTAAGCCGCATGAGCAGGTTGGCAGCTCTGGGTCCTGGATGCCAGGGCTTTGTGGTTGCTGGAGAACTCGGACAATTGTAGGGAGATTGAAGCACAGGATTTCTCTACAGTCCATCAGTCCCTTGGCCGAGGATTGTTTTCCGTTTGAAAGAGAAAGTGTGACTTTTTTTCTTTAGTTCAGACAGCTTTCAACTGTTGCAGATGTTTTGTGTAGAGCTAACTGGTTGTCAGCACTATTGTAAAGGGAAAACAATCGTGATAAAGATTAGAACTGCGTGGATCATGCCTCATAGTTGTGGATATCGCGTTGCCAGTGGATGAGCTGCGGGGTGAAATAGGTCAGTTAATAAAAATCATGCGTGGGCCCTGGACCAACTAACCTTTTAACTACCAACTAATGTTTATATTTACACAAACATAAGTATATTATATAGCAAGACAATCATCTATATTAAACTGGAGAACTGTTTTTTGGTTAAAGATTAATACTTCCAGGTCCCAATTGTGCAAAAGTTCATGTAGAAAATTGTGCAAAAGTTCATGTAGAAAATTGGAGGTGTGTTGTATAATCTTAACATTCTGGCCATTCTCCAGCTGTCTGAAAACCTGGAATCCATTTCTGACATCAGTGCAGACTCCCCACGTCTTGGTTGTCTCGCACTTTCACAAGTTTGAAAGCTTTTGCGCACACAGCATACAGTCTTGCACAGCTTTCTGTACTGTAGGTGTTGATTTAGAGGCCCCTAAGCTGCTGAATTGTCCAGTCGTATTAAGTGGATTGCTCTCGTTGACTGCCACACGAACATGGGGGTTGGGGTGCGTGTGTGGAGCAAGAGGGTTTTTTTCAGTTTCAATTGAAGCACTCTGTTGATGGCATCCACTGTTGCTCACTCCACTATCCACCGAATGCCACATCTTAAGGCCCAAACCCTCTGAAATAATCTGTATAGGAAAGAAATGTAGGCTTCTCTGGGCCGGCGGATTGGGGAAGGGGAGGCCGAATGTGGATCAGAACTTAACTGGTAATGGCAGAACAGTAATTAGAAAATTAAAGGTCGACAGTGATGGTTGTGATGAGGCACTATTAAAGCCGTACTTAAGTGTCTACGGTTCAGTCTGGATTGACCTTGGTCATCCCCATCGGTTTAATTAAATCGGAAGTGTTCCACTAAAAAAAAAGTTCTCTCACTTTGATCTGTGAAGGAGCTGGAGTGTATTTCAAGGAAAAAATTAGTTCATGCTTTTAGGATTAGGAATTAAAGCCGTTTGGGGGAGAAAAAAAACAACCCTCTAGGATTACTTGCATTCATATTGAATAGGGACGGGGGAAGTGGACTGAAGTGTGTGTCGCTCGAGGTTCAAGCACTGGTTTTGTTAAGTTTTTGTTTTGTTATATTTTGTGTTACCCCTGGATCCTGAAAAACTATTAGCATTGTCTTTGAAATAGTCTATTTAATAGTATAGGATTATTGGATTACGTTCACTTCTGAAATAATTTGGATCTCGACCTATTTCAAACTATAAGAAGTGAAAGAATCAACGTCACAGGTAACTCGGTTATAAAAAGTATTATGAAGCTAGCTTGCTAGTGTGTGCGCGTGTGTGTAGACATGTAGTACTTTCAGTTATGATAAACATGCAGGTGAATGGTCACGATTTTAAAACTTTTAATTAAAGAAAACTAGCTTTAGCTTTTATTTTAGTCCAAAAGGATGGCTATGGAGAGCCAGAGTCCTAATTTTTTACAGCATCAGATTTATATGAAAGCAGGTTATCTGTGGAAAGATGTCCATTGTGCTGGTTGCACAGAGAAGTGTGAGCACATCATACATGGGGGTGGGGTTTCTTACTGTGTTTGGTGAACATGCAACTTGTGGCAGGAATCTGGCCTTGTTTTGTGTAATGGAATGACTGCGGAGCGTAATAAAGTGCAGTTGGTACTCAACTTTTTGTTGGCGTGTGTGTGTGTGTGTGTGTGTGCAAGTCTGTGTGCAGGTACAGCTTCAGGCTTCCACTAAATGCTTTACGAAGGGGGTCCGTTGAATCCTGTGTGGTGGCTTTTTTAAGGAGTCCTCGCGAGAGTTGAACAAATTGCAGTAGCCAGTGTCATACATTTGTGCAGAAAAGATCACAATGGATGACATTGTTTATCTACCTGTTGTACTTGCAGAGAAAATTTGTGAGATTTGTTCGGAATCTACCATCCTAAAAAAATAAATCCGTTTTTGTGAAAGATTAAATAGTAATTCTAAATCCAATAGGCAGAAAAATTTTCAGTCCAACTCTGATCTTCCTGGGTTTGTGTTTGAAATGTATGCTTATTTTCAGCTCTGGCATGGAAGGTTGGGGGAAGAGATGGCATGCACTTTGTATGACCAACACCCAGTTCAGATTTCTGTAACATTTGTCTTGAAATAACTTCTGTTGCTAGCAATAAGCTAACCATTTCATTACTACAAACTCTGTATGAACACAATTGCATGCTATGATCAGAGATGGATTTTTCCGCCGATTGGCGGATTTCCGTCTTTTTGATGGCCCCAGGGGTCGTTTTTGAGATCAGTGTAAATCCGTTGAGAAAATTTGGGGGGGGGGGGGGGGGGGGGGTGTGTGTGTGTAAGAGGTAGGTTTGTGATGAAGCTAATGTACGGCGAGAGGTCGATCGATATTGTGTTCTCAATTGATCCATTCGCAAATGGATGTTTCCGGTTTCTGCTTGGGCCGGTCGAGACTGCTGTCTTTGTTTTCATTCTGCGGTTGACCGAAACCATCAAAGCGGAAGTTGATGTTTGAGAACGCGGCAAACTGTTTGCGAATTTTTTTCCTGACGCCATTTTCTTTCGGTTTGACGAGAGTAGCGAAAACCAGAATGTTTCGTCAGATAGCAGAAAGAATGAAAGTTCTTGCGAAGCAAGTCGATGCTTCAGTTAAAAACAAATGGACTTGGAAGTGGTTGAGGAGGAAGTGAGCGCAAAAGTGATGCTGACCAGTTCCAAAGGCGCCGTCAGCCACAGTGTGATTCTCATACTGAAAGACTGCATGAGGAAAATCACCTATCCAGGACAAGCAGTCTGCACATGGTGTAATGACGCGATCAAGTATGGATCAAGTATGGCTCACGGGGCAAGTCAGCATTGATCAACCACGTTCTTGCTGAAAAGCACCTAGCAAGAGTGAAAGATCGTCTTACAAACGAGACTCTTGGATCGTTTGGAGCATCGGCGAGTCTACCCACCACCCCCACTCCCACCCCGTCTCTCTCTCTCTCTCTGTGTGAAGAGTAATGCTATTTGTTTTGTTGAAGTAATGATATTAATAATATTGCAGGTTATCTCCAGATAGATGTAATGCCCACAATCATCAAGCTGATTATTTTGCAATGAATGTTCTCTTTGAAAAAACAGGTTACATCAATGTCACAGTAGGACCTATACACAATTGTGTAGTCAATATTTTACGTAATAAATAGCATACAACAAACTATTTTAGTGAGAGAGAGATCAAAACAAAAAAATTGCAAGGGTGTTATTGACATTCTACAGACAAGCAAACAAAACATAAGTAAACAAACAGGATAGTACGGAAAAAGTCGTAGTAGTAGTAATAATAATAAGAATAATGATTTTTACCTATACCACCGCGTCACAAAAATCTTTTCTTTTCTGGTATAGATATCATGGGGGGGGAAAAATCAGTTACACACATTCATACAAACGAGCAGACCGGCAGATATGCATGCATACTTATACTCTGGTGACTAGATTTAGCAAGTGACATCATTAATGTTGAGGAGTATCAGAAGTGTGAAAGTGTTTTTTTTCTTATTGTAATAGAGATGGATCAAGTTGAAAAGAAAAAAAAACTGCTTGTGGGCACACAATTTGCACACTTTGAATATGATCCTTAGTCAACTCTCTCACTTATAATATTCTATAAAGGAATCAGAATCCTCCGTGGTATTTTGAAGGACAACTATAAGAAATTATTTGATTGGTGTTCAGGTAAACTTTTTTAATAAGTATTTTGAAGGATGGCTATTACTATTAGAAACTAAACTGCTCGCTGAAATGTGATGTGAAGGACAGTAATGAGAAACTGACTTGCAACTGCTGGAAAATTGTGCGACTATTAGCAACTGGAAAATCACCAATCCTGTATCAATGGTCTTCATGATTTCCTGACAGACATCAATGGCGAAGGTGAGAAAGTCTTTTTTTTTTGTAGGATCAAGGTTATTAATACTTTTGAATACTTTGGTGTCTCAGATGCTGATTTTTGCAGGTTAAATTCTAAAAAATCTTCAGCTTCAGGGGCGAAGCCCCCTGACCCCCACCAGGGGCCTTGCCCCTGGACCCCACCGGGGGCCGCTGAAGGCCCCCGGACCCCCGCCAATTTTTTTCCTCCCTTTTCACATTATGAGAATCCCATCTCTGTATGATGTACAAAGCTGGGGGAGACTGATAATGCACTGTCTGATCAAGACGCTAAACAAGAATCGACAGAACATTCAAGTTTTAATCCTCATACAGCCAGGAAAGCTTTTACAAATACACAAACATCATAAATTAAACTCATCTATATGTATGTACACAAAAGTCATGAAACAAAGGGTTATTTCAACATTTGTTGCAGTCACAAAAAGTACATAGTTTCTCAACCTACTGAAACATGTGTAAGTTCCACCTCGAATCAGATAAAGCCAATGTCGACAGGTGTATCCACCACTTAACGGTGCTCAACATCTAGCAGCCAGAACTTTTTTAATTTTTAAATGCCACTTTCTGATAACAGTACACTGAATTTACTCAGGAACTCGTTCTTGAGAATCTAAAACAAAAATTTGTCCATATTGGCAACGTTTTTAAATTTATTTCAATGCACTGCAATGAGTGCCGTTTTTTTCTATCTTTTTTTTTTACACTAGACCTCTGGACAATGAGCTGTCACTGACAGCATAAAATGCAGTCTCTATGGCGAGCAGCACGTGTGGTCTTCAAATGCTGATGCTTCCGACACTTGCTTTCCTTCACATCACTTCACTGAGAAATGAAGAAAAAAAAATCCACAAAAACACTATTAGAGGCATGGGGGAAAAAAAGTGACTTGAACTACATTATACACATACAATTTCACATCTATATCATGAGGTCATCTGAAAATCTTTGTGTCCAAAACATGTCTATTCTTGAAATCGATTTTGTGTATGTGTGTGAGTGTTACAGCGAGTGTACACATGCTTCCTCCCCCCCTTTTCTAAAATGTTCAAATCCAAAGAAAAATGTGTACAAGGCATTGCTCATGAGCAAGATCCGAGGTGGAAAGCGAGTTGCACATGGTCACCTAGGCTGAAGACGGCGCATTCTCTACCCCATGACAAACACAATCTCTGACCTTCAACACATAATGGTATCCTGGATCTATTGTTTTGTCATCACAGCCTGACCACAGGGTAGACAGCCACCAGATTGTCCACTGCAACAGATGCTTCACTCATCCCCTTTTCTAGATCTTTCCTGACACAGACTGGTGAGATGCATGAGATATCCATCATGGTACAAATTGATGAATAATTAAAACAGGCGCTGAAGATTTTGAAAGAATCCTACAATCGAAAAATCAACGAGAAAACAATTCAGTTTTTTTTTTTTCAAAAAGGAAAAAAGTGGCGGGGGGGGGGGGGGGGTGTTGAGTGGATTTTTGTTCATACATTTGCCAGAGAGAAAAAAACGTCCTGTGGGTTTCTTTCAGGTGAGCCCAGTGCATGCAGCGCTTGGAAAGAGGCTAGCACCCAGACCACCACTGAAGTGGACATCAACTTCCTGGGTAGACATACTGTGCCAGTCCACCGGGCCATGTGCCAACACTTCCCCAATGGCCCATCCTTTCCAACACCTGTAGACTGCAAACATTGGGAGTTCTAATGAACAAGCAAACTGTCCTTTTAGTCTGAAACTAAGATGATTATCTTTAGCACTGCAAAGAAAGCGTTCAAAATTATGGGTTATCTGCATTGTTTCCGACTACACCCTTTTTTCTTTTTTGACCCAACCTTTTCTCCCCCTCTAGAAACAAGAATGAGGTCACTATTGGGCATGGGTTGTAGTTGGCATGTTCTCAAACTTCAACCTTTTTTTCCTTCCGAGACTGAACCAAAAAAAAAAAAAAAAAAAAAAAAGTACTGCTACATCTAAACAAAAACAAAACTGAAAACACCATGTTTACGTTAAGAATGACAAAGTTTGGGGGGAAAAGCTATGAAAAACTCAACTTTGAAAAAAACCTTCATAATAACCAAATCACAAAACATGCAAAACTTAAAAGAAAAAAAAAGTCACTGATATGCTTAGTCATACAAAATGACATGAAAACAATGATCAACAACAGTACCATTTAGACATCTGATTGTTTCTCATGGCATGTGGGAACCAAATATTCATACCAATGATGGTGGAGGATGACCATCAATTGAAATTTTTTACATCAAATGAATGGGAGGAGCGAGGGGTGGGGGCATCTTCCAGACTTCCTGCAGGATTCACATCACCAGCAGGCACATGTACACCACAAGCAAGTCAGAACTTTGGGCAGAAGAAATCGGAGAGCAGAAGAAAAGATGGTGAGACAAGTCCCAGATTAACATACTTTCATAGTCGCTTGCATGCGCATTCGACAGATGGCTGACCACTCGCCGACTCCTCCATTCATACTTAGCTCTCTACCTCTTCTCACACCATTCTACTGTTGCTAGTCTCATGTACGCATGAATGTGAACTTTCAATCATCTTGCAATTCTGAGACATATTCACACTTTCATTAAAAATTCAATAGCACAACGAAACTTGACCAGCCAAGGCAGTACTTTTATCATGTATTACATGTCAATTTTGAAATATCCGTGGAAATAACGCGGAGAAAAATACAAAATGAATGAGCATCAGATTGAAATGGAGAGCTTTGAGGGGACAGCAGACGACAAGCTCTATCCTACATGAATTGTATGTGAGAACGTGTTTGCAGAGCAAATGAGCAAGTCCTCATGAAGACCAGCTCAGCACAAGCACCAGAATGTACATCCTAATGACATGCTTCAAGTGTGTGCACACACAACAGGCCTGCAGTGTTGAAACGGTGACCAGTGGAACATCTAGCTTGCCAACATACCGGACAATACCGAGGCCACGACAATGGACTGAATCATCCAAGTACATGACAGAAAGTCAACGACTCCTGAGCAGGACATCTCTTCCTCACTCTTTGATTTCTTATTGGTCATTGAGTAACCCTCACTTTACAAACACATTTCTCTCTCCCTCCCTCCTTTTTTTTGTTGTTGTTGTTACTTAAAAACTGCTCAACCAATCTGTTGCCATTAGAACTGCACCACAGAATTTCATGGAAATATCTGTGTATTGTGCAAAGCCTGCAGAAAAGTTTGCAAAGCTATGCAGAAAGACCACAGCTGAGCCTGTCATTCTAATGTAACATCATTTTCCTCGGGGAAAATGTATACAGTTCTGAAGACATTCTCATAATAAATGTCGAAGGATTTTTCTTTTTCACACGATGGCTATAAAAACAGGAAAAGGGAGAATCAGTATAACTTCCCCCCCCCCCCCCCCCCCCCTCGTATTACCTACTTTATGAAAAGGATAAACGCCACAATTCTTTCTTCACACCACGCCAGCATACAGAAAAAAAAATAGGTATTCATTATTTTTTTCAGACTGCCTGTATACAGAAGAAAAGTATAGACATCACCACAAAATTAGACGGAAGAGAAGAGAAAAATGAAACCAAACACCTGGATGCATTTCCAGTATATCTGAACATATGATGGGTGAAAGTCAGAACATAAGCTACTTTACAGCTGATCTTTCTTCTCTATTTTTTGTTTTTGTTTTGAGGACTTGAGTTGGGTGTACACACTAGCATCTTTGCTTGGGTGCAAACAACTTTTCTGACAGCTAGCAGAGCGGAGCTTGCTCTCTCTGTCAAAATCAAAGTAGAATTCTGCTGATCTGTTTGTCCTTTGTCAGACCATCTTCTAGTCGAAAAATAACAAAAGTCATCCTCCAGGCGCAAATCAAGAGATTGGTAAAAAAAAAAAAAAAAAAAAAAAGGGGGGGGGGGCATGATTGCTGTTCCTGGCTAGAAGATGTCTCTGACAGGGTATGTGTGAGGACGTTCACTTGTGTGCAGCTGCGAAGTCCTTGTGCAAACCTCCACCTCCATTCACCTGAGATCCTGAAAAAAGCCAATGCCACGCCAAAATCCATTTCTGCTCAGCACCATCATGGCTGCTCAGTCTTTGCTGGCGAAGGATTGTTGTGGTGACAGTAGCGAATCCGTCGTGTTTCCCGGTAGGTCAACATACGTAGTCATTGTTGGCTCATATTGTGGGCATCGACAACACCATCAAAGTCCAGCACAAAACACAGCCTTAAAGACTATACAAAAATAGAAAGGACTCATTGCTTTGTGACAAAGTGTGTACAAGAAAGTAAAAGTCATAGATGATATAAACATTTTTTTGCAAGCCATTTCATGTTGGACTGATGGGGTGAGGGAAAGAACCTGAAATACCTTGGTTAATAAAAAGCTGGAAGGTTATGACTCATTATTTGTGAACACTACATGTGTACATCTTCAAGACAGAATGCAAATGTAGTGACTAAACTATTATTAACTAATTCATATTTGCATACAAAACTGATCATTGAAGATCATCTGTAACAGCAGAGAATACCAAGTTTGTACAAATCAGTTCTTTCTCTTCCATATTTAGTTTTTTTCAAAGACCATCTATCTACCAGATGTGCAGCGATTAAAGCAAGAAGCCCCCCGCTGACTGCGATTTCCTGTTTCCTTTTGATACCAAAGCAGTATATCATTTGTCAGTGCGAGCAGAAGAAAATAAAACTACTGTGATTATCTTGCACTTTTTTGTTGACGTGAGGAGAAACGCTACACCTGAAACAATGGTAGAATGGGATGAATGTGAATGGGTTAGTAGCACTGGATGAGAGAATGATTATATCACTGCATCACTTGTAAACATGCTGTTGAATTGAAAGCACTGGTGGGTAATCCTTTTTTTAAAATTTTTTTTTCAACTTTTCTTTTTTAAGGTATATATTGTAAATGTTCCCCTCTATTTTGAGTAAGAGGCAACGTCTTCAAGGCTCACGTGTGACCACACTGCCAGTTAGCTGCTCCTTTTTTTTTCTTTTTCTTTTTTCCTGTTCAAATCACCATTACTATAACTGCCTGGATTGAATCATTCAAATGTGTTGTCTCATTTGACAATTTCAGACATTGACAAGTATGGAGAAAAAAAAAAAAGAATGGACCGTCGGCATTCTGTAACACAAAAACAACTGAAAATAGGAGAAAACCAGCCAGGCCTCCGCCAAGCTTCAATGGATCTTGAATCCATCCTTGGATCTAGATGGCTACAAAAATGTGATGGATTCATGCTTTGCTGGACTGTATCTCCCTGACAAGTTTGGTTTAAAAATAAAAAATTGGTTCTGTAACATTTGTATCGTGTTGTTGACAAACCAACAGACATGAAACGACAACCTCTTCACATAAATGAAAAAAAAAACCTGTTGCAAGGCAACTGATATTGTCAGTACCTAAGGACAGGTCAATCCAGTTTTGACCAGCGTTTTCAGCCAAGTGGCGTCTGTGGTGACGCGTTCCTTAGATCACTAGACATGGCATGGAACACCTGAACTTCATGAAACCTCTCTGGCACCACAGTACAAAAATCACTCCTATTCTTCTGAGTCATTAAAACCTTTGCCAAGAAAGCCATGTTGTCACCTGTGTCTGTTGGTAGGGTCCATTATCAGGATTAGACATTTACTGAACCCGTTTCACCCAAACTCTTGTCAAAAGATGGAATACAGCTTACAGCTGAACCCACTAATCTGGGGCTATCTAGATCAAACAGTGAATCCACAATTGTTATTTCTGAGTCATACAAAACACTTGAACCTTACAATTGTGTTGTGTACATCAGAATCACAGTACGACGTTATGGTGAAACCAACCAAAAGTGGGAGCAAGCTCTTAATGACCACACATGCACGCCGACATCACATGTGTACCGGTTAGCCAGCCCTCAACCTGGTAAACTGACGGTGAAGTCCTAATGATGTGACATCTTTTTTTCTTTTCTTTTTCTTTCCCTCAAAAGACTGTAGGTAAAGGTCTGGTCTCCCGACGGCTTTTCTTTGCATCATTCTTACACAATAACCCAGCCAATCCTACAGATCCTTTTTAGGACTGTATGCACAGTAATCTTAGTTCCAAATAAAAAAATTAACAAAATCTTTTTTCTTGAAGTAGATTCAAGAGTTATTTCGAATTACCAACACATCTGAGTACCAAAAAGGCTAACAACAGATGATTAACATGAACATTTGACACGTGAGCCCAAAAGAACTTTTTTCAGCTGCTCTCTTAAACATATTCAGTTTATCGTTACACATCCCACATTTTCCTCTCTCTCTCTTTCTCCACTTCTGAAGTCTTTCAAAGGAAAAATGAAGGCAACGTCTCTGACTCAGGGGAAAAAAAAGTTGGATTTGAAACTGAAAAATCCACCGAAGAAAAAAAAAAAGTCATTCAAACATCATGCATCAAGCGCCAAAAGCTGGCTTTAGCTCTCCAGCCTGAACAAAATGACCTTTCAACATGAAAGGTCAGCACATGACCTTGACGTGCATGATGAATGAGCAACAGAGGAGGGTGAGGGCCGATGGAGCAACCAGTCCAGTGAGTTGCCCTGAAGACCAGGGGCACAACGGCAGTCCGACAGTCCCAAGAAGCCAGGTTGGGCCCTCCGAGGACACAGTGGATGAGTGAAGCTGGATGTGATGAGCGAAAAGCGAGGACAGCTGCTGCTGATGGTCCCACACACACTCACACACTCCGCCTGACCGGCCGGCCAGCCAGCCAGCCAGCCCGGCCCACTCCTACATGGCATCCAGGACACAGAGCATGTGAACCACTGGCGGGTGGAAGGGGCAAGTCAAAGGGTGGAAGGGAGGGTGGGGGGTGAATGCCCCTCACTCCCACCCATTGTCCTTGATCATGTGGGCCAGCTCGATGATGTACTTGCCTTCTTTGTACTTCTGGCTGGACTCGAATGCATGCTCCTGCAAGCACACACCAATGGCACCATGTACTGAAATCTACATAAACATGAGAGTGGTAATAAACAGGAAACATACATAAATGGTCTGACATAAAAAACGACAAAAGTGAAACTCTGTGTTGAATGATGAGATGATTCAGGCAGCCAACCTAAGTAAAACTGGGGCACACCCCCCACCCCCTGTTTTCCCAGCAACATTTTCTTTTTGGGAAAAAAAGCTATGCCATCTGGCCCATTCTTGATCGTCAATTTCAATCGTCGGCAAAATGAACCAGATCCCTTTTACTACAATTTTTTTTCTTTTATAACACTCAGGGTGTCCGCATCAACTTGTGGTGGATCACAATCAAACTGTGCCCAATTTTTGGCACCTTTATCTTCACCAGGTCAATCTGGTGTCAGATTTTCAAGACCAAATCATTCAAATTCATCTTCACAACCAAAATCGAACATTTACTTCCATGATTTCTTTGTGTCTGGAAAGACAGCATGTCAGTGCATGGCCATCTTTGACAGTCTGAACTGAAAACCGTGCGTTGCGGGTGTCCCGACTGTGCCCATGTTTTAGCACTGAAATCATCCCAACATGGAATGGGACCTGCAAGGTCACCTTTGCCTCTGAAAATCAAACTTTATTTTCATCATCCTTGGAAAGGAAAGGCATGGTCGGTCACCACTCGTCTGAACAAAACCCAAGCGTCAATTCACATCAAACTGAAGCCGAAATTCAGGCTTAGATCCATGAAAACAAAATAGAAAGATGTTCACTGCTGATTACAATGTCCATCTAGGCATAGAACTGGCATGTTAAGCCTGCTTGGAGAGAATTCCTTGTTATTCTATTTTGGGCATTCACATTTTCTTCCTGGAACATTCCAGAAATGGCTTTTTGCTCTGAAGGGTGGAGGCTTTCTCCAAGACTTCAACAGCTCTTTTTTCAGCTGACAATTTGGGGCAGGACGGAGTAGGACATTTGTGTTTCCAATGGTGGAATTACACAGAGCCATGGAGGGTTTCAATCCCTAATATATGGGCAGACAGACAGATGTTCATGTGGCATTACTTTTTACATCACCTACACATAAATTCTGGTTTACGAAATACTCATGTACTGAGCAGTTTACATCAATGTTTTGGGATCAAGAAGAGATACTGAAGAACAAACAACCGAACAAACTGACCAGAACTAGCTAACTACAATAACATGAAGCGGTACTTGGACCTAGCAAAACTGTCCTGTCAAAAATTGCCGTCTGTTTCATCCAAAAGACTCGGAAAAAACAGTTATAATAATAATAATAATAATAATAATGGGGATTTATATAGCGCCTTCCACGGCACAAGGCGCTTTACAAAGGCAGAAAAAATGCAATTGCTAAATGTAAAGAAAATGCATTGAAAAAAAACGGCTCAGAAATGAAAAACAAAGGCTCTCTCTCATTCTCTCCCACGCGCACACACACTCTCACGCACAGACACACAATACACAACAGCCGCAACAAGCACAAACTACTAAGCAATCCACAAAATAACAAAAGTCAATCAACTATCTGGTAATGACTGTCTTCTTAGTATTGTTTGAAAAGGTAGGTTTTCAGGGAGGTTTTGAAGGAAGAAAAGGTTTGAGAATGTCTTAAGTCATAGGGGAGTTTATTCCAGAGTTTGGGAGCTGCGTATGAGAAAGCTCGTTTGCCATGCTGTTTACGATGGGGGCGGTAACTGGGAAAGCGGAAGGTCCTAGTGTCGGTGGAGGAGCGGAGCGTACGTGATGGGACATATACTTGAAGGAGTTCGGATAGATAGGCAGGGGCATCGCCAGTGAAAATCTTGAAGCAGAGACAACAACATTTGTATTTAATTCTTTCTTCAACGGGGAGCCAGTGCAACTTTTTCAGGAGAGGGCTGCAGGGTTGGGTCCTAGGAGATTTGCAAATGAGACGGGCTGCAGAGTTCTGTACACATTGGAGGGGTTGGATGACAGTTGAGGGACAGCCAAGGAGAACACAGTTGCAGTAATCTAGCCTTGAAAGGATGTATGATGAAACGAGTTTTTGTGGCGTCTTCAGTGAGATAGGGTCGAATAGCAGCAATTCGTTTAAGTTCCATGTAGGCTAACTGACAAGTTTTTGTGACATGCTGTTTCATCGAGAGGTCACTATCAAGGAGAACACCAAGGTCACGAACAGTGTTTGAAAATTCAATAGTGCTGGAACCTAATGTCAAAGAAGAAGGGAGCGGATCAGGGCCATGATGTGACCGCTTTAAAAAACAGTTGGGGGTAATCTACAGGAGATGGATGCAATGTGAGATAGGGAGTAGGGAGACAGACAGGAGAATCGTAGAGAAGACAAGACAAGCCAAAGTCACGTACATATTTCCAACCCAGCGTGGTCTTGCAGCACTCGCAGTATATGTCAGCCACAGCGTGCAGCCCCGTCAGCAAGACTCGCTCCTCTGCAGGGCCACAGCCCACATTCACACTGCAAGCAGCACACAGTCAATGTCAACACAGTGCCAAGCATCCAGCCACTGCACATACAGCAAGGTTCAGACAGACAACACAAGGCCAGGTCATCAATATTGTTCATCCAGCTTACTGCACTTACAATAAGGTTCAGACAGACAACACAAGGCCAGGTCATCAATATTGTTCATCCAGCCACTGCACTTACAGCAAGGTTCAGACAGACAACACAAGGCCAGGAAATGTGTTCACAGCCCACTGAATGTCTTTTAGAAGCCTAATTACTGTCACATACGATTCATTTTCTTCAGGCTAGATGAACTAAAGTATTGTTGTTGTTGTTTTTAATTACAGGAGGAAAAAAACACATGGATTTTTTCAGCAAGTAAGAATGACGCCAAATTATGCATGTTTCAGGGAAAATGACAAGCTTGTCACTGATCTATATATTAATCAGCTGGTGGTGTATTGATTGGTCATTTGGGGTTAAACATCTCTATTACATCTCCATTACTCAGAAGGGAACAATTCTGAAACAATACTTTATCATTCCAACATGCAGCATTTAGCTCTCTCCCCCCTTATTCCCTTGTTATAACTCCAGGTTTACCGAGAGTAAAACTTTTGATTTAAGACCGTTTTTAATCCTACCATTACACGAGTCACATCGTCTTTTGGACTGATCAGTAAACATGACTCCAGTTTGTATGCCATTCATTTTTATGTAATCCATCCTACCTGCACATGATGGTTTTTACTTCAAAAGGTGGAATGGGACTTTATGTGCGTGCAAAACTTTTCAGGTATGCCTTCATGCACACCACCTTGGTTACAGACAGTTCATATTCTCAGCCAAAGAACTCAGGGGTGTTTGGTGTCAGCACACATGTTAGTTCTGAAAAGAAAGCCTCTTCTTCCCACCCTGCTTTCACCAGTGGGAACTGAACCCTGGACTTTGGAACGGGTCTGACACCTTACTCTCTGGGCCTACCAGGCCCCCCACGGCAGTCACCTGACTTGCATCACGCTCTGGACATAGGGTATAAATCTGATATGGTGCAGTGTAGGATACCAAGCACAATCAACAATGCACTGTCATTAAAACTATGAATGAGAAAAAAGAGCAACTTACACAGAATTGAACAAGTAGGCACGTCCCTGACTGCCTTGGAATGACTGTAATCAGAACAAAGAGTTCATTAAAGATACCATTTTACTATCACTATCAAAGTATAAACACACACACACACAGGAAGAATGCATTAAAGTACAGTTTGATAGCATTCTGCTTCATAACTGTGACGGTTATATAAGCTGCTTTCATCCATCCGGCAAACCGACACCATCCATTCAGATGCAAGATAAAACATGTATAATTCAGAATGTATGTTTTCTCTAAATTTTCCATGCCAACACTTGTCAAAACATCGATCATTTACAACTTGACATCTCATCTCACCTTATTTTTATATTCAATATTTCATGTTTTCCTACACAAGCATGTTGAGTCATCCTTTTTTGCCACCTGATCTACACAAAAACCGAACACCAACCTGTTTTCCCTTGCAGCTGCTTCAAGCCAACGCTACCACAAACCGGAGTTCTTGAAGCGAGCAAGAGCTGACACCACCACTCAGGCTGATAAGATAAGCCCTCCACTAATCATGTTTACTCCTCTCATTGGTGTCAACAGCTTCTGTGACCCCTTTCCACCCCTACAGGACTACAGTCAAAACATGACTGTGACAGCGTGACCCAAACTGACCTACCTGTACCTACAGCCACCTATCACCACATACTGCTCCCTGGACAACCACACTTCATCATCTTATTTCAAGCAAGACCTGGTCAGGATACCTTTTATCTGGCGCTCACAACTGATAACCTCTAATTCTAACAATGTCAAACAGGTCACCTGATTACTGGCCAGTAAATATAGGGGACAGTTAGGACACAGCACTGCTTTGCTGAGGATTAAAATCTGGTTTGATGACAGATAAAGAACTGCATCAGCTGATCTGGTCAACCATATACAGACTTGCTGCCATGACCAGTAAGCAAGCACACTGCCCCACCACACATGGGACAACTAGTACTACTAAATGGTGAATTGAGCTCTACCTCTGCAGTCAATGATAATCAACATTAGATCCACAATGCAATCTCTAAAGACTGTTCAACAAGATAAGACTGCAATCATAGGCTGAATTTGTGAATACACACACTTTCTCTTTCGTATACAAAACAATGTATTCTGCTCATCCATGTTCAAATCCAAATTCCTTCGACAAATGTATGTTGGCTAACAGCTTGCTTTTTTGTCTCTTCTTCTTCACTCATCCCTAATTCTTATCTTTAGGAAGAATTCCATTCGCGTACCTCGCCTTGCTGCTCTGTGTCAACTTGTCTGAAGTCAAGTAAGTACTTTCTCTCCTCTTCTTTTACAAGTTTTGTTCCTTAAAAAATCCGAAGTGTACATAAACTTATGAAATCTACTGCTCTTTTGACACTGAACACAAATTTGTTGTGTTCACTTATAGGCCCGGTGAAGTAACTGGCAGAATCATGCTACGAATTCTTTTTTCTTTGTAGTTACAAAAACAGTTGAAAACACACTTGACTCAATGATACATTTTAAAAGACACACACACACAAGCTCGCCTATGAATTTTTTTCCCACAAAGTGGTGAAGTAAACCAAACTGGATTTTCCGTTTTCATTTACATTCAACCATACACAAGAAGAATCAATCAGCTAACATCCCATTGTGATCCACATGACCAGAATGGCTAAAGGAGCTCATACAGTTGCAGACGGACTTAAACACTGTCACAACACCACAAGACAATCTGGTACATTTGTCTCCACTGTACTGTCCAAAATATTCTACACTTCGTATTCTGACTGTAATTCAGACATGACAGGTCACAGCACACACAAAAAGGGACAGTTTAACTATCCAGTTTGATCCCGCCAGTGTGGTGCCATTATGTGGAGATCAGAGAGTACCAAGGCCACCATCCTGCACTGGCCTTGCAAACTGGTTCTGCAGCCCCTCTCCCTTCACCCCCTCCTGTCCCACCCCCCTCTCTTTTGTTTTGCATTTTCAGGGCTCTTTCCTTTGAAAGAATTCAATATTACAGGACTCCCCTTGCAGTCACATTCATCTGTCCTTACAATTCAAAGCAATCAAGAATGCAGCACTCAGAGAATGAATATGTCACTTTCTGATGTATAGATCTCCAAGTTCTAACTTCCATGTCACTAGTCTCACAACTGCTCAACCATCTCAACAGCCCTCTGCTTCATCTAAGTACTTGTGAGAAATATTCATTACATGACCAGGAAATAGAGGCCCAATTCCTATTAAAAGAAGATTTCATTTAAAGAAAAGAAGAGAAAGAAGAAAATCAAACTGATCAGAAATTCTTCTTGCATCTGAGGAATACACACCATTAATTTGCATGATATGTCAATCCTTGCACACCCTTGACAATTTGCATAATATATAAATCTACTTCCTGCAATCTAGACTGAATTAACAAGGCCCGAGGACTTTTCTGCTCCTATCCTTTTTCCCTGCCCGTTGCTGAAAATTTAACTGACTTGCATGCTAAATTAAGCTCAGTGAGAATTCACTTGTGCACGAAAAAAGGTCTGCCATTCTGAAAATAGAGCAGATCCTAACCGCAGAGGCACACAAGACAAACGGAGTGGTGTTTGTTTACAGCAGGTAGCTGTTTGACAAAACTGTGTGTTGGACCCACAATACTGTTAGCCAACCTGGAATAATGTTGTACAACAATGCTGACAGTCCATCAGCCCCCAAAAGCTTCTCATGTTACCCAGCACTGAACAAACCTTGACATGGCTTTACTTGAGTTGCAGGAGAGGTCTGTTATATGGTTTCACCAGAAAAATAAAGCCATATATTAGCCCCCCCCCCCTTTTTTTTTTTCTTTCTTCTCTCATTTAGACTATCAAAATCCATTGAACTACCATCTTTCAAGCATGCTTTCCGCTGCTGACCTTGGAAATGAGCTCATCGTGGTTGGCCAGGTGGGCCCTGCAGTGCACGCAGCTATAGGTGCGGTGGCACTTGGTGGGCAGGTAGGCTTGAAATGTCTTCACCATGTTGGCCGAACTGGACAGACATCGAATGGACTGGCGGGGAAGGCGGAGGTTCAGGAGGGGGCCAAACAAGCACACAAATGAACAACCCGTCTTGGCTGCTGGCTAGATCCGAACTGTGTCAGAGCCAAGGATGGGCAAGAGGTTTGGAGGTGGCGGGCCGCCGCGTCGTCAATAGGCTATGCTCTCTGCAAGGCAACAGAAACATCAAGTGAATTTTGGGAAAAGATTCCACTTTGATGGGGAATGATAGGTAATGAGTATTGATTTAACATGACTCTAATGTATGAGTGGGCAAGAGAAGAACTTAAAAAATGACTAGTTCTTACTGTTTTTAAATTTGAAGTTCACCAAAATGACATTACTCATCAACAAACATTCAAGACTGTTTGAAATCAGAATCACTAATTTTAAACTGAAGTAAACACTGAAACTAACCAGTCTATGCAATCAGAAAAAACAGAACCTCAACTGAACAATACATAACTGTAGCTAAGTGATGAAGTCAGTTCAGCAGCATTTAAAACCTTTTTTCTCATTTTTCTAGATCTTGAAACACTCCAGCCTGTGGATTTTAAATGAAGATGATTTTTTTTTCCCAAGAATCATCACTCAATGATTATTTATTTCAAACCGTAACATTATGACATAAAATATTGTATTTTAATCCTTAAAAGCATGACTGGAATGTTTTTGTACCCCGAGGCTACTGCAAGTGCAAGATAAATTTAACCCACACTTTCAATTTTTGGGGATAAAGTGTATGTGAAACAGGGAGGTGATGTGGTACATCTTCCCAGTTCTGCTGTCATAAAATCCATGCTTACTGACCAACCTCACGTTCTTATATTGAATCATTCATACAAATCAAATGACTACGTCAAATCAACTATTGAAAGATTAAACACAAACATGATATAACAACAAAACTAAAATACTCAATGGAGTTAACTCTGAAAGACCCCCCCCCCCCCCCTTTTTTTTTTCCCAAGTCCTCTCTAAGTCTCAGATGACACATCTATTAATTTATAAACTAAGTAAGATAAGATAATGTTGCTTATAGCCCAGCAAAGGGCCACATCAGGGCTGTTATAAACAAAGTAACATCTCTCTTATGCATACCCAATGCAAATCAGAAACAAAGAACAGACTGAGCAGACTTCACCTCCATCTAAAAATAGAACTTCACTCAGTATGGCCTGACCCTGAACCATGATATCAGCAGCACTCATCCAGTCATCCACATAAACAACAACACCACACGTTTTTGGAAAACCAATCATGACTGATTACAAAGGTACTAAGGAGAGCACAGATTTCTGCCATGTTTGAACACCTACTTCATGATGTAAATTTCTGGTGTCAATTGTGGTTCAAGTCCCTGAATATGATGTGAAACCACACAAACTTTCATGAACACTCAACAATTGGAAATATGATTAATTAGTAAATAACTAAGTAAGTTCTGTTATCACCATTATAAAAGATTTCTCTATCAGTATGGTACTCACATTGTGTTGATATAATATACAACACAGGCAGGCAGACACACACACAGTCACAAGCACACAGACTGACCGACAATGAGACAGATATACCGTAAAAGAAACAGAGCGAGCAGGCAAGCAAGAGAGTATGATGAAGATAATGATCAAGGGTAACAGATAAGTAAATACATCATGTTGTTTTTTATCCATCCGGCCAATGTCCTGATGAGGAATTAAATGTGACTAGTACACCAAGAAGACAAAGAGCATGAGAATGAATGCCAGAGTCCAAGACAACATCAAACTGAACGGAGACGAAATTGAGGAAGTTAGCGACTTCACTTATCTTGGATCCAAGATGTCTAATACAGGGGATGGGGAGGTGG
Organism: Conus ventricosus; assembly: GCA_018398815.1. NCBI lineage: Eukaryota > Metazoa > Mollusca > Gastropoda > Neogastropoda > Conidae > Conus > Conus ventricosus. Next base: position 46,710,621 of record CM031621.1, on the reverse strand, counting down.
AGATCCGGGCTCGACTTGCAAAAGCCAGCCAGGCCTTTGCCTCACTCAGGAGCACATGGAAGGCAGGAAATATCCGCCTGAAGACCAAGTTACGAATCTTCAAATCAAATGTAATAAGCACCCTTCTTTATGGATCAGAATCATGGAAGATGACCAAAACCATCAGCAACAAACTAGATGTCTTCCAAAACAGATGCCTCAGACGCATTCTACGCATCTATTGGCCGAATACCATCACCAATGAAGAACTCCACCAAAGAGCAGAAACTGAACCCATCTCAACGCAAGTAAAACGAAGGCGTTGGCGATGGATAGGCCATGTGCTCCGCCAGCAGACAACAGCCATTTCCAGAATCGCCCTACGATGGACTCCTGATGGCCGAAGAAGAAGAGGACGCCCCAAGGAAACTTGGAGGAGAACAGTGGAGAGGGAGATGAAGGAAAATGGTTGGACATGGGGCCGTCTGAAACGTGTTTCAGCCGACCGACATCAGTGGCGGGCTCTGGTCGAGGCCTTATGTGCTACCAGCACAAAGAGGACTAGATAGATAGATAGTAACTAACAAGCAACTAACTTTAAGCAACACACATATCTTTAAAAATACATTTAAACATGTAGCCTAGATTAGTTGTCTCTTCAACACTGATTGATGCACAGATGAATTTAATGAAAGAAAAAAACACTGAAATAAGTGATAATAAATGTACTGGTGTAAAACACGCACACACACAAACTGTGAAGTGATCTTCCTCTTGGTAATCAAAGGAACAAGAGAGAGAGAGAGAGAGAGAGAGAGAGAGAGAGAGAGAGAGACAGACAGACAGAGAGCAAGGTCTTTATAAATTTTTAATTTCATTGGTATACTACCCACATCTACCGCTATCAATGAACAAAACATCTAAAGCTATTAATGAACTAAACAACAAAACATAGACAACAGCAGTATGCATGAGAGAGAGAGAGAGAGGGAGGGAGAGAGGGAGGGAGGGAGGGAGAGAGATGAAATATGCTGCACAAAACGACTCTGAAGAAAGCAAAGTGTTCATTGATTCATCTCAATGTATGATATGCTTCTTTCTCTGACCTGAAGAAAGGTCAAGGAAATCTGCTCCGCGCATGATTTTTGTTTTTAAATGACCTAAAACAACGGTTGAACTGCTGGTTCTCCAGCTGGTGTCTAGCGCTTGTGTACGTGAGCGACCTCGATTTTAGATCAAGTTGGTTGCACGTTGCACCCTGTGGCTGGGAAAACGTGCGTACACTCAGCAACAATAATCTGCTCGCCTCAAACAACTGCCATGTCTTCTCGCCAACCTTGTTCCAAAAATAGCGATTGTGTCGGTTGGTAGTCTAGTCTACCACTTGCATGATCTAGAACGTGACGAGTCTGACGGAAGTTGGCATTCTGTCAACTATTTAAAAGTCCAAAGAAAGATGTCAAAAACATTACCGACAGATATCTTTACAAAGCTGACCCATGCAGTACGGATAAAATAGGGCGATTCACGATAGTTAATGCAGACAACTACTGACTGATCTCGTCTGCCAGATGGCAGTCGACGCTCAATGTTTTCAAAACAAAGGAAACTGGCAATCTAGACGAGGAAGAACTTCGAACTGGGCGAGCTGCAATTTACAAATCCATCAAATACAGCCTTGGATTCATTAAGAAAAAATATCGATCTCAACGAAGATTATGCGTTTTTCTGCCTTGAAAAGCTTAAAAGCAGAAGGTGCGGAGGGCGAGAGATGAATGAATGCGAGATGAGATGACATGAGCGAGTCAGTCACGGCCCGAAATGTCAACAGACTTTTCACGAAAACCATGAGCTGTCGGGCCATGTTAAACGTTTTCTTCGCACGTGCATAAATTCAAACAAAATGCAAACCTTATTTGATACATCTGTTTTCACATGGAAAAGCAAAAAGCACTGCATTCACGACGTCTGAAAGCTGTTTTGAACAAAACAAAATGGCAATCGCCATTTGCAAGCAGACGACACATGGGCTTGCGCCAAAACTGGAAAACGTTTCTGCAGTAGATCTGCAACCCCCCACGAAACTTACTTCCAAACGCTTCATCTGGCGGGAATCAAAACCCACAACGTGCAGTTCAGTCTAACGCATCAAAAACGTGAATTCAAACCAGCACAATGCGCAATCAGAACTGACCGTGGAGTCGTTGAATCGCAACTGAAAGCGCGGAATCGTCTGTTTATCTTTTGCTTGGCCTATTGCGGGCGGATGATGACGACATGTCACGTGATCCACGGGGTCGCGCAGCAACATAAACATCACACACACGGTCTCGAGCCGCGCGCGCTGGCTCGCGGCGCGTGCGAAGTGAACGGTGGCAAAAAAATCAACACAAAGAAGCTGACAAGCGCTTTCGTTGGCAACGACAATGTTGCTGCTGCAGCCGAATGGCAGGGAAAGTGCGCGCCTGTTTCCTGTTGGTCCGGTCTCCACCCTCCCCCCCCTCCCACCTCCCTTCCCTCATAGTCCTACTTTCTTTGTGCTTCGTTTTCTTCTTTGTTGTCAGTGTTCCCAATTTAGGTCAGACATCTTCTTTGTTCAGACGCGCGCGCTTGTGTGTGTGTGTGTGTGTGTGTGAGAGAGGAGAGAGAGAGAGAGAGAGAGAGAGAGAGAGACACACACACACACAGAGGAGGAGGAGAATTCTAGAAGACAAACTCGACAAGAAGCTAAGAATATGCCCACTAACAAGCTCAAAATAAGACGCTGATAAAGACAAGACAAACTCAGAGAAGCTTATTGTTCCAAGGAGTTATGGCTGGATTGTCCCAGTTCTTCCGTCAACATTAACTCAGAGTACCTACAACACAAAACATTGTCAATGGCCGGTGTAGACACCGGGAAAGGTGGGGGTGGGGGTGGAGGGGCAGGGGGATCATTAGCGCCCCCTCTCCCCCACCGCTTAGATATTTGGGGGAGGAGGGCAAATACCTTCTGCTCTCTCCCCCTCCCCTCCCCCAAACATTTGAAGCAAAAAAAAAAAAAAATCATGCCAGGACAGCACGCTATGGTGCGTTCGCCTTGGCTAACATCAGCTTTAAAAGTTTGAAAAATTTGGAAAAATGAAATGAGACCACCACCACCCCCTCAGTCCCGCTTAAAAAAAAAAAAAAAAAAAAAGTATGCCCCTGCCCTTCCCGCCCCGTCGAAGTTTTGAAAATTTGGAAGATAAGGTTCCACCCCAACCCAACTTTTTGGAAGATAAGGTTCCACCCCAACCAACTTTTATTATTATTATTTCTTAAAAAGGAAAAAAAAAACTTAGGACTTCCAGTAGGCCTACCTCAATTTGTTACGTTCAGAGATGGGGTATCTCATCTATCCACCCATCAACCCACCGCCCGCCCCGCTCCCCATCTCCGGCATTCGAATGTTCCTTTTGCTCGCTGGAGTCAGGTCTCCGATCTGAATCTGCACCACCCAGTATAGTGAAGTCTGACAAAGTTCAATGGATGCAGGTACCGACCGCTACGTCTGTCTAACAAACCTATGATGTGTTTGAGACCCACCCGAGTCGATGCAATATCTTGGGCGAATAGGTGAAGAAGAATTTGGGGGAGGGGGGGGGGAGGGGCTAGAAAAATAACCGCTATCTTGTGATGCTAACCGAAGTTAGAGAGAGAGAGAGAGAGAGAGAGAGAGAGAGAGAGAGAGAGAGAGAGAAACGGAAAAAAAGAAAAAACCCTGGATCGGCCCTTTAGTAGTTTGTCCTTGGGCCAGGCTGCTTTTAATTAAATCCGTTGCACCAAGTTTCGTTAAACTGGGTTTTCCGATTGGCTGGTGACTAATGTGGCTGACGTAAGCTTATGAGTAGACCGCAGATGAAAATGTGACGTCCTAGACAACAGGACTCAGTAGTGAAACGAAGACAACAGGAATAGGCCTTTATCTCCATGAACATTAACGTATGAGGAATACTAAGTGTTATCTTTTCACTTAACTAGATGGAAAAAGTTCTAGTTGCAAAGTGAGACGACTGCAGGCGGAAGTCTACACAAATATTAAATAAATGTTAGCCAACCGCCAAGAGAAACGTGGACAAACGAGCACCGTCTTATTTGTTTGTGTCTTGCCTGAAGAAGACCTAAGAGGTCGAAACGCGTCGTGTTTTGTCTTGTGACTCGTTTGTCCACGTTTCTCTTGGCTGTTCGCTAACATTTAATTAAGATTTGTTTAGATGGAGAAAGAAACGTTCAAATGGAATATTTTGAAAGCAAGCATTCTCGCACAACGTACTCTGATGCACTACCAATCACAAGTCAGGGTCACACACGCGCGCGCGCGCACAGAGAGAGAGAGAGAGAGAGAGAGAGAGAGAGAGAGAGAGAGAGAGAGAGAGAGAGTCTGACAGAGAGAGGGGGGAGGGGAGATGTGAGAGATGCAGAGAGAAGGATAGAGGGATATTAAAGAGCTAGAGTGAGAGAGAGAGAGAGAGAGAGAGAGAGAGAGTGAGAGAGAGAGGGAGGTAGAGAGACGAGAGAGAGAGAGAGAGAGAGAGAGAGAGAGAGAGAGAGAGAGAGAGACAGACAGACAGACAGACAGACAGAGACCGTCGTCGTACACGGCCCATTAAAGGATTAGGCAGTGTGGCGCCGTCTCTATGCACTCATTACAGACAACTAGGGTTCAATTGTGCATCACACATTCACCTCCGTCTGCCACTGATAGACACCAGTGTGCTATATAATGACAGACAGAGCCAGTATGTGTGTGTGTGTGTGTGTGTGTGTGTGTGTGTGTGTGTGTGTTTCGGAGAGAGAGAGAGAGAGAGAGAGAGAGAGAGAGAGAGAGAGAGAGAGAGAAGGCGGGGGAGGGGAGAGGGGAGGAAGGTGGGAGGGAAGAAGGAAGGGGCAGAGAGAGAGAGAGAGAGAGAGAGAGAGAGAGGTATGGTAATGTTGCTTATAGCCCATGCCCAGCCGACCGCAAAGGGCCATATCAGGGCTAGAGAGGGACAGAGGAGGGGATAGGGGGGAGAAGGAAGGACGGGTGGAGGCAGAGAGAGAGAGAGAGAGAGAGAGAGAGAGAGAGAGAGAGAGAGAGAGCAAATAATTTATTCAAAGAAAGGCCTTCGCTCCTCTTGTAAAGGAGAGAGAGAGAGAGAGAGAGAGAGAGAGAGAGAGAGAGAGAGAGAGAGAGAGAGAGAGAGACAGACAGACAGGGAGGGAGGGAGGGAGGGAGGGAGCGAGCGAGAGAGAGAGAGAGAGAGGGGGGGGGGGGGGGAGATGCCACATTCAAACACAGGACCTACAGACAAGGTGGAACTTTACAGGCTATTACGATATTGATTTGTGGCGAGGATACAGGCATGGCGGTGGAACAGGGTGGTGGGGTGGGCGTGGGGTGGGCGTGGGGTGGGGGTGAGGTCTACAGTTCAAACTTTCGTTATCCGAGCGAAGTTTTTTTGAAAACTTTTCAACTTCAGTCTAGACACGGACAGAGTGAAAGCCATCACAATTCAAGTACCGTATTTTTGAAGTAATGTCCCTTAGAGCTTTACAATAGTCAGAGCACGTCACCATTTTGAATGTCATCATAACGTTAGGTAACTCTTGTCGCGAGTGCCAGTTTTCTGGGAAAGAACGGGACGATTAGCTTTGCACACCAATAATTAATGTACCAAGGCCTTGCTTTGGGGGCGGGGTCGGGGGGATCGAGTATTCATAGATAGGCACAGATACATTGTTTTGAGAATTCTTTTGTCTGAAAGATGATTTACCTTCTTTCTTTCATACGCTCATGAAGGTATGTGCCAGGTAGCTCCAAGCAAACAGATTAAAAAGAAATGGGATTATTTTGGGGGTGTTCGGACTATTTGGGGATTATTTTGGGGTGTTGTGACTATTTGGGGACTATTTTGGGGGTGTTGGGACTATTTTGGGACACCTCCCCCAACCCCCCACCCCAACCCCGGTGTCGTGGGCGAGTGCAAAAGCCTGAAGTCAGCTGAGGATGAGGTCATGTATTTGAAAAATGGGAAAAAAAAAGTGAAATGACTGATACAACTGTGTGTGTGTGTGTGTGTGTGTGTGTGTGTGTGTGTGTGTGTGTGTGTGTGCGTGTGTGCGCGCGTCTTCGTTTGATCTTAATATCCAGCTTACATTGATTGTACAGTGATTTGGAGTAACATCCTGACTGTGGCATGTGGTCATAGTGATCAAAACAAGGGAGACCACTTTGGAAATCTTGAGGTTTGTCATCCAAAGAACAGGGTTCCCCTTCACTCTCCAACCCCTACCTGCCCCCCCCCCCCCCCCCCCGGCTAATTCCTCATTGGTTTCCCCCCTGATCTCTTTCCAGCCGATGATCAAGCCGCGTTCAGTCATCGGTGGACAGGTCATTCAACCAGAGCGTGACGTGGCATGCCAGTCATTAATTAGGTTAATTCTCGATGACGGACGGACGAAGCAGCTCGACCAAGGCGAACGAGTAATTGACCAGGCGAGCGTGACTTGCAGGCGACCACGGGCCGTCCGTCTTCAACCAGTGTCAGTGTCAGATGCGGAGACGGACTGACAGCTGTCGCCGCTGATGACACGACGCCCGTACACGTGTGTTCATCTGTACTTCTAAAACGAGGACTAAGCTTTATCAGATGAGGTCAAGTTCGGCTACAGTGACTGCAATACTGCCACCCATGTTGGTGTTTTATTGAGCACTTTCTTAACCCAGACAAGTGTCAACACCTTTACACATTCGACTTTTGGAATACCCTCCCCCTCCCCCCACCCCACCCGTTCGATTTTGTCAGTTTTATCATCCCATACCAACTGTAAACAACTGTTCTGAATTTCTTTCACATGATCGTCTTTTGGATTGGAAGTAGTTTTCAGTGGCAAAAAAGCGTTGAAAGCATTGAAGTCTTTTAATACTTATGCTCTCCTCTTGGATTATTGTCCTTTGTAGACATATTCTGAATATTTTTTTTTCTTTTTTGCTCTTGATAAAAATTTGCCCGATACATTATTTCTACCATGATTAACTGGCTACGTGGAAACCACATAGCAGCAGTGTCTTAAACTTACATAGATTCCTTTTCATAGTCTAACAGCTGAAATATACTGACTTCCATAAAAAACGCGAAAACAAAACAAGCTGAAGGTTGGGGGTGAATTTTATTGGTCACAATTGTACAGAGTGGAAGCGAGAATTCAACGTGATTTGATTCATTGCACCGGTAATGTGTGAAAATGTCATCAGCAATATGTCTTTTGTGTGGAAAATCCAAGGTCACGTGACAAACCAGCTTGAAGTCCTAATACCGTGTGTGGCCACCATTTGCGTTGACAACTGCTTGACACCTGCGGCTCATTGAGTGGTCCAGGTGGTTGATGCGTCCCCTTGGCACACCAGCCCACACATGGACGATGGCCTGGTGAAGTTGAGCCGCTGTTGCTGGTCGTGGACGCAGGAGGTCCAACCGTCTGCCAAGTTCATCCCAAAAATGTTCTATTGGGTTTAAATCGGGACTGAGGGCTGGCCAGGGCAGCACATTGACGTTGTTATGCTGAAGAAATTGCTGGGGGCCCTGGTGGTGTGTGGTCTTGCATTGTCCTGTTGGAATGTCCAGTTTGGGTGTTGCGGAAAAAAAGGATCGACATGGAGTCTGAGCACCTGGTTGATGTAGTGCTGTGCATTGACACCCTGTCCGCGACCAGGACCAATGTTCTGAAAGACGACTGGTCCTATGGCGTGGTTAATGCCAATTGCACCCCATATCATAACGTTCGGGCCTCCCAGGGGTTCCGCTCTACCACACAGGAGTCAGCATAGCGTTCACCAGGTCGACGCCATATTCTGACACGACCGTCAGCCATGTCAATACAAAAACGGCTCTCATCTGAGAACAGAATGCGTCCCCACTGCTGCCTGCGCCAGTTGATTCGGGCTTGTGCCCACTGCAGCCTGTCCTGCTGGTGTCTTGGTGTCAGTACCGGACCTCTGTGAGGACGCCTACATGCCAGCCCGTTCTCCTGAAGATGCCGCCGCATAGTGTCGAGGCTGATTCGTTGCTGGAGATTCCCAGGCACCTGTCGAGCAGTGTTAGCGGCTGTTTGCCGCCTGTCCCGCAGATGGGTTCGAACAAGATGGCGATCCTCTCTTTGTGTGGTGACCCAAGGACGGCCTGGCCGGGGACGATCATCAGTGGTACCAGTGACTCGCATGCGGTGCTGCAGACGATAGATGGTTGAGATGTGGACGTGAAAGATGTTGGCGACCTGCCTGGCATCCACACCAGCCTCCAGATGGCCTAGGGCACGATTGCGTTCCTCTGCTCGTAGTCTTGGCATCTCTGTAGCGCTCAGACGGCAAGTCGTTACCTGAACCTTGTAGCGCGGCTTTATAAAGGCTGCATGCCTGCGTACTTGTCGCTGGTTAACTTTGCTCTGCATGGTGTGCACGTGCCTCACATGCAGCAACCAGTTTGCCATTTTTGTTGACCCTCCAATGCCGGGAATGATGTGTTGCTCACACAATTTTTTCACTGCACGTGAGTCTTGGACCCAAACAACTTGCCACAATGGTTCAATATTGTATATTCACCCCTTTTCACACGAAAAATAGCCTTTCAAATTTTCGCGTTTTTTATGGAAGTCAGTATACATACAGTGCGAGTTTTTCTTGTTGCCAATCCACATGTCTAAAGCATTTTCATCAAATAACTTTTTTAAAGATACCAAAGCGTCTCAAACAATTTTTCATTCGAACTTCTGTTGCCCTCTAATCTAAAGACTGTGTCTGCAAACTGCAATATTTCAA
>CM031621.1:46694327-46696827 GCA_018398815.1 Conus ventricosus | reverse complement strand
TGCACTAAATCACTGATATATGTGTCATCCATGTAAGCGTTTTGTGAGGCCTAGCATGAGTCTGAGCCAGTATTTTAATGTTAAACTGATTACTGATATCAAAAGAACAACTCCCCACCGATAATTTCCCTTGTTTGGGGTGGTGGTGGGGGGTGGGGGTGGGGGGGGGGGGATTTCCACCGATGACATCACATACCATCTTCAAATACAAGACGTCAACGTCACATTTCAGACCTTTGCACTCGCCCCGTGACCCTATCTTTGCGTCAGCTGGTTCCTCCCAAACGGTCCCATGCCTTTGATTTTAATCTGTCTGCTTGGAACCACCTGGCAATGCACCTTGACGGCCATATCAAAGAAAATGAGGAGAATCAACTTTCAGACACAATGAATTATTATCACAACAATCTCATTGCGCCAGTCTATAAATACTGGACTCCTTAAAGCAAGGCCTTGGCGCGTTCAATTTTTGGTGTGCAGCCACAAAAACCAGAGGTTCTTTCCTCCAACCAAACGGCCGTTTCTTTTTTTTGTGTGGTGTGTTTGGAATGAAATAATGGTTGAACATACCCCCCCCCCCTTTTTTTTTTTTTGAAAGTCCCTCGCCTTTCCATGTCGGCACACCAACATTGGTTCAGCAATATCAGACACATTATTGGGGCATTATTGGGTTACCGATACCGGCCCAATGTCGAAAAGTTAAAGTGGCCCAATCTTGGCCAAACATCGGGGTGTTTGCTCGGATCTATTCTAGGCCACTAGATAGGTCCAACACCGACTATATTACGTGTCTCCCTGATGAGTCCGATCCAGCGGACGAAAGGCCTAGGAGCAGGCAATACATATAAATCTGCCTTCAAGAGGGATTGTGATGGTTCCCTCATGCAGCTAGTGAAGGGTTTTCATATTTATAGCATATGTTTTTCCATTTTCTTCATCTTCAACTTTTTTTTCCTTTTAATTTCAAATCTTTGCCAAGTCATTGCTATAATGATGGAAGAATTGTTAACCTGCACTTGTTTTCCCCCACTACTGAATTGTTCAGCATTATATGTATATATATATATACAAGCCCTTGATCGTTAAGTATGTGTGACAACCTCCTGGACACCAAATGTGCATGTGGGAGCGTTGTATCACTCCAACATGCCTTCAGCAGGTGCCCAGCCCTAGCGGCCACCCTGGTACCGCTGTGGGTGTTCAGGGCCACCCAGGACCTCAGAGTCCAGGACTTCCTCCAACCACACCCCACCCTAGGGATGCAACCCATGAAGCTCCTGTGTGACTCCCTCCTCCTATCCTCCGATACAGACAGCTGGTTTGAACCACTGTGCAGGTAAAAAGGTGCGGAAGGCAGAGAGAGTCAAAAGAGACAAAGAGGATCCCCAAGGCCCAGCCTTGGGTCAAACCTCGGAGACTCACTCACACCCTTGTCCTCTGGCTCCCTAGCCGGGGAGGGGGGGGGGGGGGGGGGGAGGAAGGGGGGTGGGGGTGGCGACCAGTTAAGGTGTTCTACCCGAGCTGGCCAAAACTGGATGGTGTGGATCCATATCGAGTGGCCCTGAGAAAGGGATTGTAAAAGGCCTGGGGAGGAGACTGCCACAGAGAGCAGACAACCAACGACACCGACTACGACCAATCACCACCGGGGGCACAGCAACGCCATAAACTACACAGACTTAAAAGACTGGGAAACCTTGACCTTAAGGGCCTCAGGCCAATAGGGCGTATATCTCATCCTTCAAGTCAAGTATGTGTCCAAGGGGGTTCATATACAGTTTGGTATAGAGGGCTTCCTGGTTGAAATATTAACCGGATGTCGCTTTTGAGTACGTCTCGGCTCTCGTCTATGCGGGTCTCTGAATGATTTAGATATTTCACAGAGACTTTGTCTCTGAATGATCTATGCATTTCACAGAGGCTTTGCCGCTGAATGATTTAGACATTTCACAGAGACTTTGTCTCTGAATGATCTACGCATTTCACAGAGGCTTTGTCTCTGAATGATTTAGACATTTCACAGAGGCTTTGTCTCTGAATGATTTAGGTGTTTCACCGAGACTTTGTCTCTGAATGATTTGTGCATTTCACAGAGGCTTTGTCTGAATGATTTATGTGTTTCACCGAGGCTTTGTCTCTGAATGATTTATGTGTTTCACCGAGGCTTTGTCGCTGAATGATTTAGACATTTCACAGAGACTTTGTCTCTGAATGATTTGTGCATTTCACAGAGGCTTTGTCTCTGAATGATTTAGACATTTCACAGAGGCTTTGTCTCTGAATGATTTGTGTATTTCACAGAGCCTTTGTCTCTGAATGATTTAGACATTTCACACAGACTTTGTCTCTGAATGATTTATGTGTTTTACCGAGGCTTTGTCCCTGAATGATTTAGACATTTCACAGAGACTTTGTCTCTGAATGATTTATGTTTTTTTACCGAGGCTTTGTCCCTGAATGATTTAGACATTTCACAGAGACTTTGTCTCTGAATGATTCA
>CM031621.1:46647591-46650091 GCA_018398815.1 Conus ventricosus | reverse complement strand
TTTCTGATGCCACGGTGAGCTGGAACCCAATGCAAGAACACCTTCTGCTCGTCAACGCTCAGCGCAACCAGCTGCTGCAGTTGCTGCACAGCGGGGATTCAGGAATCAATTAACAAAGGAAGACAACCCACCCCCAAGATTGCTTTCTTCACTGACTGCAGATCTCTGCTTGCAAGGGACTTCAGAGCTACAGAAGGGAACAGCGGTTGAAAAGCATCAGAAAAAAGCCCTCCACGGTCTTTCAAGATGGTCCACCATTGTGCTCCAGTGGATTCCATCCCACTGTGGGATCACTGGGAATGAGAAGGCGGACGCTCTGTCCAAGGCAGGCAGCAATGTGGAGCAGTTCAGCCACCCGGTGACCTACACAGAGGCCAAAACTATCACCCACAACCAATATCAAAACCAGTGGAAGAGAAGACTGGGTGCAGACAGTGGCGTTGATCCAATCCATCAGCTCCAGAGATACCAGCAAAACAGTCCTCTTCAGACTTAGAACCGGTCACTGTTGACTGCTGAGCCACCTTAGCCGAATCAAGATTGCCCACACAGGCGTAGACAAATGTTCATGTCGCATTGGATCTCAGGACCCCCCCCCCCCCCCCCCCCACCCCCGTCTGGCCTCCGAATACATCTGCCAACACTGTCCAGCCCATGATGTTCTACGGCGTCAGATGTGGTCAGAGGGCGCAGAGCTGCAGATGCAGCTTTGAGGCAGCCGTCAACACCTGGAGAAGACTGGGGGGTTCATCGTGGTAACAAAACTGAGGAGGAGGAGGAGGACGACGACGACGACGACGAAGAAGAAGAAGAAGAAGAAGAAGAAGAAGAAGAAGATGATGATGATGAAGAAGAAGAAGCATAAGAAGAAGAGGGACTTAATCGTGGAAGTTCCCGAGGGCTTAGATGAAACAAATGACAATACATCGTGTAAACATACAAAACAGTCAACCACCACATCCAGATTCTGAAATACTCGTATAGCTAGCTCTCCAGCTGTTCGCCTTTCAAAACGCTGCTCAAAGTACACAAATCTAAAGCAGTTCACACGTTAAAAAGCAGGCTTAATTTTTCCATAGTTATCAAGCGGCAGTCTCGGATCTTTTTGAGTGTGTGCACGAATAACATACTTTGAAAATCAGTTAAAAGCAAGTAGTCAAAATAACACGTCCTGCTCTTCATATTACTACTTAAAACCACTCACAAATCCCCCCCCCCCCCCCCCCCCCCCCTTCTTCAGAACCCGACGTGTCAAACAAACATCATACAAATTTATTCCATTGTGAAAGTTAACATAAGAGTACAAGGGACAACTTTGTAGAAGTCTACCAGAACACATTAAAAAAAAAAATCCTGAGAGACTGACAGATAGAGAGGAGGGGGAGAAGGAGAGACTGACAGATAGAGAGGAGGGGGAGAAGAGGAGACTGACAGATAGAGAGGAGGGGGAGAAGGAGAGACTGACAGATAGAGAGGAGGGGGAGAAGAGGAGACTGACAGATAGAGAGGAGGGGGAGAAGAGGAGACTGACAGATAGAGAGGAGGGGAGAAGAGGAGACTGACAGATAGAGAGGAGGGGGAGAAGAGGAGACTGACAGATAGAGAGGAGGGGGAGAAGAGGAGACTGACAGATAGAGAGGAGGGGGAGAAGGAGAGACTGACAGATAGAGAGGAAGGGAGAAGAGGAGACTGACAGATAGAGAGGAGGGGGAGAAGGAGAGACTGACAGATAGAGAGGAGGGGGAGAAGAGGAGACTGACAGATAGAGAGGAGGGGGAGAAGAGGAGACTGACAGATAGAGAGGAGGGGGAGAAGGAGAGACTGACAGATAGAGAGGAGGGGGAGAAGGAGAGACTGACAGATAGAGAGGAGGGGGAGAAGGAGAGACTGACAGATAGAGAGGAGGGGGAGAAGGAGAGACTGACAGATAGAGAGGAGGGGGAGAAGAGGAGACTGACAGATAGAGAGGAGGGGGAGAAGAGGAGACTGACAGATAGAGAGGAGGGGGAGAAGGAGAGACTGACAGATAGAGAGGAGGGGGAGAAGGAGAGACTGACAGATAGAGAGGAGGGGAGAAGGAGAGACTGACAGATAGAGAGGAGGGGGAGAAGGAGAGACTGACAGATAGAGAGGAGGGGAGAAGAGGAGACTGACAGATAGAGAGGAGGGGGAGAAGGAGAGACTGACGATAGAGAGGAGGGGGAGAAGAGGAGACTGACAGATAGAGAGGAGGGGGAGAAGAGGAGACTGACAGATAGAGAGGAGGGGGAGAAGAGGAGACTGACAGATAGAGAGGAGGGGGAGAAGAGGATGACAGATAGGAGGAGGGAGAAGGGACTGACAGATGAGGGAGGGGGAGAAGAGAGACTGACAGATAGAAGGAGGGGAGAGAGGAGACTGACAGATAGAGAGGAGGGGGAGACAGATGGAGATGACAGTAAGAGGAGGAAAAGAGACTGACAGATGAGAGGAGGGGAGAGAAGGGAGACTGACAGATAGA
>CM031621.1:46633762-46636262 GCA_018398815.1 Conus ventricosus | reverse complement strand
TCCACAAGTAGATCTCTGTCTCAGTCTGTCTGTCTGTCTGTCTGTCTGTCTGTCTCTCTCTCTCTCTCTCTCTCTCTCTCTCTCTCTCTCTCTCTCTCTCTCTCTCTCTCTCTCTCTGGACTGCCATCCGCTTCCTTTGCTTCTCTCTGCTCTCACACGCTTCATTCGGCTTGGTCACTACCTCCCCCTCCCCCTCCCCTCCCCTCTCTCTCTCTCTCTCTCTCTCTCTCTCTCTCTCTCTCTCTCTCTCTCAGTGCGCATGTGTGTGTGCGCGCGCGTGCGCGGTGTGTGTGCGTGTGTGTGTGTGTGTGTGTGTGTGTGTGTGTGTGTGTGTGTGTGTGTGTGTGTGTGTGTGTGTGTAAGTTTGTGTGTGTGTGTGTGAGCGTGCGTGAGCGTGTGTGTCTGTGTGTGCATGTGTGTGTGTGTGTATGTGTGTGTGTGTGTGTGTGTGTGTGTGTGTGTGTGTGTGTGTGTGTGTGGTGTGTGTGTGTGTGTGTGTGTGTGCGTGCGCTCCCGCGCGCTTTCTTGTATATGTGTGTGAGTGTGTCTATGTGTGTGTGTGTGTGTCTGTCTCTGTCTGTCTGTCTGTGTGTGTGTCTGTCTGTGTCTGTGTGAGTATGTCCGTCGTAACTTTTAACGCTGGCTTTTCCTGCTTAAATTTCCATTGGCCTGGACGGTTTTTGATTTAAGGTGGCGAGTCACACTGGTGATTTATGGCGGGCATAGATCGATAGTACAAGAGTCATGAATGAGACAGCCAATCTCCCATCAACCTTCAGAGTATTGGAGGTTGGGGAATAACATCGCTGATCGACCCTTTGCCGTGATGGACTTTTAGAGACGGAGGAGAACTCCGAGGGGCTGACTATGGACCTGTATAGTGATGAAGGAGAGAATAACACTGCTGATTTACAACTGACTTTCAGGGTACACCACTACAAATCTGCCATTAAAGACAGAGGATACCACCGCTGATTTACCGTTAAAGGTAGAGTCTACCATTACTAGATTTACCATTAAAGGCAGATGCACCACTACCAATCTACCATTGAAGACAGAATATACCACCACTAGTTTACCATTAAAGGTAGAGTCTACCACTACTAGATTTACCATCAATGGCAGAGTAAACCATCACTTATCTACCATTAAAGGCAGAGTATACAACTACTAATTTACCATTAAAGGCAGAGTATACCACTACTAATTTACCATTAAAGGCAGAGTATACCACTACTAATTTACCATTAAAGGCAGAGTATACAACTACTAATTTACCATTAAAGGCAGAGTATACCACTACTAATTTACCATTAAAGGCAGAGTAGACCACTACTAATCTGCCATTAAAGGTAGAGTATACCACTACTAATTTACCACTAAAGGCAGAGTACACCACTACTAATTTACCTTTAAAGGCAGAGTACTTCACTACTTGATTTACCATTTAAGGCAGAGTAGACCACTTCTAGTTTACCGTTGGCTTTGGGTGGTACTTCAGGTAGAGATAACGCCGCGGGTTTTAGCCCCGGCCCATGAAGATATTTGGAAGATAGACCCACGACGGAGTTACCGTTTGCCAGTATGGTTTAGAGGTAAAGAATAACACTGGTGATTTACCATTGCCCTGATGGTATTAGAGGTAGAGAAAAAACACTGGTGATTTATCATGGGCCGTAATGGTATTAAAACGCAGAGAGTAAAGCTGCATATTCATCATTGGCCATAGTGTTTAGCAGAGGCAGAAAATAACTGCTGATGTATCATGGCCATGGTATTACTTGTGGCTGCAAAAAAATTTCTGTGCCTCATTTTTTGTTTGAATGCTCAGTGTTGACCTCGCTCTTCAGGAAAAGATATTGAGATGAATAACTTTGATAATGTCAGTACTGTCTTATTGGTTCATGTGTTGCTGAGATTGCCTGGTTATTTCGCAGTCAGGGGTTGCAAAATTTTGTAAGATCACAACTTTGTGTACCATTAGGGTATTTCACTTATTTTAAAATATGCACATATCAGATGTGGCTTTGCATGTACTATATCGTTGAGTGTGAAGGTTTTTCTTTCTTCCTTTTTCTTTTCTTTTCCTATTTTTTTTTAACAAGCGTCTAATATCATCTGGCGATGAAAGATATTAAAAAAACCACTGAACTGAACTGAACTGCTGATTTACCATTGGCCACAATGTTTTTAGGGCAGAGAATAAGTGCTGATATCAATGGCCATAATGTTATTTGGGCAGAGAATAAGTGCTGATAATCAATGGCCATAATGTTATTAGGGCAGAGAATAAGTGCTGATACATCAATGGCCATAATGTTATTAGGGCAGAGAATAAGTGTGATACATCAATGGCCATAATGTTATTAGGGCAGAGAATAAGTGCTGATACATCAATGGCCATAATGTTATTAGGGCAGAGAATAAGTGCTGATACATCAATGGCCATAACGTTATTGGAGGCAGAGAATAAGTGCTGATACATCAATGACCATAATGT
>CM031621.1:46608762-46626262 GCA_018398815.1 Conus ventricosus | reverse complement strand
AATAAATCCAGGAATGCCTTACCACGAGTTGGTGCTTCAACTGACTGCACTAATCCAAGGTCTTTGGTGGTATCAAAAAACTGAGTATTAATATTTTTACTGTATTGATTACCAAGTATGGCATCTTCACCCCAATCAATATCTGGTAAGTTAAAGTCTCCACCAGTCCATAATATTGCCTTCCTATTGGCCAAAACAATGTTAGAAATGTCTCTGCAGATAGACGAACATACATTTTCATCTGAGTCTGGAGGTCTGTAAACTGATCCAACAATGACAGGTCTCTTATTCTTAAAATTAATCCTACAAAATAAACTTTCACTATTTTTGCCTTGGTATAAAAACTCACTGGCTAAGTTCTTCCTAATGGCAATCAAGACCCCCCACCTTTTTTCCAAGTCTGTCCTTTCTATAAATATCAAAATCCTCCATTAGAAGTTCACTGCTGGATGTTCCAGTTTCTAGCCAAGTTTCTGTTCCAATTACAACATCAATGTTTTTTTCGGTGACTAAATTACTGAGTTCTTCCTTTTTCTTGATAAGAGATTGAAAATTTACGACTATGCATTTAAGTTTATCTTTTTCTCTTAATGATTTGGGGTTCAGTTGCACTTTATGATTTGGGATTTTATCAGTTTTAGAATCAGGGGTGGATGCAAACTTAGGACAAAATTTCAAGTTTTCTTTTGGGGATCGGTCTGGTGAGATAGGGTCAAAACGGTTGCTTTCTCAGCTGCAGTCTTCAATAGAATCTTCAAAAAGTTTCGAACTAAAGTTTGGAAGCCCGCAGGTAAAACAAGTCCAAGATATATCACTATTGCATAATGCTTCATAAACTGCTGAATTCATTAACATACATTTAGTGTGATACCATGTATGCAGACGTCACAGGCAACTGCTTTATGTTTCCATGTGACTCTCAAATTGCAAACTCCGCATGGATATTTTTACTTTGGTAGACGGACCAGGATTGAGTTCAATGTCTCCCGATAGCAGGATAAGGCTTAAAAGCCATGATTTAACTCCTCTATGTCTAACTCTTTTTATTCAAACAATTCCTTATCACTGTACTATTTCTGATGTTAATTGAAATCAGGGTTCAAATCTGGGCCTAGTAATAGACGTGAGAACAGTACTCGGCACAGGTGCACACAGGAGACTAACATGGTTCAGGTTGCACAAAGTTTTAAAACCTGCAAAAATGGAACTAAAGGCGTCTACGTCTACATCTAAAATTTCAAAATTAAACTGAGTGCTAGGGATATTGTTGTTCCTGTCACATGTGGAAACAGCAAGGAAAAATAGAAAACTTTTAACGAAGCCGAGGAACAACACGCCGGTAGCCATCTTGAAAAGCCAAATAAGAGAGACTCACCTTACCTGAAAGGGTTTAAAACACAATTTCGTTAAAAAAAAAGAAAGAAATAAGCGTTAAACTACCAACAGCTAACAGTGCTGATTATTAAAATTCGCGGATACTCGTATGAGTAAAAGATGCAAGGCGTAAAAGATGTAAAAATGAATTTAAAACGGGAGCTCCAAAAACCAGGCAGCCTCCTCGCTGGACATGCGCATTTTATGTAGAATCAACATGTTTAACAACATGGTGGCTTCTTGCTGCTGATGTGGTTAGTCGGGTGGATTGATCTGTAGTTTAACAACATGGTGGCTTCTTGCTGCTGATGTGGTTAGTGGGGTGGACTGATCTGTAGTTTAACAACATGGTGGCTTCTTGCTGCTGATGTGGTTAGTCGGGTGGACTGATCAGTAGTTTAACAACATGGTGGCTTCTTGCTGCTGATGTGGTTAGCCGGGTGGACTGATCAGTAGTTTAACAACATGGTGGCTTCTTGCTGCTGATGTGGTTAGCCGGGTGGAATGGATACCATATGAAGAAGTCTGAAGCAGCTGATCCCAGAAGACATTGCCTTAGGGTCCTAGTTGACATGCGCCGTCGTTCCGACTCGTACTCGAGGAAAGGGCTGTCACTCTGCCGGCACTCCCAGCGAAAACTAATGATGCTAATCCAACAAAGATGCTTAGTTTGTAAGAACTATAAAGGTATGCTTTCAGGGCCGAAACGCTTGTCTGAGGGGAGGGGTTGTTCTCTGAAGATCTGCTGTCAGGCTCTCCCTAGACTTTCTTCTTACTGCATGCTAGACATAAGATCAGTTGATATCAATTTTCTTTTGAACTCGGTAATACTTAACTTCTAGTTCTTCTTCTTGTTCTCGGGTGTTTTTTTAAAAAATTCTTGTAGCAAAGTGAGACGACTGCAGGCGGAAATCTAATTCTTATTCTTGTTTGTATGTTTGTTTGTTGTGTTTGTTTTTGTTTGTTTGTGTGCTGTGGTGTGGTGTGGTGTGGTGTGGTGTTTTGTGTGTGTGTGTGTGTGTGTCTTCATGAGGGCTCGAGCTTGTCACGGTTGGAAATTTTATGGTTCAGCGATCCCTGTATAGGGTGTACTGGTGTAGGCATCATTGCCTCGACTTGACCACTCGTTTTCAACAACAACAAAAAGCGTCTAATCCTAGTTACAAAGTAAGGCGACGGCAGGCGAAAATGTAAACCAATGTGAAAAGTTATCGATAAAGCTCCGCCCCAAAACGTAGACAAACGAATCACAAGACAACACACGACGGCGTTTCGACCTCTTAGGTCTCCATCAGGCTAGATACACACCACACTCAGGGCAGCGAACAGAACGAGCAATCACTTATCTTCATCCAATTCGGCGCGTTGAATGCTTCTAATCCTGTCCAACCAAGATACTGACAGACCTAAACACCACGCGGTAGAGTTTGACGCCCCTCCCCCCACCCCAAGCCCACCCACCCCCACCCGTTAGAGTCTCCCCGCGAAGGCTGAAGTTCTGGACTAATGGTGACCCACCAGTTTTACTATTCCGCCTTCGTGTTCTTTTAGAGTGTCGATGGGACTTGCATGATGTGAGACATGAACACTTTACAGCAGACTCCCTGAAAACCTTTTTCTCAGATGTCGCACCTGATGTGATCTTTGGGTTTTCTGGAGGAGATCAACATTGTTCGTCTGATCTAAGATTTTTATGGAAGAATGAAATTTTTAACGAAGTTTCCTGTGTGTTTTTAGTAGGTGTATCGTACAGTGGTGTGTGATTGAGGGTTTTTGTTGTTTTTTTTTAATGACTTTGTGGGTTGACTTCAACGCGGTGATAGCCTCGATATGGCCCTTTGCGGTCGGCTGGGCTATAAGCCACATTATCTGTCTGTCTTTCTGTCAACCCCGGGTGATGTCGATGGAGGAAGGACTAGCGCACAGCCCAAACACACTCACTGCTTGCTTACAATCTCATTCATATATCATGCATTCGTCACATCAACCCCTAGTAAAGTCTATAACTTTACTACACATGATCATAGAAAGAAACATCAATGCATATGGAATCAAACAAATAAAACATTCTCTCTTTCCTGAACTTCACAAATCATTTATCTAAACATCATTAACTAACCCGGGTATGAATAGATTTCTACTTTACCTGGCCAGGTGATCTTAACTATTCACGAATCACTGTCTTTTTCTTTCCCTTTTTTTTCTCACTGTCACTTTCACAACACGACACAACTGTTGGCACTGGTATTGGTCTGCTGCCGCCTGGTCAGGTGAGACTGTTGGCACTGGCGTTGGTCTGTCGATGAAAGTGGCGCTGGCCAAGTATGAGGTCGAACCCCAGTGAAGATAGAACAGTGACTATCAACATCGATCTGTTCTCCTTTCCTTTCCTGCATTAACGCATTGCACTCTCTCTCTCTCTCTTCTAGTCTGCTCTTATCAAATGGACATGGTTGCTTTTCTTTTTTTTTCTTTTCTTTCTTTTCTTCTTCATTAATTAGCAACTCTCTCTCTCCACATCTCTCCTCAGTCCTTCCTCTGCAGACTATCTCATGCTAATCTCTCAACTTGGTTCCCTCTCTCCTCCCTTCATCTCTCTGCTTCTCTCTCAAGCAGACCTAGAACCTCTCTCTCTCTCTGTTCGTTCTCCCCCTCGTTCTCCTTCATCTCCCTGCCTTTTCTTCCTGCGAGACTATACCTAGAACCTCCTCATCTCTCTCTCCCTGTTCGTACTCATCTCCCTGCCTTCCTGTAGGCGAGAGCCTACTTCCCCGAACTTCTCCCTCTCTCTCTCTGCCTGTTCGTTTTCCTCCTCTCCGTTCTTCTTTATCGTTCCGATCTCCAAAAAGGGCGAGTACCATTGGTCAGAATTTTTACCGCCCTGACACCCGAAGTTATCTCCCTCTAATTCCATTGGATATTCAAATCATGACAGTCACGCCTACACGTCTTACTCTCTGTGGTGGTCAATTGGTCATTTAATTGATTAGCTAGATTTCACCCCACCACACACTACCTTCCCCCCTTTCCTACTTAACTGGCGCCGTGTGGCTTAAGTCGTGGACACTGGTCAGTGTAAATTGGCCAGCTGAGTCTGGGTAGGCGCCACGACTCGTCTCGCTAGACATCGAGGCGTCGGTCAAAACGGCTTAGTCAGTCTGGGTGGATCGTACCGTCCCTGTGAAGCCTCTCCACTAAGCTTAATTGGCCGGATCCGAACCATGGGCCCGGTCTACGTGGCGCCAAGATGTCTGCGTTTGGACTTATGTCCAGACAAATTGGCTGGCGACTCCCCAAGTTGGGTTGTTCTTTTTTTTGTCCGTGACAATTTCCCCCTTGCAAAAGACCATGCTCCGCATTGTCTCAAAACAACGGTACAAAAAAGGACAACAACCGAATTTGCTGACACACAGCTACACGTGCAAAGTTTGAAAAAAATACTTTACAACCAACGGTTTATAAATTATAAAATATATCATTAGTGAATACCACTCCAATGAGTTATCATTGACGTGCGCTCTTGCGTTATTTCAACTCATTTTATAACGACCTCTGTGCGCACTTATGCCATTCCCCTACCTGCGGATTTGCATATCTTCTCTTCACAATTCTTATGAAAAGCACAATATAATATGATCACGATCCATGACACTTCACTGAGGAATCTCCATCCTCACTTATTGCAAATAATGCATCACACACAAGCGACTGTATGCTCCAAGCATAACTACATTCACATGAACAAGTCTCACAAAGAAAAATATGAACAAGTCTCACACAAAAATAATATGAACCATAGCAACTGGGAATGGACCCATATCCAATCACCATAACTGTCATCAACACATATTATCAACAAAGCACCCCGGATATGACTGACTTCCTCTGAGTTGCAGCTTGCTAGACTACACGGCTAAATAGTCAGCTCCGACATTCTGTCGACCGGGAATGTACTGCACTCGGTACCTGTAGGGCTGCAGTGCCATTGCCCAACGCAGAACTCTGCTGTTTTTCAACTGCGCCTCCTGCAGGAATTTGAGTGGTTGATGATCCGTCTCGATCACGAACTCTTTCCCATACAAGTATTTGTGGAATTTCTGCACGGCCCACACGACAGCTAAACACTCCTTCTCCACCGTTGCGTACCCTTCTTCACACTTTGTCAACTTCCTGCTAGCATATCTCACAGGAAACTCGACCCCTTCATGCTCCTGCAACAATACTGCACCTATCCCACCACTGATGCATCTGTCCGCAACAAAAATGGTTTGGACATATCTGGTAGCTTCAAGATGGGACGGGAACCTAGTCTTTCCAACACTGTCTGCAGTGCTTGCTCTGCAGCGTCTGACCATTCGACCACTGCCGGTTCCCTGCCTTGACCAAATCACTGAGAGGACTCGTGATTGCTGCGAAATTTGGAACAAACTCCCTATAGAACCCAATAAAACCTAGCAGACTCCTGACTTCTGTTTTGGTCTTTGGTCTCTCTGAATTCATCATCTTCTCTCACCTTTCCCTTTTCTGGCTGCTTTGTGTCGCCTCCGAACAACAAAACCTAGGAACTCCTACTGTCTAGCCCTTCATACAGTGACACATCCCTGTATGACTCTTCTGGAAACTTAGGTAACAAAATCTCCCCTTCTTCTGCTGGGTCTCTTTCCCCTCAACAATGATTGCTGCTGCGCCTATGTGCTGAGTCTCACGCTGAATATATTTGCGGAGAAAATTCGCATGGAAAAGTTTTAGTTTCCCATTCACATCAATTCGGTAATCCCGACCGACCTTTTCAGTGATGGTGAATGGCCCTTTCCAATGCATCAGCAGCTTGTTGTGACCCGTGGGAAGCAGTACCAGGACTTGATCTCCCGCCTTGAGGGATTGCTTCCTCACCTTCCTGTCATATTGCTTCTTCTGACCGACCCTAGCCTCCTGCAAACCTTCCCTTGCAACCTTACGTGTCTCATACCTGTGCCCACCTTTGGAACAGGGCGCGTATTGGGCCAATCAGATCAACACCACCCTCTGAATGGTGTGTCAATTAAAGGGGGATGTTTAAGAGGTGCCTTCCTCTTCACCCCTCTTGTGGCTGACCTTTGACACACATCACATGACATGCAGAACCGCTTTAATGTCTGCCATTGCTCCTGGCCAATGAAAGTCATCAAAGACTCGTTAGCTGTTTTGCTGGTGCCGAGATGACCCGCCATGAGCGACTCGTGACCCACTGACATGACAGTGTCACGATGACACGCTGGTACCTCTAACTGAGTGGTCACCTTACCTGTCTTCCCCTTGGTGAACACTCGGTACAACAGCCCGCCTTTCACAAGAAATTCTGTCTCACCTCTAACCTCCTGTTTCTCTCCACCTCTTGCCAACTCCCAAGACTTCACACGAGCGAAGGGTCTTGTTCCTGTGCTGCCCTAAACTCATCAGCGACACGTCTATGCCCGACTTCCTTCCTGGAACAACTAACGGTTTAACAACCTTTCTCCTCCTTCTTGCTCCGTGTTTGAACTGCTGCCCCTGTAGCAGTCAACAACTCAGGATCCCCTGGATCCCTTGCACCTGGAATATTTCCAATGATCAAATCGTGAAGGGGTTTCTCCATCACCAACGCAGACAACTCGCTGAGAAGTAAGGGGTACGTACTTCTATCCTAGCAACTGGAAACTCCCTCACAGTGCCATCGATTAGAGTACAGGTCTGGATTGCCCTGTCAAATCCCCTTTATCGACCAGCGTTGTTCGTACTACCCCGCATGAACAACCAGTGGTCTCGTAACACTTTCACCTCTGCTGGCCAATCCACCCTTCTTCCACTGGTAACGAACCACTCAGCCTAGTGCCCTCCATCCCTGACACTGACTGCTGTCCAGTGCTAGCCATAAGCTGCACTCCACCCTCTTCAGACTGAATCCCTTTTGGTTCCACTGCAGGTCGTTCCCTTGACGACCCTTATCCACCTCTTGCAAGGCTGCTGCCTTCTGGAACCTCATGCGACAATCCCTAGCCACATGTCCCTTCCTGTGACAAATGAAACACCTAATGTCCTTTTGCCCTTCCTTCTGCCCCACCACTGGGTTTGCAGACTTTGCAGAAAACTCCCCTAGTCTCCTTGCACTCTTCTCACCTGTGCCTAGCACCTGTTTCTCCTGCACCTTAGTGCCCAAACGTGCCTCTCTATACACCTCTGCGAACTTCAGCAACTCTCCTGCTGTCTCTGGCTGTCTCTCTTTCAAATGTATAGTTAACTCAGGGCCGCAACCTGACAAAATCTGTTCCTTCATAACTAGCTCTTTCAATTCAGCGAACTCCTTTTTCGTACCGCTCAACTCTAACCATTTCTCAAAATAGTGATCTAGACGTGCACCAAACTGAGTGTACGTCTCACCTGCTTGTAATTTAGCTGAACGAAATTTCTTCCTGAACCCCTCCTCTGTGAGGTCAAACCCTTTCATCAACGATTCCTTCACAGCGCCGAAATCAGACTGTTGTTCTGCTGGCAACGCAGTGAAAATTTGTAATGCCTTACCCGTCAGTAACGCCGACAAAATGACTGCCCACTCTTCTGGAGGCCAACCCTGACTGGTCGCAAACGTTTCGAAACGACTGATGTATGCATCAATCGAATCGGTTCCTTCAGAGAATTTGGGTAACTTGGGTCGGGGGGCATAGCTGCGCACAGAGTCACTGGAAAGTGAGCTACCATCCTCGGTGGTCTCCCTTTGTATTCTCACTTTCTCCAACTCTAATTGAACCTTTAGTCTTTCTGTTTCCTGCGTTTCCCTAGCTTTAATCCTTTCTGTTTCCTGCGTCGCCCTTAATCTTTCTGTTTCCTGCGCTCCTTTAGCTTTTCCTGCTCTGCTATCTCCAATGGTCCCGGCGTCATCTCTTTCCATTTTTGTGTTGGTTTTCACAAATGCACGCAAACTCTTCTCCTGAGTAAACTAAATCACGTGCGACGCTCACGAATTGTTCATAGGGGTGTTTCTTTTCTTCGCCATTTTATTCTTTCTTTTTTTTTTTTTTTTTTGAACAAGATTTCTATAACTACGACAGCCCAAACTGGTCGGTTACCGACACGAGTGACGTGAATAGCACCAATCCTATGAATGATATATTAGATGTGGGACAACGTAGTTCTAGTTTTTATAAGACGCCCCAGCGCCCTCTGACCCAATATGAGAGCGAAATTATAGGCAATCTGTGCGAAAAATGAGTACTATGTGGCTGTAAATGCCAAGCCTAATATTAACTATCTGGAAGCAATGCCAAGCTTTGTATTTAACTTTCTTGGGACATAAGTAAGGACACCCTTGTCTTAGGATTACAACACTTGAATCCCACCCAGCTTCCTCCTCTGAGAAGTTTAAACAATTATAATAAAATGGGCCAGAATTTCCTGGCAGGGCTCGCCAATAAATTGTCAACCTCGGGTGATGGCGATGGAGGAAGGACTAGAGCACAGCCCAAAAACACACTCTCAGCTTGTTACATTCTCATACATATATCATGCATTCGTTTCTGCATTCAACCACTAGTAAAGTCTATAACTTTACTTCACATGATCATAGAAAGAACATTCAATGCATATGGAATCAAACAAAATAAACATATCTCTCTTTCCTGAACTTCTCAAAATCATTTTATCTAAAACATCATTAAATACCGGGTATGAATAGATTTCTACTGTTCTGGCCAGGTGATCTTAAACTATTCACGGAAATCACTGCTTTTTCTTTCCCTTTTTTTTTTCTCATGTCACTTTCACAACACGTCACAACTGTTGGCACTGGTATTGTCTGCTGCGCCTGGTCAGGTGAGACTGTTGGCACTGGCGTTGGTTCTGTCGAATGAAAGTGGGCTGGCCAGTATGAGGTCGAACCCCAGTGAAGATAGAACAGTGGACTATCAACATCGATCCTGTTCTCCTTTCCTTCTTCCTGCATTTTAACGCATTGCTCTTTCTCTTCTCTCTCTTCTAGTCTGCTCTTATCTAATGGATATGGTTGTTTTCTTTTCTTTTTTCTTTTCTTTCTTTTCTTCTTCATTAATTAGCAAACTTCTCTCTCTATCCACAATCTCTCCTCTGTCCTTCCTCTGCAGACTATCTCAGCTATATCTCAACTTGGTTCCCTTCTCTCCTCCCTTCATCTCTCTGCTTCTCTCTCAAGCAGACCTAGAACCTCTCTCTCTCTCTGTTCGTTCTCCCCCTCGTTCCCTTCCATCTCCCTGCCTTTTTCCTCCTGCAGAGACTACCCCACCCCCCCCCCCCCCCCCCCCCCCCCCCCCCCCTCACAATATACTCAGACCACTCCTCTCATCCTCCTGTTCGTACTCATCTCCCTGCCTTCCTGTAGGTGAGAGCCTACGTCCCCGAAACGTCTCCCTCTCTCTCTCTGCCTGTTCGTTTTCCTCCTCTCCGTTCTTCTTTATTCGTCCGATCTCCAAAAAGGGCGAGTACCATTGGTCAGTATTTTACCGCCCGGACACCCGTAAGTTATCTCCCTCTAATATTCCTATTGGATTTTCAAATCATGACAGTCACAGCTACTCACGGTCTTACTCTTGTGTGTGGTCAATTGGTCATTTAAGTGATTAGCTAGTATTTTCACCCCCACCAACACACTACTTCCCCTTTCCTACTGAAACTGGCCGCCGTGTGGCTTTAAGGTCGTGGCACACTGGTCAGTGTAAACTGGCCAGCTGAGGAGTCTGGTGAGGTAGGCGCCAGACTCGTCTCGCTAGACATCGAGGGCGTCGGTCTCAAAACGGCTCCTTAGTCAGTTGGGGTGGATCGTACCGTCCCTTTTGAAGCCTTCTCACTAAGTTAATTGGCCGGATCCGAAACCATGGGCCTGTCTTCGTGGC
Organism: Conus ventricosus; assembly: GCA_018398815.1. Taxonomy (NCBI): domain Eukaryota; kingdom Metazoa; phylum Mollusca; class Gastropoda; order Neogastropoda; family Conidae; genus Conus; species Conus ventricosus. The sequence continues at coordinate 46,616,012 of CM031621.1, read as the reverse complement.
GCCTCAAGATGTCTGCGGTTGGACTTATGTCCAGACAATTTGGCTGGGCGGACTCTCCCCAAGTTTGGGTTTGTTCTGTTTTTGTCCGTGGACACTTTCTCTTTCCCAAGTCTTTTCTAGTTTCACCTCTCATGTCATTCAAAGTCTTCTTTTCCTTTTCCTTTATCGTCTTTTGTCTGTGGTCTTTTGTGTGTTGTGTGTGTGTGTGTGTGGGGTAGCTCACCGCGTTTCACGTTGCACTATGTGACCTGTGAACGGAGAGAAAAAAAGGTAAGCATCCTGGTGTGATTGAAGCGGCGGTGTCTCAACAAACGCCTTTCTTTGGGCAGAACCTCTCCTAGAACTAAGGCTACAGACCTGGGGTCCGTATTTACCAGTCGGCTACCCTTTGTAGGTGAACTCCATATAGTTTTTTTCAGCTTGTCAGGTAAACTTCTTAGAGTCTGTCTTTCTTTGTTGAGTGTATTCAGTGGGTATAATTATGGTCGGAGTTGGACTTCTTTGGTGTGTATCCCCCCTTTCCCCCTCCCCCTGCACTACGTCCTGTAAGCTGGATGGAGTCAAGAATGAACGTCCTCTTGACCATGGCAGTTGTTTGTTCGGAACGCCATGGTGAGTTGGTACAGGGTGGATGAATTATTCATACCCCCCCCCTCACCCTCACCCCTTGCTGGCCCCCCCCCCCCCCACCCTCCTTTCAAAACGGAGGGACGGACAGGAGCGCTCTTTGACAACAGTCAGGACGTGATGCGGAGTGCGATGCTCGGTCCTCTAGAAACGATAAGTTTGGGGGGAAGTGTGGGGGGAGTGGTTGGGCGGGGTGGGGTAGTAGCTGCACACCCAAAATTAATGTGCCAAGGCTTTGCTTGTTTCTCTTATGTTTTTTCTCGGCAGTATCGCGTCAAGTGCTTTTATATTGTGTGCTAGCCTTGCGGATCCCACAGTCTCGCAGGATGTGAAGTTTGAAGGGTGTTTGTGGGTGGACTAGTTTTGTGCTTTTTTTTAAATATTCGTGTCTGAAATTTGATTTCCCTTCCCCTTCAAGATACTGCCAGGGGTTTCCAAGCAGACGATCAAAGGAAAAAAGGACCTTGGGGGAAACCTCCGGCCAAAGAAGGGTCAGGGGGAGTGAGGCGAACCCTTTCACTGACGCAAGTGGGGGGAGCCGTTTATTTATTCTAATTGTAATAAATTTTCTCGGGACAAATCCTAAAAAAAAAACAAGTGAAAAAATGGAGGGGGGGGGAGGGCAAAGGGTTGTTCTTTTTACCTATTTTCTTTTTCATACAAGTATATTGTTTTAGCTGAATTTATCACACCCCACACGCGACAGATTAAAAACAATTTGGTGCAAATTTTTAATTGTGACGATGGCCAGGTTTTTGGCGGCCGGGTTGGTTGGCGGAAGGAGGGGATGCGGAGGTGTACAGTCTTTTCTGCTCTGTCCCTTTTCCCACTACCCCCCCCCCCCCCCCCCCCCCCCCCCCCCCAAAAGGGTTTTTCACACCGGGTGGCAAAACCCCCAGGTCTGCTGGGGTTTAGAAGTGGAGGGTTCCCTCCCGAACCGGTTTTGGCCCAAACGTCAGACACTTAGGTGCTGAAACTCTCTTTTTGATGGAAGAGCTGAAAGGTGGGGCCCGCCACGCAAAGGCTGAAAACATCAAAAAGGTCACCAGACCGGGGGAGACGCTTCCACAAGGGAAATGGAACCCGACTAGAGCCCCTAGCACTGTGTGTGTGTGTGGGGGGGGGGGGGGGGGGGGGGCGGTTTTGTCACTTTGTTGTACTACCCCATCGCTCAGATCATTAGAATGGAACAGTTGAAAGTGCCGGGGAGTTGATACTCTGCTTCAACTTACACTTTACTAGGTCGAAGTCGGTCGTTTAAGATTGTGTGTTTGTGTTCTATGTGTTTGGGGGGGGGGGGGGGGGTCCAGGGTCTGCGCAGGGCGAATCACAAAAAGCTGTGTAAGAACCCGGGGCATTTTGCAACTGTGAGATGGTCCCCCGCCCCTCCTCCCCCCCCCCCCCCCCCGATCCCCCCCTCCCCCTCCTCCTCCCGCAGGGTGCCCATGAGGTATTTGACACTCCACACAGAGGGTGAAGAAAAAGTCCATTTTTCGAAATCCAAAGGGTGGGAGAAAAAATCCATGTTGTAAGCCACACAGAGGGTGGAAAAAGATCCATTGTTGTGAAGCCACACAGAGGGTGAGAGAAGAAGATCCATTGTTGTGAAGCCACACAGAGGGTGAGAGAAGACGATCCATTGTTGTGAAGCCACACAGAGGGTGAGAGAAGAAGATCCATTGTTGTGAAGCCACACAGAGGGTGAGAGAAGAAGATCCATTGTTGTGAAGCCACACAGAGGGTGAGAGAAGAAGATCCATTGTTGTGAAGCCACACAGAGGGTGAGAGAAGAAGATCCATTGTTGTGAAGCCACACAGAGGTGAGAGAAGAAGATCCATTGTTGTGAAGCCACACAGAGGGTGAGAGAAGAAGATCCATTGTTGTGAAGCCACACAGAGGGTGAGAGAAGAAGATCCATTGTTGTGAAGCCACACAGAGGGTGAGAGAAGAAGATCCATTGTTGTGAAGCCACACAGAGGGTGAGAGAAGAAGATCCATTGTTGTGAAGCCACACAGAGGTGAGAGAAGAAGATCCATTGTTGTGAAGCCAACAAGGTGGTACACGGCAGTCCCCGTCCTCGTCTGCCCCTTCGTCTTCTGCAGCGTGAACCAATCAGAAGTTCGACAGTGGCTGACTGTGGACAGACAGAACTGTCATGCTGGTGGGTTTTTTTATTTTTTTTTTTTTGTTGGTTGGTTGTTGTTGTTTTTTACAAGATTGTGCCAGACAAACCGACGGCCCCACGCGGAGGTGTTGAACTCTCCTGCTCTTAGCCTGGCCCGCATTCCCCCCCCCCCCCCCTCCCCCCCAGAATGCTATTGCTGGAATGCTGAAGAAAAAAAGGAGCTGGGGAACGGCTCTCAAAAAGCGCCCTGGCAGGATGCTCATGGTGACAAAATATCACACGAAGGTGACAGAGGTGGACAAAGTTCTTTTCACCTCGAAAACCGCCACAGACAAAAGTTTTAAGTCAACAGAAATAACTTTCTGGTGGGAAAAAAAGAGAGAGAGAAAAAAATCCATTCGCTCCACTGTCAAATGGCAGCAGGAAAATGGAGATGATGTAATTTTCCTCAAACTTCCTCCAGTGCGAATACAAATACACTTCATTGGTACCCCAGGGTCTGCATTCCAATTTCACAAGAGCTACAATTGCTTTGTCAATTGTTGAAGGTGGAGGTAGCAGCTCTCAGAGAGGCAAGTACAAAACCAGAAGCCACACTTTCTGATCATGTACTTTCCAAGCCAGTACGACTCACCGCCCATAGAATTACAGGAGGAGTCTCGCTGCTCATCCACAGGTCATCGTTATTCAACGCTGTCGATCTCTTCAAGGTTTAGCTGCCGGAATTGCTTTCCACAGCACAAAGGCTGCGTGTTCTTCACATTCACGACCGTCTGTATCTCTGAGTTGACAAGAGCTGGTTATCCCGATTGAAGGACTCACAATTTTTTTTTTTGTTTGTTTGTTTGTTTGTTTGTTTTTGTTGTTGGGCGACTTGAATAGCCACCCTTCACTCTAGGAAGATAGAGATACTTCAACTCAAGTCTTCTGCATGATGTCTTCTCTGACCCATACCGTCATTCTTTCAAAGACACACTCTCCTGTTTGTCGTTATGCAATTCCTCGCTGGTCCTGGACTACGAGTGGTTTGTTCACAGCGAGTTACGTGGAACTGATCGTTTTATCATTTTAAAATCCAAGACTGCAGACAGCAGCATCCCTTTACAAGTCGACAGTTTACAGTTGAGGACAGTGCTTCTCTGTGTCCCGCCCACACGTTCGTGTGTGTCTTTTTCTGTCTTATTTCAAACTTCAAGACGTCAAACAGCAACTTGTTCACAAGACCACCTCAGCGTCAATAAAGCTGAATGTACTCATCTCGCCAGGAGCATTGAGAAGGGGTGCATAGGAGTGTGCAGAAGAACAGGTTGTACAGCGCTCTGACCCTGCAGAGACCCTGACACACGTTCTCATCACCTGCGCCAGAGACACCATTCCAACACGAACTTCAAACAAACCGAAATGCTCAGTACACCTGGTTTAGTTCGGACAGAAAAAAAAATCATCACAAGCAGGTCCAACGCGGTGTCTACCACAGACCATCAGCAGGTAACGTTCGGACCCATCAGCTTCTCCGAGCAAACTCTGCACATATTTTTTTTTATAAGTCAGCCTTGAGGAAATTCTGATCCAAGCTGATCGCAAAAACTCCGAAGCGAAACGTCGGGGAAGTAGTGAAGATGATTAAAGGGATCCATTGTCTGAAGCTTGCAGGACGCCTTGATCACAGACAAACAAGCTGTTGGCTCTCTGTTGGCCTTTACTATGGAAAACATCTCTTGTCTTTCTGAACGGTCCGCTGCTTTTTCTGAAAAAAAAACCCTGAAAAATACTCCCTGCAACGGTTCCTCTGGCAATGCTGCGAGCAGAATACTGATAATACTGATGACCTTCCTCTCCTCTCTCTCTCTCTCTCTCTCTCTCACTCATCTCTCTCTCTCTCTCTCCTCTCTCTCCTCCTCTCTCTCTCCCCTCCTCTCTCTCACACACACACACACACACACACACACACACACACACATACACTCACTCACTCAGTCACTCACTCACACACTCTTCGTATCTTTTAACAGGTGAGAAGGCTGCTTGGTGTATAGCACGTCCATGCATTTCGCTCTGAAACATGCGCTTATGCAGTGTTGCGATTAGACGACATTCGACATTAGCACTTTAACAACAGACCCTGGTCACAGATGTTTCACCGCCTGCTATTTCATTTCTGTATGGGGTTAATGTTTGCATTAAACTCTGACAAAAATCAAAGTTTAAGCTGTTTGTAACATGAAATGAACTTTTAATGTGGTCATGCCTTGACGGAAAGATTTTGACATGTTACTACCCCCTCACATCCCCCCTCCCCCCCCCCTTTCCCATTCCGTCAGCTGTACTAAATAACAAACTCTCACTTCTTTGTTATCTTCTTCATAGTCATCATAGTTTTTGGTCATCATCATTATCATCAACGAAGTCAATTTTGGCATGCTCCTAAAACTCTCACTTCTTTGTTATCTTCTTCATAGTCATCCTAGTTTTTGTCATCATCATTATCATCAAGGAAGTCAATTTTTGGCATGCTCTTAAAACTATCACTTCTTTGTTGTCTTCTTCATAGTCATCCTAGTTTTGTCATCATCATGATCATCAACGAAGTCAATTTTTGGCATGCTCCTAAAACTATCACTTCTGTGTTATCTTCTTCATAGTCATCCTAGTTTTTTGTCATCACATGATCATCAACGAAGTCAATTTTTGGCATGCTCCTAAAACTATCACTTCTTTGTTATCTTCTCATAGTCATCCTAGTTTTTGTCATCATCATGATCATCAACGAAGTCAATTTTGGCATGCTCCTAAAACTATCACTTCTTTGTTATCTTCTTCATAGTCATCCTAGTTTTTGTCATCATCATTATCATCAACGAAGTCAATTTTTGGCATGCTCCTAAAACTATCACTTCTTTGTTATCTTCTTTCATCGTCATCGAAAGTGTTTGTCATCATCATTATCATCAACGTCATCAAAGAAAAAGAAACACCCGAAGGTGCTGGGAGACCCAGAGAAGCACTGTCTTCACCTGCCTTGGAAGACAGTGCTTCTCTGGGTCCTCCCCAGCAACTTCGTCAACTGTTAGCATGCTCCTCAATTTTTTTTTCCCTGTCCTACTGTCTGAAAATGTTTTCACTTTACCGACAAAATCGTAGAGATACAGTTTTGGCAACAATCTTCTCAACGATCGCTAGGACGGGCGACAGTCTTAGGAATGTTTCATTCATCAAATACAATACGCAGGTCGGGCCATTGCCACCCCCTCCCCGCCTCCCTCTCCTCCTCTCCCACCACCACTCACACCCTACATGTTTGTTTACACACACACACACAACACACACACACACACACACACACACACACACACACACACACACGGGAAAGAAGTGAGAAAGTGGATCCGATCTCATATATCTCGAACTCTGCGTGACATGCGTGAAAACTGACCGGGTGGGTCACTTTAGTAAGGGGGGGCGGGGGAGGGGGAACTGTGGTGCAGGTTGGCAGGGCAGTGCGGCCATGGAAGGGAGGTAAGCAGGCGTGCGGTGGCCGGGTCAACAGTGAGAGGCCGGGCATGTGGCGATAACACTGGGTGGATGATGAGGTCAACGGCTGTTCTGACCGCCTCCCATACCCCGCTGATCCGGCCTGTGAATTATTCAAAGCACCTTCGGGGAGATCTGGTGCAGAGAGAGAGAGAGAGAGAGAGAGAGAGAGAGAGAGAGAGAGAGAGAGAGAGGAGGGGGAGCGGGGAGAGGGAGGGAGAAGACAAAAAGAAGAGAAACTAAAATTATGAGGAAAACGCGCGGGGTTTTGAAAATACCTTGAACAAAGTGTTAGGCTGCAAGGAATGATGGTCGTTGGTATTAGACAACTGCTTCTACTATACTGTTATTACTAGTAGGCTGCTGCTGCTGCTGCTGCTGCTGCTCCTGCTGCTGCTTCTGTTTCTGCTTCATCCTCTTCTTCTCACTCATCTCCTCCTCCTCCTCCTTTTCCTCTTCCTCCTCCTTCTCCTTCTTCTTCTTCTTCTTCTTCTTCTTCTTCCTTCTTCCCTTCTTCTTCGTCGTCGTCTTCGTCTTCTTCTTCTTCTTCTTCTCGTCTTCTTCGTCTTTGTCTTCTTCTTCTTCTTCTTCTTCTTCTTCTTCTTCGTCTTCGTCTTCTTCTTCTTCTTCTTCTTCTTCTTCTTCTGCTGCTGCTGCTGCTGCTGCTGCTACAACTGCTGCTACTTCTACGACTACACTACCACTACAATTTCTACTACTTTTTCTTCTCACACTGACGATGTTGTTCCCAGAAGAAACCACACACAAACTGACGATTGTTTACGTTGTTGCTCCAAACAGCGAGCATGAGATAGCTGCTGCTTTTTTGCTTTCCTTCAAGCCATTTTGACTGACGTCTCCCAGTTTGACATCATTCTTCCTCTGTTGTCGTTGTTGTTGCAGCAACCTCTGCAACCACATGTGTGATCAAGCCCGTGTCTCTGGCCCCCCCCCCCCCCCCCCCC
>CM031621.1:46583762-46586262 GCA_018398815.1 Conus ventricosus | reverse complement strand
AGTTGGTTCATTACTATTTTGCTCTCGGCCTCTTCTCTTGTGAAGAGGTATATGAACGCAATACACCACCGAGAAAAATACACATGGCGTACTACAAACTATAACGAAACGAAAAGCATTGAGAACTATCTACTGGCAGCTATTTCTCTCAATTTAAACTCCGACAAAACAAAACGAAAACAAAACAAACAAACAAAAAACGAGGAAAAACAGACAAATGCAACAGAATCTACGATATAGCCAGACCATTTTACATAGGAATGGGTATCTGTAAACATTTGTGCTTAAGTTGATTGATTCCTGATGTACCCGACAGCTGGAAATCTTGCGGAACACATTTCGGTTTCTTGTGACTCTTTACAAAGGGAGTCATCGTCATTAACTAATAATGGTTTTACATCGGCTTTTATGAAATAATAATTCCGATATTCCATTTTCATTGTCACTTATGGAATAACAATTGCGATGTTTCATTGGCATCGGCATTTGTGGAATAAGAATTCCGATATTTCAAGCATTGATTTCGTCGCAATCTGTTTGACGTGTCTGTCCATGTGTGAAATAAGGTGGTGTTTTATATCAAGAAGGGCGAGTGAGTGAGGCAGATTGATGAGTGACAGGTAGAGAGACAGACAGCGAAAGAACAGAGGGACACAGAAACAAAGAGACAGAGAAAGAGACAGAGAGCGACAAACAAACACAAAGACATACACGGAAGTCCCTCGACACAGAGAGTGAGAGAGAGGCGGGGGGAGGAAGAGAGAGAGAGAGAGAGAGAGAGAGAGAGAGAGAGAGAGAGAGAGAGAGAGAGAGAGAGAGCACAAACAGAAAAATAGAGCGCAAACAGAGAGAGAGAGGGGGGGGGGGCAGAGAGAGAGACAGAGAAAGAAAGACAGAGAGAAGGAGGGAGAGAGAGAGAGAGAGATGCAGAGAGAAAGAGGGAGAGAGAGAGAGAAAGACACAGAGAGAGAGAGAGAGAGAGAGAGAGAGAGAGAGAGAGCACAACAGAAAAATAGAGCGCAAACAGAGAGAGAGAGGGGGGGGGGGCAGAGAGAGAGAGAGACAGAGAAAGAAAGACAGAGAGAAGGAGGGAGAGAGAGAGAGAGACAGAGAGAGATGCAGAGAGAAAGAGGGAGAGAGAGAGAGAGAAAGACACAGAGAGAGAGACAGACAGACAGAGAGAGACACACACAGAGAGAGGCAGAGAGAGAGAGAGGCAGTCTCACAGCAGTCTAATACAAAGACAAGGCGAAGCAGATGGAAAGAGAGAGAGAGACAGACAGACAGACAGAGAGAGACACACACACAGAGAGGCAGAGAGAGAGAGAGGCAGTCTCACAGCAGTCTAATACAAAGACAAGGCGAAGCAGATGGAAAGAGAGAGAGAGAGACAGACAGACAGAGAGAGACACACACAGAGAGAGGCAGAGAGAGAGAGAGGCAGTCTCACAGCAGTCTAATACAAAGACAAGGAAGGCGAAGCAGCGAAGAGAAAGTGACGTGACTCCACGGGCAGTCACAGCAATGACTCACGACAACACACGGCCTGAGGCCACGACAGGTGGAACGCTCCGCTGACATCATACCTCAAAATAGGCCAGGTGTGTGTGTGTGTGTGTGTGTGTGTGTGTGTGTGTGTGTGTGTGTGTGTGTGTGTGTGTGTGTGACAAAGAGAGAGAGAGAGAGAGAGAGAGAGAGAGAGAGAGAGAGAGAGAGATTGTGTGTGTATGTATGTGCATGTGTATGTGTGTGTGTGTTTGAATGTGTGTGGGAGAGAAAGGAGGGAGAGAGAGAGAGAGAGAAAGAGAGAGAGAGAGAGAGAGTGTTTGAAAATATATGTGTGTGTGTTTTTCAAAATCTGTGTGTGTGTGTGTGTGTGTGTGTGTGTGTGTGTGTGTGTGTGTGTGCTTGAAAATGTGTTAGAGAGAGAGAGAGAGAGAGAGAGAGAGAGAGAGAGAGAGAGAGAGAGAGCGCACACAAAAGAGGCAGAGAGAGAGAGAGAGAGAGAGAGAGAGACATTTCTGCTTTTTGCAGCCCGTGAGTCCACCTTCACTGTCCGTCCATCGTTGTAGTGGTAAACACTATCATGAACTTTTTTTTTCTGTCCCAACCTCTACGCCACCTCAGAGGCAGTGCACCCATGCTGCTCATTCCGACACCCCGTCCACAGCCACAGCCCGGTCAGCCCCGGCATCGGCAATCCACAGGGAGCAGTCAATGTCAAGCCGTCAAGAGGCAACCCACCGGAGGAGACAGTGCACTGCTGCCGAGTCACTTCGGTGGTGTTCAGTGGCGCCTGTTCTGATCCAACATACGCAGGACACCACCTACTAAGCCCCTACTGACGACAATAATTGCTTAGTCGCGGAGCCTGCGTGAGTGAGCTCTCCCTCCGGAGGGCGCCACCACGTCCGTCCAACGACAGCCCCCATGGACTCGCCGATACCGGTGACCCTGACCGAACCAAACAAAGGCCACAGACGTGGAGAGGACATCGAAA
>CM031621.1:46571262-46573762 GCA_018398815.1 Conus ventricosus | reverse complement strand
GGTTACGTCACAGCTGACGGTGCAGGCGGAGGGGTAGGGGTGGGGTGGGGGGGGGGGGGGGGAAGAAGGTGTGTTGACCGTGTCCTGTTCTGTTCTGCCGCGTCGTTGTTTGTTGGCGTGTCACGTGTTCCCCTCTCTGCACTACATTCCCAAGACTTGCTATGTCGGCGGTGTGGGGGGGGGGGGGGGGGGGGGGGGGGGGGGGGGTGTTGGACATTTTTCAATTAATTAAGATTCCTTGTACCTGAGGAGCAGGTGGTGGTGCCAGATGTCTCTTTGAAGGCTGGCCAGGTGTCACGGGCCAGGGAGGCTGAAAGAGTCTGGAACTGACTGGACTGCCTCTGGGTCTGTTTTTGATACTTCGGGCCGTGATTGTTCTGTCGGTAATCTGTTCGTTTGTTTGTGTGTTTGTTTGTGTGTTTGTGTGTTTGTTTGTGTGTTTGTTTGTGTGTTTGTTTGTGTTTTTGCAGTTCGGTTTTACCTCTTCCAAACGAGGTTCTGTTCTCCGTTTGTTTGTTTGTTTGTTTGTTTGTTTGTTTGTTTGTTTGTTTGTTTGCTATTTGTTTGTTTTGCCGCAAATTTGAACACAAAGACACACACAAAAAACAACAGCAGAAACCAGCCGCCGTGCTGGCGTTGTGGTTAACGTCGCGGATTCACGGCTGGGAGGTCATGGGTTCGATCCCCCTGTCTGTTTTCAGCTGCCTCCGTTTGTTTGTTTGTTTGTTTGTTTGTTTGTTTTTCAGCAACATTAAAAAAAGAATAACCAAAATTAAACTAACAAAAAATAACCATCCGCCGTGGTGGCGCAGTGGTCAGTGACGCGGATTCCCGGCTGGTTTGAGGTCCGTGGGTTCGATTTCCCCCTTTCAGACTCACGGGATTTTTTGTGTTTATCTGTCGCAGACGCTTCTTGACCCAGTGTTGCTGTTTTCTATGGGCTCAGTCGGGAACAGTAGGACAAGACAGCCCATTTCATTGATTCGTCTCTGAGAGTGCTGCAGACATCTTTTGTTTGGAGCGACACTGCAAGTGTCTGTGTCTCTCGGGCCTGGTGAACTGCCGGGACATAAGGATCATGAAAGTAAGCGTCAGAGTGCAGCCCTGTCATACAGTTCTCGGAACTGGATCGGAACTCCGTGGCATCGTCCTTCTTATCTTCATCTTCATCGATCAGCACATGAAGAGTCTCGGGTTAGTTAACTCCTCATGCCCTGCTCTCGTGGTGATCTCCCTTTCCATGTCCTCCACCTCTGTGCTGTGGACGAGGTCCATCTTTAGGTCGCCGGTATCTGCTAGTTCATGGGAACAGTCGCTGGAAGAACGTGATGTCGTCCTCAGAGAGAGAGAGAGGGGGGGGGGGGAGATTGAGAGAGAGAGAGAGGGAGGGAGAGAGAGAGAGAGAGGGAGAGAGAGAGATTGAGAGAGAGAGAGAGAGAGAGAGAGAGAGAGAGAGAGAGAGAGAGAGAGAGAGAGAGAGAGAGAGAACGAAGAACGAACGAGGGAACGAGCGAATTTTATTTTCAGAAGGTAGTGGAGTAAGCATAAGTGCTGCTTTTTTTTACATCCAGCCCTCCGGGGCCAAAAGAAAAAAAAAGAAAGAAAAAAAGATACAAATTCTGAAATATAATTTAACCAAATGAAACAAAACTAATGTACAAGAGGGAACACAGACAGAAGGGGTGGGAGATGGTGGGGGTGGGGGGCGGGGGTGGGGGTGGGGGAATTAGAGGAGAGAGAGAGAGAGAGGGAAAGAGTTAAGAGAGAGAGAGAGAGAGAGAGAGAGAGAGAGAGAGAGAGAGAGAGAGAGAGAGAGAGAGAGAGAGAGCCGAGGAATGATCTAGGCTGATGGGAAACAAACTCTTCCAAATCCGGCCAGACTTGAAAGGTTTGGGTTTTTTTTTGGGGGGGGGGGGGTTGTTGTTTTTTTTTTTTTTGGGGGGGGGGTTGTTTGTTTTGGTTTGTTTGTTTGCTTGCTTGCTTTTTTAAACATACGGTACTGGAGGCCGATCAAGGGAGAACACCTAGGACAGTTCAGAGCTCCAAGTGCCTCGGGGCAGTTGTTTGAGATGAGGGATCAAAACCTGAAGTGCTGTCCAGAGTTGCGCTCACGACAGCAGCAGCGCTGGCCAGACTACGACCCATCAGGAATGACAGAAACGTCACGGTCAGTTCCAAGATCAGACTGATAGCGCTCCCTGGTCAGTGCCATAGTTCTCTGTGCCTGTGAGGCGTGGACTCTGACTGCCGAAGTTGAGAGAAGGATTCAGGCATCAGAGATGAGATGCTTTCCCGCAAGATCCTTGGCATCTTGTACATTGGTCACATTACGAACTTGGAGGTCCAGACCAGAGTAAGGCAACCCACTGGACCATACGAAGAACCTGTTGTCCACAGTGAAAAGAAGGAAAATCAGATGGTATGATCATGTCTCAGATCAATAGGACTTGTCTGTCTGTCTGTCTGTCTGTCTGTTTGTCTGTCTATCCGCCCGTCCGTC
>CM031621.1:46551262-46558762 GCA_018398815.1 Conus ventricosus | reverse complement strand
GGGTGGTGGTGTTGTCTGTTTCTTGCCCTGTGTCTGTGTGTAAAAAGGAGAGAAGAAAGAGAGCCCGAGAGGGGTTGTTGCCCTGTGTGTGTGTTGGTGTCGGAAGATAGTATATTATTTTTAATTTAACGCTTTTCACAAACAAAAGTTTTTATTTAGACAATTTTTCTGTGTGTCGTGCCCTATACTTGTGGTGTAAAAGAGGAGAGAGAGAGAGAGAGAGAGAAAGAGAAGAAAAAGAGAGGGGTTGTTTTGTGGGTGTGTTTTGTGTGGGGTGGTGTGTTTTGTTTTTTGTGTGTGTGTGTCGTGGTAAAAAGAGAGAGAGAGAGAGTGTGTTTTGGTGGGGTTTTGATTTTTGGTTGTGTGTTGTGGGGTGTGTTTGTGTGTGTGTTGTGTTTGTGTGTGGTGGGTGTTTGGGGTTTTTGGTGTTGTGTGTGTGTGTGTGTTTGTGTGTGTTTGTGTGTGGAGGGGGGGGATTGCAAAAAACCTTTCGATAAATTTCCCAAACGTATCCATCCTCCACCCCCCCCCCTTTTTTTTTCTTTTTTTTCTTTTTTCTTTTTCTTTTTTTTTTTTTAAATTTAATTTTTTTTTATTTTTTATTTTTTTTTTTTTTTTTTTTTGGGGGGGGGGCGCGGGAAAACGGAGTTGATTTTTTCTCTTATTTTGGTTTTGGAAAGAGAGAAAACAGAGAGAGAGAAAACAGAGAGAGAGAGAGGGGGGGGGGGGAGGGAGAAAAGAGAGAAAAGAGAGAGAGAGAGAAAAGAGAGAGAGAGAGAGAGAGAGAGAGAGAAGAGAGAAAAATTTTTCATCGAAACAAAAGAGAAATAAACTTGTTTAAAAATTCCGTGTTAATCTTTAAAGGGGGGCAAAAACCCAGTTTTTTCACACAATTTTTACAAAACCCAACCACACAAACACACCCCACACACCCCCACACACACAACAAAACCACACAAAAACACAAACACACACACAGTAAAAACACGTAACACACACACCCCCCTCACACACACACACACACACACACACACACACACACACACACACACACACACACACACACCACACACACACACACAAAACACACACACACACACACACCCCACACACACACACACAAGACCACACAACACACAACCCAACCCAGACTCACACACACACACAAAACCCCAGACTCACACACACAAACCACTCACAACACCCACACACACACACACACCACACACACAACACACCCCACACACACACACACACACTCACACACAAAACCACACAACTCACACACACAAAACCCTAAAACTCACACACACACAAAACCACAAAACAACACACACACACACACACACACACACTCACACACACACACCACACACACACACAACACACACACACACACACACATTTCACACACACACACACAAACACACACACACAACACACACACACACACCACAAAACACAAACACACACCCCCAAAACACACAGAAAAGGGGAGACAGCAGCTGGCGGACGAAAAAAGGGAGGAGGGGCAGCAGGTTGGCCAGAGGGGAAACTGGGTTTTGAACATGACCGATTTTCCCCGCTATCGGGCCCACTGGGCCCCCTCTCCCCTCCCCCTCTCCTATCTCCCCTCTCCTATCTCCCCCTCCCCCTCTCCTATCTCCCCTCCCCCAAACGCCCTCCCCCCTCTCCCCTTTCCCCCCTCCCTATCTCCCATCTCCCCTCTCCTTTCCCCCCTTTTCCCCCAAATCCCTCCCCCCCCCCCCATCTCCCCTCTCCCCCTCCCACCCCCCCTTTCCCCGGCCCCTCCCATCCCCCCTCCCCCTCTCCCCCTCCCATCCCCCCTCCCCACCCTCCCACTCCCCTTTCCCCCCCTCTCCCCCCCCCCCCTCTCCCCTCTCCCATCCCCCCTCTCCCCCCCCCCTCCCACCCCCCCTTTCCCCCCCTCTTCCCTCTCCCATCTCCCCCCTCCCCCCATTTCCCCCTTTTCCCAAACCCCCCCTCTCCACCCCTCCCCCTCCCCCCTTTTTTCCCCCCTCTCCCCCATCTCCCCTCCCCCCTCTCCAATCTCCCCACGCCCCCCCCCCCTTCCCCCCCCTCTCCCCTCCCCAAATCTCCCCCCCCCCTCCCCCTCCCCTGGCCGCTCCCCCCCTTCCCCCTCCCCCCATCCCCCCCTCTCCCCCTTTTCCCCCCCTCTCCCATTTTCCCCATCTCCCCTCTCCCCTCCCCCTCTCCCCTACCCCTTCCCTCTCCCATCTTCCCCCCCCACCAAATCTTCCTCTCTCCCCCCCCTCTCCCCAATTTCCCCTCTCCCCCCCCCTCCCCCTCCATTCCCCCTCCCCCCCCCCCCCTGGCCCCTCCCCCCATCCCCCTCCCCATCTCCCCTTTCCCCTCTCCCCCCCCCTTTTCCCCCTCTCCCATCCCCCTCTCCCCATCTCCCCCTCCCACTCCCCTCTCCCCCCCTCCCCCCCCCATCTCCCCCCCCCTCTCCCATCTCCCCTCTCCCCTCCCCCCCCTCCCCCAAACTCCCCTCTCCCCCCCCCCCACCCCCTCCCCTTTTTCCAACAGCTTTGGGCTTTGTTCGTCTCTGGCTTTCCGTGCTGCCCCTTTTCTCTCTCACATTCTCTCATCCTGTCTCTCTCTCCTCTCTCTTTTTTTCTGCGTCCTCTCACTCTCTCTCCCCTCTCACTTTTTTTCCCCAAATTTTTTGTCTCTGTCTCTTTTTCCCTCCTCTCTCTCCCCCAAACTCCCCTCTCTCTCCCTCTCTCCCTCCCCTCTCTCTCTGCCGGTTGTCCGCTTCTCTCTCTTTTTTCTTTCTCTCTCTCTCCTCTCTCCCCCTCTCTCTCTCTCTCTTTTTGGCCTGTTGTCTGCTCCTCCTCTCCCCTCTCTCCCTCTCTCCTCCCCGGGCCGGGTTGCCCTGTCTCTCTCTCCCCCTCCCCCTTTTCTCCCCTCTCCCCTCCTCTCTCTCCCCGCTCGCTCACCCCGCTTGCTCGCTGGCTCTTTTCGCTTGCTTGCTCTTTTTCCCCTTTGCTTTTTCTGTCTGTCTCTGTCTCTGCCCTCTTTTCCCCCTTCTTTTCTCTCCCCTCTCTCTTTTCCCCTCTCTCTCTCTCTCTCTCTTAAAGGGGGGAAAAATGGCCTAATCATAAAAAAATTTTATCTTATTCTCTCTCTCTCTCCTCCCCTCTCCCTTCTCTTTTCTCTCCCCCTCTCTCTCTCCTCTCTCCCCCACCCCCCCCCCGCTCTCTTCTCCTCTCTCACTCTCCTACGAAATTTCTCCTTTACCCCTTTTCTTTCTTTTAAATTCTAATTGACTTGTCCCCTGCTCTCCCACTCTCTTTTCTCTCTCTTTTTCTCTCCCTCATCTCTCTCCCCTCATCTCCCCTCCCCTTTTCCCCTTTCCTCTCTACCCTCTCTCTTTTCTCTCTCCCCTTTTTGTCTGTCCCTTTTGGTTTGAATTTTTCCTTTCCCTTTCCCTTTCGATTGTTTGAATATTTCCTTGTTTTCCTTTTAAAAACTGACTCTTTTTTTCACCTTTCCCCTTCATACTAAATGGTATAATTCCTTCTTTCACTTTTTAATTGTTTTTTTTTGTGCTTTTTCGCCAACCATTGTTTTCCCCCATGGGTCCCCCCTCGCCCATCTGGCCCTTTTTTTTCACGGTTTTTTTTGCTGTAGCTCCCAATAGGCGGGTGGGGGGGGTTTTTTAAATTTAAAAAATTTGTCGTTTTGACTCAAGGATCGTTTTTGTGTTTTTTCGTGTAGCTAGTGAAAGATGAGTCCCTTCTCCTTCCCCCTTCTTTCCCTCCTCCACCCCCCCCCCCCTCCCTTACCACCTTCTCCTCTCTTTCCTCTCTCTCTCTTTTCTCCTGTCCCCTCTCTGTCTTTTGTCCCCTTTTTTGGCGTTTTCTCTCCCCTTCCCCTTTTCTCTCTCTCTCTCTCTCTCTGCTCTCCAATCTCTCTCCCCCCCTCTTCTCTTTTTTGCGTCCTCTTTTCTGTCTGTCGGGCCCTCCGTCCCCTCTGTCCTCTCTCTCTCTCTCTCTCTTTTTTTTTTCCTCTCCCCTCTCTCAATCACTAAGATGCCTCTCCAATTTTTTTTACTTTCTCTTCGCTTAATTTTTTTTCGATTTTATTTACTTTTCCCTTTCCCCCCCCCAACCCCTTTCCCCCTCTCCCTTCCCCCCCTCCCCCCTCCCCCCCCCCCCCCCCCCCCCCCCCCCCCCCCCCCCCCACCGTCGCCCCCCCACGACCCCCACTCATCCCCCCCAATCTTTTCCCCGAGGTTTCCCTCTTCCAGGGGCTTCGGGCCCGCACGTGCCGATCGGGCACACTGTCAGACAGCCCAAAGGCCCAGGGGTCACTCTTTTGCCCTCCGCCTGTCGGGGGGGGGGGGGGGGGGGGGGGGGGGGGGCCCAAAAAAGGCAATGGGTTTTGGGGGGTGTGTGGGGTGTGTTTTGTGTGTGTGTGTGTGGGGGTGTTGTGTGTGTGTTGGTGTGGGGGTGTGGGGGGAGGAAGAGAGAGAGAGAGAGAAAGTAAAATAAAGGGGAAACCCAACCCAAGGGGAAAGGTTTGGGCTGTTGGCCTCTTTCGCTTGAAGGTTGTGTCAAGACCCGGGGGGGCCTCCCCAAATGACCCCCCAAACACAAAGACCATAGGATTTCGCTCTGAGCAAAAAAAAGAGACGTACGCCCTGCGGCTGACCCCCTAAAACCCCCGCCTCTCCCCCCCCCCCCCCCCCCCCCCCCCAACCCCCCCTCCCTTGTCTTTTCTCTCCACGGGGTTGGCCAACCCTTTCCCCCCTCTCCATACCCGAAAAAGGGATATTTTATAGTCTGCTCGCCTTTCCCTTTTTTCGTTTGTCCAAAACCGCCCACCCCCACACCCACCCACCCTCCCAATCCCCATCTTTCCCCTTCTCCGTGCTTACTCATAGGGTTTTTTTTTATACCTTTGTTTCTTTTTTCTTGACCAGGATGGTTGTTCGTTCATTACTGCGATGCTGCTGCTGCTGCTGATGTAAGGACAGCACCTTCCTCCCCCCCTAACCCCCCCTCCCCCACCACCCACCCCTAACAAGGTTACGCGTTCATCCATGTATCTGTCTCTCCGTCAGTTTGTCTGTCAACACGTTCACGTCGAGACGACTGAAGCGAATGGAACACAGCTTAGTGGAAGAGAGAGAGAGAGAGAGGGGGGGGGGGAGGGAGTGGGGGCGGGGGGGGGGGGTTGTGTGGCACAATATGGGCCCCGGGTACAAACTGGACAAAAAGAAATTTAAAAAAAAATGATAATAATAGTCATAGCTACTTCCTGAAGAGCTTGATTCAATCCCAGGCCACACGCCACAGTTACCAAAACACCAAAACACCACGGCATCCATGTCAGCGTGTTGAGGCCTGCCATCAGTTAGAGTCAGCATTTCATGTTAAACTGATAACTGATCCAAAGAACAACCACCTACCAATTATGTCCCTTGTTATTTTGTTTGTTTGTTTTTTTTGGGGGGGGGGGGGGGGCTCTTTACCGATGAAATCACGCACAATCTTCAAATATTTGACACCCCTGAGTTGACGTTAATGCGTTAAGGCCTTGCTTAAGGAGACGAGTGTTTATACACTGGCGCAATTAGAGTGCTTTGAGAATGTTTCATGGTGTCTGAAAGTTGATTCTCCTCTTTCACGTGGCCATCAAGGTACCAGCCTGGTGGTTCCAAGCAGACAGATTGAAATCAGAAGGAACGGGACTATTGGGCGCTTTGAACTGGCGCAAAGATAGGGGTCACGGGTGAGTGCAAAGGCCCGACATGTGACGTCAACTACAGGGGAAGGTCATGTACTTGAAGATTGTTTGTGGTGTCATCGGTGGAAATCCAAAGGAAATAGTTGGAGGGTGTGTAGTTCTTTGGATCAAGTATCAGTTCAACATTAAATGCTGGCCCTAATTTATGGTAGGCCTCAAAACGCTCACATGGACTGCATAGTGATTTAATGCAAAATCCTAATTGTGGTGTGTGACCATACTGTGCCTCACTCAGAGACAGATCCAACATCTACTTCTTTTCTTCTTCTTCTTGTTCTTCTTCTGCGTACGCAGGCTGATACTCCTGCGGACATTCCCTATAATTATGGACAGGCAAGTATTAATCCCATCTGCCCAACAAGGGAGTGGAGTTTGTGTGTATGACCGTTTTTTTAATCCCGCCATTAAGGCAGCCATACTCCATCTTCGGGGAAGGTGCATGCTATGTGTAACGTGTCATCCATACCAACGGCCAAACTGACCTTCTCTTCCGAAAGTTGGTGAAGGGATTTTACGTGTGGGCAAGATGTTATGCGTGCGTTCACACACGGAACCTCGGTTTATAGTCTCATTCGAAGGCCTGTATGGGAAATGGAGTCAGAACTAATGTTAACTACGAAGGAAAAATCCCCTGTACCGAAACGGCCCGGCGGAGATTCGAACCCTCAACCCCAAGATTACGAGTCCGGTGCTCTACCAACTGAGCTATTTCAGCCCCCTGCTTCTTTTTGTATTACAGCACGATCCACATGACCCTTCGTTTTTCTTCGTCTGCTGGACTTTTCACTCTCCAAATCTTTTGTGCTCTACCAATGGCATAGAAACACGAGCAGTCCGCAAGCCATGCATCATTCTGCTGTCCTTGCTGGCATATGGCATTGAACTATTTTCCTGACCCAAATTTAGAGGGTAAAATCGTCTCTTCCACATTCAAAAAACTTTTTTTTCTTATTTTCACAGAGCCAGTGCGATTTTCGTCTGTTCAAACTTCGTTGTTACTTCTTGACCTTTGGCTGTGACCCCGAACTCTGACCTGTGCTATGTTCAGGAGCATGAAAGTGAATGGTATCTTCGTCAC
Source organism: Conus ventricosus (assembly GCA_018398815.1). Classification (NCBI taxonomy): domain Eukaryota; kingdom Metazoa; phylum Mollusca; class Gastropoda; order Neogastropoda; family Conidae; genus Conus; species Conus ventricosus. The sequence continues at coordinate 46,551,885 of CM031621.1, read as the reverse complement.
AATATCCGTGTTTAGCACAAGGAAACTTGACAAGCCGGATGAACATCATGCGACAAGGATCAGTCTTTTATTGCTAATGCGTGTACAACTGTGCACTCGACTTACATTATGAATGTAAAATCACTGCTGAACGTATTCGTGTCTTTCAAACGAAAATGACATGCCACACATAGAAGTAGGTGCTGAATGCATGTGCAAGTGTGTGCTCGACAGACATTCTCAATGCAAACAATAATGCTCATTTTCTTCGTTTGATTCACACGAAAATTACATATCGTACATAAAAGCAGGTGTTCATAACTTGTATTTTACAAGCTTTGAAACCACTTCAACGTCGATTTTTAAAATGTATCAGTTAGTGTCACAACAACATACCGAGGCCCAAAAGGTATGGATCAGATTTAAAGGTGGATCCGTCCAGGATCTACTTAGCAATATAACGCAAAAACTACTGTACCGATTTGAATCAAACTTGATAGGAAGACAGAGTGTGGTACAAGAACCGATCCATTAAATTTTGATGAGGATCCATGCGACGAATTCGAATCCAAAACTGATCCAGGATCCGTTTTTATCATAACCGTAGTCTGCGCTCTCGTGAATATCCCTCTGGGTTGGGATTT
>CM031621.1:46543762-46546262 GCA_018398815.1 Conus ventricosus | reverse complement strand
CCTTTTCGAAAACCTGCTTGGTTATTTGGGATTATGTTCCGTTTTTCGCAATTATACACAACACGCTTTTCAATATTTTTTTTCTAACAATTTCCCAGCATGCGAAGTTAGAGCTATTGGTCTATAACTTTCAACCGAAGACCTAGGTTTATCTTTTTTAGGTATAGGTATCACAACTGTCCTCTTCCAGATGCTTGGCAGAGTTTCATTTTGCCAACATTTTTGGTTAAAATGAGTGAAGTAACACCTTCCAGGTCTCGGGCAAGTGGGTTAACAACTGGTATGAGATACCATCAAAACCAACGGCCGTTTTCTTGGACGAGAAGGATTTCAGAGTTTCACAGAATTCTTCATAAGAGATAGGAGAATTTAAATAGTGTTGTTGGTCTGGAACAGGATCTTCATATATGGATTGTTCCTCTTCTTTTTCTCTGTAAGACTGGATGTCTGAACTTAGATTAGACAACAAATTATTTCCCGAGAATACCTTTTCAAACGCCTCTGCTTTGTCCATGGATGTTGGTACAACATTGTTTTCTAGTTTAATGGGAAATGATGGCAGATTAAATCTATTCTTCATTTCTTTGACTTTTTTCCACACCTTATGTATATCTTTTGAATCCGAAATTTCAGATAGACAAAAACCGGAAAAATAGACCCGTTTGGCTTTGGCAATCACCCTGTTGGAATTATTTTTAGCACGTTTCATTTCTATGAAATTTTCATCTCCTCGGTCTCTTAGCCATATTTTATAAGCTGTTTTCTTCAGAGACACTGCTTCTGCACATTCTTCATTTCACCATCCATTACCAGAGTATTTATTTTCTTTTACATTATTACTACACTTAGGAATCGATTTTTCAGCTGCTAATAAAATAGCGTGGCTCAGATTGTCGTAAAACACATCAATATCATCATGCTGTATACTGTTGTGATCCATTATTAACAACGAGGACTGATAGGCAACCCAATCAGCTTTGTTGTAAGAAAATTTTGGAATTATATCGTCAATATCCTTATCTTCACCAATAACCTTTTCATTCAATTGTAAAATAATAGGAAAATGATCACTACCCAAGGTATCTTCACCTGTTAGCCAGCATGCATTGACTGTTAAATCTGGTGATGCCAAAGTCAAATCAATAGCAGTGGGTCTATGAGTAGACACATCCGGTACTCTGGTAAAGCTGCCATCATTTAACAGGACTAAGCCAGAATCCACTATATTTTCAACCAGACGATTACAAGTTGTTTGAGAACATCCAGGTTCCCAAAACGGAGCATGCGCATTGAAGTCTCCTAGGACAATAACTTTTTTGTTAGTCAAGGAAAGATGTTTTATCCAATCTGAACTGTCAGCAGTTTGGCCGTTAGGATAATATACAGAGATAACAATAACACAGGTTTCCATATTAATCTTGATAAATGCGGCAGTAGAAAAAAAAGCTCTTCAGTATTATTAGGGATATCTAATGCATTATACGGAGAGTAATTTAAGCCAGTTCTTATGTAAATAGCAGTTTGAACCTTGTTAGTAGATTTTTTTACAACTGTATAGGGGTGGATAGTAAAAGTTTCTGAGTTTTGGAAGTTTGTTTGGCTCAACGTTTAAAGACTGTAAAGCAAGAATGTCATAATAACTTGAAGAAATGTGGTATTCAAACTGAAGTAAGTTTTTTAACACAGATCTACAGTTCCACTGGAATATAGAAAGACTGTCATCATCTGGCTTCATGTTGAAAAGTAACTCAAATGTTCTAACTTAAATATTGTCACCAAACCGGTTTTAGAATCTGTGTAAATTCCACTGATGCTGATGGAGCTGCCAGGGAGCGTGAGGTCTGTAGTACTGGTAGTCGACAGGGAACTCGTACTGATTATGGTACCACTTGAAGGGTTTGTCTCGTACCTCTCGTCCCCATGCCCTCGTCGGAAAGGATTTTCTGGTGGGTCGTTCCCAAAAGAGCCGGTGGACATGTCGCCCCAAATTTCTTGCCAGTACACTGGTACCTTTGTTGGATGGGTGGATGGGATCTCTCATGAAGGTTTTGTTCTGAGCTGGAAAGTTTTCATGTGAGAGGACCGATACATTGTTTTGGGGTAAGTCAGAAAGCAGACATGCTTTTGAACATTTCCCGTCTACATTCAAGAGTCTTGTCTTTAACAGGGGCAATCCTACCCACCACAACTTTGGTCTTTGGAAACTGATTCTTGATCCGTTGAACAGTACTGACCAGTTCTTTTGAAGCCACTCGTGGATCTGTACCTTTGATGTCGTTGATACCAGAGTGAAGAACGACACAGTCGTAATGGTCATCTACGGTGACATTTGAAGCTGTTCTTTACATTGAGAAATTTCGTGTGCCTTCTTAGATGAGATGCGAAGGCCATATGAATCTCCCAAACGCCGAGAGAGAAAAGAGAGAGAGAGAGAGGGGAGAGGGGAGAGAGAGAGAGAGAGAGAGAGAGATGATGTGTGTGTGTGTGTGTGTGTGTGTGT
>CM031621.1:46521262-46533762 GCA_018398815.1 Conus ventricosus | reverse complement strand
TTTCTTGATTAGATACTAAATATGTTGTTAATTATGCATTTGTGTATAGAAGTTATGTACCCCTTCATGAGGGGCAATGGCCTATACATGAATAAACTTTCCGTTTCTGTTTCCGTTTCCGTTTCTCTCTCTCTCTCTCTCTCTCTCTCTCCTCTCTCTCTCTCTCTCTCTCTCTCTCTCTCTCTAACTTAAGAAGAAATTGGTGGATTGTTTCAGACAAGACTAATGTTCTGCTCTGGAATGGCACATTTGTTTGTTTGACGTTCATGCAAACTTTAAGCCACGAAGCTTCCCTGGTGCTCCCCAAGTCGTGTCAAAAACTTTCTTCGGAACTTGATTCAAAACAATAGCATAGAGAGAACAGCATTTTACCAATTCTAACTCACTTGCTCCACCACCAAGTTTTTGGGCGAAAGTGGCCTAAAAGCCGCCTTTCCCTGTTCTCTGACAAGTAAGACTTCAATAACCAAAAATAACGATTATCTACAAACAAACATACTGTGTAGGGTTATCCGTTTTCAATACTAATTTACTAAACTTTTCAGATTTCAGTTTTTGCTTAATCCTGTGTTTTTCCTGATCGTTTTCAATAACATCATTTTCACGCAAACATTCTTCAAATGAGTCTCTGTCTTTCATGTGAAAACACTACAGTCTTTAACTGTTCTCTAAAGTCTTTTAAAACTGAGTTATATTCTGACATAAAATCCACACACTTATTCCGAGCATGTCTTCCGCTGAAAGCTAGTTTTGACAAAGTGTTTCTCTTTTTAACTATGTCTCTTTCTGCCGAACAGTCATCAAATAATAAATAGTGTCTGCTTTCCTTCAAACAGTCTATAAAACTGTTCTAAACACTCACTCAGTTTATTGCTGGGATCAACTAAATAAAATGTAAATCATCTGTCCATATAAACCTTCTATCATGATATGCTTTGTTCCATTTAAGTGTTGGACAGAAAACCACAATAGATTAAAATTATAACGATAAACTGTTTGTAACGGGTCGGGGATAATATTGTTTTTCCACAACCAGTCTGCCCACAAATCAATGAGCAATGAGGATTTTTTTGTCATAAAGTTAAAACTCTCCATATTTTTAAATAACAGAATTTAATCTAATCCAGTTATTATTTTTTATCATACTTTTCCGTCAAAACTTGTTCAGTATAATAAAACCCTACGAGGCCTAAATGTGTAAGATTAATCCAATTCATTTCTGTAAGATTGTTTCTTTTTAAATCAACATTGTTTTTGTTTGCTTGTTGTTATAAATCTTAATATCCTCGCCATTGTGAAGAACGACGATGGTAACTTTAAAGGGACTTTTAAACGTCTAAGTTTTGCCAGCTAATATTAATTCCTTTTATAAGGTCATCACTAACGCCCACAACCCCATCCCTCTCCCATCTTTAAAGACAAAAAATTTCAAATATCATTGTGAACGTGTCTCCTAATTTTCTGCTTGGAAAGAACTGTAATTTGTAAAAGCTTTTTTTACAACTGTTTTTTTTCTGTGGAGGATTTTAACTGCTTTTTCCCATACGGCGTTATTTCAATTTCTTTCCGACTATGTCGCCCCGGCATAAGACTTACATGTAAAGGGCCAGAGTTGAATGCTTTTCTGAAACTTTTTTGACGGCTAAAATAGTAAAGGGGCTTATGAATTCAAATTTTATTTCCCATTCTAAATATGGTTCTAATGCCATTTGAGGTCAGGCTTTCGAACTATTTTATATTCATACGGGCCAACATTATTTGCTTCTAGATTGCGCAGCTGTTCTAGTTTAGGAAATTTTTTTGGTGTCGCCAACCTCTTTGCGTTTATAATCACCATCTTTAGTGTACTCAAAACCATACAAAGCGCCTATCTCACCGTTCTGTTCAAAGTCCGCAACATCTGCAAGGTCTTTTAATTCTAAAGTTATACACCTTACAGGCGCTAATGTAACTCCGGATTCTTCTGCCCACGCGACATTTTTAGTACAGTTTTATTTTTTTTCCAAAACATGTGTAGGTTATCGCATTTCACAACTTTCCCTGCTTTGTCTGCAATTTTATATTAAATGATCCAACCCTCCCACAAACTAATCTTTTAAACTGTAAATTAGGGAATTGTATAATTTCATAATCGCAATATTCAGCTTTTCCCCGCCGTAAAGCCTTAAAACTTTTGAGGGCCTTCCATCTAAAAGTTTTCATCAGTGCTCAGCTCATCCAAATGAACATAAAGTAATAAAAGTAATGCAAGATCGAGGGGTTTTTTCCCCCTTAAAAGTAGTTTTGTTTGGCGCAACAACAAATCTTTTAGTGACCTGAGTGTCAACTTTAAAGCCTAACATTAGCTAGCTCTTTATCAAATAAGTAATCTCTTTTTCAGGTTCGAATGTTAATATTGTTTTTTAGATTTGCATTGTTAAGTTTAGATTTAATGCCGAATTTACTCATTGCTTCTTTTAGTGAGCAAAACCCGTAATAACCACAGGTATTTTTTAACTGGTTAGCTTTGAGCCCCCCCAACTTTTGTAATCTTATTATTCCCCTTGGTTTCGCTTATATTAAACCCTTCGACTTTGTAAAATATTTCATGGAGCGCGACCGTTTTGGCCCCGCAATTGTTATCAATAGAAATGTCAAAAAAACGAAGGACTGTCTTGAGTTGTTATTGTTACAAACATTTTTTTAAACGAAATAAAAATGAGTGCATTCAAATATACTGGTGCAAATATTCTGTTGGCCGCACTACAATCTTAAAAATAAAAGCAACTGATACTTTTGACATTGCTGTGACCCAGACTGCCTCTTTTCATAAAAAGGTGAGTACTCCATTAAAGAGCTATCTTAACCCCCCTATTGAAAACGAGCACATCCAGAAAGCGGGGTTTGGGTCATCCGATGCAGTTTATCAGAACCAGTTAAACTTGCTGGTTTTGCGCATCAACGGGGTGTGGAGTGGCGTATGCCGATAAATTTAAATCACCATGATCCTTTTGGTGAGTCATGTACAGATTTCATTTCTTTTACACCTTTAGACGTATTTTGACTGAACTGCAAGCACCATTACCGAATGACAAAATCTTTTAATCCATTCAGCAACAGAATAACATGAAGGCTTTTGAAAGGATCTGTAACGAATTCATTATTAACATCAAGACAGACTTTAGACAAAAGTTGGATCTTAACATGGCCTAGGCGTCATTTATTTTCGGGCACGCACAAAAGTATAACTATGACTGGCGTTCTCCTTTCAAAATTGTTCAGCCCTGGTCCATAGAGCAAGAGCAAAAAACAGCATGGACAACATTTATCTTAGACACTTCAAAGGGGCCTAACAGAGCGGGAATAAACGAATAAACGACTCTATTCGTACTTACGTTGGTGTTTGCTAGGTTCGCAAGCACAGGCAAGATCGACATAACTGATCTTTCTACGGGCTTTGACGCACAAAAACAATACTTAGCAAATTTAGAGGACGCCATTAATTCTACAGTTGATTTACCTTCAAGTATTCAAAGGTACCAACATGTTTACAATACGCAAGATCGAAAGTAGACTTGCTGTTGGCACTGGTTTATACATGCTGCCTTCTGACCTCAGACTCCAGATAGTACAATAATAAACTATAATAATGAAATTCTTATAGCAGGCAATGAACAAAAGGGTTTGGGGAAAAACGACATAAATTCTGAGCCAGTAATATTACAAAAATAAAAGAACATCCAAGATTAAGTCATCCCAATCCCCGAAGTCCAAACCCCCAAAGTCATTGAAGACTCAGCAAAGCCGCGGACTCTGTTTCGCGATGACCATGAATATGAAAGACAGCGCTGTTCTGGATTAACTGGCATAGGATTACTTGGTCTTTATCTTACTAAATAGTAACCCAACTATTACAAGAACTAATGTCCAAAGTGCTCGGCCATAAAGCCAACTACTTGCTTGCAGTAGACAAAAGCCAGCTGACAATGCCCCCTAATATGCCAGGTAAAGAGTCTATAGCTTTACCAGCTAATTTTTTTAATAAATTCGCAAGTTGATCAAGCTGTTTTTTTTTACCCATGATTTATCAGGCAGAGGCGATGGCGGTGGAGGTACTGAACTTTGGCCACCGCCGCCTGTAATAGCCAACACCAGTGTACTTATTGCAAATCCTAAGGCCGTTATAACGCTTGCTAATGTGACTCCTTGCTCTCTAAACAGTGTTCGTATTCGTTCTGCTAGTGTCGTGTTTTCATATAAAAATTTTTCGATAGTTTCTCTTATTCTATTCACTTGAGTTCGTAATTGGTCCTCGGTTAGTAGTCAGCGTTTTCAGTCTTGCTGATCTTTCTTGTTCAAGATTTTTAGTCTTTGTCTTATCTTTCTTAATATCAGGCCCTAATTGGCGTCATCAGCCTCAACGAGTTTTTCCTTTTCCTTTTTTTATATGCTCATCTAGTTCACCTAGTTTTGCTAAATTGTTTGTTTAATTCGCCTCTGATGCTTCTCAAAGCATGATCAAGGCCGCTATTTCTCGCATGGGTAGCGGGGGAGTCGTGTATAGCCCTTTAATGCTGTTTCTTCTGAAAAACTGGTTTCTGCTTCTATTGCATTTATTATTTCATCTGCCAATTGATTTAATTCTTCAAGTTCCATGTTTTGTATTTGGTTAGCTGTTGGGAGTTCCTGCAGTGTGTTTGAAGTTTAGCAACTGCCTCCCTATCTAATTTCGGTCTACCAAGACCAAGGCGATTTTGACTTTCACACTAATCTTTGTATAATTGTACTCTTGGCTAAAAACTTTGATGGGTCGGGTTTTAGTTGTAAGCCGAACAAGTTGCCCTTGATCGTTTTTTTACAGACAAATATCATCTTTTAATTCAAAACATTTGGTCATAAATTCGGGAGGTTCTTGGCCTAAACTTTCGTAAAAGATTAAACCTTACTTTCTGTTAATTCATGCCGCATTGAGAGCATTGAGCGATGCTGTGTCAAAGGGATCATTTCACTCATGTCGTCTCCGGGATCAAAAACATCATAATCTTCTTCATCTTCAATTCCTGCCATGTTTTTAAATAATTAATTTTTATTTTGCTTCATAAAATGTCACAAGCACATGGCTCGATTTTTAACCCGCATAGAAGACTGAAAGAACCCTTTGGCGTGAAGGGAAAATAAGGGGACTATTACTGTTCCAAATAATCCATCTACTATTGATGCAGATCAAATTCTTACTGCCCAAATTTTCCAGACCTGGGAGAAAGATGACGTGATTGTGCCCAGGCTCTGCGCGTCTTACTTTCAAAAATACTCGATTAAACAACAACCCAAACAGGACAGTTGTACAGAATCTGGGGCGGGCAATCGTTAAGAAAATTTCTATAAAACTTGAGGGGCAAGAAATATTTTCTTTACACAATGCCCGACAATTTTTAACCTATTCTGATCTATGGCTACCGGGAATGAAAGGGCTGATTTGCGTTTCAAGGAATAGAAAATGAAGAAGCACTAAAACATAGAATAGGTGCCGCAGATACTAAAAAACGGCAAAAAATATGTGGCTGTAATTTTGGGGTTTGAAATCGCTTTTCCATTCCCTTAGATTTTGAGTTGTTAAAAGCGCATGCACCATACTTTCAAAGGGGCATTAAAAGACAGATTGTCATATAACTAACTTTTAATGAATACAAACGGGTTATTAAATCACAGACACCGAAGCAAAGTAACAGCATTTCTGACATCTCGTTAGAGTTTTTACGTTGTTAGCAACCCTAATTTAGCAAGGCTGATTGAACAACAATATCAGTCAAAATTAGCAATATATTACGAAAGAGTGATTCATCATACAACATAACCTAGAAACAAGGCAGACACTATAGGGGAATTTTAGTTTTAGCGTCTCAGCAAATCGCTTAAAGGGATTTTATTGCTGTGTGAAGATGAAGAACCATCAAAAAAGGAAGTGAAAAATTTTTTATCCAAAAAAACGAAAGTACAATGTTCGATTGAGGGCAGTCCTAACCAAATCTATGCTAGCGGGCTTAAACCTTATCAGCATTTTGATGAAATAAGAAAACTGTTTGGGGGTGGGAGGTGTAAAATCCAACAGTTGACCTTGTGGCTAAAGATCTACACCTTCACAGCGTAAGACTTGAGATTATTTAACAACAAAATACGTTTATGGATTGACCTAAGGTTTAACGGAGATAATCAGTTACATGGGAAACGGGAGAACTGTGAGAGACGTAATAAACATTCAAATTGATAAAGAAAAGAAGCTGATAAACCGCTTAATGTACATTTGTTTTTAAAATATGATGCCAGCTGAATATTGAAAATAACAGATTAAAAGATATACAATACTAAATTATTTTTTTTATAAAAAAGCCCTGTCTGTTCAGGTTTATCCAAACGTGCCTACAGCGCCGCCAAAAGAAGAGATAGTAGAAAACCCCCAACATAAAAACCTTCAATTAACCAACATTACACAAATGCAGCAAATACTAGAGCAAGACCTTTCAAAATACAGCAAAACCAAACGAAGGGATTCTGCTGCCTTTAAAGCTGTTACATATGTTAATACTGGAGCATCGACTATAAGTGCTCTATCAAGCAGGAACGAGTGGGTTTGGGCTCTTTGCAAAGGGCATAGGCGCACCCGCGGGTTTACCTCTAGGTGGTTTGTCTTTAGCTCTTGGCCTGTGTTCATTAGCTGTAGGTGCTGCTACAAAAAAATAAAAACTAAACTCCAAAAGCACACGCTAGGTTCAACTAATAACGGCTAAACTTAGTTCGTTCAAACTGACAATAAAAAAAGCACTAGTTGACTCAAACATCACGGATAAGAATTTAATCGTTTACAGGCCGATTTTGATGACTACAAAAACAAAAGTTTGATCTCAAAGAAAGGCGAGGGCAAAGGGTTTTTTCAACAGCCAGACCCCGAGCAGATAAAAAAGGAAATGCTTAAAAAAAGTAAAAAGAAACATTAAACTCTGTTCTAAACAGCTCACTAACAACACCAAAAGGTGTTTATACTTTAGTTTATGAGTCCCAAGCGCAAAAAGACCGTCGATATTTATTCTGATTAAGAATTTTTTTTTAATTTAAATAAATATTTGAGTTAGAAAAGAAACTCAAAATGGAAAAAGAATATGAAGGACAAGACGAATTGTTTTAAGGAATGCTTGAGAGAGAGCGTTTATCAAGAGCGCTGAATGATATTGATTTAGAAGTCATTGACCCAACAAACGTACAGGCAAGTGTTGTTCATGCTATTTCTCAAGTTCCAGGTAAACAACAATAGACCCGCCAGTAAAGTAATGTTTAGCTGTTTTTTTTGACTATGTAACAATAAATGAAGATAATCTAGAAGTCTGGGGCTCGACTAAACAACAGACTATTCTTTCCCGTAATGACTTAACACCCGTTGGGCAACGAACTGCTTGCACAGTTTTACCTGCGGCTGAAGAAGCCAAAATGAGAGGCTCTGGTTGGTCCCGAGGGCGAAGTTTTAGAGATTAGATTAAAACAGGCTAAGTATGCCCGATTGTTGGCAAGTCTTACATTCCACTACCTCCAGCATTAGTTGCAAAAAGAGCAGTTCTAAACATAAAGAATACAGACAACAAATGTTTTATGTGGTGTTCTTGCAAGGCTGCATTACGCCCGCAAAACGCAGGAGAGTGTCTCATCACCCTTACTCAATGTCTTAACTTTTGGGTGTCCTTTCCTGTTATGTAACAAATTGTCAGTTTGAAGAACAAAAAAACCAATAAAATGTTAATGTATACACATGGGATGAGGAAAAAAATTTGGTGCCAATTAAGTGTCCAAGAAGTCCAACATAGGCGAACCAAAAAATCAGTTTTATTACCCATGGAATGCTTTCACCAGCGGGCTACCGCATTACACTGATACCACATAGTGACTAATTTAAGCTACTTCAAAAGATGGGCACAACAAAAATTTTGCAGAAAGTTTAACAAAACCCTCTTTCAAGCGCGAGCGAACATAAGAACATGTAAAAGTTCTGTAGACTGTAATACGGAACTAATTACACCTCCACCCGGATCTAAAGTTATTTTAAAACTCGGAAACGATGCAAAATTCCATATGTTGTTTACGCAACTTGAATCACTCATTGTCCTTATGAAGGGTGGCGCCACAAAAACTTCGAAAAACAGTCTTTATAATCATCAAATTTGTTCATTGCTTTCATCGTGTCAGGTCGATGGCGTTCAAATTTAAAGCCAAAATTATAAAGGAGCCAAATGCCGCAGAAAACTCTTAGAACGCATGCAGCAGTGCGCAAGACTGTTCTAATAATCTAAACTTACTGAAATCATAATGACACCTGAAGCACCAACAACATATGACTCAGCCACACATTTTTGGGTTGCGGTTTAGGTCTCCATCAGACCAGAGAATCCGACAGTAAGACCAGGGTCACATTAGCGAAAGTTTTAGAGGAGCAGCGCACAGTAATCAATCATCAAATAAGTTTGATCCTAAAACAAAGGAAGCTGCCCATCTTCTTTCATAACTTGCGAGTTTCGACTCTCATCTTATAATGAAAGCATGGAGATGCCTTTCAGGGTCATGAATTGCACAGTCATCAGAAAAGTACATGTCTTTAATCTAAATAACATGTCTTTTAGACTCTATGCACACATGATGGTTCATTAAGCACTGGCTAAGTCCTTAAAGTCCTCCAATACCGAAGAACATTTTGACTCAACCTTGTTAGAAGGGCTTTACCCTTATGAGTACTGAACAGTTGGAAGGTTTTAAAGAAGACACACTTCCTCCTAAGCGCGTTCTTTCTAGTCTCAGAGGAAAGGCATCATGATTCTGATTACCAGCAGCTCAAGATGCTGCAAAGTTTGAAATTAAAACGATGGACATCATGAATTTATACTTGATGGCAATGTATGTTGTTGGCGGACGTCTTTGAAATTATAAGAAAGACCTGCATGAAACATTATAGCCGGGGTCCCGCCATTACATTTCGCCCTGGAATAGTTGGGATGCTTTCTTAAATTTACTGGAGTACAATTATTTATTGTCTGACCACCAATGAAATTTAGATGATTAAAACGGATTCTGGAGAATTATATGGCGTCGCACCATTTCGTAAAGCAAACAACAAATACCTTGATGAATTATGATTCAAATAAAAGGTCTAACACTTATGATTAATGCAAACAATCTGTAGGGGGGCAATGGCGCAATCCCCTTCCGTTACGCAACTTTAAAATGTACACAGGGGCATCCGAATAAATTCCAAAAGGCATTAAAGTGGTTGGGGAGTTTAACGCCTGATCAACAAACGCGGTTTATTCTAGAAGTTGACTTTGAATTCCTCATGAACTCCATGACCTGCATAATGACTATCCATTGGCAGCAAAAGTCTAAAGATGATCCAAGGGGAAAACACCTAAAAATTGTGCCCAATCTTCGGGCAAAAAAAATTATGTCGTCATTACAGACTTCTACAATTTTATTTAAGACATGGTTTGAAGTTGACAGCAGTTCATCGCATAATTTCTTGATAAGAACATTCATGAAACCATACATCATGAAGACCTGACCTCAGAAACTAAATCCACAGATGCTCAGAAAAGACTTTTCAGCTAATGAACAACAGCTGTTTTGAAAGACTTTTGGAAATCCGCACAAGCGCAAAGATGTCAGATTGGCACAAGAGAACGAAGCAATTAAGCTGACTTCCAAAACCTAATTATCGGGGCTTCAGAAGATTTCATGATCAGCTTTTTGGCATAATGATGAAAAAAAGAAAGTCAAATTAGACAAACCTGTATTTATTGGGTTTACTGTTTTAGAATTATCAAAGCTTTTGATGTTAGAGTTTCTTTATGACTACTTTAAGCCCTCGATCCTGAGTCCAGAGTACTTTACACAGATACAGATAGTTTTGTTATAGATATCCCTACTGAGACATCTATAAAGACATGGAATTAGAAGTAGATAAAGGGCATGTGGATGGAAACGACACATCTGATTACCCTAAAGATTCGCCTTTGCATTCAATTACTAACAAGAAGGTTTTAGGAAAGATGAAGGATGAATTATCTGGAAAGGTGATCAAGGAGTTTGTTGGGTTAAGGTCAAAAATGTAAAAGTATTTCGAGCCAGGAGAAAATCATTAAGAAAGCAAAGGGAATATCTCGCAGCGTTGTGCAGTCAAACATATCACATGACAACTACAAAGAAGCATTGTTTGGCAATAAGACTTTCATCATGACAACGTAAAACTGCGATCTAATCTACATGAGATCAACACAACTGTTGTAACAAAAGAAGTCATTAGATAGAACAAACACAAAACGGGTGTTGTTAATCCGGAGTTTTCATATGCAATCGGGCACTGGAGAACCGAAAATTTAAATTTAAAGCGGAACTGTGTCTGGCGGAATTATCTGCAGTTCTTCTTTCACAAAAGATCTTTGAGGGGCTGGTTGTTTTGTTGTGTCAGTTTCTCGTAAATAATACACTGGCGGATTCATCTTTACAATTCTTTTATTTCATAGGGGTCAACACTCCAAACTGGATCGGTTGCCCTGATGCGAGTGTCCCCTTCCGCTTCCCCCGGTAAAATAAAGGTACCTTACTTTCAAACCAAACGGTAATAGTTTTGCTGGGTGTACTGGAGTCTTCAGCAACATTTATTGTTTTTCTTTTGATTGCTTGTACTGGTTTTAGACCTTTAAATTCTTCATTATTCATTGCGCGCAAAACTGAGGGCAGTCTTCTAACCCATTCTGTGTTGCGAGAATTGTCAATCAGCTCTCTGTGATACTGGTAGGAGAAAAGTCTTTCAGCTAACTGTTTGTTAAAGTTTTCGACTAAAGCCTGTGATCTATGAACTCCTGGAATGCCTCTTTTAATGGTAACTCTATGTTTCAACAATAATTGATTCACTTGGCCTTTAAATTCTTTTCCATCATCAACTTGAATCATGCGAGGATAAGTTAAAGGACCTCGTTGATATATCAGTTGTATGGCAACAGCAACAGCAGAAGCACTCTTTTTGTTAATGGTTCCGCATCTTTGTATCTTGAAGCTATGTCAATGACTGTAAGTGCGTACTTAAATCTTTTTCGTCTAATCCTATCAGAGGGTAAATATAGAAGATCCATTTGAGGGGTGTCGTTCGGTATTGTATTCACAAAGTGTGGTCTCTGTATTCGTTTGGGCGCAGGTAAATAAATTTGCCAAATCGCTTGTTTAGATAACCATTCTTTTGCTGTTTGTTCACTGACTCCAGCTGCTTGGCTTAGCTTTTTAATTGCTGTTATTCCCTTCCAATATCCTTTGGGCGAATAATAGATTTTGTTCATTTTTTATTCAGCCAATATATGTGCAACAAAATACACGAGGGTCATACCAAAGGCAATAAACGCGATTTCTTGCATCTTTTGTTTTTCTGATGGTTGATAAAAGTCACTGAATTTTGGTGGGGCAATGCCTGGACCGGTTTGCCTGTTACTAGATAATAATTTTTTATTGCTTGATCAACATCTTTAAATATGTAAGCTGCATGCCCTGTCTTTTCATGGGGTCATTAATAAAATCTAACTGCTCAAGTCTCTGCCTTTCATAGGCGTCTTGTGCAGCTGCTAGTTCCTCCATAGCTTTGTTATGTCTTTTTCTCTCGCCGTCATCCCGCAGTTTACTAAATGCGAAATTACTTCCGCAAAAAGAAAAGCGCATTCACCACAGCGCCGCCTATCATTATTGCGAGTGAAGCCTTTTTTTATAAATGTATTTTTTTTCTTACATATTTATATTGTCTGGAATTATTCCTTGCTTGACTAGAAAATCTTTCGAGCAACCGAAGCTGCAATGATAGCAATTAGCTTTGCTGAATCCTCAAAGTCTAGTTTGCCAAGATCTGCTGGTTTAATTCTTAACAAGCTTTTCCCAAGCATTGAGTATCCTACACTTAGGCCTCCAATAACAGCAGAATGGTATACAAGGTTGGTAACAGTTTTTTCGGTGCTCATTTTTTAAAAATAAAATAATTATAATTAATATAAAAAAACATGAACAGCGATGATCTACTACAGCAAACAGGGAAGCCTAAACCTTCCTGAACTTATGAATGACCAAGTTAATGATCAAGCTATTATGCCCAAAAGAGAGGCTGTATTCTTTGGCAGCATGTGGGAAAACAAAACAGTTCCTCGGAACTGAATTCAGCATAGAACAGATTCAACAGATGTCTACACAAGACATTATAAAGTATCATAACAGGTATGAAGCGCAGCTGGGGTCTAGAATGGTGAAAAGTGTGGGGCAAACGGTTCTTATTTTGTACACTAAACTAGTCAGTAGATTTGCTCCCATTGATTCTGAACAAGATTTTATGTATGATTTAACGCAAGATCCAGTTTTAACAAAGTCATTAGAGTCTCTAGGCTGTGATTTATATATTACAGATTTGGAACATTGTTATCGCCATTAATCATGGGAATTAATAACTTTTAATCATATAG
>CM031621.1:46496262-46511262 GCA_018398815.1 Conus ventricosus | reverse complement strand
CTCTGTTAACCCCTTAAACCTTTCCCAATCGAATTCTTCGAAAAAATGCATTGCTTGTATTTTTGGCCAATTTAAAAAGAAAGGGCCTTTTTTCGGGGTGGTCCTTAATTAAAGTTCGACCCTGTATATGCATACGCTCACAGTTAATCGTTCGCCCACGAAGTTCGATGTCGGTGGTCGTTTATTAGTCCCTGTGATATGTGTACATTCACACTCCGAGATATTTGACACTGAAATGATATGGAACATCGCTGAATCACGTGCAGTTTACATGTCAAAATGATATGGAACATTACTTGAATCGCGTGCAGTTTAAATGTCAAAATGATAGGGAACATTACTTGAATCGCGTGCAGTTTACATGTCAAAATGATAGGGAACATTACTTGAATCGCGTGCAGTTTACATGTCAAAATGATAGAGAACATTACTTGAATCGCGTGCAGTTTACATGTCAAAATGATAGGGAACATTACTTGAATCACGTGTAGTTTACATGTCAAAATGATAGGGAACATTACTTGAATCGCGTGCAGTTTACATGCCAAAATGATATGGAACATCACTGAATCACGTGTAGTTTCCATGTCAAAATTATAGGGAACATCACTGAATCACGTGTAGTTTCCATGTCAAAATGATATGGAACATCACTGAATCACGTATAGTTTCCATGTCAAAATAATAGGGAACATCACTGAATCACGTGTAGTTTCCATGTCAAAATGATAGGGAACATCACTGAATCACGTATAGTTTCCATGTCAAAATAATAGGGAACATCACTGAATCACGTGTAGTTTCCATGTCAAAATGATAGGGCACATCACTGAATCACGTGTAGTTTCCATGTCAAAATGATAGGGAACATCACTGAATCACGTATAGTTTCCATGTCAAAATAATAGGGAACATCACTGAATCACGTGTAGTTTCCATGTCAAAATGATAGGGCACATCACTGAATCACGTGTAGTTTCCATGTCAAAATGATAGGGCACATCACTGAATCACGTGTAGTTTCCATGTCAAAATGATAGGGCACATCACTGAATCACGTGTAGTTTCCATGTCAAAATGATATGGCATATCACTGAATCACGTGCAGTTTACATGTCAAGACGAGTCTGTCGCTAAAAACCCAGTGGCTCAGTGGTTATAGTGCGAGTCATTAAGTGGAAAATGAGCATGTCCAGAGGGTCATGGGTTCGAATCCCAGCCATGACTCGTCCCAAGATGGGAAAAAAGGGGCAGCAGAGGGACATCCGGAGTCATGAACCGGGTGTGGCCCAACCCCCCTAGAGTGTCAGGAGATAAGGGCCGAAACACTTGCTTGAAGGGGGCTTCTCTTCTGAGGACTCGCTGCTGCCACGCTCTCCACGAGTTTCTTTCTACCGTCGCCTGTCCTCTTGCAGGGAATGTAACCCTTCAGTTTGCCTTCACTTCATGTTGTTTATAAGCCAGCCTATTAATACGCAAGAAACACTTTGAGTGCTGTTGAACTGCCTTGCAGTTTATCTTCGGTAGAAATGTGTCACGTAATAGAAAATGAAACGATACGACTTTACTTTTTTCTTCTTCTTCTGGAACAAAGTATTTTTCATTATTGAGTACTCCATGCGCAAGTAGATCAATTGTTACCTTGTCGTGCAGACTTTTGTTAAATGCTTTAACGACGAAGTACTGTAAAGACATGAAGTGTGTCTGCTCTGCAGAACTCACAATTGAGCATATACTGGTAAAATGTGCTTCAATGAAAACTTTCCTACCTCCGGAAGTCGTAGAATGTATTTTGCCTGTTTCTAATGTTAAGTTTTTGGGGGATCAGTTTAATCTTTTCAACCTTTCAATATTTAGATCATAGCCAGTTATTTGTTATGTAGTGCTATTGCACGTTTCTTGTAACACACACACACACACACTCTCTCTCTCTCTCTCTCTCTCTCTCTCTCTCTCTCTCTCTCTCTCTCTCTCTCTCTCTCTCTCTCTCTCTCTTCCTCTCTCTCTCTCTCTGTCTCTCTCTCTCTCTGTCTCTCTCTCTCTCTCTCTCTCTCTCTCTCTCTCTCTCTCTCTGTCTCTCTCTCTCTCCTTTCTTTCATTATTTTTTCTCAGTTAAAAAAACATTTTGATGATGTAACAAAGTTTTGCTGTTCTTGATGCTAGTGTCTAAAATCATCGACATGATGAAAAGACTTTGAATAAAACAACCAACCAACTACCAGCCAACCGAAGGAGGGGGGGGGGGTGGGCGGTCGGGGGAGAGGGAGGGCGGGGTAACAGGGCTGTTACCGACTCAAAATCGATACAGTGCGTGTTAGTAAAACAAAAAAGTGAATGACAAAGATGGTAGAAACGGTTGAAAATAGAAAGTATTTGAAAAAGAAAAAGCTTCGGTTAAATGAAAAATAAACGTGAAATGAGGCAGGGAACAGGAAGCAGTAAAATGACAAACAAGTAGGATAACTCTTGCTCCCACAAGAAAACACACACAGGCCCGTAACTCCAAATGAATGTTCCTTACGACACCGAATCGCCTGGCAGATAATGAGAGCACAGAGCACACAGAACAAACAAGGAAAAACAGTGAATTCCGGCAGAAATTCTCATATCACCATATCCCCGTACCACCACCCTTGAACAAGCTGTTCGTGGAATCCATAGAAATGTGTGGTTTCAACGTGGAGGGACCGCAGGCGGAAATTTAAACCTTAAAAACAAAACAAAAGAACTCAAAATTTCCTGAGCCGCCAAACTAGTAGGAACCAACAAGGTACAAAACAGACGCAACGCGTTTCGACCCATTAGGTCTTCTTCAGGCAGGACAAACAGCGGTTCAGAACAACGGAAAGGAAGGACGAACGTTCTGGGTGAAAAATGTGGAGTGGGTGGAAAAGTGAAACTACGGAGTGGAATGGAAGAGAAGAGGGGAGGGGTTTGGAGGGGAGCAGATAACGACAATAAGAAGAAAAAGAAGAAGAAATGCAACGGCGGCAGCAGTAATAACAACAACATTGATATCAGTAGTCATGATAATGATGATAATGATAATAACAGCAACAATGATAATAATGATAATAATGATAACAATAATAACGATGATAGTTATAATAATAATAATAATAGCAGCAGAAGAAGAACAGAAAGAAGAAGGGAAATAGTTACAATTATAATTTTTACAGTAATGATGATGATGACAACAGCAATAGTAATAATAATAATAATAATAACAATAATGATGATGATGATATAATGATAATAATGATGATGATGACAGTGATGATGATGATGATGATGGTGAAAATGGGAAACATATTAAGATAACACGTAAGAAATCTGTCACTAACATGCATGTCGAACGCCCTGCAAATCTCTACACTCTTACAGCAACGTGTTTGACAGCGTATGTCCCATCACATGGCGTGTACCGGGGACCTCCTCACAACCAGAACACAATACAGAGCTAAACAAGACATAACACCGCACATGCAGTATACCACACCAGAACAGACCGATACACCGAGGATTAGTAGGCAGCAGCTCATGATACACGACAACACGCCCATAGCGCCCCCGGCCAAAGGAAAACCACTCGCTCCACGGCAGTGTAACACGAGATACATTGTCCTCAGCTCAACTCATCGGGTGCATGGTCAGAGCGCGAACTTTTGTGATTTTCAGATCGAGCGTATGTTGATTAGTGCGAATCTGAAATGGCCCCAAAGCACGAACACGTAAGGTGAACCCAGGGTTGTCTGTCACACGAGTGGAGATTCGTTGTGCTGCCGTTACGGCCCTAAGTCAGGACCAGCACAGGTGAGGTACCGTTTCGCCCTTTTTCGTTTTGCCCTGCCAGGGCGAACTGGGACTTCCACAACACGATCCTGGCAGGTACCGTTTCGCCCTTTTTCATTTTGCGTGTGAGCACGACTTGGCCTAACGGCCTTCGTTCATTCGTCCTTCGTCCTCTCTCGGGCTTCGCCCTACTCTAATCTAAAGACCATCGATTCTGCTTTGGAGTAGACTGGGACACTGGTTACGCCAGGGGGGAGCCTTGCAGTATGGTCAGTATGGAAATGGGAGTAGACGAAATGGGAGTAGACCAAATGGGATGTCACCATAAAGTTACAGGGCGTAATGACACTCAAAGGAACGTTAGGGCGAAATAGGAAAGGGCGAAAAGGGAACAGGACGAAATGGGAAAGGGCGAAATGAAAAAGGGCGAAACGGATGACACCCCAGCACATCCGACTTCGGCTTGTTTTGTGTCAGAGTGAACGCTCTCCTAGACAGGTTGCTTTACTGGGCTGAAAACTACCCGGCTATTTGTCCATAGTTGGAGATGGTTTATTCACCTGGGTGTCCTTCTTCCCCGGGGCTAAGAGCTTACGGCGTGGTTCTTGATCGCATGATGCTCCTGTCATTGGATATATGGGGTGTTTTAGTGGAGATAACAGTGCCACCTATTATCCCGCCCCATCCTGCTAGGAACATCGCCAGTTGGTCCGGGACTGCTTATTCGACCGGGCAAGCCTGATACATATTGCAGCTAACCCTCAAATCTGGGGGTATCCCCCTTTCCGCCACCTGGGGGGACCCGTCTGGTCGGGGGTGGTCGCCCTTGCTCCAGGACTGGCGTTCCTGTCTGAGTGTACGGAGAAGAAGTGAAGTGAAGTGAGCGGTTTCGCTGCGGCAGAAGGAGTCCTCACACTTTTCTCTTTTCACTCAATGGTGCTGCTTCAGCGGCATTGCACCCACGCCGTTCGTTCTGGTCTCCCATCCACAGCCACAGCCAGCCTGGCCCGTCCCGCCACAGCCACCACACCAGCAATCCACAGGGAGCAAGCAGTGTAGAGCTGTCATGAGGCAACCCACCAGAGGAGACACTGCACTGCTGCAGGGTCATGTCTGGTGGTGTTCAGTGGCGCCTGCTCTGAACCGACGTACGCAGGACACCACCGACTAAGCCCTCTGCTGATGACAATGTTTGCCTGATCAGGGAGCCAGCATGAATGAGCTCTCCCTCTGGAGGGCGCCACCACGTCCGTTCAGCAACAGAGTCCCAAGAATTTGCTAATACCGGTGACCCCCACAGAATCAAACCAAGGGCAGGGACGTGGAGGGGCAGTGGACAGTGGGGCCAGGGCTGGAAGGGCCACAGACTGGAGACATGTTTTTTAATGCTGGTCGATGAGGACGATGAAGGCGATGCTATGGGTTTCTGTTCAGATCCGAGACTGCACGACAGGGCTGTACTCTACACTTACCTCCCTGACATAAACAGATGGTAGGGGGAATAATCGTTACCCGCCCTGGCAAACACTGGGATGTAAGTTTTACTCACTGTAACAGACTTGTTTCCAGTCTTCAGGTCTAGGGTTAAGTCTGTCTTATTTTTCGGTTTGAAAGGAAATCTTGAATGAGGCAGGGAACAGTAAATCACGAACAAGTAAGTTAACTCTTGCTCCTTACGACACCAAATCGCAGTTTGGGCATGTGGTTGTCTCATCATGGGGGTACGAGTTACCTAACCTGTTTATTAAATATGGTCAGCGCCTTCCTGTTAAGAGTCCAGCCACTCCATGTTTCTGGTGGCCGGTTGAGTGACAAGTTATAAGGAGAACATGACAGCCAATCAAATTCAGAATGAGAGAGGGTCAGAGTCATCAAGTTTTCTCCAGGAAGCAGAGATCTTTCCACCAACGCAGTGCGAGGCGAGTCAGTCTTGATCAAACGCCGCAGTCTCTCAGCTCTACCAAGTGTTCGACTCTTGAACACCGAGGTGTGAATGTACGCTGCTTAGCTGAGGCGCGCACCTGCAAAGCAAGTGACGTGATATGGAAACACGCGAGTGTCAGCATCCTTCGTAATGGCATGACTGGGGAAGGAGATACCTGAGCAGTCTGTGATATTAATGTAACTTGTAGTAGCAGGGAAGCAGAACGTATCTTTTCGATGATGTTAGGAATGACACAAGAGTGGGGAAGGCGAAAAAGAAAGAAAAAAAAGGGGGGGGGGGGGGGGGGAGGTCGACTTGTTTAGAACAGTGTCTGAGTGATGTCACGTGTCCGCAAAGTATTATGGTCAACCGCATCTTTTGTCTGTGTGCGTGCAGGTAGCATATGGCACCAAATTTCTGCAGGTGCGAGCGTCACGTTGGCTTGACACAACAAAGACAGACAGACAGACGGACAGACAGACAGAGGGAAGGGGGTGGGGTGAAAGTGGAGGGGAGGGGAGGGTGAAGATCAGTGACTTGAAATGATGTGAACACCGAGGCAAAAGATAGAGAGACAGAGACAGACAGAAAGAGAGAGAGGGTGGGTCGATGAGGGGAGTGTGAATGGGGGGAGCTGGCCAACACGTCTCATAGACTCCCGAAGAAAAAAAAAAAAAAGATGCAAAGCATATAAACGTACTCCCAGTTCAGATGTGTCTTGAACAGGCGTGTAAAAAAAAAAGTCACAATCAAACTTGCGTCATAATAAAAAAAACAAACGTCACAATCAAACATGCGTCATAGTGTATTTCGTCACTGAGATAAGAAATCGGCGAAGTACTTTCAGAGATATTCCATAAAGAAGACAAACCGTTTAATAACGGCTATTCTGGTAAAAGAAAGCATCGGGCATCACCCGTGACCCATAATGAACATACAAATTTTCAGAAAGATCGGCCCAAAAGTTTTGTCTGGAGCGAGTGGAACACATTTTGACCACGGACAGACAGACAGACAGACAGACAGCATTTCTTCGTTCCCATTGTAAAGTACTCCCTTTTCTGTAAGAACTGGGAGTACAAAGAGATCCTCTCTCGAGAGAGAAACTTCTGACCGACGTCCAACACCGATCCTGGTCCCTGACAGATCGGATGCTGACCGTGGACTGTCCTAGACTCCGGGAATGGGGGCGTTGGCCTTTGTGTCCACCCATGGCTGACCGTGGACTGTCCTAGACTCCTGGAATGGGGGCGTTGGCCTTTGTGTCCACCCATGGCTGACCGTGGACTGTCCTAGACTCCGGGAATGGGGGCGTTGGCCTTTGTGTCCACCCATGGCTGACCGTGGACTGTCCTAGACTCCGGGAATGGGGGCGTTGGCCTTTGTGTCCACCCATGGCTGACCGTGGACTGTCCTAGACTCCGGGAATGGGGGCGTTGGCCTTTGTGTCCACACATGGCTGACCTGTCCACAGAGACTGGAGAAGGTTGGGCCCTCGTGTTGGGTGACAACTGTTGACACAGGGGGACAGGAATCGACACACAGTTCGATGTCCTTTGTCATCCCTGGTCAGTGATAACGGGGCTGTCACCCTTTGTAGGGTTGGTCAGAGAGAGAGAAGGAGACAGACATGGGGAGGAGAGAGGGGGAGAGAGAGAGAGATTTAGGGAGTGAGAGAGAGAGAGAAAATGAGAGAGAGATTGAGAAAGAATGAGAGAGAGAAACAGGGAGGGAGGGAGGGAGAGAGAAAGCGATAGCAAATGAGAGAGACTGAGAAACAGAGAAAGACTGAGAGCGAGGAGAGAGTGAGTGAAAGAGAGACTGAGAGAGAGGAGTGAGAGAGTGAGTAGGAGAGAGAGAGAGAGAGAGAGGAGAGAGAGAGAGAGAGAGAGAGAGAGAGAGAGAGAGAGAGAGAGAGAGAGAGAGGGTAAGCACCTTCTTCTTCATCGTCGTCGTCATAGTCTTCTTCTTCTCCTTCTTCTTCTTCTTCATCTTCTTCTTCTTCTTCTTCTTCTTCTTTCTTTCTTCCTTGGTCAGCTGGGGTATAAACAACATTACCATTACCATTATCATTCTTTCTTTCTTAAGCTGCATGTAATACCTTTTGCAAATTTGAAGGGGATGTGCACTGTCATTAATCAATGCTGTGGGGGGGGGTGGGGGGTGACAACCTAACTCACAGCCGTCTGGGCCTTTTCAAATGTAGTGTATGCGTATGTTCTCCATTACATGTATTTGTTGTATGACTGAACGTTATAGGATTAAGTGTTTGCAGTGATACTTGAAAAATACGTGAATGTCACACTCGTAGGATTAGGATTTGTTTGTTATTGTAGTAATAGTATTTGTAGCTAGGTGTAGGGTGTACTATTGTATATGAGAAGGGTGAATGTAGTATGACTTTGTAAAGCGCTTAGAGAAATTCGTTTGATTAAGCGCTATATAAGAAACCATTATTATTATTATTAAGTCTGACAACGGAGTTCTGTTTGGCTCAGATGGTGGAGTTCTGTTTAGATTTGACCATGAAATTCTATTTGCATGTGACCGATGAATGTGTGTGTGTGTGTGTGTGTGTGTGTGTGTGTGTGTGTGTGTGTGTGTGTGTGTGTGTGTGTGCTCTCTAAGTTTTAATGTTTCTCTATCTCTTGTTTCGCTATCCTTATCTCTGTCTTCCTGACTCCATCTTGGTTTTCCTGTGTCGCTCTTTCTCTCTCTGTTTCCCTGTCGAGATACCCCGTTCTAGGGAATACCCAGTTTCTCCTTGGAGACTGCGCAGGTGTTTGAGGACCTGAACCGCTTTAATCTGTATGTCTTACCACCTGTGTCAGTGAAACAGTGTGGCCTGTTTGAGTCCAGCGTAGGTGGGAGGGGGGGGGGGGGGGGGGGTCCACGTGCACTGTCCTCTGAATGCCTGAGCTCAGTCTTTGGCTTCAACCGTGGAGCTTGGATCTGTGTCGGGATTCTCTCTTTCTGTCTCTCTCTCTCTCTCTCTCTCTCTCTCTCTCTCTCTCTCTCTCTCTCTCTCTCTCTCTCTCTCTCTCTGTCTGTCTTCTCTCTCTCTCTCTCTCTCTCTCTCTCTCTCTCTCTCTCTCTCTCCTCTCTCTCAGCGTTGCTCTGTGTCGTCATTCTCTCTCTCTCTCTCTCTCTCTCTCTCTCTCTCTCTCTCTCTCTCTCTCTCTCTCTCTTTGAGCGTATGAGAAAAATAGTAATGTAAATGAAGGAAAGCGGCAAATGCACGACACATCATGCCTACTAGGACCTTCGGAAAGAGGCAGTGCACTTTCGGACTGGGACAAACCGATTATCGTTGACTCCAAGGGATTGACTTCTTTTCTTTTTTTTCATCTTCCACGTAAAGCGCATGTGCGCGTGAAGATGGCTGCATTGTTGTTACACAAGTACTGTGTATCAGTCATGAAGCTACAGCTGTCAGGTGTCTGCAGTCACAGCTGACGGCTACACGCCATTCATCATCCTTTGCTGGCCTTAACCTAGGCCTACATACAAAGTGACTGGCGCCTAACAAACAAACAAAAATAAAAAGGAAAGAAAAAAAAAGAGAAAAAAAGAAGGTTGAATATCATAACGTTTTTTAAAAGAAAAGATTGATTATCATAACGTTTTCGTGAAGGTTACCAAATTCTATTCCCTCAAGCGCTTTTTTCAGATGTCAACCTGGGTGTGATTGATATCCACGTCATACACACACACACACACACAAATATATATATATATATATAAGCTTCTGACATGCCTGAACTAAGAATAGCTGGCGTAGGTTTGTGCCAAACCGGAACGGCCTGTAGCAAACGTTTGCCTCAAGCGATCAAAGCATTCTGCAGCGCTTCCCCCCCCCCCCCCCCCCCCCCTCCCCCGGCCACACACCACAGTTTGGATTTTGCTCTAAAAACACGACATAATCCATGTAAAACATACACAATCCATGTAAAACACTACATAATCCATGTAAAACACTACATAATCCATGTAAAACACTATGTAATCCATGTAAAACACTATGTAGTCCATGTAAACGTTTGAAGGCCTACCATAAATTTGATCCAGCATTTAATGTCAAACTGATAATTATTGATCAAAAGAACAACTCCCCGCCGATTCTTTCCCTTGTTTTGCGTGGTTTTCACTGATGAAATCATAACATCCAAACACGTGACCATCCCTTTAATTGACGTCACATTTCAGGCCTTTGCGCTCAATCATGACCCTATCTTTGCGCCAGCTGGAAGCGCCCAAACAGCCCCATGCTTTCGGTTGTAATCTGTCTGCTTGGAACCACCTGGCTTGTACCTTGACGGCCATGTAAAAGAAAACGAGAAGAATGAACTTTCAGACAACATGGAAATTCTCAACTGAATCTGATTGCGCCGGTCTATAATTGCTCGACTCCTTAAGCAAGGCCTTGGCGCATTCATTTGGGTGTGCTGCCTCAGGGAGTTCCTTTCGGAGAAAAACAAAATGGCGACGATCGTTGACGGATTCTGTTTTTCATGTGTACTTTGTGAACTGGTCGAATTTCATCGGTAGAAATTTGTGTTCAGCTTCAACCGCATCAGTCTCTAAACGATTCTTTTTCAAACTCCGTATTCATCAAAACATCTTGTTGCTTAATGAATAAAGAAAAGAAAAAGAATGATCGCTGATTGAAAGCACCTGAGGTACGTACTAGGTATTATCTCCCTTTGAGAAAGTTTTAGCCTTGACCAAAACAAAAAAAAATGTTGATCAGACGGACAACAAAAGCACTCTTGCTGACCCTTGTTTTCGCCGAGTGCTGTGTCTGGACCACGTGCTGCCCGGGTGATTTCCACTGAGTCATGGTAACCGGGGGGGGGGGTCACTCACCTGGTCACTCACCTGGCCACGGACCCGGTAGTCAGTCAATCAGTCCGTTTGGTCCGGCCAGTTATGATGCACCCAGCCCCACGCACCCTCTCTCTCTCCCCTCTCTCTCCCCTCTCGTCTCTGTCTCTGTCTCTCCTCTCTCTCTCTCTTCTCTCTCCTCTCTCTCTCTCTCTCTCTCTCTCTCCCTCCTCTCTCCTTTCTCTCTCTCTCTCTCAGGGTCGGTCACCTAGTGCGCAGAGGACTCTCCCAGACACGAAGGTTAGGTTGAGTCAGTCCGTTTCGTTAGGAAGACGTGGGTGGGGGGGGGGGATAGAGACTGGTTGGTATGTTTATCTACGGGTTTTTTTTAAGGGATTCGTCATAGATGCGGCGGTACTTTCCTTTAGGTGCAGTCGTGCTTTGTTTGTTTGTTCTTTCTGCTGAGGATGAAGATTGTACGTTGCGGTTGTTGTCTAAGAGGTTAATGACAACAAACAAACAGCAATCGATGACAACACTCATATAGTACTCCACTTCATGACTGTCCTGAAAAGAAAACAAAAAAAACAAACCAACAAGAACAGACAATAACAATACAGGACAACGCTCACGTAGTACTGCACTTCATGACGTGTGTGGTGTGTGTGTGTGTGTGTGTGTGTGTGTGTGTGTGTGTGTGGGGTGTGTGTGTTCGTGTGTTTGAACATGTGTGTGAACGTGTGTGTTTGTTTGTTCGTGTGTGTGTGGGGTGTGTGTGTGTGTGTGTGTGTGTGTGTGTTGTGTGTGTGTGTGGTGTGTGTGTGTGTGTGTGTGTATTCGCGCGTGCAGTGTAAATAAATGTGTGTGTGTGTGTGTGTGTGTGTGGTGTGTGTGTGTGTGTGTGTGTGTGTGTGTGTTCGCGCGTGCATGTGTAAATAAATGTGTGTGTGTTGTGGTGTGTGTGTGGTGTGTGTGTGTGTGTGTGTGTGTGTGTGTGTGTATGAGCGCGCCGCGTGTGTGTGTGTGTTTTGAGCACGCGTGTGTGTGTGTATGTGTGTGCATCGGGCTGCATCTATTGCCCAGTTGTTAACCTTCTTGTAATTGGTAGCCAAGAAATCAGAATTCCCATTGCAGAGCTCGTGGTACTGTATTCTTTTTTTCCCTTCCCGTATCGTGTCTTCTGTTGCCCCCTCAGTGACGCATCCCCCCGCCCCTCATTCCTTCTGTTGCCACCTCAGTGGCGCCATCCCCACGCCCCTCATTCCTTCTGTTGCCACCTCAGTGACGCCATCCCCACGCCCCTCATTCCTTCTGTTGCCACCTCAGTGACGCCATCCCCACGCCCCCTCATTCCTTCTGTTGCCACCTCAGTGACGCCATCCCCACGCCCCTCATTGCTTCTGTTGCCACCTCAGTGACGCCATCCCCACGCGCCTCATTCCTTCTGTTGCCACCTCAGTGACGCCATCCCCACCCCCTCATTCCTTCTGTTGCCACCACAGTGACGCCATCCCCACGCCCCTCATTCCTTCTGTTGCCCCCATTCAATGGCGCCATCCCGACGCCCCTCATTCCTTCTGTTGCCCCCCTCAGTGACGCCATCCCCCGCCCCTCATTCCTTCTGT
This sequence comes from Conus ventricosus, assembly GCA_018398815.1. Classification (NCBI taxonomy): domain Eukaryota; kingdom Metazoa; phylum Mollusca; class Gastropoda; order Neogastropoda; family Conidae; genus Conus; species Conus ventricosus. The sequence goes on along the minus strand of CM031621.1, from coordinate 46,499,097 downwards.
TGCCACCTCAGTGACGCCATCCCCACGTCCCTCATTCCTTCTTTTGCCCCCTCAGTGGCGCCATCCCCACGCCCCTCATTCCTTCTGTTGCCCCTCAGTGACGCCATCCCCACGCCCCTCATTCCTTCTGTTGCCACCTCACTGACGCCATCCCCACGCCCCTCATTCCTTCTGTTGCCCCCTTCAGTGACGCCATCCCCACGCCCCTCATTCCTTCTGTTGCCACCTCAGTGACGCCATCCCCACGCCCCTCATTCCTTCTGTTGCCATCTCAGTGACGCCATCCCCACGCCCCTCATTCCTTCTGTTGCCCCCTCAGTGACGCCATCCCCACGCCCCTCATTCCTTCTGTTGCCACCTCAGTGACGCCATCCCCACGACTTTCATTCCATCTGTTGCCACCTCAGTGACGCCATCCCCACGCCCCTCATTCCTTCTGTTGCCCCTTTCAATGACGGCATCCCCCCGCCCCTCGTTCCTTCTGTTGCCCCTCAGTGGCGCCATCCCACGCCCCTCATTCATTCTGTTGCCACCTCAGTGACGCCATCCCCACGCCCCTCATTCCTTCTGTTGCCACCTCAGTGACGCCATCCCACGCCCCTCATTCCTTCTGTCGCCACCTCAGTGACGCCATCCCCACGACCTTCATTCCATCTGTTGGCCACCTCAGTGACGTCATCCCCCCGCCCCTCGTTCCTTCTGTTGCCCCTCAGTGGCGCCATCCCCACGCCCCTCATTCCTTCTGTTGCCCCTCAGTGACGCCATCCCCCACGCCCCTCTTCCTTCTGTTGCCACCTCAGTGAGCCATCCCACGACTTTCATTCCATCTGTTGCCACCTCAGTGACGTCATCCCCCCCGCCCCTCGTTCCTTCTGTTGCCCCTCAGTGGCGCCATCCCCACGCCCCTCATTCATTCTGTGCCACCTCAGTGACGCCATCCCCACGCCCCTCATTCCCTTCTGTTGCCACCTCAGTGACGCCATCCCCACCCCCCATTTCCCCAACGCCCCTCATTCCTTCTGTTGCCACCTCAGTGACGCCATCCCCACGCCCCTCATTCCTTCTGTTGCCCCCTCAGTGGCGCCATCCCCACGCCCCTTCATTCCTTCTGTTGCCACCTCAGTGACGCCACCCCACGCCCCTCATTCCTTCTGTTCCCACCTCAGTGACGCCATCCCACGCCCAACATTCCTTCTGTTGCCACCTCAGTGACGCCATCCCCATGCCCCTCATTCCTTCTGTTGCCCCCTCAGTGGCGCCATCCCCACGCCCCTCATTCCTTCTGTTGCCCCCTCAGTGGCGCCATCCCCCCACGCCCCTCATTCCTTCTCTTGCCCCTTTCAATGGCGCCATCCCCACGCCCCCTCATTCCTTCTGTTGCCCCCTCAGTGGCGCCATCCCCACGCCCCTCATTCCTTCTGTTGCCCCCTCAGTGACGCCATCCCCACGCCCCTCATTCCTTCTGTTGCCACCTCAGTGACGCCATCCCCACGCCCGTCATTCCTTCTGTTGCCCCCTCAGTGACGCCACCCCCACGCCCGTCATTCCTTCTGTTGCCCCCTCAGTGGACGCCATCCCCACGCCCGTCATTCCTTCTGTTGCCCCTCAGTGACGTCCATCCCCACGCCCGTCATTCCTTCTGTTGCCACCTCAGTGACGTCATCCCCACGCCCCTCATTCCTTCTGTTGCCCCTCATGACGCCATCCCCACGCCCGTCATTCCTTCTGTTGCCACCTCAGTGACGTCATCCCCACGCCCCTCATTCCTTCTGTTGCCCCCTCAGTGACGCCATCCCCACGCCCCTCATTCCTTCTGTTGCCACCTCAGTGACGCCATCCCCACGTCCCTCTTTCCCTTCTGTTGCGACCTCAGTGGCGCCATCCCCACACCCCTCATTCTTTCTGTTGCCACCTCAGTGACGCCATCCCCACGCCCTCATTCCTTTGTTGCCCCCTCTAGTGGCGCCATCCCCACGCCCCTCATTCCTTCTGTTGCCACCTCAGTTGCGCCATCCCCACGCCCCTCATTCCTTCTTTGCCACCTCAGTGACGTCATCCCCACGCCCCTCATATCTTCTGTGCCCCCTCAGTGGCGCCATCCCCACGCCCCTCATTCCTTCTGTTGCCACCTCAGTGGACGCCATCCCACGTCCCTCATTCCTTCTGTTGCCCCATTCAATGGCTCCATTCCCTCACGCCCCTCATTCCTTCTGTTGCCTCATTCAATGACGCCATCCCCACGCCCCTCATTCCTTCTGTTGCCACCTCAGTGCCCGCCATCCCCACGTCCCTCATTCCTTCTGTTGCCCCATTCAATGGCGCCATTCTCACGCCCCTCATCCTTCTGTTGCAACCTCAGTGACGCCACCCCCCACGCCCTCATTCCTTCTGTTGCCACCTCAGTGACGCCATCCCCACGTCCCTCTTTCCTTCTGTTGCCACCTCAGTGGCGCCATTCCCACGCCCCTCATTCCTTCTGTCGCCACCTCAGTGACGCCATCCCCACGCCCCTCATTCCTTCTGTTGCCCCATTTAATGGCGCCATTCTCACGCCCCTCATTCCTTCTGTTGCCACCTTAGTGACGCCATCCCCCCCGCCCCTCATTCCTTCTGTTGCCCCATTCAATGGCGCCATTCTCACGCCCCTCATTTCCTTCTGTTGCCACCTCAGTGACGCCATCCCCCACGCCCCTCATTCCTTCTTTTCCCACCTCAGTGACCCCATCCCCACGTCCCTCATTCCTCTGTTGCCACCTCAGTGGCGCCATCCCCACGCCCCTCATTCCTTCTGTTGCCACCTCAGTGACGTCCACCCCCGCGTCCCTCATTCCTTCT
>CM031621.1:46476262-46478762 GCA_018398815.1 Conus ventricosus | reverse complement strand
TGTTCAGGATAAATTCCCTTATCAAATAAAGAATTGAAGAAGGTTACAAAAAAGTTCATAATCAGGTCAGTTTTACAAGCATACTTCAGCAGCTCACCAATTATACCGTCTGGTCCAGGAGCTTTACGTTTCTTAATTTTTCTTAGAGCAAACATTACTTCCTCTTTTGAAATCGGACGACTTAAATAATCATCCTCTCCTTCACTATGATCCAGTTGTACCCTGCTGTTAGGATTGTCACGGACAAAAATGAAACAACCCAACTCGTGGAGTCGCCAGCCAATTTGTTCGGACATAAGCTTCAACTCAAACATTCTAGGCGTCAGATAGACGGGCCCATGGGTCGGGTCCAGGCAATTAAGCTTAGCGGAGAGGCTTCACGGAGACGGTCCGGTCCACCCCGACAGACTAAGCCGTTTGACCGACGCCTCGATGTCTGCCCGGACCGATCTCAGTGCCTGGGCCAGACTCATCTAGCCAATTTAGAGTGACCAGTGCCCCCGACTTAAGCCACACGGCGCCAGTTAAGTAGGGAAGGGGGGAAAGGTAGTGCGTGGTGGGGGTGAAATCTAGCTAATCAATTAAATGACCAATTGACCACCACAGAGAGTAAGGCGTGTAGGCGTGACTGTCATGATTTGAATATCCAATGGAATTAGAGGGAGATAACTTCGGGTATCAGGGGTAAAAATACTGACCAATGGGACTCGCCCTTTTTGGACAGATCGGAACGGAATAAGAAGGATGTGAGAGTGAGAGAACGGAGGAGAACGAGGGGAGAACGAACAGAGAGACAGAGAGAGAGAGGTCTGAGTGTAATCTCTGAGGAGAGAAGAGCAGAGAGATGAGGGGAGGAGAGGAGAGAACCAAGTGGGGGCATTAGCACGAGATAGTCTGCAGAGGAAGGACTTAGGAGAGATGTGGAGAGAGTTGCTAACTAATGAAGAGGAAAAGAAAGAAGAAAAAAAAAGAAAAGAAAAGCAACCATGTCCATTTGATAAGAGCAGACTAGAAGAGAGAGAGAGAGAGTGCAATGCGTTAATGCAGGAAGAAAGAAGGAGAACGATCGATGTTGATAGTCACTGTTCTATCTTCATGGGGTTCGACCTCATACTTGGCCAGCGCCACTTTCATCGGCAGTCCAACCTGACCAACGCCAGCAGTCCAGCCTGACCGGTGCAAGCAGACCAACACCCGTGCCAGCAGTTGTGTCGTGTTGTGAAAGTGACAGTGAAAAGAAAAGAAAAAGGAAAAGAAAAAAGAGACAGTGATTCGTGAATAGTTAAGATCACCTGGCCAGGTAAAGTAGAAATCTATTTATACCCGGGTTAGTTAATGATGTTTTAGATAAATGATTTTGTGCAGTTCAGGAAAGAGAGAATGTTTTATTTTGTTTAATTCCATATGCATTGATGTTTCTTTCTATGATCATGTGTAGTAAAGTTATAGACTTTACTAGTGGTTTGATGTGACGAATGCATGATATATGAATGAGATTGTAAGCAAGCTGTGAGTGTGTTTGGGCTGTGCGCTAGTCCTTCCTCAACTGACATCACCGAGGTTGACAATTTATTGGCGAGCTTGCCAGGATATTCTGGCCCATTTATTATAATTGTTCAACTTCTCAGAGAGGAAGCTGGGTGGGATTCAAGTATTGTAATCCTAAGACAAGGGGTTGTCTTACTGTATGTTCCAAGATAGTTAAATACTAGGCTTGGCATTGCTTCCAAGATAGTTAATACTAGGCTTGGCATTTCAGCCCAGAGTACTTATTTCGCACAGATTGCCTATAATTCGCTCTCATAGTTGGGTCAGGCGCTGGGCGTCTTATAAAAACTAACTACGTTGTCCCAAGCTAATATTATCATTCATAGGATTGTGCTATTACGTCACGCGTGTCGGTAACCACCAGTTTGGCTGTCGTAGTTATAAAATCTTGTTCAAAAAAAAAAAAAAAAAAAAAAAAAAGGAAAGAGATACAATGGCGGAAGAAAAGAACACCCCGATTGAACAACTTGTGAGCGTCGCTCGTGATCTGGGCTACTCAGGAGATGAGTTGCGAGCATTTGTTGAAAACCAGCAAAAGATGGAAAGAGATGAACGTGCGGAAAAGACGCCGTATCGCAGTAGAGGCGCAGGAAACAGAAAGATTAAGGATTCAGGCTAATGATAATCAGGCTAGGGAAACGCAGGAAACAGAAAGAATGAAGCAGGAAACAGAAAGGATTAAAGCTAGGGAAACGCAGGAAACAGAAAGACTAAAGGAAGCGCAGGAAACAGAAAGATTAAAGGTTCAATTAGAGTTAGAGAAAGTGAGAATACAAGGGACACGAGGAGGGAGTTCAGTTCCGTGACTCTGTGCGAGTCGCTCCCGACCAAGTTACCAAAATCCTGAGGAACGATTCGATTGATGTAATCAGTCGTTCGAAACGTTTCGACCGTCAGGGTGGCTTTGAAGAGCTCTTTAGTGCGCAGGGTTAAAAAAGTCTCCCGACTCAAG
>CM031621.1:46473636-46476162 GCA_018398815.1 Conus ventricosus | reverse complement strand
CTCCTGGACAATCATGTGCAAACACCATACAGCTGAGGTCATGTGGCTCTGGACAATCAGTCAAACCCTACCGCTGGGTCAGGTGCTTGGAATGGATACAGGAGGAGTGTGTCTGGCACTTTCAGAAAAGAAAAAAAAAGAAGAAAAAAAAAGTTTCGTTGGACTTTACCGGAAACGCCTGAGTACTTGAGCTATAAGCTGAAAATCGCTGAATCATTCACGCTCTTCCTTCCTCCTCCTCCCCTTCTCCCCCCCCCCCCCCCCCCCCCCCACCTCCCCTCTCTCTCTGCCGTTCTCCCCTCTCAGAAGCCCAACTTGTGCACAACAGCCAGAGAGAGAGAGAGAGAGAGAGAGAGAGAGAGAGAGAGAGAGAGAGAGAGAGAGAGAGAGAGCCCGTCAGACCGACAGGAAGCGGTGAGTGACTTCACTATGCGGGATAGAACTGGAGGCAGGCAAAGGCGAAGTATATATCTATCCTCCCGCTTCTGTCTCTCTGGCACAAGCTTCCCGTGGGCATGGTAGATGCAGACTGGACTCAGAAACTATGGTCTCTGCATAATCTTCCCTTATTTGAACGAGCAGTCAGAATGAAAGTAATCAATAATAATGATAATGAATACTTATATAGCGCCTATTCTCGGCTAGAGACCAAGCTCTAAACGCTTTATACAACGGGCTGCCTACCTGGGTAGTGCCGACTGAAGAGCTGAAGAGTCGTTTCCCGTGTCATCCAGTCAATGTTGTCCAGTATCGTTCACTCAATATCCTTACTTCCTTCATTCTTTCCATTTCTCACGCAGGGTGCACACTATGTGTAACGTGTCATCCATACCAACGGCCAAACTGGCCTTCTCTTCCGAAAGTTGGTGATGGGATTTTACGTGTGTGCAAGATCTTATGCGTGCACTCACACACGGAACCTCGGTTTATAGTATCATTCGAAGGACTGTATGGGAAATGGAGTCAGAACCAGTGTTAACTCCGAGGGAAAAATCCCCCTGTACCGAAACGGCCCGGCGGAGATTCGAACCCGTGACCCCAGGAACACGAGTCCGGCGCTCTACCAACTGAGTTATTCCAGCCCTTACAGCTACTCCGGCTGAGTGATGAGTGATTTTGGGGCTGAGGACAAAAAAAAAAAAAAAAAAAAAAGGCTTTGCCCCGCCCACCTTTTTTTTTTTTTTTTAAACTCCATCTTCTTCGGCGTCAAGCAGGTATAAGCACGAGGAGGGTCGGAAATACACAGTAGTTCATGTTGAACGGGATGAACACACGACCGTGCGTGGTCTCAGAACTCCCATGTAATTGTCAAGCTTTTTGTGTGTGTGTGGGAGGCGGTTGGACAGTGAAATGTCCTCCAACTGTTTCTGACGAGGGTAAAAACGCGATCTCTCTGCTGCAAACCATGGTGCCAGACCACTGCGGGCACCAACAACAACAGACTTTGTGTTTGGTCTTTGAGGAAACGCACGAGCGGGTGGATAAGTATTTTGGGTTTTTGCCAGCCCTGTATATGGTCTTTGAACAAAAAAACCCCATCATTATACGAGCAGGAGGATAAATATCTTCGCTTTTTGCCAGCCCTGAATAATTATGGTCTTTGGAGAAAGTAAAACATATTACAAGCAGGCGGAACAGTATCTTTGTTTTTTGCCTGTGAAGGTTTCGTTGCGCATGTTGAAGTCATTCACTGCTTCCTCTTGATTCGCTCAGCTGCCTCTCCGTCTTCTGTTCACTGGGTGGTTATCTGATGGCCACAGTTCGTGGCTTACTGTGCCAAAATGTGATGTTCACAGGGTGGTTATCTGATGTCCACAGTTCGTGGCTTATTGTGTGGTGTCTGATGTCCACAGTTCGTGGCTTATTGTGTTAAACTGTGATGTTCACAGTGTGGTCATCCGATGTCCACATTTCGTGGCTTATTGTGCCAAACTGTGATGTTCACACGTCCATCTTGCGCTCGATGTGAGGAGATAAGTGATGACTCATTCTTCGTTTCCGCAGTCCTGAACGTTGTTGATTGATCTTGCCTGGTGAAGACCAAAGAGATGTCGAAACGCGTCGTGTTTTGTCTTGTGATTTATTTGTCCCTTTTCGTCGTGCGGAAAATTCTATGATCAATTTCCCTTTTAAGATTTGTCATGTGTAAAGCACACATACACACTCGCTGGTTCAGGCGCGAGGGCAAAGGCATTTGTTCAGGCAGGCGGCCGCCCTCGCTGAGCAGCAGAAAAGTTGGCATAGTACAGAGAGGGCTACCAGCGAGGGCAGCTAGGCCAGCTGAACGATTCTCTCGTGTGGTACGCTGTGACTGTTGTGCCCGGATGTGACCAGTGCCCTGGTCAATCAAGGACCCCCCTGCACGCTTGGGAGGCCTTCACACAGCTGACTAGGTGCACATCTTTCTCCCAGATGCTGCGGGTGACCAGGTGAATGGGGGTCTTATGAAGAAGAAAAACAAGCGCCCTGCAGATAAAAATCTTTCAGTGAAGTCAGAGAGCCTGTGGCAGTGATCCTCCTGCTGTT
>CM031621.1:46430068-46435068 GCA_018398815.1 Conus ventricosus | reverse complement strand
GGCACTTCTATATAGTGTTCCAAAATTTGACCGTTAAAAACCGTTATTCTTGACATATTGTCCAATTTGGATGAAATTTGATATCTACACAGGCTTTAGCCCAGTGAGGACTAAAATACCGGTTTCAAAAGTGCATATCGGTTATCTAACCGTTTAAACCGTTATTTTGCCGTTATTTTTTATATATTGGTGGATTTTAATGCAATTTTGTATATAGAAAGGTTATCACACACAAATGGCACTTCCATGCAGTGTTTCAAAATCTGACCGTTAAAAACCGTTATTCTTGACATATTGTCCGATTTGGATGAAATTTGGTATGTACACAGGCTTTAGACCAGTGAGGACTAAAATACCGGTTTCAAAAGTGTATATCGGTTATATAACCGATAAACCGTTATTTTGCCGTTATTTTTTATGTATTGGTAGATTTTAATGCCATTTTGTATATAGAAAGGTTATCACACACAAATGGCACTTCCATGTAATGTTTCAAAATCTGACCGTTAAAAACCGTTATTCTTGACATATTGTCTGATTTGGATGAAATTTGGTATGTACACAGGCTTTAGCCCAGTGAGGACTAAAATACCGGTTTCAAAAGTGTATATCGGTTATATAACCGATTAAACCGTTATTTTGCCGTTATTTTTTATATATTGGTAGATTTTAATGCCATTTTGTATATAGAAAGGTTATCACACACAAATGGCACTTCCATGTAATGTTTCAAAATCTGACCGTTAAAAACCTTTATTCTTGACATATTGTCTGATTTGGATGAAATTTGGTATGTACACAGGCTTTAGCCCAGTGAGGACTAAAATACCGGTTTCAAAAGTGTATATCGGTTATATAACCGATAAACCGTTATTTTGCCGTTATTTTTTATATTGGTAGATTTTAATGCAATTTTGTATATAGAAAGGTTATCACACACAAATGGCACTTCCATGTAGTGTTTCAAAATCTGACCGTTAAAAACCGTTATTCTTGACATATTGTCCGATTTGGATGAAATTTGGTATGTACACAGGCTTTAGCCCAGTGAGGACTAAAATACCAGTTACAAAAGTGTACATCGGTTAAATAACCGTTAAAACCGTTATTTCACCTTTATTTCTTATCTCATAAAGCACTTGGCTGATTTATAAGCGGTTTGGAAAATTGGGAGTACGTTTATATGCTTCGCATCTTGTTTTTCTCTCAGTCGCTGTCTCTCTCTCCCCCCCCCTCCCTCTATCTCTCTCTCTCTCTGTCTGTCTCTGCGCCCACCCTTCTCTCTCACTCTCTGTCTCGCTGTCGTCATAGCTTACCAGGGTTACTGAACGGGGTAATTGAACAGATGCTTTCGGTGGCTCGAGTTTTTTTTCTTTTCTTTCGTTTTTTCTTCTTTTTTTTCTTTTTTTTTTTCTTTTCTTTTTTCCCCTACAGTACCAATGGGATTCAAGTTGCGAATGCTTACAGACGGCTGTTTTTTTTAAATTTTTTTAAATTTTTTTAAGACTGCAATCAGATTTCCATCAGAGACCTACGTTTTACAGTGGATATTTCTTGGCTTCGCTTAGCAACAGTGACGTAGCGCTCACTGCCGCGGCGGGAGTTCTAATTAATTGTGTGGATTTCACCCCTGCCTTTCGAAACAGATACCTAGCCTTTCTTTGCAGTTTCTTTTGTTTTTCAAACGTTGCTAAGGAAAGAAAAGAGGAAATGATTTTTAAAAAAAAGCTTCTCGGCATTTAATCATGTGCACGATTTCTCTCTTGTTATACGAAATATCTAAACAAGACACTACTGATTTTCTTTTTTTTTTCTTTTTTCAGGAACGTATTTTACACAACGGTATTAGTTTTGTTGTTTGTTTGTTTCATCGTTCGTGGTTGTTTTGTTTTTCGTGATGATCAAACATTACATAGATGACAGACAAACGCAGCCTTTCACTAATTGTTAAGGGTACGATATAGTCAGGAAATCTTCAGTGAGGCAGGGAACAGTAAACAGTGATTAGCGAGCTAGTAGGGTCATTGTTTCTCCCATGGTGTGTCATTGTTTTTTCTGTGTGTTCTATGGGGCCTTAAGCAGCGTTCGTTTGGAGTTATGGGCGTCTATTTAGTTCATCATGGGAGCAAGAGTTACCCTACTTGTTCGTTAATCATGACATGTTCAGGTGGGTTTGTTTTTTTAAAATCTAGAACCGGTCTACTGAAGGACATTTAATGCAAAAACGTTCAGAACATCTATTGTATATTTGGGTAGTAATCATAAAACAGTCAATTACATCCAATGCTCTTTGTGAGGCAGAATATCGGTAAGATGAAGAATACGTTACAGTTTCCATGGCAAGTCTCATAACCGTACTTCATGTGTAACCAGTAGGGGTATGGACCACACCCATTCGTCACACGAATGGCGGCATTATTCCAATAGCTATCTTCCTACGCATTTCAGGTGAGCATAATTATTCCAGTGGCCAGACAATTATCCCCACGTCATGGGAGTGTGTTCAAATGGCCTGACCGTGTAACTGTATGACTGAATGGAAGCGTATTTTAATCGCCTGACCAATCCTCTGTACAATTCAGCGGGGACATATTTCAATGGCTGGACTCTCTAGCTTTACAACTAAATGGAAGCATATTCCAATGGCCTGATCACACATGTTTACAATTAAACAGAAACACATATCAGTGTTCTGATCAGGCAATTTCACATTTAAATGTGAGGATTATTCCAACTGCTATCTTCCTCAACATTTGAAATAGGCTTATTCCGATGGTCAGTCCATTTAGCTCCACATTTGAATGGGAATGTGTTCCAGTTGTCAGACTATTATATCCACGATTAAATAGCAGCATATTCCAATAGCCAGACCATCATCTCCACAATTGAATGGGAGTACATTCCAATTGACAGACTGTCATATCCACGATTAAATAGGAGAATATTCCAATATCCAGGCCACTGTCTCCTCAGTTGAATGGGAGTACATTTCAGTGCCCTGACTATCTGTCTCCACCATTAAATGGGGGCATATTTCAACGACTTGACTATCTGTCTCCACCATTACATGGGGGCATATTTCAATGACTTGACTATCTGTCTCCACCATTACATGGGGGCATATTTCAATGACTTGACTATCTGTCTCCACCATTACATGGGGGCATATTTCAATGACTTGATTATCTGTCTCCACCATTACATGGGGCATATTTCAATGACTTGACTATCTGTCTCCACCATTACATGGGGGCATATTTCAATGACTTGACTATCTGTCTCCACCATTACATGGGGGCATATTTCAATGACTTGACTATCTGTCTCCACCATTACATGGGGGCATATTTCAATGACTTGACTATCTGTCTTCGCCGTTAAATGGGGGCATATTTAATTGGCCTGAACATCTGTCTTCGCAATTAAATGTGGGCATATTTCAATGACCTGACCATCTGTCTTCACAATTAAATGGGGACATATTTCAGTGGCCTGACAATTTCTCACCACTATTAAATGGGGACATATTTCAATGGCCTGACCATTTTTCTCCACCTTTAAATGAGGGCATATTTCAATGGTCTAACTATTTCTCTCCACAACTAAATGGGGGCATATTTCAATGCCCTGACCATTCTCTCCACCACTAAGTGGGGGCATATTTCAATGACCTGATCATATCTCTCCACAGTTAAATGGGGGCATATTTCAATGGTCTCACCATTTTTCTCCAGAATCTCTGTCCACAATAAAAAGGGGGCATATATCAATGGCCTGACCGTCTCTCTTCACAATTAAATGGGGCCATATTTCAAGGTACTGACCATCTCTCCCCACAATTAAATAGGAGCATATTTCAATTGTCTGACAATCTCTCTCCACAATTAAATGGGAGCATATTTTAATTGCCTGACAATCTCTCTCCACAATTAAATGGGAGCATATTTCAATTGCCTGACAATCTCTCTCCACAATTAAATGGGGGCATATTTTAATTGCCTGACAATCTCTCTCCACAATTAAATGGGAGCATATTTCAACGACCTATCTCTCTTCACAATGACATGGGGGCATATTTCAAAGTCCTGATCATCTCTCTTCACAATGAAATGGGGGCATATTTCAGTGGACTGACAATCTCTCTTCACAATGAAATGGGGGCAAATTTCAATGCCCCGACAATCTCTCTTTACAATGAAATGGGGGCAAATTTCAATGCCCCGACCATCTCTCTTCACAATGAAATGGGGGCAAATTTCAATGCCCCGACCATCTCTCTTCACAATGAAATGGGGGCAAATTTCAATGCCCCGACCACCTCTCTCTCACAATGAAATGGGGGCAAATTTCAATGCCCCGACCATCTCTCTTCACAATGAAATGGGGGCAAATTTCAATGCCCCGACCATCTCTCTTCACAATGAAATGGGGGCAAATTTCAATGCACCGACATCTCTCTTCACAATGAAATGGGGGCAAATTTCAATGCCCCGACGTGACATCTCTCTTCACAATGAAATGGGGGCAAATTTCAATGCCCCGACGTGACATCTCTCTTCACAATGAAATGGGGGCATATTTCAATGCCCCGACTTCTTTCTTCACAATGGAATGGGGGCAAATTTCAATGCCCCGACCATCTCTCTTCACAATGAAACGGGGGCAAATTTCAATGCCCGACCATCTCTCTTCGCAATGAAATGGGGGCAAATTTCAATGCCTGACCATCTCTCTTCACAATTAAATGGGGGCAAATTTCAATGCCCCGACCATCTCTCTTCACAATGAAATGGGGGCAAATTTCAAACCATTCACATGCCTGACCAGCTACTTCCACATTTAAAGTGAGCTCATCTCGATGGCCGGACCACCTTCCTCCGGTTTCAGTTTCAGTTTCATAAATGAGATTTCACTGCATGCGGACTAGTCCATATCCGCTGTACCGCATCTGCCAAGTCTCGAGACCGCACTGCGCAGGATTTACAGCTGAGAGACCGCAC
>CM031621.1:46405068-46425068 GCA_018398815.1 Conus ventricosus | reverse complement strand
GCGTGTGGCACCATCCCGTCCGTGGTCTCAGCCAGAACGTGGCCTCGACCAGTACGTGGCACCATCCAGATCGTGCTCCAGGTGAAGCCCCCGGGAGGGGGGGGGACGTAGCTGGGAGGAGAGTCGAAGAGGAGGGAAAGAAGAAGGAAGGAGGAAGGAAGAAGAGTACTGGAACCCTGCCGTCAGTACCGTCTGACCATTGCTGTCAAGTCTTAGCCACTCGCATGATGGGCGAGGGGAAGTGTATTCAACGCACACAGAAAAACCCATTGAATCAAGTCTTCTCACACGATGCAGGTAAAAGACTGCATTAAATCAACAGGTTATAAAACAAATATGAATTATCTTCACCCTTCTCTCACTCACGCTTAACGTTTTCCTTCCTTAGGAAATAAATCAACACAGCGACCATCGCTTAATAACTGCCACCACATTTGCAAATAATAATTCAATGGCACAACTGTCACATTTTATAAACACATTTCAAAATAACACAAATTTCCAACCACGCATCCGAACGACAAATAATGCGTACGCACGCTCGTGAACATAAAACTCGTTCTCCTTGCACACACAAACAGACGGTGGCCGAAGGATAAAGTCCGGCGAATGTGACAGGGGCGGACGAGCGAGACCAAGCAAGTTCCAACCCTGAATCACAGGTTCTCTCCCTTCCCCACCGACTACCGCATCACCAGATACATAAACAGGAGAAAGAATTTTGGAAATAATTTAGAATGGCCAGGTTAAAGATGGAATTAACCAGAGAAAAGGTCTCACACAATATTTCTCTTACAATTTCGAAAACAAAAGAAAATTGCGCAAAAGCGAAGACTAAGCCGGCTAACAACAACAAACCAAAACAAAACAGACCACGAAACTGATGCTTACCAGCTACCCGTGGGTGACCCGAAGAGGCGGGTCAAAGGACTCTCTCTACCCTCTGTCCAGTCGAGAGGACAGAGGCGAAGATGCGGAAACAGAAGAAGCGATGTCCCTCTCCTACAGGCCGACTGCAGGAATTGAAAGTACTGACTGTACTCTCGATGATATGGTAAAGAACCGGGACTGGAGCAGGCGCCCCCAGAGACATCTTCCGCTCGAGTGAAGAGCTAACCTCCCTCAGCAATGGCGGCCAACATGCCATGCTGTGTCACAGAGTGAGCATACTTCAAACTAAAAGAAACGAAGCACGTGCGACAGGTAAAAAGACAGGCGAGAGGCCGATAGACAGAAAGTTCGAGAGAAAGGTACCGGCCACCCGTGAACTTGCAGGATGAATAGCACGGGCGGTGGAAATTAGAGAGAGAGAGATAGAAAGCAAACCGAAGTTGAGCTGAACCACACCAAGGTGCAAACCGCACCACAAGCCACACTAAGGGACGGGTACACGACAACAGCAACGACAATAAACAAATAAGTAATTCCGCCACCCTGGGTGGGTCGAACGTCGTAGGCCTCGCGACAAACTCGTGACACTAGTTCAAGCGAAAGGTACCAGCCACCCGTGAACTTGCAGGATGAATTGCACGGGCAGTGGAATTAGAGAGAGAGAGAGAGAGAAAGTAAACCTAACCTGAGCTGAACGACATTAAGTGCAAACGCACCACAAGCCACATTAAGGGACGGATACACGACAACAACAACGACAATAAATAAATGAATAATTCCACCACTCTAGATGGGCTAATCGTCATCGGTCTCGTAACAAACTCGTGAAAAAACCCCCCTTCAAAAAGCATCTGTTTCTCTGAGATACAGTGCTCATTTGAACCTTGACGCATGTGCAAATTCACGACAATGGGACTGAACCCCAACCCTCTGTGATGACAGAGTACGATAAATCAATTACAAACATTCCACGATAGAATTACACAGGGGGGATACATTATCAAACAACTAAGCAACCTTCAAAAAGTAGAAATCCGAGACAGGTGATGATTCACTACCGAAACTGTCACTACACAGACCAAAAAGGGGAAATAACCCTGGCTGAGGGAAATTGTCCCTCTGATGATTTCCCAAGGGGGTGTGCTAAACTACGGAGCTCGGTGGATAGTCAGCACCCGTATTGCTAGAAAACCTTGATATGGCGAAAAGTGAACGCATGACTTTGCAGTTCCACTCCCCAACCCATGAGTCGACGACTGACTGGCCGGATCCGGCCCAGGTACTGGAGAGGATGATGATCGTTCCCCAGTACAAATTTCCCGGCCCGACTTCTTCTTGGGCACCCCAGTGCGCGTCCAAATCTGCCAGAGAGCTTCAGCAACAGTAGGGGGCATCGATAGTCCTAAGGGGACAGCCTCTGGGGTACCGAGTCGCGTAGTCCACCACTCCCAAGATGTAGCGGTGACCGCGATCGGATGGTGGCTTAATGGGTCCACCAGGTCGACACCGACCTTGCTGAATGGCCCCCCAAACCCAGTGGCACTGACCCTGGGGGAACACGCTTCAAGCGACCCTTAGGCGTTTGTCCGTTGGCAGACATCGCAACTGCGGCAGTACTGCCTAACCTGAGAATTCATCCCGGCCAGAAGAAGTCTTGTCTCACCCGCTCGAGAGTCCGCTTGAGCCTTATGGCCTGCCATGGGTGAATCATGGGCCTGCCGGAGAACAGATTCTCTAAAGCTTTGGGGAACGATAGCTGCTTGGCCACCCTATCTGCCTGAGTGAAAAACCCTAAAGGGACCCCCTTGTGGAGCTTAAAGCTCACCTTGGCGTGTCGGGCCGACTGAGCGGGACGATCCACCAGTTGTCGTAGGCGTTGGACATCCAAGTCCCTGGCCTGAAGACGGACCATGGTAGCAGGATCAGCCCTAGCAAGAACCTCGTCAGAGATCGGCTGAAGAACGGGACGCAATTCCTGCTCCTGCTTCTTAGCTTTGGCGCGTGTGGTAACTCCCACACACGCCTGTAGGGCGATCCGTAGACACAGACTGACTGCTTTCCGTCCGCAAAGGGTTTGATAGTATTCCCTATGAGAAGGGAATACATGGGTTTCGCTCCCCCGCGATGGCCAAAATTCGCCACAGAAGTAGGGGGTGGGAGATCGGAATGAGTACAGAAGGACGGGTGGAGGTAAAACCAGCCCCCAACCGCACACATCGTAACTGGCCCCCCGCTGAGCCTCAGGGGAAACCAATCCTTATCCACAAAGATCGTTGATGCTCCCGAACCCCTGATGGTGTCGACTAAGGAAGAACCAACAACAGAGGAAACACTGGGCACTCCGTACCACCAGAAGCTGGGATGGAACCACGTTAGCCGAGGCACGAGGACGGTGGAAAGGACTAGCCCCATGACTCCCGGCGGCTTTAGGACAATCTTTCCTAATGGGGCCGGGACGACCCACAAAGAAAACACAGTCGGGGTGTGAGGTCCCGTTGAACTGCCTGCCTTGTTCGACCCGCTAGCAGTCGTCGGCGCCTTTTGCCACCAATCCTGTGGGGGTCTTCCTGTCCGTATCTGGGCGGTGGCCAAAAGCCCTACGGGCTTCAGCAAACACCTCAGCGGTTGAATCGCAGCCGCGAAATTCTGAGGTGCTGTCTCACCTATACGGATCCTCAACTCGGGGAACAGTGTTGGTAAGCTGTTCGATGAGAATCAGATCCTCCAGCTCCGCTTGCCAACTGACGCCAGTACCCCAGTGTTTGCGCGCCTTTCTCCAAACTGCACGAAGGTCTCGTCGTTATTCTTTTTCATGGACCTGAACTTCCTTCTGTACGTCTCTGGGGTAAGGTGGAAACGCTTACGCAGAGCCAACTGCATGTCTGCATAAGACGCGCCTTCATTTAGAGTGGCACACACTCCCCTTTCAGTACCCGACAACCCCGAAAAAAGGTGCATGGCCTTTTGTTCCTCGACAATTGGTATGAAGTAGCTACCTTGTCAAAATGCTCTAAAGAACATATCTATGTCCTCAAATAGGTCTGAACTCTGGAAGCTTTAATTTTGGGCCCCTAACTCTATCACTTGCCTGGTGATTAACCCCCTGATTTACAGAGCGGGAGCCCCCAAAAGAAGTTGTTCCATCTCTTCCCTACGAGAGCTTCCTGTCTGGCAGCCTCCTCTCTACGCTGAACTAACTCTCCCGACGGGGGCTTCCTGTCTGGCAGCCTCTTCTCTGTGCAGCATAGCCTCTTCCCTACGCAGAATTTCCTGTCTGTCCAACTCTTCCCCCCGCAGCGTTGCCTCTTCCCTTCGGAAGCGTTGCCTCTTCCCTACGAAGGGCTTCCTGCCTAGCAGCCTCTTCAAACTACGAAGGGCTTCCTGCTGCAGCCTCTTCCCTACGCAGAGCTTCCCGCCTAGCAGCCTCTTCACTACGCTGCCGCTCCAGAAACATAAGGACGGAGGCGATGTCCTGGGCAGGATTTACTCCCCCTCCCGACACGGGAGGATGGGCCGTTTGACCCGTCCCTTGGGTCTCGACTTTCCCCTGAGGAAAGTCTCCCAGGGCATACTCCTTACGAGGGGAAGCATGGAGAAGAGAGGGTTTCGGTTTCTGCGACTCAACAGAAGCCCCCAGTTGCTTTGCTATACTCTGACGCTTCCGAGCGGAAGTGCCAGTCGGGGTCTCAAAAAGGAAGATCCCCTAGCGAAGAGGTAGTGAAAGTACTCGCTGGACTATCGGCTACAGCACGGGAATAAATGGAAAATCACTGTAGTCGAAGTACTGGTCTAATAGTAGGGACTACCATTTGAAGACCCCTTTTTCTTCGACGCACGCGTCGTATACCACCAGCAACCGAACGTTGCCCTGACAAAAGATATCTATGGTTATCAAAAACAGGGAAAGACAATTCCACTAAAAAAACAAATACCGCTCGGATATGTCACGTCTCTTGGTGACTAACTAAAAATAGCAAAATTAAAAAAAAAATGTCAACGTGCAATGTCGGCTGCTCCCACTCTGGCAACACCGCGCTCTTCAAAAACGAGCAACAGTGCGGTGGCGTGGGGCTCACCGGAAAAAACAAAACAAAAGTCGGCTGCTCCACTCTGGCAACACCGCGCTCACGCAAAGAGCAACAGTGCGGTGGGTCACCGACAAAAAAAAAAAAATATGCAAAGAATCCGAGAAGAAAAAAAAGCACCAAGGATATACCACCTGTATCAATAAACACGTCGAGAAAATGGTTAAATACAAAACCCGAACGGCAGACTGAGTTTGGGACCGGAAAGGCAGTCCTACGGGCCCTATGCGTGGGTACCGGCGAAAGGGTCTGGGCGGTCGATTCCCTCCGGGCTCGAGTCGACACCAGTCACACGGATGTTCTTTGGCCACCCGAAGATCATCCCAGGCACCAGCCAACACCCCACAAAAAAACACGACAAAACTATTAACGTATACAAAACGACAGGACTGGACAGGTACTCCGCGAAACGAGAGAGAGGACCCGTCATTATTTGGGTATTATATAGGACTGTCCTCTCTCGTTTCGCGGAGAGGCCCTTACATCCCGGACGAGCCCCCACATTGTCACGACCGACCCCTGAAGGGCTGCCTGCAGGTCGATCAGAGGAGTGAAGGGAGTGATGACCTCACGCCGCAGAGCACCAAGAAAGATTACGATTACATCACCATTATTCACCACAGCAACACACATGGTCACAAATAAGTTTCTAACCAAACAGCACAACAACACAATTAAGCATTTCACACACACAAAATGCAAGTCCAAACAAGATTCAACACACACAATTTCACTCTAAAAAATCATTTCCCCCCACACACCATAACCATAATCATAAATAATCTTTCAACAGTCATTCCCTTCCTTGCTTCCGTGGTTCCCCCACACCTCTGTCTCTCCAAAGTCCTCCGAAAGCACCGGGTCGATTCAGGCACCCCCAAAACGCGTCTGTTCCTGAATAGAGTTTCAAGGCCGACACCTTGATACACGCGCACCCCAAAAGGGCACGACACAGAGTTACCCACACCCGGTCACGTGCACTGCGGGAGGTCCGTGGACGGTGGAGAATGGCTCCCGTGGGACAGGGCGTTGTCGCGGAAAGTCCCGGACAGGGCCAGGACCAGCCAGCCAAGTTCACGAGCTCCTCAACCAGTGCGTAGCCCCAACAGCGCAAGCATCGGGTGGAGCCCCGGGAGGAGAGAAGGAAGGAACTGGAAGGGAAGGAGAAAGAAGGGTACTGGAACCCGCAGTCAGTACGGTCTGATATTTGCTGCTCAATCCTAACAGCCACTCGCATGATGGGCGAGGGGAGGTGTTTGCTGAATAAATTGTTCACATCAGCTTAACACAGACCTGAGCATAACACAGTCAACAAACCAAACGAGGAATGTTCGCTAAAGGTCTCCTCACACGAAGCAGGTAAAAGATTACATTGACAGGTGTCACGACCGACCCCTGGAGGTCTGCCCTGACAGGATCGGTCTAGATGGGAGTGAAGGGAATGACTGACCTCACACGCCTCGCAAGAGACCACACAATAAAGATTACGATACAACACCCCATTTATTCACACCAACACACACAGTCATAAATAAGCATTCCAACACACACAATATGCACAATCACAATCAAGCATTTCAACACACGACATACACACAATTAAGCATTCCAACACACACAGCATGCACAATTATAAATAAACATTTCACCATACGACGTACACAATCACAATCACAACATTTCAACACATATGACATATACACAATTATAATAAACATTTCCAGCATCCATCCCTTTCCACACCATGGAGTGCCTCACACCCCTGCCTCTCCCAAGTCTACTGGGAGCACCCTGTCGCACTAGGTGCTCCGAACCGGGTCGGCTCTTGAGAGAGTCGTTCAAGGCTGACACCTCGACACCACAAGCAGGCAGTGAAAAGCGCCCCCGGGGGGGGGGGGGGGAACGTGGCGTTGTTACTGGAGGTCCGGGACGGGGATCGGGGCCGGCCAGCCCCCAACCCGGGGGGTTTTTTTCTACAACCGGGGCCCCCCCCCAGAGCGTGGCCTAAACCCCGCGCGTGGCCCAACCAGTCCGCTTCCCCCCCCGACCCGGGGGGGGGGGGCCCTCCCAACCGGGCCGTGGCACCAACCAGCCCGCGGTCCCAACCAGAGCGGGGCCCCAACCAAGCTGGCCCCAACCCATCCGGGACCCCGGGGGGCCCCCCCAGGGGGGGGGAAAAACCGTAGCTGGGAGGAGAGAAAAAAGGGGGGGGAGGAAAAAGGGGAAACGGGAACCCCGCCGTCATACAGTCGACCCATGCTTTTTTAAACCTAACGGGCCACCGCATGGGGGCGGGGGGAGGTCTTTAAACACCCCAAACAACGCCACCCCAACACAGACCTGAGCGAAAACCCCCAGCACCCCAAAACCAAATCGGGAAATTTTCCCTTTAAAAGTCTTCTCACCAAAGCAGGAAAAGACTGCTTTTAAATAAAAGGGCTTAAAAAAATATGATTTTATCTTCCCCCTTCTCTCCCTCACTTTAAAAATTTTCCCTTTTTTTAGGAAAAAAACCCAAACCCCAGCGCCCATCGTTTTAAACTGCCCCCAAAATTTGCAAAAAATAATTTTAAATTGCAAAAATTGTCACTTTTTATAGCCACATTTTAAAAAAACCCAAAATTAACCACGCTTTCCGAACAAAAAATCATGCGAAACGCACCTCGCAAAAAAAAACTCTTTTTCTTCCGAACCCCAAACAGAGGGTGGCCAAAGGATAAAAACCCGGGCGAAGGGGGCCCGGGGGCGGAGAGGAGAAAAAGAAAGTCCCAAACCCCTGAATCCCGGGTTCCCTCCCCCCCCCCCCACCGATACCGCTCACCAATGCATCCCCGGAGAAAGAATCTTGGAAAATAATTTAAAATTTCCCCGGTTTTAAAAAAGGAATTAACCAGAGAAAAAGGTCCCCAAACAATTTTCTCTTAAAATTTTAAAAACAAAAAAAAATTTGGCGCAAAAGAAAGAATAAGCCGGCTAGCAACAAAAAACCAAAAACCCAAAAAAACCCCCAAAAACTGATGCTTCCATTACCCTGGGTTTGCCCCCGAAGAAGGGGTCAAACGCCCTCTCTGCCCTCTGCCCAGTCAGAGGAAGGGGCACAGGTGGGGAAAAAAAAGAAAATAAATTCCCCTCCCTACGGGCCGACTGGGGAAATTTGAAGATACCGACTTACCTTCGACAAACGGTGAAAAACCAAACCGGGCAGGCCCCCAAAAACATTTTCCCTCAGTGAAGAGCTAACCCCCCTCAGTGATGGGGGCCCAACCCTCCAGCTACGTCAAAGAGTGAGCTTATTTTAAAACAAAAAGAAATGAACCCAGGGGGGGACGGGTTTAAAAAAGAAGGCGGGGAGGGGGCCCGATAGACACCCAAGAAAAAAAAAAGATCCCCACCCCCGTAAACCCGCGGTTAAAAAGGGCACGGGCAGGGGGAATTAGAGAGAGAGAAAAAGAAAGAAAACCAAACCCGAACTAAACCACCCCAAAGGTGAAACCCACACCACAAAGCCACTTTAAAAGGGACAATAACGACAACAACGACGAAATAAACAAATGAAAATTTCCCCCCCCCATTTGGGGGTAAAAACGTCTTGGGCCCTCGTGACAAACCGTGAAAAACCCCCCCTTTTTAAAAAGCATCTTTTTCTCTAAATTTACAGCCCCCTTTTTTAAACCCTTTGACCATTAAAAATTTCAAAAAACAAGGGGGACCAAAACCCCAACCCACTGGACCCGACAGAGTACGAAAAATCCAATACAAACATTCTACATAAATCACCCCAAAAATACATAAAAAACTTTTTATCAAAAAAACTAAGCAAACCTTTTCCAAACCAAATGAAAGTAACAACCCCAAACCATTTGATTCATTCCCTTTAAACCCATCACTGAAGTAAAAAAATGTCAAAAACATGATCAAAAAAAAAAAGGGGGGATATCCCCCGGGTTGGGGGGGAATGCCCCTCTGACTTTTTTTCCCAAATGCGGGACTAGGAGCCGGCTAAGATAGCCCGCATCCGTATTACAGGAACCCTTGAAAATAGGGAAAAATGACTCTGCTTCCCTCCTAAAATCATGATCGACACTGACTGGCCGGATCCGGTTTCCGGCACTGGGAAGGGTGATGATCGCTCTCCAGTACAAACTTCCCCGGCCCAACCCTTTTTCTTGGGGCCCGCCAGTGCGGGCCAAATCTGCCGGGGAGCCCCGCAATAGAAAGGGGATCGATTCCAAGCGGGGGCAGCCCGGGGGACTGAGTCGCAAGTCTCCTACTACCCAAAAGGAACGGGGACCGCGTCGGATGGTGGATTAATGGGGCCCCCCCAGGGGACACCAACCTTGCTGGATACTCCCCCCAAACCCGGGCACTGGGCCCCAGGGGAAAAACCTTCAACGGGCCCTTTTGGCGTTTTCCGTTGGCAGCACGCCAAATCGGCAGTACTGCCTAACCTGAGAGTTATCCCCGGGCCCCAAAAAAGTCCGTTACTCCTTTGAGATCCGTTGGGGCCCCCCTATGCCCGCCATAGGTAATCATGGGCCCCGCCGGGGAAAAAAATTCTCCAAGCTTTGGGGGGCCCAAGCTGCTTTGGCCCACACGATCTCCCGATGAAACCCCAAAGAGGGGGCCCCCTTTTGGGGCTTTAAGCTCCCCTTGGGGTGTCGGGCCCCCAAATGAGCGGGAAAGATCTTTCAGGTTTTCGCAGGGGTTGACATCCAAATCCCCCGGGGCCCGAAGACGGCCCTGGAAAAGGGTTTGGCAAAATTTTCAAGAACCTGTCAGAGATCGGAGAAACCCGGGCGCAATTTCCCCTTTCCCCCTTTTGCTCGGGGGGTGTGGGTAACCCCACACACGCCCGTACGGGGAGGGTCCTGACACGGACTGAACCCTCCGTCTGCGAAGGTGATAGTATTCCCCCTTTTTTAAAAAAAAGGGAAAAAAAAACAAAAAAGGCGCCCACCGGATGGCCCATACTTCGCCACAGAATGGGGGGGGAGATAGAAGGAGTACAGAAGGACGGGGGAGGAAAACCCGCCTCCAAACCCCCAACATCAAACTAGGCCCCCCCCGGGTCAGGAGAAACCCAAAACCCTTTTCCACAAAGAACGTTGAGCTCCCAACCCCCGATGTGTCAAACCCAAAGGAAAAAACCAAAAAACAAAGGAACCTGGGGAAAATCTGTACCCCCAGGGAAACGGGGCGGACCCCCGTTACCGAGGGACAGGACGCTGGAAAGAAATACCCCAAACTACGGGGGGCTTTAGGGCAATCTTTCCTTAAAGTGGGGGGGCGCCAAGAAAAAAAACAAAACCGGGGGGGCTGAAAACCCGAAGAACGGCCCGCCTTGTTCACCCCCGCTACCCGGGTTTTCGGCGCCCTTTTTGCCCCTAAATCCTTGGAGGGCTTCCTGTCCGTATCTGGGCGGGCCCAAAAGCCTGCGAGCTTCAGCAAAAAACCTCCGGTATAACGCCCCCCCCCCCAAATCCCGATGCTGTCCGCCTAAACCGGGTCCTCAATCTGGGGAAAAGTGTTGGTGAACTGTTAATGAGGGGTCAATCCTTTCCCGCTCCAACTTTGCCCAAATGACCCCCGACCCCAAAATTTGCGCAGCCCATCACCCAAAATCACGAAGGGCTCGTTTATTCTTCTTTATGGACCTGAAACCCTTTCCTCCCGTACGTTCTGGGGGATGGTGGGAAACCCCTTTTCGCAAGCCAACTGGGATGTTTTGCATAAGACGCGCCTTTATTTAGAGTGGGGCACACATCCCTTTCAGCCCAAAAATCCAGAAAAAAAGGGGCTGGGGCCCTTTTTTTCCTCAACAATTGGTATGAAATAGCTCCCTTTTCAAAATTTCCTAAGAACCCAAACTTTGTCCCCACGGGTCTGAAAAAATTCCCCGGAAGCTTTTAACCCCTTGGGGCCCCAACTCTAAAAACCCGCCTGGGGATTAACCCCCTTTATTTTCAAAATGCGGGGGAAAACCCCAAAAAAGTTGTTCCTTTTCCTCCCCCACGCAAACCCCCATCCCCCTCTAGTTCCCTTTCCCCACGGGGGGAGCCTCTTTTCCCCCCTGACCCCTGTTGGCGCCCCCTCTTGGCAGAATAGCCTTTTTCCCCATGCAGAATTTCCTGTCTGTCATCCCCCTCTCTGGCAAGCCTCCTTTCCCATCTAGCCCTTTCCCCCCACGGGGCCTGGCCCTTTTCCCCCAAAAAAGGGTTCCTGCCTAGCACCCCCTTCCCTACTTTGGGGATTTGCCTACAACCTCCTCTCTGCGCTCTTTTCCCCAAGCAGGGGTTCCCCCCTACAGCCTCTTCCCTTTCGCTGGGCCTCCTGGCTAGCCCGTCTCTTCCCCCACGCAGACTTTCCCGCCCCAGAAAACCTTTCCTTAAAGTAGGGGCCCCATCCCCCCCTCGCTGGGGCTCCCCGAAACATCAGGACGGGGTTATGCCTGGGCGGGGTTCACCACTCCCGACCCCGGGGGGAAAGACCCTTGACCCCTCCCCTTTGGGTTTGACCCCTTTCCATGAGGGGGGGCCCCCCGGGGCATAATCCTTTGGGGGGAAGGGATGGAGAAAAGGGGGGCTTTTGGTTTTTTGCCGGGCTCAAGAAGCCCCTAGTTGCTTCGCTTTTGCTCTGACCCCCTTCCAGCGGAAGTGCCAGTCCGGGGGCTCGCAGGAAGGGTCCCTTAGCGAAGAGGGAGTAAAAGTATCACTGGGTATCTGCTACAGCACTGGCTAATAGAAGTTACGGGAGTAAACTGGGGACTAAAAGTAGGGACTACCCTTTTGAATAACCCCTTTTTTCTTCGACCACCGGGCGCCCTACCAAAAACACCGGGAAATCGCCATGACAACAATATCCTACGGTTTTCAAATACGGGGGAAAGACGATTCCACTTGAAAACAAATATTTTAGGGGTGTGTGTATATGTGTGTATGTGTGTGTGTGCGTGTGTGCGGACAAGTTCCGGCTGCTCCCACTCTGGCAACACCGCGCTCCACAGCACGAGCAACAGTGCGGTGGGGCTCACCGAAAAAAAAAAAAAAAAAAAAACTATGTCCGGCTGCCCCCACTCTGGCAACACCGCGCTCCACAGCACGAGCAACAGTGCGGTGGGGCTGGCCGGAAAAAAAAACAAACTGGCAGACGGAATCCGGAGAGAGGAAGAAAAAAAAAAGACACTAACGTCCGATACAACCCCCTGTACTCAATAACCCGGTAAAAAACAAACAAACAAAAACTGGCTAACTCAAAACAGGAATGGCAGACTGAGCGGCAACAGAAAGGCAAGACTTACGGTCGTACCTGCGTAAGGCACCCGGCGGAAGGAGGAGGTCTGGCGCGGTCGACTCCCCTGGTCTCACCTCGACTCCCGAGTCACACCGGATGTTCCCTCAGGCCACAAAAAGACTCCCTTCACACTAGAGTCACCCAGCAACCACCCACGAACAAACACGACAAACTGACTAAACATATACAAAACAGACAAACTAAACAGGTACTCCGCGAAACGAGAGAGACAGTCAGAGCCCTTCACATCCCGGACGAGCCCCCACAATTGTCACGACCGACCCCTGGAGGTCTGCCCTGACAGGATCGGTCTAGGTGGGAGTGAAGGGAGTGACTGACCTCACACGCCCGCAAGAGACCACACAATAAAGATTACGATACAACACCCCATTTATTCACACCAACATACAGTCATAAATAAGCATTCCAACACACACAACATGCACAATCACAATCAAGCATTTCAACACACGACATACACACAATTAAGCATTCCAACACACACAGATGCACAATTATAAATAAACATTTCACCATACGACGTACACAATCACAATCACAACATTTCAACACATATGACATATACACAATTATAAATAAACATTTCCAGCATCCATCCCTTTCCACACCATGGAGTGCCTCCACACCCTGCCTCTCCAAAGTCTACTAGGAGCACCCTGTCGCACTAGGGGCTCCAAACCGGGTAGGTTCGTGAATGATCGTTCAAGGCGCCGACACCCTTGGACACGCACAACGCAGACAGAGAAGAGCGCGTCCTGGGCGGTGGAAACGGTGGCGTGTTACTGGAGGTCCTGGGGGGATCAGGGCCGGCCTGTTCAAGCCGGCGGGTTTTCTACCAGTCCGCGGTTCCGACCAGAGCGTGGCCTCAACCAGGCGTGTCACCACACCAGTCGCGGTCCCAACCAGGAGCGTGGCCTCAACCAGCGCGTGGACCACAGTCCGCGGCTCCCAACCAGGCGTGGCCTTCAACCAGCGCGTGGCACCAACCAGTCGCAAGATGGTCCCAACAGAGCTGTGGCCTCAACCAGCACGTTGGCACACCCAGTCCGAGGTTCCAACCAGAGCGTTGGCCTCAACAGCACGTGGCCCCCACAACCAGTCCAGACTCGGGTGACGCCCCGGGAGGCGGGGAAAACGTTAGCTGGGAGGCAAGAGAAGAAAGGGCGGGAGGAAGAAGGAAGGGCCCTGGAAAACCCCGCCGTCAGTACAATTCTGACCATTGCTGTTTAAATCCGAACAGCCACTCGCATGATGGGCGAGGCGAGGTTACTAAATTACACTAACACCAGCTAATCAAGACCTGAGATAACCCCAGTAAACCACTCAAATCAGGGCTGTTCGTTAAAAAGTTCTCCCACGATAGCAGGTAACAGATTGCATTAAATCAACCGGGCTATACACAATAATATGAATGTATCTTCACTCTTCTCACTCCATTTAACAATTTCCTTTCTTAGGAAACTCAACCACCACAGCGACCATCGCTTTATAACTGCCCCCCCACCTTTGCAAATAATAATACAATGGATAATTGTCACATTTATCGTACATTTCACCAAATAACACCAACTCTCTAACCAGCATACCGAACGACAAAATCATGCGTAGCACGCTGCAACATAAAATCGTTCTCTTGCACCATCGCAAACAGACGGTGGCCCGAAGGATACGAGTCAGGTGAATGTGCCAGGGGCGGACGAGCGAGACCAAGCAAGTTACCAACCTGAATCCAGGATCTTCTCCCATCCCCACCCGACTACCGCCTCACGGATGCATAAACAGGGAAAGAATTTTGGATATAATTTAGGATGGCCAGGTTAAAGATTGATTTAACAGAGCGAAAGGTCTCACACACTTTTCTTTTACAATTTTGCAAACACAAGAAAATTGCGCAAAGCGAAGGATCAAGCGGCTAACAACAACAAACCAACACAAACAAACCACGAAAACTAATTAGGCTTACCAGCTACCCGTGGGGAGACCCGAAGGGCGGGTTCAAGCTGACTCTCTCGCCTCTGTCCAGTCGACGAGGACAGAGGCACAGAGTGCCGGAAAAAAGAAAGCATATGTCCCCCTCTTCTACAGGCCGACTGTAGGAATTGAAGATACCGACTGTACTTCGAATGATCCGGTGGAAGAACCAAGGACCGGAGGCAGGCGCTCCCAGAGACATCTTCGCTCGAGTGAAGAGCTAACCTCCCTCAGCGATGGCGGCCAACATGCCCGCTCCGTCACAGAGTTGAGCATACTCAAAAAACTAAAAGAAAATGAAGCACGTGCGGACAGGTACAAAAGACAGGCGAGAGGCCGATAGACGGCCCAGTACAAGAAAAGTACCCACCACCCAGTGAAACCTGCAGATGAAATGCTACGGGCAGTGGAATTAGGAGAGGAGAGAGAAAGTAAACTAAACCTGAGCTAAACCACGCCCAAAGGTGCAACCACACCCAAGCCACATTAAGGACGGATATACGACAACAACAACAGATAAACAATGAATATTCGCCACCCCGGTGGGGGTCAAACGTCGTAGGCCTCGTGACAAACTCGTGGACAGGGGGACACGACCTCTTCTGCGGGATCTGGTCAGACGGAGCAGCCTACAGGGAGGCCGCAGCCCCCGCCGTTATCCCGGCGTTGGATCTTTATTTTCTTAGTTCTCTCCTCCCTCAGGCTCCCCCCTTACGAGCCATCCAGGGAGTGTTCTCTGAAAATTCTTTCCTTCAAACAGCCTTTTCGTTTTCCCCTGGGCCTCAGGCGGGCTGCGTGAAGTCCACGCCCTTAGTGGCCTGCCGGGGGACGTCGCCTTCCGAAACCGGATGGCTGATATCTCTTCGCCTCCTCCCGGATTTTTAGCGAAAAAAACCAGTTGCCAGTTCTTCTTCCGGACTATCTCCATTCTCCTTCACTTCTTTTCTCGACCAGGACGACGAAGACCGCACTTACTCTGTCGGTGCGCGCTCTGCGGGAGTATAGGAAACGCACGAAACCTTCTCGCTCCAAGCAACGCCACCTGTTTCTCTCTTACAACGAAAGTTATAGGAGGACATCAGGCGCTCTTCAATCTCTCGATGGCTGAGAGAAGTCATTAAAGCTGCGTACGCGAGACCTGAAGGGGATTTGGCTGTTTTCTCACCTAGACCTCATGAGATTAGGGCATGGGCGTCTTCGCTGGCAGTAGCTCATAATGCCAGCATTCAGAGTGTGTTAGATGCCGCATATTGGCGGTCCCCTGGCCACCTTCATCCAATTCTACCTGCGCGACGTTTCTCGTCTGCGTGATGATGGGTCTAGGGGCATCGCATCAGCTGTGGTGGCGCAACACTCCATCTCCGCCACACGCTCCGGCTCTTCTCGCTCCTCCAGGCGGTAACCAGGTGAGCCCTCCTTCCAGGTAGTGCGACTCTGCATTAGTGAGCCACGGTATAGTATGTGTAATTAAAAGGAAATTTTTATTCTAAAATTACGTTTAATCTAACATACTTACCGTGGCTCACGCAGAGGCCCTCCCTACCTCCCCGCCTTCCTGGTTCCATCAGGAGTTCTCAGTCCGGGTTTAATATACCTCGAAAAGAGGATGGTTCTGAGCATGCGCAAGGCACGAGGCCCTTTCAGGGGTTTTGTTGTCCGTACGGACTTTATTGTATACGAGGCAGGGATAGCAAATTGCTGCCGCTTATTGCATTAGTGAGCCACGGTAAGTATGTTAGATTAAACGTAATTTTAGAATAAAAAATTCCTTTTCCATTCCTTCGAGAGCTGACCTTTATCAAGTGACTTTCTGAACAGCATGGTTATTGGTTGGGCTAATTCTTCTGCTGCCTGTGCTAAGATACTGGTGGGATGCTTTCTGGACCGGATGCCTTGTTCTTGTCTAACTTAGTAAGTATCTTTTTGACTGATTCTGTTGTTATTTCAAAGTCTTCAAGTTCACTTTCATACTCATATCTTTCAAATTCAGGGAGTGGTCCTGGATCCTCGACAGTAAAAACACTCTGAAAAAAGTTGTTTAGTAGCTCCGCCTTCTCCTCGTCCGTTTCAGTTTTCGTGCCATCACTCTTCTTTAGGTCTGCAATTCCTGTCTTATTTTTCAACTTAGAGTTAGTGTATTATAGAAGACCTTGGGATTCGTTTTAGACTCTGCAGCTACTTTCTCTTCATACTTTCTGTTTGCATGGCGGCAGTCTTTCCTCGCTCTGTTGTTTGCTCTTGTGTAGGCCTTTTGATCCTCATCGTTGTCACTTTGATTACACTTTCTAAATAGGTGGTGTTTTGTTTTTACAGATGACAAAGTATTTGGGTTCATCCATGGTTTCCCTTTTCTTCCTGATGTTCTTACCAGCGGTGTCAGGATGAAGTGGATGCTGAAGATTTATAAGTTCTTGTTTCACCAGTCATATAAGACACTAAATCTGTTACTCCAAGGGGCGCGGTTGTAGTAGGGTCGCTACAGAAACGGCTCGCAGTACCGAGGTGGTTGAAACCGTGATTGCCTCGCCGCTTTCCGGGGTTTCTTCCAAAGCAGACCCCTGATGTGACGGCCGATTTTCCTGGCCAGGACGCTGGCACCGAGATTGGTAGGGTGCAGGCCGTCACGGAGATGCCAGGAGTCTGGATGCAGGTTGTTATGGCTGATGACACTGATGTTGGAGTCTTCATTTAGCTCAGACGTAACAAGCGCATTGAAGAGATCTCTCTTGATGTTTAACTGAGGATCTGTGACTGGTGCTACTTTACTTACAATCACTTTGAGGCCAGGGTTTTCTTTTGCAATGTTTCTGACACACTTTGTAAGATCTTTACTGCATTTAGTAGGAGATGAGTGCTTTAGATCGTTAATGCCACAGTGAATGACAAGTGCTTCTTGACCTTGATGTGCAGCGTTGAAGGTTTCCTTCACATCTCTGATTCTGTAAGTTTTGCGTTGGTCAGCTTTGAATCCGTACGAGTCGCCAAGTCGTGTGCCATTTACTTTGTTGATCACTGATACTTGCAACATCAAAACACTAGGGAGGCAGGTTTCTGATTTTTTCTCTTTCCTCTTCGAATTTTGAGCCATGACGTACTGATGAAATTGCTTTGACGTGTGTTTCACTGAGTCACTTGCTGTTCTAGAACTGTATTTACACAGACCAATCGTCTTGTTGTTTTTTTCGTTTTTCGGGGCCTTCGTTGGTTAAGGCCTCTCTTGTGCCGCTCTACGATTGACAGAGACAACCCGAGCTGACGACTTCAGCATTAAGAGGTGTAGGTATGCTGTTTGGTCTGCGTGCCGACACTGGCCCATTGTCGTCCATTTTCTTTTGGTGTCAGATCAGGAGGCCTGTTCACTTTGAATTTTTTTATTAGCTCATCTAATACAGCAATCCGAAGAGCACAAACTTTTGACGTTGTGGTTGATATCGAAAATTGCATGCGTGACTTGCCTGGAATTGGTTGATTGCTTAGATGAATAGATGAGCACTGAGGCCTGGTAGACCCTGAAAGCCCGTAGAATTTGAAGGCAACGAGGCGCCCTGTTCCTTCAGCCTGGTTGACTGCCTTTCCTCAGAGGACTTCATGTGTCACCGGCTTGTTGGAGCCTCCAAATCAGGGTCGCCAAGGCTTGACGGTGTGTGTGTGTGTGTGGTGTGTGTGAGTGTGTGTGTCACAGTGTGCGCGCGCGCGCGCGCGCGCGCGTGCGCGCGCGCGATCATGCCCTCACACAGGTCGGATTTACAAATAACTTAACAACAGATGTTTTGGGGCCTTTGATTTGGTTGAAGCATCACTTGGTATGTGTAAGCGTGATCGTTGCATGCAGCACGAGCGACAAGATATATGTTTTGCTCGCCATACATCATGCCTGTGGATGTGCATGAGTACTATATAGTGTTCTTTTTCTTTCTTTTTCTTTTAATGATTTCATGCTTGCCATCGCTTGACAAGAGAAACATATAAACAAAGAAACAAACAAAGCAAGATACCACCAGATATTCTGAACGCTTCCATACTTCGCTGCTGCATCAGTCCGGGGGGGTGGGGGGGGGGGGGGGCAGCGACAAGGACGTCATTGGCGCCGCGGATGACGTCATGGGTGGAGTCCTGGTGACGTCAGCGCTGACGTTTGCGGTGGTGTCATACGCCCATGCCGATAGACACTCTTACCAGCGACTTCTGGTGTACAGCTGGGTGAAATGGAGTAAACGACTGGCCCAGTGACGCCCTGCCGGCAGGACTACATCTCTGAGCGGCAGTTCATCGAGGAAAAAACAACATCATCACTGGCATTAAGGTCCGCTGAAAGAAACTCTCCCATTGAGATGTTGGAAGGGAAAGGGGCTGTGTTTGTGTGTGTGGGGGGGGGGGGGGGGGGGGGGGGGGGGGGGGGGGGGGAGGGGGGGGGGGGGGGGGGGGGGGGGGGGGGGGGGGGGGTAGATGAAGGGTGAAGGTGGATGGGAGGAGGGCAATTGCTCGGGGGGAGGGAGGATGAAGAGGATGGAGGGAAGAGAAAATGGGGGCTTCATTATGAACAGTAGCCACGATCCTGAAGATTCCTACAAGTTATATCTTCTCTTTTTTTGTATGCATTTCTCTGACTTTTTTTTTTTTTGTACCTCTCTTTACTCCAATGCCAATACAACTTTCTTTGTTCAAGAAACGCTTTGCGTCCCCCCCCCCGCCCCCCCACAACCGCCCCACCAATCCCCCCCATCCCCCCCCCCCCCCCCACATTTTTGAAATTCCGGGTGGGAAAGGATAGTGGGAGGATGGAAAGGATCAGGAGATGGGCCAGTACAAATTGTCTTCGTGCTTCTGGAAAATGTGCGTCAGTTCTTTCTCTTTCCTCTTCTACACACTTTTCTCTGACTCTGCACCCCCCCCCCCCTGGCCCCCCCCCCCCCCCTTTTTCCTTCCAATTTTTCCTTCACGCCGACTTTTATTTCTTTCTGCCTTTGTGGCCAGATGCCTGATTTCGTTTCAGAAAATCTTAACAAACAAACCTTTATTTCATTATGTTTACTATTTGTATAATACTTATTTATTATTTTTTTTGTTTATTTATTGTCGTTTTGCAGTATATAACATACTCAGGTTTTTTTTTTTTTTTTTTTGTTTTAAAAAGTCCCTGACACCGTGAGTGAAAAGAATTTTGGGGGTTATCATCTGGCTACTATAGTTATGAGAATTGTATGACTCGAATGAGCACTTGCTGTCTAATCTGAAATTTTGCTGTTAGAATATAGGCTTTTTATTTAATGTCGTTTTGTTGCGTTGGAAACATTTGTCTGGTGATGTTTTGTAATTTGTTTCTGGTCTTTTCTTTCTTTATTTTTTTTTTTTTTTTTTCTTCTTTTTTTTGCAGAATGGCTGATTCACCCACCACATCCTAGATTCTTATTCCACTCGTCATTTTTTTTTTTTTTTTTTTTTTTAAAAAAAGGGGCTGCCCCCTTTACTGAATCGCTTCCTCTTCATTATCTTTTCGTTCCTTCCATCCCCCCCCCCCCCCCCCCAGCCCCCACCCCCGATGTGTTGACAGTCTCGAAAGCGCCCCTGTATTTGATGACCGGGGGGGGGGGGGGGGGGGGGGTGGGGGGGGGGGGGGAACTGAAAGGGCAATGTCTGGCTAAGAAAAGAAAAGCAAGAAAAAAGGACAAAGAAAGACGGAAAGAAGACAGAAAAAGGTCGGCTCAAGCGGCAACCAGCATTTGGTGAACCCTCCATCTGATC
>CM031621.1:46397448-46404968 GCA_018398815.1 Conus ventricosus | reverse complement strand
TTGTTCTAAAGCAGACAGAGGACTATTTTAAGACAGTCCAAATTCCGATGAATGTTTGTTCTAAAAGCTGACAGAGGACTATTTTAAGACAGTCCAAATTCCGATGAATGTTTGTTCTAAAGCAGACAGTGCGACTATTTTAAGACAGTCCAAATTCCATGAATGTTTGTTCTTAAAGCAGACAGAGGACCATTTTAAGACTGTCCAAATTTCCGATGAATGTTTGTTCTAAAGCAGACAGAGGACTATTTTAAGACAGTCCAAATTTCCGATGAATGTTTGTTCTAAAGCAGAGACAGAGGACTGTTTTAAGGACAGGTCCCAAAATGCCGTTGAATGTTTGTTCTAAAGCAGACAGAGGACTTTTTTAATGGACAGTCCAAATTCCGATGAATGTTTGTTCTAACGCAGAAGAGGAATATTTTAAGACTGTCCATATTCGATTGAATGTTTGTTCTATATAAGCAGACAGCGGGATATTTTAGACAGTCAAAAAATCGATGAAATGTTTGTTTCTAAAGCAGACTGAGGACTATTTTAAGCCAGTCCAAATGTCCGTGAATGTTTGTTCTAAGCAGACAGAGGACTATTTTAAGACCAGTCCAAATTCCGGAAGATGTTTGTTCGAAAGCAGACAGAGGACTTTTTTAGACAGTCCAAATTCCGATGATGTTTGTTCTAAGCAGACAGAGGACTATTTTAAGACAGTACTAATTCCGATGAATTGTTGTTCTAAGCAGTCAGAGGACTATTTTAAGACAGTCAAATTCCGATGTCTGTTTGTTCTAAAGCAGACGAGGACTATTTTAAGAACAGACCAAATTCCGATGAATGTTTGTTCTAAAGCAGACAGAGGACCATTTTAAGACAGTCCAAATTCAGATGAATGTTTGTTCTAAAGCAGACAGAGGACTATGTTAAGACAGTCCAAATTTCGTTTGAATGTTTGTTTCCTAAAGCAGACGAGGACTATTTTAAGACAAGATCAAATTCCGATGATGTTTGTTCTAAAGCAGACAGAGGATATTTAAGACAGTCCAATTCCGCGATATGAATGTTTGTTCTAAAGCAGACAGAGGATATGTTTTTAAGACAGTTCAAAATTCCGATGATATGTTTGTTCTAAAGCAGGCAGAGGGATATTTTAAGACAGTCCAAATTCGATGATTGTCTGTTCTAAAGCAGACAGAGGACTATTTTAAGACAGTCAAATTCCGATGAATGTTTTGTTACTAAGCAGACAGAGGACTATTTTATTACAGTCCCTATTCCGATGATTGTTTGTTCTAAAGCAGACAGAGGAATATTTTAAGACTGTCCAAATCGATGAATGTTTGTTCTAAAGCAGACAGAGGACCTATTTGAAGGACGGTCCAAATTCCGAGGATGTTTGTTCTAAGCAGAAAGAGGACTATTTTAGACAGCACATTCCGATAATCTTTGTTCTAAAGCCAGAAAGAGGGAGGACTATTTTAAAGACAGTCCAAATTCGATGAATGTTTGTTCTATAGCTGACAGAGGATTTTTTAAGGACAGTCCAAATTCCGATGAATGTTTGTCTAAGCAGACAGAGGACCATTTTAAGACAGGTCCATTCCGATGAAATGTTTGTTCTTAAAGCAGACAGAGGCTATTTTAAGACAGTTCCAATTCCGATTGAATGTTTGTCTAAGCAGACAGAGGATCTATTTTAAGACAGTCCGATATTTCGATGTATGTTTGGTTTCTAAAGCAGACAGAGGACTATTTAAGAAAGTCCAAATTCCGATGAATGTTTGTTCTAAAGCAGACAGAGGGACTATTTTAAGACAGTCCAATTCCGTTGAATGTTTGTTCTAAAGCGACAGAGGGATATTTTAGACATCCAAAAATTCCGATGAATGTTTGTTCAAAAGCGAACAGAAAGAGGACTATTTTAAGACAGTCAATTCCGATGAATGTTTGTTCTAAAGCAGACAGAGGACTATTTTAAGGACAGTCAAATCCGATGAATGTTTGTCTAAGCAGCAGAGGGGACTATTTTAAGACAGAAAAAATCCAAATTCCGATGAAGTTTGATCCACTTCTTCTAAAGCGACGAGGGACCATATTGTTAAGACAGGTCAAATTCCGATGAATGTTTGTTCTAAAGCAGACAGAGGGGACTATTTTAGACAGTCAAATTCGATTGAATGTTTGTTCTAAAGCAGACAGTGGACTATTTTAAGACAGGTCAAATTCCGATGAATGTTTGTTCTAAAGCTGACAGAGGACTTATTTTAAGACAGTCCAAAATTCCGATGAATGGTTTGTTCTAAAGCAGACAGAGGGACTATTTTTAAGACAGTCCAAATTCCGATGAATGTTTTTCTAAGCGAGCAGACAGGAGACTATTTTAAGACAGTCCAAATTCGATGTATGTTTGTTCTAAGCAGACAGAGGACTATTTTAAGACCGTCAAATTCGATGAATGTTTGTTCTAAAGCAGACGGAGGAATATTTAAGACAGTCCAAATTCCGTTATGAATGTTTGTTCTAAAGCAGACAGTGGGGACTATTTTAAGACCAGTCCAATTCGATGGATGTTGTTCTAAGCATGACAGAGGACGATTTTTAAGACAGTCCAATTGACGATGAATGGTTTGTTCTAAAGCAAGACCAGAGGTCTATTTTAAGACAGTCAAATTCCGATGTATGTTTGTTCTAAAGAAGACAGAGGCTATTTTAGAAAGTCCAAATTCCGATGGCGAATGTTTGTTCTAAAGCAGACAGAGGACTATTTTAAGACGGTCCAAAATTTCCGATGAATGTTTGTTCAAAGCAGACAAGAGGACTATTTTAAGTCAGTCCAAAATTCCGATGATTTGTTACGTTTCTCAATAAACAAGATTATTCAAACCTCGTCTATGTTCGTTTTGTTACGTTTCTCAATAAACAAGATTATTCAAACCTCGTCTATGTTGTTTTGTTACGTTTCTCAATAACAAGATTATTCAAACCTCGTCTATGTTCGTTTGTTACGTTTCTCAATAAACAAGATTATTCAAACCTCGTCTATGTTCGTTGCGTTTTGATTATTCAATGTCTATTCTCTTTTCTTGTTTCTCTTTGCTTATCAGTTCTGGTATGCGTTATAAGCCCTGCGATTCGCCGGGGTAGCTCACGTGACTTCTTTCCGATCGGTAGCAAGAGGTTGTGGAGAAGAGGGGATGGGGGGGGGGGGTGTCGGGGGGTCACCTCTTGCAATGCTGACGGTGTCATGAATTCCTCCATGGAGGTTCTCACCTTGATGCGGGGGTATAATGATGAAGGCTGTCTAACGGTCGGCACCGTGTCCCTGTCATTCCATCAGCTCACAGAAGCAGAAACACAGCAAACACAGCAGACACGGCACACAGCCAGTGCAGTTTAGTGGCTACGGGTTCCAAGTGTGCAGCCGACCTCCATGTTTTGCTGGCACTGGTGTTTGTTTGTAAATAAACAGCTGCTGTCAATAAAGTGTGTTAGTGTACGTTTCTCTGTCCCGCCATTTTCCGCCCCCCCCCCCCCCCCCCCCCCCCCCCCCCCCCTCTTCCAATTCCATTTTTATGTCTTTTTTTTCCTCATAGTTTCTCTTTGCAGGTTTTCTTAATCCTGAGTCTCCGTGTGCATTCGTGCACACGTGCGTGCGTATATGTGCGTGTCTGTGTCCGTGCGTGCGTGCGAGGGTACGTGCGTGTGGGCGTGCGCACGCGCTCGTGTGTGTGTGTGTGTGTGTGTGTGTGTGTGTGTGTGTGGGTCTGTGTGTGTGTGTGTGTGTGTGTATGTGTGTGTGTGTGTGTGTGTGTGTGTGTGTGTGTGTGTGTGTGTGTGTGTGTGTGTGTGTGTGTGTCTATGTGTGTGTGTGTGTGTGTGTGTGTGTGTGTGTGTATGTGTGTGTGTGTGTGTGTGTGTGTGTGTGTGTGTGTGTGTGTGTGTGTGTGTGTGTGTGTGTCTGTGTGTGTCTGTGTGTGTCTGTGTGGGTCTGTGTGTTGTGTGTGGGGGGGGGGGGCGTCTGTGGGGGTCTGTGTTGGTCTGTGTGTGTGTGTGTGTGTGAGT
This sequence comes from Conus ventricosus, assembly GCA_018398815.1. Taxonomy (NCBI): domain Eukaryota; kingdom Metazoa; phylum Mollusca; class Gastropoda; order Neogastropoda; family Conidae; genus Conus; species Conus ventricosus. Next base: position 46,400,912 of record CM031621.1, on the reverse strand, counting down.
GGCGCCCTATTTATCCGCGGAGCTGCAGTGGGTTGGCGGTGATTGTCGTCTATTCTGGGGCCTGGCGTCACCCCCACCGCTGCCTGACATCGATCCGGAAAAAGAGAGGAGGAAGGGTGTGGGTGGATAGAGTGCATGCAGCGACTCAGAGAAAGAGAGAGAGGTAGAGACAGAAAGAGAGCAGAGAGACAGAAAGAGAGAGACAGAGAGGTAGAGACAGAGAGACAGAAAGAGAGAGACACAGAGAGACATAGAGAGATACACAGAGAGGTAGAGACAGAGAGACAGAAAGAGAGAGACAGAGAGGGAGAGACAGAGAGAGAGAGAGACAGACAGGGAGAGACAGACAGAGAGACAGAAAGAGAGAGACAGAGAGACAGAAAGAGAGAGACAGAGAGGTAGAGACAGAGAGGGAGAGACAGAGAGAGAGAGAGAGGGGGGGGGGGGGAAGACAGAGACAGACACAGACAGAAAGAGAAAGACAGACATACAGAGAGAGACAGACAACAGAGAGACAAGGAGACAGACAGAGAGAGAGAGACAGATAAAAAGACAGAGATAGACAGAGAGAGAGAGACAGACAGACAGAGAGAGGGAGAAAGAGATAGAGATAGAGAGAGGAGAGGGAGAGAGAGAGAGAGAGAGAGAGAGAGAGAGAGAGTGAGCAGAAAGAGAAATAGAGATAGAGAGAAACAGACAGATAGAGAGAGAGTGAGAGAGAGAGATTGAGGGAGACAGGCAGACAAATAGAGACGAACAGACAGACAAACGGACGGACAGAGAGAGAGAGAGAGAGAGAGAGAGAGAGAGCGAGAGAGAGAGAGAGAGAGAGAGAGAGAGAGAGAGAGAGAGAGAGAGGAAGATACTGTTTTGTTCTCTCTCTCTGCCTCCCCTGTTTGGGTCATCCTTCTTCGTCCCCCCCCCCCCCCCCCCCCCACACACACACACACACACACACACACAGACCTTCTGTATCATTCCCTCCCCGTCTCCTCTTCTGTATTTTTGCTCTCTTGCCTCCACTCTTCGTATTATTCCTCTGTTTCTCTCCCCCTCTGTATTATTCCTTGTCCCTGCCTCCCTCTCCCGACTGTTCCCCTCTCTGTCTCTCCGTCCTCGTTTGTCTCCCCTCTATTTTCTGTTCGCTCTGTATTACCTCTATTTGTATTGTTCGTTTTGGGCTCTCAGCTTTGTGTGTCGTCCCCCTATATCATCCCCCCTTCCCATATATCATCCTCCCCTCCTAATCTCCCCCTTCTATATCATCCCCCCTTCTAATCCCCCCTCCTATATCATCCCCCCTTCCTATATCTATCCCCCCTTCCTATATCATCCCCCCTTCCATTCATCCCCCCCTTCCTATATCATCCCCCCTTCCTATTATCATCCATCCCCCCCTTCCTATACATCCCCCCCTTCCTATATCATCCCCCCCTTCCTATATCATCCCCCCTTCCTATATCATCCCCCCTTCCTATATCATCCCCCCTTCCTATATCACTCCCCCCTTCCTATATCATCCCCCCTTCCTATATCATCCCCCCTTCCTATATCATCCCCCCTTCCTATATCATCCCCCCCTTCCTATATCATCCCCCCTTCCTATATCATCCCCCCTTCCATATCACTCATCCCCCCTTCCTATATCATCCCCCCCTTCCTATATCATCCCCGCTTCCTATATCATCCCCCCTTCCTATATCATCCCCCCCTTCCTATATCATCCCCCCTTCCTATATCATCCCCCCTTCCTATATCATCCCCCCTTCCTATATCATCCCCCCTTCCTAATATCATCCCCCCTTCCTATATCATCCCCCCCCCCCCTTCCTATATCATCCCCCGCTTCCAATATCACACCCCCCCTTCCTATATCATCCCCCCTTCCTATATCATCCCCCCTTCCTATATCATCCCCCCCCCCTTCCTATATCATCCCCCTTCCTATATCATCCCCCCCTTCCTATATCATCAACCCTTCCTATATCATCCTCACCCCCCTTCCTATATCATCCCCCCTTCCTATATCATCCCCCCTTCCTATATCATTCCCCCCCTTCCTATATCATCCCACCCTTCCTATATCATCCTCATCCCCCCTTCCTATATCATCCCCCCTTCCTATATCATTCCCCCCTTCCTATATCATCCCCCCTTCCTATATCATCTCCCCCTTCCTATCATCCCCTTCCTATCATCCCCCCTTCCTATATCATCCCCCCTTCCATATATCATCCCCCCTTCCTATATCATCCCCCCTTCCTATATCATCCCCCCTTCCTATATCATCCCCCCCCTCCCTTTTATATCCCCCTCTGTTCCTATGGTATCACTCCCCCCTCTCCCGCTTTTATCCACGTCTGTCTCCCCGTTCCATAGTCTATACTTCTCTGGTTCCATCTCTGTTACATTTCATCTCCCCCTCTTATCATCCCCTCTTCCCCTCATCTCTCCCTAGTATTCCCTCTCGCTCCTGTCTGTATATTTATTCCCCTTTGTCGTCTCTCCCATAATTCCCCTCCGTCTCTCCACTCTGTATATTATTCTCTGTTTACATCCCTCTTTGTATTAGTCCCTTCTGTCTTCAATCTCTGTATTATTCCCCTTTCTCTCTCTTTCCCATTCTTTGTACTATTCCCTCTTTGTGATCTCTCTCTCTCTCTCTCTCTCTCTCTCTCTCTCTCTCCTCTCTTCCTCTCTCCTCTTCTCCTCTCTTCTCGCTCGCTCTCTGTCATTCTCTCTCTAAGTCTTCTCTGTTATTTTCTATTTGTCGCTGCTCTGTTTTCTGAGTGTCTATTTTCTGTATGTTACTCTCTCTCTCTCCCTCCCCTCTCCTCCTCCTCTCTCCTCTCTCTCCTCTCTCCTCCCCTCTCTCTCTCTCTCTCTCTCCTCTCCTCTCCTCTCTCTCCTTTTCTCTCTCTCTCACCTCATATGTTTCGCTTTTACCCACCACCCCCTATTCCTCCTTCTCCCCTCTCTCTCATTCTCTTTCCCCCTCTCTTTCTCACCCTTCTCTCCGTGTAATTTCTTCTCTATTTGTCTCTTTATGTTATTTATTCCTGTCTTATCTCTCTGTAGCATTCATCTACGTCTTCTCTCTGTCTCTCTCTCTGTCTGTCTGTCTGTCTAGACGTCTGTCTGTCTGCCTGTCTGTCTGTCGTCTGTCTGTCTGTCTGTCTCTCTCCTCTCTCTCTACTCTCTCTCTCTCTCTCTCTCTCTCTCTCTCTCTCTTCTTCTTTTTTCCTTCTCCTTGTTCTGTGTCATGCTTCTTTGACGGCAGTCTTTGTAATTTCCCATCTGTGTCTTCCTTTGTGCATTATTCCTCTTTCTCACCTCCTCCTACAATTTCCTTTCTCTCTCTCTCTCATTCTCCTCTCTCTCCTCATCTCTCCTCTCTCTCTCTCTCTCTCTCTCTCTCTCTCTCTCTCTCTCTCTCTCTCTTCCTCTCTTCTCTATTATCCTAA
>CM031621.1:46384948-46392448 GCA_018398815.1 Conus ventricosus | reverse complement strand
TCAACATTCTGTTTTACAGAATGGTGTATTATGCCAACATTCTGTTTTATAGAATGGTGTATTATGCTAACATTCTGTTTTATAGAATGGTGTATTATGTCAACATTCTGTTTTTATAAGAATGGTGTATTATGCTAGCATTCTGTTTTACGGAATGGTGTATTATGTCAACATTCTGTTTTATAGAATGGTGTATTATGTCAACATTCTGTTTTATAGAAGGTGTATTATGTGAACATTCTGTTTTATAGAAGGGTGTATTATGTCAACATTCTGTTTTTATACAATTGTGTATTATACCAACATTCTGTTTTATACAAGGGTGTATTATGCTGACATTCTGTTTTACAGAAGGGGGTATTACGCTAGCATTCTGTTTTATAGAAGGGTGTATTATGATAACATTGTTTTACAGAATGGTGTATTATGTCAACATTCTGTTTTCTAGAACGGTGCATTATGTCATCAATCTGCTTCATAGAAGGGTGTATTATGTTAACATTCTGTTTTATAGACTGGTGTATTATGTCACCATTCTGTTTTATAGACTGGTGTATTATGTCACCATTCTGTTTTATAGAAAGGTGTTTTATGTCAACATTCTGTTTTATAGAAGGGTGTATTATGTTAGCATTCTGTTTTATAGAATGGTGTATTATGTTAAATTCTGTTTTATAGAAGGATGTATTATGTCAACATTACGTTTATAGAAGGGTGTATTATGTCAACATTCTACTTTATAGAAGGGTGTATTATGTCAACATTCTGCTTTATAGAATGGTGTATTATGCCAACATTCTGTTTTATAGAATGGTGTATTATGTCAACATCGTGTTTTTATAGAAGTATGCCTCATTTGTCAGCAGTCTGTTTCATAGAAGTGTGTGTCACGTCAACATCCTATTGTTTAGAAAGGTGTATCACGTCAACATTCAATGTTACAGGAGCGTGTATTGTATCAACAATCTGTTTCATAGAAGGTGTATCATGTAAACATGTTTTATGAAAGGTTGTATCACGACAACATTCCGTCTAATAGGATGATGCATCATGCCAACATTCCATGTTACAGAGAAGAATCATGCCTTATACTTGATACGTTGGGTGCTGGATGCCTTTTTACAAGGCCTGTTCAAACCACTCCTGTTCAAAACTTGACTTGCGTGCGTGACATGGCAAAAGCAGTCTAGTGATAACAGCTGGGGTCGAATTTGCTTGGCAGACTTTCCCAATGGGCATCCAGTCTTCTTTTGAAAGCACTAACGCTCGGGGCTGTCATCACATTAACTGGAAGACTGTTCCATGTGGACACCACTCTCTGCGCGAAGAAGCTGGAACGCATGTTCAGTCTGCAATGTCTTTTCTCTAGTTTTAGAGAGTTCCCTCTAGTGTCTCTACCTTGGTGGCGCTGGAGTTGTGGTCTGTCTGTGTCATATAAGCCCTGTACAAACTTAAAAGTGTCAATTATGTCGCCTCTGTTTCTGCCGTGTTCCGGGCTTGGCAGATTTAGTACTGCTAGACGCTCTGGATATGATTTTTCTTTTAGGGTGCCAATGAGTCAGCATTCTCTTTCATAGAAGTGTGTTTCATCTCAACACCCTGTTTTAGTTTTCATTAACAATGTCAACAGGTCCACATCATTTTTTTTTCTCTATTTTTCTTTTTTGCAAGAAAACATTCTTTTACCATAAAAGAATGTTACACATCATACATAATATGTTCGCGTGATAATTTGAATTATGCTGTCTTCCGCATTAATATCACGCTACAAATGGCAGCTAGATAAGGAATCTTTATGATTATCTATGTGGAAGTCCGTGGCCTGGAAATGAAAAGCATGGCTGGAACCATCACCTCAGTTCTACGTCTCGTCTTCGTGACGGCAAACTAATCCTCCATCTTGCTTTCTTTCTTCTGACGGGGGTGGTCCAGCGAACGTACAGAATTTAAAGCAGTCAACGGTTAATGAGACTGCACTAATAATTGAAGGTGATGATGAACGCCACGGGAAAATGAACTTTGTTGCATTTGTTACAGTCTTTCAGCATGAACATGACTCTTTTCGCGAGGCAAATTGGAATGGGGACCTTTCTTCGTACTTGAAGAATTCGCTAATGTTTTTCTTCTCAGTTCCTCAGCTTTGGCTATGCTAGCGGCGAAAAGCTGACACTACGCGTCCATCCTCTCCGTGTCTATGACGTGGAACAAGGTATGCTAAATAAATAAAAAAGCATGCAATGGCAAAAGACACACGGGAAAAGGACATGCTATGGATAGAGATATGCTTTGGAAAAGGACATAGCATGGGAAAAGGACACGCTATGAAAGGGGCCTAGCGATGAAAAAGGACAGTTTGTAGGAAAGGGAAAGTGTTGTGGGGAATAACATGGTGTGGAAAAGGACATCCTCTGGAAAGGGAATGATTGGTGAAGGACACGCTATCGACAAGGACATGTTGTGGAAATGGACACTCTATTAAAACAGACATGGTGTGGAAAAGGACATCCTCTGGAAAGGGAATGATTGGTGAAGGACACGCTATCGACAAGGACATGTTGTGGAAATGGACATACTATTGAAACAGACATGGTGTGGAAAAGGACATCCTCTGGAAAGGGAATGATTGGTGAAGGACATGCTATCGACAAGGACATGTTGTGGAAATGGACATACTATTGAAACAGACATGGTGTGGAGAAGGACATGGTATGGAAAAGGAATGTCTGGTGAAGGACACGCTATCGACAAGGACATGTTGTGGAAATGGACATACTATTCAAACAGACATGGTGTGGAGAAGGACAAGGTTGTGGAAAAGGAATATGCTCTGGAAAATGACATGATGACGAAAAGCACACGCAGTGGAATAAGGACATTCTATCATAAAGGACATGCTGAGGGAAAAAAAGGAAAGGCTACAGGAAATGGCATGCCATGAGAAAGGACATGGTGTGGAAAAACAGATCTGCCATAGAGAGACATGCTATGGAAAAAGACATTTGTGTGGAAAAGGGACATGCTGCAGAAAAAAGACGTGAAGTGAAAAAAGACAATGCCATCGAACAGGGCTTGCTAGGGAAAAGGACATATCATGGAAAAGGACATACCAAAGAAGAGGACACACTTTGAAAAAGGACACGAAATGGAAAAAAGAATATGTCATGGAAAAGGACATGTTACGGAAAAAGGACATGTCCTGGAAAAGGACATGGTGTATATAAAAGGACGAACTATCGAAAAGGGCATGCTACAAAAAAAGGACATACCACGGAAAAAGGACAAGCCTGAATCCAGAAAGGTCATGTCGTGGAAAAGGGATCAGCAATGGAAAAAGAATAAAAATCTATTATGAAAAAAAAACAACAACAAACAAACAGTTTTCTTTGGAAAAGAACCAGCCTACTGCTTTGGACGGGAAAGGGCACTGGGCAGGGACACCCGATCAGCCATTCTGGCACCGGGTAGCGGGACAGGGTGGATGCAGCTCTTCGTTTCCAGGGCGGTCCTGAGTGATCCCCCCGGGTTCCTCTCTTTCCTCTTTCACCGTGAACCCTCTGGCCTCACCCACCCTCGCTACTTCCCTTACTCCTCCTGCCCCTTCTGTCTGTCTGTCTGTCTGTCCCGTCTGTCTGACTGGATGGCTGTCTCCCTCCCTCCCTCATTTCCCTCTCTCCTCTCCCCCCCCCCCCCCCCCCCCCACCCCCTTTCCCCTCGCATTGACAATTTTCCACGTATTTGCCAGTTTTTTTGTTTTCATTTTCCTTTGTTCTGTCTGTGTGTCTGTCTGTCTTCCTCCCTCCCTCATATCCCCCCCCCCCCCCCTCTCTCTCTCTCTTTCTCTTGCATTGACAATTTTTCATGTGTATGCCAGTTTTCTGTTTTCATTTTCCTTTGTTCTGTCTGTCTCCCTCTTCTGTCACTCTTTGCCTCTCTCTCTCTCTCTCTCTCTCTCTCTCGTCTCTCTTCCTCTCTCTCTCTCTCTCTCTCTCTCTCTCTCTCTCTCCTCTCTCTTTCCTCTCTCTCTCTGTCTCTCTCTCCTCCCTCCCCTTCGCCTGTCTTTCTGTCTGTCTGTCTGTCTCTCTCTCTCTCTCTCTCTCTCTCTCTCTCTCTCCTCTCTCTCTCTCTCTCTCTCTCTCTCTCTCTCTCTCTTCCCTCCCTTCGCCTGTTTCTTGTTAAGTGAGAAAAAAATCAGTGTCTGACGTGTGTCACGTGTTTGTCAGCCTAGTTGCAAAGGTATGCGTCATAAATTGATTCTCTCTCTCTCCTCTCTCTCTCCTCTCTCTCTCTCTCTCTCCTCTCTCTCTCTCTCTCTCTCTCTCTGCTCTCTCTCTCTCTCTCTCTCTCTCTCTCTCTCTCTCTCAACGGGTCAATCGACGTTCAACCATCAGTGTAAGATCATTTCCATGTTCACGTTATATTGTCATTGCTGTGTACCCTTTTCAGAAAGGGTTTCAACCAATACTAGATAAACTCTCCCCCTCCCTCTCTCTCTCTCTCTCTCTCTCTCTCTCTCTCTCTCTCTGTCTCTCTCTCTCTCTCCGTCTCTCTGTCCCCTCACTTCCTCACCTTCCCCTGTCTGTCTCTGAGTTTTCTAAACCGGTCTCTCTCTCTCTCTCTCTCTCTCTCTCTCTCTCTCTCTCTCTCTCTTCTCTCTCTCTCTCTCTTCCCCACCTTCCCCCTTCTGTCTCCTGTGTGTTTTTTATACCGATCTCTCTCTCTCTCTCTCTCTCTCTCTCTTCTCTCTCTCTCTCTCTCTCTCTCTCTCTCTCTCTCTCCAACTCCGTCTCTCTCACTCTCCCGCTGAGTGCCCTCACCAAGAGCTGATCGTTATGGAACCAAAATAGCCCGGAGGATGAAATAACTGCGCAATCCCGCCGAGAGATATGTAGCCACATGCATAGAAGACTGACCACGGTGTGCGAGTCACCACAGCGGGATGGCGAACCTGCCCAATATAGTGTTTCCGTTTCTGTGTGTCACACTGCAGGCTGCCTACAGCCCACTGGTAAGACCTCCTCTACCATTTTCCAAATGTCCTTCTCTCTATGTCCTTCTCTCTCTCTCTTCTCTCTCTCTCTCTCTCTCTCTCTCTCTCTCTCTCTCTCTCTCTCTCTCTCTCTCTCTCTCTCTCTCTCTCGCTGTACCCCCTGCCCCCCCTCTCTCTCTGACCCTATGACATTAAGATGATTAATAAACACAGAAATACCCACTACCCCAGCAACCAAACCAAACATTCATTCACCTTAACAAACAAACTGACTCTCACTCTGAAAGGCGCATCAGTAAAGTAGATGAGATTTTGTATTGTGTGTTAGTCTTCCCGATCTAACGCAAAGGCGTCAGTCTTATCACTTCAACTTCAAACTATCAGTTGTTTTTTCTGATTTTACTTTAAAGGATACGATTAATGTTCCGACTCTAAGTCAAAGACATCATCCTTCCCAATCTGATCCAAAGGTATAAGTTTTCCCACCTTGATTTAAAGGTATCCAAGTTTCAGATTAGATTGAAAAGTAACGGTCTCCTTAATGTAACTCAAAAGAACAAGCCAGACTAACTCACAGGTGTCAGTCTTCCTACTTCAGTCCAAGACTATCGATCCACTAACTTCAACTCAGCCTGCTAACCTTACCTCAAAGGTAACAACCTGCCAAACTTACCTCAAAGGTAACAACCTGCCAACCTTACCTCAAAGGTAACAGCCTGCCAACTTTAACTCAAAGGTAACAGTCTGCCAACTTTAACTCAAAGGTAACAGCCTGCCAACCTTACCTCAAAGGTAACAGCCAGCCAACTTTAACTCAAAGGTAAAAGTCTGCCAAGTTTAACTCAAAGGTAACAGTCTGCCAACCTTACCTCAAAGGCAACAGCCTGCCAACCTTACCTCAACGGTAACAGCCTGCCAACCTTACCTCAAACGTAACAGCCTGCCAACCTTACCTCAAAGGTAACAGCCTGCCAACCTTACCTCAAACGTAACAGCCTGCCAACCTTACCTCAAACGTAACAGCCTGCCAATCTTACCTCAAACGTAACAGCCTGCCAACCTTACCTCAAAGGTAACAGCCTGCCAACTTTAACTCAAAGGTAAGTCTGCCAACTTTAACTCAAAGGTAACAGCCTGCCAACCTTAACTCAAAGGTAACAGCCTGCCACCTTTGACTCAAAGGTAACAGCCTGCCCACTCTTGTCTAAAGGAAAACAACCTTCTGACTTCAGCTCAAAGTGTCAATTCACCCACTTCAACTCAAACGCATCAATCTGCCCACTGTAAGCCACACGTACCAATCTTCCCACTGTAAGCCACACGTATCAATCTGCCCACTGTAAGCCACACGTATCAATCTGCCCACTGTAAGCCAAACGTATCAATCTGCCTACTGTAAGCCACACGTATCAAATTACCCACTGTAAGCCACACGTACCAATCTGCCCACTGTAAGCCACACGTATCAATCTGCCCACTGTAAGCCACACGTATCAATCTGCCCACTGTAAGCCACACGTATCAATCTTCCCACTGTAAGCCAAACGTATCAATCTGCCCACTGTAAGCCACACGTATCAGTCTGCCCACTGTAAGCCACACGTATCAGTCTGCCCACTGTAAGCCACACGTATCAATCTGCCCACTGTAAGCCACACGTATCAATCTGCCCACTGTAAGCCACACGTATCAATCTGCCACTGTAAGCCACACGTATCAATCTGCCCACTGTAAGCCACACGTATCAATCTGCCCACTATAAGCCACACGTATCAATCTATCTTCTTTAACTCAAAAGTATGTTGACCCTTTTGCACATTAGTTGTCAAATTTCCCTCTAACCCAAAATTTTCCATTTTTTCTCATTTTCACCCGAAGCTGTGAATCTTTCCACTCTAACCCAAAGTTTTCAGTTTGTTCTCATTTTCATCCATAGTCGTTAATCTTCCCACTCTAAGCCAAAGTTTTCAAATTTTCTCAATTTCACCCGTAGTTGTAAATCTTCCCACTCTAACCCAAAGTTTTCAATTTGTTCTCATTTTCACCCGTAGTTGTTAATCTTCCACACTAAGCCAAAGTTTTCAGTTTTTCTCAATTTCACCCGTAGTTGTGAATCTTTCCACTCTGACCCAAAGTTTTCACTCTTCTCATTTTCACCCGTAGTTGTAAATCTTTCCACTCTAACCCAAAGCACAATTAACTTAGAATATGGCGTGACTGTGAGCGAAACCTCCAACAAGAATAACAACCCTTTTAAGGCTTTGAACACTCTCAGTCGTAAATCCGATTACAAATAACCGTGCAAACAGGGTGATTTCAGCATCTTTTTTTCCTCACCAGTACACATTTGGCCTCAGCAATGACGTCAGCGTCTTTTCGATTGAACTAATCGTCCTCTGACTTTGTGCACTTTCCGCTTTGAGAAATGTCTCTGCGTGTCTTTTATTTCATTTTCTTTCCGTAGCCGAAGGATTTGTTCAGCTGTTCATGAAAGAAAGCCCTAAAATGTTCCT
>CM031621.1:46374948-46379948 GCA_018398815.1 Conus ventricosus | reverse complement strand
AGAAGCAAAGGCAGGGAGTAAATAGAAGACAAAGGCCTTGGGGGTGATAATGAGACAAAGCCGGTATAATGTAAGAAGCAAAGGCCGGGGGGGGTGATAATGGAAGGAGAGACAAAGGCCGGAGGTGATAAGTAAGGAGAGACAAAGGCCGGGGGGTGATAATGAGGAGAGACAAAGCCGGGGTGATAATGGAAGGACAGACAAAGGCCGGGGTGATAATGGAAGGAGAGACAAAGCCGGGGTGATAATGGAAGAGAGACAAAGGCCGAGGGTGATAATGGAAGGACAAAGCCGGGGGTGATAATGGAAGGACAGACAAAGGCCGGGGTGATAATGTAAGGACAGACAAAGCCGGGGTGAATAATGAAGGACAGACAAAGCCGGGGGTGATAATGGAAGGAGACAAAGTCCGGGGTGATAATGGAAGGAGAGACAAAGGCCAGGGGTGATAAGTAAGGACAGACAAAGGCCGGGGTGATAATGAAGGACAGACAAAGCCGGGTGATAATGGAAGGAGAGACAAAGGCCTGGGGTGATAATGGAAGGACAGACAAAGGCCGGTATAGAAGGCAACAAAGGCCTGATAATGGAGAGGACAGACAAAGGCCGGGGGTGATAATGGAAGGACGACAAAGGCCAGGGTGATAATGGAAGGAGAGACAAAGGCCTGGGGTGGGTGATAATGGAAGGAAGACAAAGGCCGGGTGATAATGTAAGGACAGACAAAGCCGGGGTGAAAATGGAAGGAAGACAAAGGCCGGGGGTGATAATGGAAGGACAGACAAAGCCGGGGGTGATAATGGAAGGAGAGACAAAGGCCGGGGGATAAGTAAGAAAACAAAGGCCGGTGATAATGGAAGGACGACAAAGACCGGGGTGATAATGAAGGACAGACAAAGGCGGGGTGATAATGGAAGGAGAGACAAAGGCCGGAGGTGATAAATGAAGACAGACAAAGGCCGGGGTGATAATGAAGGAAGACAAAGGCCGGGGTGATAATGAAGGAGAAGACAAAGGCCGGGGTGATAAATGGAAGGACAGACAAAGCCGGGGTGATAATGGAAGGACAGACAAAGGCCGGGGTGATAATGTAAGGAAGACAAAGGCCGGGGGTGGGGTGATAATGGAAGGAAGACAAAGGCCGGGGGTGATAATGTAAGGACAGACAAAGGGCCCGGGGTGATAATGGAAGGACAGACAAAGGCCGGGTGATAAGGAAGGACAGACAAAGGCTGGGTGATAATGGAAGGACAGACAAAGGCCGGGGGTGATAATGAAGGACAGACAAAGGCCGGGGTGATAATGGAAGACAGACAAAGGCCGAGGTGATAATGGAAGGACAGACAAAGGCCGTGGTGATAATGGAAGGACAGACAAAGGCCGGGGGTTTATAAAGGAAGGAGAGACAAAGGCCGGGGTGATAATTGAAGGACAGACAAAGGCTGGGGTGATAATGGAAGGAGAGACAAAGGCCGGGGTGATAATGTAAGGAGAAACAAAGGCCGGGGGTGATAATGGAAGGACAGACAAAGGCTGGGGTGTATGGAAGGACAGACAAGGGGTGATAATGGAAGGAGAGACAAAGGCCGGGGGTGATAATGTAAGGAGAGACAAAGGCCGGGGGTGATAATGTAAGGAGAGACAATGGCCGGGTGATAATGTAAGGAGAGACAAAGGCCGGGGGTGATAATGTAAGAGAAGACAAAGGCCGGGGTGATAATGTAAGGAAAACAAAGCCGGGTGATAATGGAAGGACAGACAAAGCCGGGGTGATAATGGAAGGACAGACAAGGGCCGGGTGGTGATAATGTAAGGAGAGACAAAGGCCGGGGTGATAATGTAAGGAGAGACAAAGGCCGGGGGTGATAATGAAGGACAGACAAAGGCCGGGGGTGATAATGAAGGACAGACAAAGGCCGGGTGTGATAATGGAAGGACAGACAAAGCCGGGGGTGATAATGTAAGGAGAGACAAAGGCCGGGGGTGATAATGGAAGGAGAGACAAAGGCCGGGGGTGATAATGTAAGGAGAGACAAAGGCCGGGGGTGATAATGTTAAGGAGAAACAAAGGCCGGGGGTGATAATGGAAGGAGAGACAAAGGCCGGGGTGATAATGGAAGGACAGACAAAGGCCGGGGTGATAATGTAAGGAGAGACAAAGCCCGTCGGTCAAAAGCCCACCAAAACTCCCATCTCAGAGCGCCGAACAGTGCCCAACATGGAGTGTCAGTTTCTGTGCCAGGTTCATCGAAGAGGTGTCACTACCTGCAGTGAGTGAGTGTATATGGTAAGTGTGTGGCGTGCATGCGTTCGTGCGTCGTGCGGGTGCGTGCGTGCGTGCGATGCGTGCGTGCGTGCGTGCGTGTGTGTGTGTTGTGTGTGTGTGTGTGTGTGTGTGTGTGTGTGTGTGTGCGCGCGCGGTGTGTGCGTGTGCGTGTGCGTGTGTGTGTGTGAGTACGTGAGCTCAGTTATGTACAGTGAGCGTGCATGTGCGTGTGTGTAAAGTAAGAAGACAACTATGGAAGCAGATGTGTTTATTTTTTGCCACATCAGAAAAATGTATCGCTGGACATTCCTCAGTGGGATTCCTTGTGCGGGAAGATTGAAACAGACCTCAATCAAAAGAAAAGACAAACAGTGAGGTGTAATGTTGAAGAGAGAGAGAGAGAGAGAGAGAGAGAGAGAGAGAGAGAGACAGAGACAGAGACAGACAGACAGACGGACAGACGGACAGACGGTCAGGAATCAGAGACAATGAAAGCAAGACAAAAAAGATAGGAATAGAAAAAAACAACAACTGAGAATGTGTGTGTGTGTGTGTGTGTTGTGTGTGTGTGTGTGTGTGTTGTGTGTGTGTGTGTGTGTGTGTGTGTGTGTGGATGCGTGCGTGAGTGCGTGGATGCGTGCGTGCGTGCGTGTGTGTGTGTGAGTGGTGCGGCGCGCGCTCGCGTGTGTGTTTGTTGTGTGAGTGTGTGTGTGAGAGAAAGAGAGAGAGAGAGAGAGAGACAGAGACAGAGACAGAGAGACAGAGAGACAGAGAGACAGAGAGAAAGACAGACAACACCCTCAGAACAGAGATATTTAGAGTGCCTTGCCAGCCGTCCACCTCCCTAATTTGGCGTTGTTCACAAGTAGAGAATGGAGGAGGCTGCCAACCTTTGCAAATTGCATTAGGGGCCACAACTGTTTATCTCGAAAAAATTGTGTTTTGGACTTTTTCATATTTTAGGTGTATTAATACAGTCTGTTTAACATGCTGAAACATGGTTATGAAACATTCATTAGTTTTTGGGTTTTAGCAAAGAAACGTTGTTGCCCTGTCCACATCCAACCAGATTCTGCATCCCCACAAATGAACAGCTAGCAGTCACAGACTGTGCCCCAAGAAGAAATGGTAGAAAGGGGAAACACCACTCTCAGGCCAAACTTGTTTATGCTAGCAGTTATCAGTTGTTGGCTGAGGAAATTCCCTGCAAGTGAAAGAGAAAGGTTGGGCTATTAGATTACACCGCCCTGCAGGTCACTTCTGGGTGGGGAAAATCAGGCACCGGGAATGGCAGAATTCGGTCAAGGAGGGGTCAGCGGGGGTTCAGAGGCTTGTTTCCCACAGATAAGGGGAACGTCTGGAGAGATGCTGGTGTAAAAAAAAGGGGTGGCTATATACCGGCACATCAGGGTTTTTAAACCGTTTCCACTTTCCCATCTTCACTGCATTCAGGAAACTTCATTGGCGTTTTTTGCTTCTGCTTCCAACTCCACTGACGTGGTATTTAAATCAGTAAGTCTCTCTCTGTCTCTGTTTTGTGTCTGTCTGTCTGTCTGTCTGTCTTCTTTTGTTTTTGTTTTTTTGGTTTTTTTTTTTCAGGGCTCATATTGGCAGAATAGGCTATGCCTAACAGTTTATCCCAAACCCAATGTTACGACTCTTTTCTCCTCTCTTTCTCTCTCCTCTCTTTCTCTCTCTCTCTCTCTCTCTTTTTTCTCCCCCCCCCCCCTCCTGTTTTTGTTGTTGTTTTTTCCTCTCCCCCTCTTTCTCTCAATAATAAGAAACAAAATTAATGTACTGTCAATTTGTTTCCTTTTCAAATTTACCTTTTCCTTAATATTTTGTACAATGCAGTTAATTTGTTACAAAAGTGTATTAATTGAACACTTTTTCCCAAAGACGCACAGAAGCTTTTTTGTAAATATGATGAAATAAATACTGTGAATAAAGAAATATGTGTGAGCCTCATTGTTTTTTCCCCTTGTCCCAGTTGGCTTTGCTGCTCATCCATATTGGTAAATCAGTAGCTGAAATAAATTAGCAAAACACCGTTTGAAGGAAGAGATGTTGTGAAGACGGGTGGTACACGATTTAACTGGTGCGTTTAATTATTTTCTTTGTTCTCCCATTCAGGCACCATGACTGACGACAGTTTGGCCCAGATTTTGAAATTGATGAGGGACCTGCTTACTTTTGACCAGCATGAGCCGCATCTTCTCGTGGAACTTCTAAAAGGTATCGATCATTACCTCAGTGTTGTTTGTGATGACAGACTTTGTAGCAGGAGAGAGGCTGAGGGTGGGGGTAAAGCCGGGTAACTTGAATCTTATTGGAGGCAAGTTTTGTCTACGAAAATAATAGTATCGTGTATACTATATTGTTACAGTTTCGGGTTTGTCCCGAGGTGGTGTCAATGCGTGAAGAAAAATCCTATTACGCCACACCACATCTGCTATTTTATAAATGTTTCATCGACTTACAAATCCCAATGTGCTGGAAAAAGCCTCGGGTGAAATGCTGGGCTTTTCATGTTTCTGCAACCCCCCAAACACTGCATGGATTACGGGTTTTTAAAGGGTGCGCATTTGATTTTCTGCAAGAATTCCCACACGGGAACCTCAGCTTATAGTCTCATCCAAGGACTTGGGGAGAGGAAAAGGTCAGAAAAAATGGTAACTCCCGCTAATAAACGGACGGCTCAACCGGGACTCGAACCTGGGACCACAAGATCATG
>CM031621.1:46367448-46369948 GCA_018398815.1 Conus ventricosus | reverse complement strand
AAGATCACTATAATACAAAGTCCAATATTTGCAGAAAAACAACAGCACTGCTCTGTGTTTATTCTTATAGAAAGTCAAACCACAGCACAAAAAGGAAACACTAATTTGTGTTTGTCCAACCAGAAAACACAATCCTTGCAGATAAAAAGCAAACATCGCTAATTTTATATTTGTGCTTGTCCCACCAGAAAACACAATCCTTGCAGGTAAAAAAAAAGCAAGCATCGCTAATTTGTGTTTGTCCCACCAGAAAACACAATCCTTGTAGGTAAAATAACCAAGCATCGCTAATTTGTGTTTGCCCAACTGAAAGTACAATCCTTGCAGGGGATAAAACAAGATTGATTTGCATTTATCTCAGTACAAAGTTCAATGCTAGGAGAGAAATAAAGGCAACAATTACAGTTTTGTGCATGATCTGGTAAAAAGTCCCGTCCTTGCATTACAAACAGGACTGATTTGCGTTTGTTCAAGTGGAAAGTCCAGTCATCGCATAAAAAGCAGCACTGATTTGAGTTTGTTCAAGTGACAAGTGGTTCAATCAGAACTTAGTCAAGTAATGGCGTAAAGTTATATCCATCGAAAGAGCAATAAGAACTTTATAGTTAACTTCGCGCTCTGAAATATACATTTCACCCAGAGCCCCACACGGCAAATGGTCAACAAAATAACAAGTAGCAATTCTAAGTCAGCAGAAAAATAACAACACTTCTCCGAGTTTGTATGAAGAGAAAGATTCACATTTCAGTTACCCTGGAGAGATTCTGCGAGATTAGAGTTAATCCTGTGGCATACACAATCTTTCATTCATCATTTAGATCTAAACCACTTCGATCTCTGGATAAACGTTGGATATAGTTAATGTCGGAAATAACCATTATATTCACGTCAAGGTGTCTCTAGAGTCTGGGATGAAGTGCATACACTGCTGTTTTCTTTTCTGTACAGTCATCGTGTCACTGGCATCACTCTCACTGCCCCCCCCCTGCCCCCCCCCCCCCCCCCCCCCCAAATGTTTCTATGTCCGCTCAGCATATGTTCACTGCTAGAGGAGGCACGGCTGTTGCTGAGTCAGTTCGCTGGCGTTCTGTTGTACTTTCTTTGACTGTGATCCAAGGTCAGAGTTCAAGGTTGCGGAAGAGGTCAAGTAGCAATGGAACCGTTCGAAAAGATGGAAATCGCCCTGCTTCTGTGAAAAGATATATTAAATGTGAAAAGGAAAACTCTTGTTCTCACGTTTTAGTTTCAAAGTGAAGTGATTGCAGGCTGAAACTGAGACAAATTTAAAAGAAAAAAAATACTATTCCGCTGGACGAAAGGGACACATGAATTAAAAGACAAAAACACGCAGCGTTTTGACCTCTTTGGTCTTCTTCAGGCAAGATAAACAACATTCAGGACGTTCAGTTGCTCTCAAATTCCAGTTGAATAGATTCGTTCAATGCTGAATTTCAAACCAGGATAATGGAAATGTGTGTGACTTGTCAAATCATAGCGCTTCTCTTGCTATCGCAGGACCACAAGGATTTGGGATGGAAAAGTCTGACAGATGACACAAAACGGGGGTCCCGTAGACTGTATTCTCCACCAAAACATGACATTAGAACTCACTCAGAGGCGGCGTAATATGTCTCGAGATGGCTGAACTGTGCAATGAATTTGTGCTCATCACAGCTGATCTGACGACAGATCTTACGCCCAGCTTTGAGAGTAGCAGAGAATATGCAGCGTTGGGGGCTTCACCTGCAGATCTGGACTAGGACCCAACACACGCTGGATCACCTGCTGAACCTTCCACAAGAGATCGCTTTCCCACCACGCTCCACCCAAAGTCTCCATGAATCTGTTGATACCGAAGACTTTGTAAGGAACTCGGTGCAGGCATTGCGTGTGGACACAGAATGAGAACTGGTGTCTCATTGAAACATACTCATTTTAAACAAAATGAAAGATTGTCAATGGAACACGAAGTTTCACGGCATTACAGTGCTTTTCTCTTCGTTTCCTGTCAGAATATTACCTGGAGCTAACCAGCGCCAGGAGCTACATATACCTGCAGTCTTGGTCAAGAGATTAAGAAACATTCAGCTGCAAGTACAGAAATGTTCTGACAGGGTTCGAACGCTTGACCTTACAGATGCAATCTGCACTGTACTAATCACTGCAGAAAAGAGGCAGGAGAGAGAGAGAGAGAGAGAGAGAGAGAGAGAGAGAGAGAGAGAGAGAGAGAGAGAGACAGACAGACAGACAGACAGACAGACTGAGAGACAGAGACAGACAGACAAACTGAGTCAGAGAGAGAAACTCAGACCGAGAGAGACAAGAGACATAAAAAGACATAGAGAGGGAGGGGCATAGAAGGGGTAGGGTAGAGGGAGAGAGAGGTTTTATGTATTTGACGCCCACTACTCCCCACCCCCCACCCCTCCTCTTTCCCATCTCCCAGCTCGTTTTTCTTTTCTATTTGTTTTCCGTTTTTTGTCTGTCAATATCAGAACAT
>CM031621.1:46354948-46362448 GCA_018398815.1 Conus ventricosus | reverse complement strand
CATTTCCAGATGTGGTTAACAAACAGACAATTGCCCTCTACCCCACCAACCAAACCAATCTCCTGTCTGTTTGTCTGTCTGTCACACACACACACACACACACACACACACACACACACACACACACACACACACACACACACACACACACACGTTCGCATGCTCGCTCGCTCGCTAGTTAGCTAGCTCTATCTTTCTCTGTTTCTGTCTCCGTCTCTCTCTTTTTCTTCTTCCTGGTTGACTGCGTGTCTGTCTCTCTCTCTCTCTCTCTCTGCGCCTCCCCCTCCTCTTCCTCCTCCCCCCACTCTCTCGCTCCCCACCCCCTCCACGAATCTCTGCCTGTGCCTGTCTGTCTGTCTGTGACCTCCCTTCCCTCACCCCCCCCCCTCCCGCCAACCCCCCTTCCATCCCCCCCCCCCCCCCCCCCCCCACCCAATCGAGGCCTATTCGCGTGACCGGTGTGAGCCCAGAGTGAGTAGGAGGGGGACATAAAAAGGGGTCTGACGAGCATGGAAAACAGATCGATTAAGACCTCTAATGGCCGGCCTGCTTGTCGGCTTCCCGGGCCACTCACTCCCCCTTCCCCCCACCCCCTTCTACCTCCCCCGTTAGCCCCACCCCCTTCACTCTGTCTTTCGCTATGTCTCTGTCTCTGTCTCTGTCTCCCTCTCTCTCCTTCCTCTCTCTCTCTCTCTCTCTCTCCCTCTATTTTGTGGCTCCTTGAACTTTCCGATCGCCCGAATGAGTCATCCACCCTTTGATGGCGGGGGAAAGTTGATGAAACGTTCACATGTTGAAAAACAGAACCGGGTTTTCGTTCGAGTTTGGCTGTACCTAAAACTGCTTCCTTTTTGCTAGCTGTGCCACCGACTGCGTGTGGCGCCCTGATTACCCATGTTTTAGAGAGCATGAAAAACGACATATGTTTTCATCCGAATGATCGTCACCAATTTACCCCCTTTTTTCCGAGTTCTGTGGAGGAATATTGATGATTCAACCCCTTTTTTACGGGACTGTACGATATGGAAACCCCCTTTCCTCACGTGTCTCTCCTCTAACACACCCGTGTTTAGAAAAGGGGGCGTCCCCCCATGAGCATACCATATGATGAGGGGGACTCGCAAACAAGTTTTTTTCCCCGACTGTTGGACGAGAGGGGAAAGGGGAACATCATAAAATATGGGAAAGGGCACACTCAAAGGGAGAGAAGGAAGGGGCAACATCATAGAGGAGATGAAAAAGCAAAGCAAGAGGGTGATTTGGGGGGAAGGGAAAACATCAAATGGGTGATGAGGGGAAAACAACATCACAGAGGTGATGAGGGCAGGGCAAAATCATAGGGGGGATGAGGAAGGGCAACATCATAGAGGGGGAAAAGGGGAAAGGCAACATGTAGAGGATGATGAAAAAAAGGACAAACCTCAAAGGGATAAGGGGAAGGGCAGACATCAAGGGAGATGAGGAAGGGCAGCATTATAAGGGTGATGAGAGGGAAGGACAACTCAAGGGATGTGAGGGAAGGACAGACAAATAAATGAAAGGGAAGGGCAGACATTATAAGGTATGAAAAAGGACAGACATCATAGAGAGATGAGGGAAGGACAGACATTATAGAGGGTGATGAGGGAAGGACAGACATCATAGAGGATGATGAGGGAAGGACAGACATCATAGAGGATGATGAGGGAAGGACAGACTTCATACAGGTTGATGAGGGAAGGACAGACATAATAGAGGATGATGAGGGAAGGACAGACATCATAGGGGACGGTGAGGGAAGGACAGACATCATAGAGGATGGTGAGGGAAGGACAGACACCATAGAAGATGATGAAGGAAGGGCAGACATCATAGAGGATGATGAGGAAGGACAGACATCATAGAGGATGATGAAGGAAGGACAGACATCATAGAGGATGGTGAGGGAAGGACAGACACCATAGAAGATGATGAAGGAAGGGCAGACATCATAGAGGATGATGAGGGAAGACAGACATTATAGAGGATGATGTGGGAAGGACAGACATCATAGAGGATGATGAGGGAAGAACAGACATCATAGAGGACGGTGAGGGAAGGACAGACATCATAGAGGATGATGAGGGAAGAACAGACTCACAGAGGACGGTGAGGGAAGGACAGACATAATAGAGGATGGTGAGGGAATGACAGACATCATAGAGGATGGTGAGGGAATGACAGACCTCATAGAGGCTGATGAGTGAAGGACAACATCACAGAGGTGATGAGGGAAGGACATACATCATAGAGGACGGTGAGGGAAGGACAGGACATCACAGAGGATGATGAGGGAATGACAGACATCATAGAGGATGATGAGGGAAGGACATACATCATAGAGGACGGTGAGGGAAGGACAGACATCATAGAGGATGATGAGGAAGGACAGACCATTATAGAGGACGGTGAGGGAAGGACAGACATCACAGAGGATGATGAGGGAAGGACAGACATCATCGAGGATAGTGAGGAAGGACAGACATCATAGAGGATGATGAGGGAAGAACAGACATCATAGAGATTGATGAGGGAAGAACAGATATCGTAGTTGATGACGAGACATGAGAGAGGGGATGAGGGGAGGACTTATATAATAGAGAATGGTGGGGGAAAGACAGACATCATAGGGGATGATGATAGAACATTTGCATGACGCAAGACATGCGCACTTACAGCAGAATCCCTGAGGACCTTGTTCAGAGAACTGTACCCCCCCTCCCCTCCCCACCCCCTGATTTGCTGTTTGGTTTCTAGAAGGGTAACATTTTCATTTAATGTCACATTTTGCGAAAACTGGTCCTGTTTCAAAAAGCGTTTTAGCATGTTGGAGGGAAACACTTTTTGTCCCCACAAAGCCAAGATGGAATCGATAATGACAAAGTCCCTCCCATCCATCCCCTCTCCCCTCCCTTCCCGACGATCGGGGAGCAATAAACAGATGAATTGACTGACCCTTCTTCCGCTCTCTCTGTGAGGACTGCCATTTTTTCCGATGCTAGCCTCTTCTGGATGCGTTTTTATGGACTGGCCGCCTCCCCCACCGCTTCCCACTTCCTCTCTGTCTGTCTGTCTTTACTCCCTCTCTGTCTCTCTTTGTGTGTGGTGTGTGTGTGTGTGTGTGGTGTGTGTGTGAGTGTGTGTGTGCGTGCGTGCGTGCGTGCGTGCGTGCGTGCGTGCGTGCGTGCGTGTGTGTGTGTGTGTGTGTGTGTGTACCTGTCTGTTTGTCTGTCTATTTGCCTGTCTATCTATGTCTGATCGTCTCTGCCTGCCTCTCTGTCAGTCTCGGTCTGCCTGCCTGTCTGTCTGTCTGTCTGTCTCTCTCTCTCTCTCTCTCCTCTCTCTCTCTCTCTCTCTCTCTCTCTCTCTCTCTCTCTAGGTGTCTCCGTCTCAGTCTGTTAGCCTGTCTGTCTGTCTGTCTGTCTGTCTCTCTCTCTCTCTCTCTCTCTCTCTCTCTCTCTCTCTCTCACCTGTCTCCGTCTGTCTGTCTGTCTGTCTGTCTGTCTGTTCTCTCTCTCTCTCTCTCTCTCTCTCTCTCTCTCTCTCTCTCTCTCTCTCTCTCTCTCTCTCTCACCTGTCTCCGTCTTTGTCTGACTCTGTTTGTCGTGAATCTCTTTCTCTCTGTGTGTGTGTGTGTGTGTGTGTGTGTGTGTGTGTGTGTGTGTGTGTGTGTGTGTGTGTGTGTGGTGTCTGTCTGTCTGTCTGTCTGTCTGTCTGTCTGTCTCTCTCTCTCTCTCTCCTCTCTCTCCTCTCTCTCTCTCTCTCTCTCTCTCTCTCTCTCACCTGTCTCCGTCTTTGTCTGACTCTGTCTGTCTGTCTGTCTCTGTCTGTCTTGAATCTCTTTCTCTCTCTCTGTCTCTCTCTCTGTCTCTCTCTCTGTCCTCTCTCTCTCTCTCTCTCTCTCTGCCTCTCTCTCTCTCTCTCTCCTCTCTCTCTCTCTCTCTCATCCCCAGTCCATTTTGCACTAGATTCCAGACATGATGCCCTGCATGAGTCAGAGGCAGATAGAAGTATGAAGACTTGTCATTGCAGCACGGAGCAATATCGATTTTTTAAGTTATAATGATTCCCCGGCTCTCTGAGCGTGCGCGTATGCATGCCCGCGCGTCGTGCGTGCGTGCGTGCGTGCGTGCGTGCGTGTGTGTGTGTGTGTGTGTGTGTGTGTGTGTGTGTGTGTGTGTGTGTGTGTGTGTGTGTGTGTGTGTGTATGTGCACGTTTGTCCCTCCTTCTTCTTTTCCTTTGCTTTCTTTAGCGTATTTTCTCCCGCTCATTTCTCCCCTCATTCAATCCCTATGATGTCTGTCCTTCCCGCATCATCTTCTATGATGTCTGTCCTTCCCTCATCATCCTCTATGATGTCTGTCCTTCCCTCATCATCCTCTATGATGTCTGTCCTTCCCGCATCATCATCTATGATGTCTGTCCTTCCCTCACCGTCCTCTGTCCTTCCCTCATCATCCTCTATGATGTCTGCCCTTCCCTCATCATCCTCTATGATGTCTGTCCTTCCCTCATCATCTTCTATGATGTCTGTCCTTCCCTCATCATCTTCTATGTCTGTTCTTCGCTCATCATCATAAATGATGTCTGTCCTTCCCTCATCCTCTATGATGTCTGTCCTTCCCTCATCATCTATGATGTCTGTTCTTCCCTCATCATCCTCTATGATGTCTGTCATTGCCTCATCATCCTCTATGATGTCTGTTCTTCCCTCATCATTCTCTATGATGCCTGTCATTGCCTCATCATCCTCTATGATGTCTGTCATTGCCTCATCATCCTCTATGATGTCTGTCATTGCCTCATCATCCTCTATGATGTCATTCATTGCCTCATCATCCTCTATGATGCCTGTCATTGCCTCATCATCCTCTATGATGTCATTCATTGCCTCATCATCCTCTATGATGCCTGTCATTGCCTCATCATCCTCTATGATGTCATTCATTGCCTCATCATCCTCTATGATGCCTGTCATTGCCTCATCATCCTCTATGATGCCTGTCATTGCCTCATCATCCTTTATGATGTCTGTCATTGCCTCATCATCCTCTATGATGTCTGTCATTGCCTCATCATCCTCTATGATGTCTGTCATTGCCTCATCATCCTCTATGATGTCTGTTCTTCCCTCATCATCTTCTATGATGCCTGTCATTGCCTCATCATCCTCTATGATGTCTGTCCTTCCTTCATCCTCTATGATGTCTGTACTTCCCTCATCCTCTATGATGTCTGTCGTTCCCTCATCCTCCATGATGTCTGCCCTTCCATCATCAGCCTCTATGATGTCTGTCCTTCCCTCATCCTCTATGATGTCTGCCCTTCCCTCATCATCCTCTATGATGTCTGTCCTTGCCTCATCATCATCTATGATGTCTGTCCTTCCCTTCCCTCATTATCCTCTATGATGTCTGCCCTTCCCTCATCCTCTATGATGTCTGTCCTTCCTTCATCATCATCTATGATGTCTGTCCTTCCTTCATCATCATCTATGATGTCTGTCCTTCCCTCATCCTCTATGATGTCTTCCCTTCCCTCATCATCCTCTATGATTCTTCCCTTCCCTCATCATCCTCTATTATGTCTTCCCTTCCCTCATCCTCTATGATGTCTGTCCTTCCCTCATCCTCTATGATGTCTGTCCTTCCCTCATCATCATCTATGATGTCTGTCCTTCCCTTCCCTCATCATCCTCTATGATATCTTCCCTTCCCTCATCCTCTATGATGTCTGCCCTTCCCTCATCCTCTATGATGTCTGTCCTTCCTTCATCATCCTCTATGATGTCTTCCCTTCCCTCATCCTCTATGATGTCTGTCCTTCCCTCATCCTCTATGATGTCTGTCCTTCCCTCATCCTCTATGATGTCTGTCCTTCCCTTCCCTCATCATCATCTATGATGTCTGTCCTTCCCTCATCATCCTCTATGATGTCTGTCCTTCCCTCATCCTCTATGAGGCCTGTCCTTCCCTCATCATCATCTATGATGTCTGTCCTTCCCTTCCCTCATCATCATCTATGATGTCTGTCCTTCCCTCATCATCCTCTATGATGTCTGTCCTTCCCTCATCCTCTATGAGGTCTGTCCTTCCCTCATCATCCTCTATGATGTCTGTCCTTCCCTTCCATCATCATCCTCTATGATGTCTGTCCTTCCCTCATCATTCTCTATGATGTCTGTCCTTCCCTCATCCTCTATGATGTCTGTCCTTCCCTCATCCTCTATGATGTCTGTCCTTCCCTCATCATCCTCTATGATGTCTGTCCTTCCCTCATCCTCTATGATGTCTGTACTTTCTTTCTTTCATCATCCTATATGATGTCTGTCCTTCCTTCATCATCTATGATGTCTGTCCTTCCTTCATCATCTATGATGTCTGTCCTTCCCTCATCATCCATGATGTCTGTCCTTCCTCATCCTCTATGATGTCTGTCCTTTCTTTCCTTCATCATCCTCTATAATGTCTGTCCTTCCTTCATCATCTATGATGTCTGTCCTTCCTTCATCATCTATGATGTCTGTCCTTCCCTCATCATCTATGATGTCTGTCCTTCCCTTCCTTCATCATCTATGTTGTCTGTCCTTCCCTCATCCTCTATGATGTCTGTCCTTCCCTCATCCTCTATGATGTCTGTCCTTCCCTCATCATCCTCTATGATGTCTGTCCTTCCCTCGTCCTCTATGATGTCTGTCCTTCCCTCATCCTCTATGATGTCTGTCCTACCCTCATCCTCTATGAAGTCTGTCCTTCCCTCATCATCCTCTATGATGTCTGTCCTTCCCTCATCATCCTCTATGATGTCTGTCCTTCCCTCATCATCTATGATGTCTGTTCTTCCCTCATCCTCTATTATGTCTGTCCTTCCCTCATCATCTATGATGTCTGTCCTTCCCTTCCCTCATCATCCTCTATTATGTCTTCCCTTCCCTCATCCTCTATGATGTCTGTCCTTCCCTCATCCTCTATGATGTCTGTCCTTCCCTCATCATCATCTATGATGTCTGTCCTTCCCTTCCCTCATCATCCTCTATGATGTCTGTCCTTCCCTCATCATCCTCTATGATGTCTGTCCTTCCCTCATCATCTATGATGTCTGTCCTTCCCTCATCCTCTATGATGTCTGTCCTTCCCTCATCATCTATGATGTCTGTCCTTCCCTCATCATCTATGATGTCTGTCCTTCCTTCATCATCTATGATGTCTGTCCTTCCCTTCCTTCATCATCTATGATGTCTGTCCTTCCTTCATCATCTACGATGTCTGTCCTTCCCTCATCCTCTACGATGTCTGTCCTTCCCTCGTCGTCTATGATGTCTGTCCTTCCCTCATCCTCTATGATGTCTGTCCTTCCCTCATCCTCTATGATGTCTGTCCTTCCCTCATCCTCTATGATGTCTGTACTTCCCCTTCCTCACCATGCTCTATGATATCTGTCCTTTCCTCATCATCCTCTATGATGTTTGTCCTTCCCTCGTC
>CM031621.1:46324948-46349948 GCA_018398815.1 Conus ventricosus | reverse complement strand
CATCTTGCTTCAACTTCTTCCTTTATCTTCCCATCACTTCTTCCTTCATTTTCTTTTCTTCCTGCTACTCTTTCCTTCCTTTCTTTCTTAGATCTCTCTCATTCATGCAATTTCTTCCTCTGATTTTTTCCCCCAGATCCTTCCTCTTCCTACTACATCTTCCTTCGTCTTCTTTCAGCTGTCTTCTTTCTCCTTCCTTCGTCATCTCCTTACCATTTCTTCCCACCTCTTCCTCCTAACTACTTCTTCCTTCATCCTATCATTTCTTCCTCTTTCTCCTGGTACCACTCCGCTCCTCCTCTTCCTTTTATTTCACCCTCCCTCTTTCTCCTTCTACTTTTTTTTTCTTTCTCTTCTTATTTACTACTTCTTCTTTCGTTTTCTTATCAATTCTTTCTTCAACTTCTTATTACTTCAAAGAAATTTCCTCCTATTTCGTCTTTCTTTCTCGTCTTCCTCTTATATCTTTCTTCATCCTCTTCCTGCCACGTTTTGTCTCGTTTCGCTCCTGCTAGTTTCTTCTTCATCATCTTCCCTCTACTTCTTGGTCTCGTTTCTTTCTCATTGTTTTCTTCTTCATCATCTTCCTGCTACTGCATGCCGCCTTTTCCAACTATTTCTTGCTTGCTAGTTTCTTTCGTATTGTTTTCTTTGTCATTTTCTTCTTACTACTTCTTGTCTCATTTCTTTCCTACTGTTTTCTTCTCCATCTTCTTCCTGCTACTTCTTGCCTTGTTTCCTTCCCAACATTTAACCTTTCGTCTTGTTCCGACTACTGCTCGCCTTCAGTCTTTCCAATCATTTCCTTCGTTATCTTTTCTTTGTACTACTTTTTGCCTGGTTTCTTGCCTGATATTTTCTTTTTCATCTTCTTCCTACTGCTTTTTGCCTGGTTTCTTGCCTGATATTTTCTTTTTCATCTTCTTCCTACTGCTTTTTGCCTGGTTTCTTGCCTGATATTTTCTTTTTCATCTTCTTCCTACTGCTTTTTGCCTGGTTTCTTGCCTGATATTTTCTTTTTCATCTTCTTCCTACTGCTTTTTGCCTGGTTTCTTGCCTGATATTTTCTTTTTCATCTTCTTCCTACTGCTTTTTGCCTGGTTTCTTGCCTGATATTTTCTTTTTCATCTTCTTCCTACTGCTTTTTGCCTGGTTTCTTGCCTGATATTTTCTTTTTCATCTTCTTCCTACTGCTTTTTGCCTGGTTTCTTGCCTGATATTTTCTTTTTCATCTTCTTCCTACTGCTTTTTGCCTGGTTTCTTGCCTGATATTTTCTTTTTCATCTTCTTCCTACTGCTTTTTGCCTGGTTTCTTTCCCGTTGTGTTCTTCTTCTTCGTCATCTTCCTGTTGCCTTTAGCTTCCTTTCTTTCCTGTTATTTTCTTCTTCATTTTCTTCTTAATACTTCTTGCCTTCTTTCTTTTCTGTTATTTTCTTCTTCGTCTTCATCATACCACTTCTTCCTCCATCTTTTTCCTTCTTTTATTCCATATCTTTTCTTTCTGTGACGTGACAATTGACAGCCACACCATCCTCTACAACTCCCCCCCCCTTACTCTCTCTCCTTCCCTCCTCTCTCTTTCTTTCTCTCTCTCTCTCTCTTCGTTTCACGAACAGCAATTAAAGATGACTAAACTATGTCAACTTTCTATCTCTCAACCCCTCTCCACCATCTAGTATGGGTTTTCATTTTTGATTAGCCGACCCGGGTGACTCACTTGCTTTCTCCCTCCCTTCCACCCTCGCTTATCGCATAGCACAGCACTAAAACCAGAGCCCCTTTCTCGCCTCCCTTCACCCCCCCCCCCCCCCCCCCCTTCTCCATTCCCTTCACCGGGAAAGACGGCAACTTATACTCGTGTCTCAGACAGGTGCAAACAATGTAACTTTTGTCAATTAGCATGAAGGCTAAAAATAGCGCCCACATGAAAGAGATAGTGTTCTCGAACCTTCTACACAATTTCTTACTCTGTAGGTGATGGGGGAGGATCAACACCCCCCCCCCCCCTTCTCCCTCGGCTTGCTATCACCCTGCCTCTGCTTACTATCACCTCTGCTTACTACCGTTCTCTGTCGTGACAAGATCGGCTGTCATGCGACTCTGACAGCCTGTCAGTCAAACTTGTAACTGAGACCGGATGCGTAGCTTAGCACACAGAAAGTCGAAACGCACAGTCTCCCCACTCCACTGCTCTACCACAGGCTGTAAGACTGATCACCCCCAGTGAAACAAACACAACACAGCCAGATCGGGGAAATATCATATTGCCAACTCTGTAAGAAAAAAAATGTGTAAAAACTCACTGTTACCCAGAAAACCTAGCCTGGGTTCGTACCTACCCAGGTGTGTTTGTTCCAGGCCCGGCTGAGACAGCACCCCAACCAGATCAGCCTGCCTAAAGAGATGATGGACCAGCCGCCAGCAACTAGACAGAGATCCACAGTCCTCTCCAACATCAGATAAGTTCTGATATTCCAAGTGGACTGCAACTCTACTCATCCAGAACTTTCCCTCTCTTAATTAATGATGAGAAAAACTAGGGGGGGGGGGGGGGGGAGGGGAGTCAGCCAGAACTGAGTTAGTGACATTGATTTGAATATTTCACTCTTGTAAAAACAAGTAAAGCTGATGTGTGAAAGTACACTTAACTTGTGTCAGTTCTTTGTGAGTTAAATCCTATCTCTTGGAGCTACAAGCACTTTTTAAGTGTAAAAACCTAAGGAGAAATATTCCCGAGCCACTCTTGAGTAGTTTTAACAGTCCCAAGAAAAACTAACATTTCTTTCTATGACTAGTACCGGAAAATTGCTCCTTCCATAACTAGTATGAGAGAGGGTGGAGGTTAAATTCTAACACAACTTTATTAGAGAAAATATTCAAAGCCCTTCCCCTAAGGGACAACATTGACCCACCCCCAATTCTCATCACACTTTCTAGTACGTCTTCCTCTTCTCTCTAGTACTTCTTTCTTCCTTTTTTTTGCAGGACATGTTCCTTCTCCTTTTTCCGACTGCTTTTTTCTCTCCTTTTTTCTCGAATACTTGTTTGTTTCCTCTGCTTTCTGGCGTTTTTTTTTTTTTTACTCTATTTTCTTTTTTTTTTTTTCTTTTTTTCGTTTTTTTTTTCTTTCTGTCCCATCTTCTGTGCCACTTGCACTCAAATGGCATTGCACTCACACCGCCTGTTCCAGACCCCCTGTCCACATTCCTCTTTTTTCTGGTACTTTTTCCTTTTTCTTCCTTCTTGTACGTCTTCTTTCTTCTTCTGTCTATTTCTCCCTTTTTTTTCTCGTACTTCTTCCTTATTCTTCGTTTGCATATTTCTTTCTTGTTCTTTCTAGTATTTTGTGTGTGTGTGGTACTTTTTCGATCTGGTACTTCTCATTTTTGTTTTGTTGCAACTGTCACGACCGACCCTGGAGGTCTGGCCCTGACAGGATCGGTCTAGGTGGGAGTGAAGGGAGTGACTGACCTCATACGCTCCGCAAGAGACCACACAATAAAGATTACGATACAACACCCATTTATTCACACCAGCAAAATAAACATTCCAACACACGCACCATGCACGATCACAATCAAGCACTCCAACGCACACAACATGCACAATCACAATCAAGCACTCCAACGCACACAACATGCACAATCACAATCAAGCACTCCCACACCCACAACATGCACGATTATAAATAAATATTTCGCCATACGACGTACACAATCACAATTACAGCATTCCAGCACATATGACATATACACAATTATAAAGAAATATTTCCAGTATCGATCCTTTCTCACACCATGGAGTGCGTCCACACCCCTGCCCCTGTCAAGTCTGCTGGGAGCACCCTGTCGCACTAGGTGCTCCATCCAAGCCGGGTTGGTTCTCGCAGGGAGTCGCTCAAAGCCGACACCCTCGACTTCCAAGCGGGCAGTGAAGAGCGTGTCCCGGGGGGGGGGGGGGGGGACGTAGCTGTTACTGGAGGTCCTGGACGGGGGTCCAGGCCGGCCAGTCAAGACGGCGGGCTCCTCTACCAGTCCACGGTCCCGACCAAGGCGTGGCCTCGACCAGCGCGTAGCACCATCCGTCCGTGGTCTCAGCCAGAACGTGGCCTCGACCAGCACGTGGCACCATCCAGTTCGTGCTCCAGGTGAAGCCCCCGGGAGGGGGGAGGACGTAGCTGGGAGGAGAGTCGAAGAGGAGGGAAAGAAGAAGGGAAAGGGGGAAGGAAGAAGGGTACTGGAACCCCGCCGTCAGTACAGTCTGACCATTGCTGTCAAATCTCAAAAGCCACTCGCATGATGGGCGAGGGGAAGTGTATTAAACGCACACAGTAAACCCATTGAATCAAGTCTTCTCACACGATGCAGGTAAAAGACTGCATTAAATCAACAGGTTATAAAACAAATATGAATTATCTTCACCCTTCTCTCACTCACGCTTAACGTTTTCCTTCCTTAGGAAATAAATCAACACAGCGACCATCGCTTAATAACTGCCACCACATTTGCAAATAATAATTCAATGGCATAACTGTCACATTTTATAAACACATTTCAAAATAACACAAATTTCCAACCACGCATCCGAACGACAAATCATGCGTACGCACGCTCGCGAACATAAAACTCGTTCTCCTTGCACACACAAACAGACGGTGGCCGAAAGATAAGAGTCCGGCGAATGTGACAGGGGCGGACGAGCGAGACCAAGCAAGTTCCAACCCTGAATCACCAGGTTCTCTCCCATCCCCACCGACTACCGCATCCCCAGATGCATAAACAGGAGAAAGAATTTTGGAAATAATTAGAATGGCCAGGTTAAAGATTGAATTAACCAGAGAAAAGGTCTCACACAATATTTCTCTTACAATTTCGAAAACAAAAGAAAATTGCACAAAAGAGAAGACTAAGGCGGCTAACAACAACAAACCAAAACAAACAGACCACGAAACTGATGCTTACCAGCTACCCGTGGGTGACCCGAAGAGGCGGGTCAAAAGACTCTCTCTACCCTCTGCCCAGTCGAGAGGACAGAGGCGAAGATGCGGAAACAGAAGAAATGATGTCCCTCTCTACAGGCCGACTGCAGGACTTGAAAGTACTGACTGTACTCTCGATGACATGGTAAAGAACCGGGACTGGAGCAGGCGCCCCCAGAGACATCTTCCGCTCGAGTGAAGAGCTAACCTCCCTCAGCAATGGCGGCCAACATGCCATGCTGCGTCACAGAGTGAGCATACTTCAAACTAAAAGAAACGAAGCACGTGCGACAGGTAAAAAGACAGGCGAGAGGCCGATAGACAGAAAGTTCGAGAGAAAGGTACCGGCCACCCGTGAACTTGCAGGATGAATAGCACGGGCGGTGGAATTAGAGAGAGAGAGAGAGAGAGAAAGCAAACCGAAGTTGAGCTGAACTATACCAAGGTGCAACCGCACCACAAGCCACACTAAGGGACGGGTACACGACAACAGCAACGACAATAAACAAATAAGTAATTCCGCCACCCTAGGTGGGTCGAACGTCGTAGGCCTCGTGACAAACTCGTGACAAACCCCCCTTCTAAAAGCATCTGTTTCTCTGAGATACAGTGCTCCTTTGAACCTTGACGCATGTGCAAATTCACAACAATGGGACCGAACCCAACCCTCTGTGATCGACAGAGTACGATAAATCCAATACAAACATTTTACGATAGAATCACACCGAGAAATACATAACACTACATTTATCAAACAACTAAGCGAACCTTCCAACCATGAAAGTAACCATCCGAACCATTGGTGATTCACTATCATTAACATCACTGAAGTGAAAAACTGTCACTACACCTGATACAGAGACCAAAAGGGGATATAACCCTGGTTGAGGGGAAGTATCCCTCTGATTGATTTCCCAATGTGCTAACTACGGAGCTCGGCTAAGATAGTCAGCATCCGTATTACAGGAACCTTGATATGACGGAAAGTGAACGCATGACTCTGCAGCTCCACTGCCTAACTCATGAGTCGACGACTGACTGGCCGGATCCGGTCCAAGCACTGGAGAGGATGATGATCGCTCTCCAGTACAAACTTCCGGCCGTACTTCTTCTTGGGCACGCCAGTGCGCGTCCAAATCTGCCTGAGAGATTCAGCAACAGTAGGGGCATCGATAGTCCTAAGCGGGACAGCCTCTGGGTATCGACTCGCAGATTCTACCACTACCGAAGTGTAGCGGTGACCGCGATCGGATGGAGGATTAATGGGTCCCACCAGGTCGACCCCAACCTTGCTGAATGGCTCCCCAACCCGTGGCACTGACCCTAGGGGAACACGCTTCAAGCGACCCTTAGGCGTTGTCCGTTGGCAGACATCGCAACTGCGGCAGTACTGCCTAACCTGTGAGTTCATCCCTGGCCAAAAGAAGTCTTGTCTTACTCGCTCGAGAGTCCGCTTGGAGCCCATATGACCTGCCATGGGGGAATCGTGGGCCTGCCGGAGAACAGACTCTCTCAAGCTTTGGGGAACAACAAGCTGTTTGGCCACACGATCTGCCTGAGTGGAAACCCTAAAGAGGATCCCCTTGTGGAGCTTGAAGCTCACCTTGGCGTGTCGGGCCGACTGAGCGGGACGATCCACAAGTTGTCGTAGGCGTTGGACATCCAAGTCCCTGGCCTGAAGACGGATAATGCTAGCAGGATCGGCCCTTGCCAGAACCTCGTTAGAGATCGGCTGAAGAACGGGACGCAATTCCTGTTCCTGCTTCTTAGCTTTGGCGCGTGTGGTGACTCCCACACACGCCTGTACGGGCAGATCCGTAGACACGGACTGACTGCGTCCGTCTGCGAAGGTGATAGTATTCCCTATGATAAGGGAATACAGAGGTCGCTCCACCGCGATGGCCCATACTTCACCACAGAAGTAGGGGGTGGAGATAGAAACGAGTACTGAAGGACGGGTGGAGGTAAAACCAGCCTCCAACCCGCACACCTCGTAACTGGCGCCCCGCCGGGCCTTAGGGGAAACTAAATCCTTATCCACAAAGAGTGTTGATGCTCCCGAATCCCTGATGGTGTCGACCAAGGAGGAACCAACAACAGAGAGAAACACTGGGCACTCTGAATCACCAAAGCTGGGATGGAACCCACGTTAGCCGAGGCACGAGGATGCTGGAAAGGACTAGCCCCATGACTACCAGCGGCTTTAGGACAATCTTTCCTAATGTGGCCAGGACGACCACAAAGAAAACACAGTCGGGGCGCTGAAATCCCCGATGAACTGCCTGCCTTGTGTGACAGGACAGAATAGTTGCCCATGTAGACTATTTGTCTGTCTGTCTGTCCCTCTCTCTCTCTCTCTCTCTCTCTCTCTCTCTCTCTCTCTCTCCCTCTCCCTCCCCTCTCTCTCTCTCTCTCTCTCTCTCTCTCTCTCTCTCTCTCTCTCTCTCTCTCTCTCTCTCTTCTCTAAGAGTCAACGAATTCCACCTAGTAAGTTCATCCTTTGCTGAGACAACAGTTCTATTCAGCCTGCGTCGAAGCAGGAAACGCAGCCTCCGTGGATGACACTTCCTGGCTTTCATAAATTAGCCTGACAGACGCGTCTTGGAAGTGGGCCTTCTCGACCGGCGAGACTAATTGATACCACATGGTCAGTCGTGGACTCTCTGCCTCCAGATTAGGGAACTATTTTGGACTGAGGAATGACCCCATAACACTGTAAACAGGCTTTCAGCCAATGATTCCAGGGCAATGTAGGAATATGTGGCGTGGGGACAGAGAGGGAAGTAGTCCCAAGTGTTGAGATATACTTTCTTTTGCATCGAAATTGGAAGAAGGCAGACGTGTAGAAAGACTTGTGCAGAAGATAGCCTCTATGATGTATTGAAAGCGAAGTTGTAGATGTACTGAGACAGATGTCAAGAAAAATGAGAACAAGACGGCTCCTATGAATTGTGTGAAAATACTGGTAAGCATTTTTGCTTTTTTTTTGCAACAATGTATCCTTTTGACGTTGAAAATTCATATTCACTTGTTGACTGATGATTGTTTTGTTTTAATAATTGCATGTCTTCATTAGACGATTGATGACTGGGTTGTGTACTTGCTTGTATTATTTATGTTTCCTAGTACGCAATGAGTACATGAGTATTATATACTTTGTGGTTAGGATGGAATGACGAAGTATGGTGTGGAGAGATAAGATTATGAAGTCCCATGTGGTTAGTCAGTGTTGGAAGATATTAATTGTGTGGCCCTCATCTTGATTGTCTTATGGTAATGCATAAATTTTATATTAATGATAAACAGAGAGGTATAGTTGTGTGTCGGGAATTTAAATTATATTGCCAGAGTTTTAATTCCATTTTTGAATGCTAATATGACTTAAGTATTGTGAGGCATAAAGTGGGCCTATAATCCCAGAGTGTTAGTGGTGTTTGTAAATAAGACTGAAGAACGAAATCATGGTTAGGGATCGTAATGTAAAGTATATTTCCGGGATTTTTATAGCGCTTATCAACGGTAATATAATCCAGGGTTGTGACGTTCAAAGTAGGGTTCCAGAATTCAAATAGCAATCATAATTAAAGCTGAATATGGTACTACGATTGTAGACCAGAGACGTAAGACAGAGACCTCTTTCTTGCAGTCAGCTTGAAGTACTTCCTTCTTTCTTGTACAGGCCATGTCTGGGAAACTAATTAACCAGTTACTGGCGCTGGACTGTTAGCACTGTCTCTAAGTCCGTACCTTAATTGCCCGTGTTCTACGGATTTCCCCTCCTGTTTTGATATTTATACTACAGCTTTGTGTCAATGAATGTTTACAATGCGGATTACTTATTTAATGAAGACTCTCATTTTTTGCTTGGATATAATTTATATTGTAGTACTATAATTTTGGGTAAATGACTTTGTTATAAATATGTTTTGGATGAACGCTTTTCATGTGTTTATTGTCATTGCCATTTCTTTATATAGGTTTGGGAGGAATGAGTTGTTATTTTACTTAGTTTAAGTCGTCATTTTCGCTGTAATATTATTGGTATCGTGTAGATTGATCAAGGATGATAATTTGTTGTAACGCAGATTTTCTTACTTTTTAGTCAAAGTTTGGATTACGTTGGTAGGTTGTTCACTATACTTTTTTTCATAGTTGAGAACCTACTAATTCCACTGAGGGAAAGGCCCTTATACACGTATACATATGCATGTGTGTACTGGTTGAAATCCTCCCTTTATTTACATGACTCAGACACTAAGTGGGAAGTGCCTGGTTACAGATGGAGTAGACGCGGCATTGGGTTGCATCACTGCTGTATGAAGATGACCGATGAGTGAAGATGCGCTCTGGGCGAGAGTCACTGCCCCAGGTGTGTGCACACTCTATTTTTGGTTGTTGCTTAGTTGTTGTTTTATTATGGTTTGACGATTGTATTTTTTGTAACTGTTTTTGTACGGAGCACACACATCCTTGGGTTGTTGTCATAATTATCTTGCGTTAAGCAAGAAGTGTTGAAAGGTGAAAAGAGGAATACACACACTCTTTGGGTTTTTGTTATATCTTGTTTCAGTAACTAAGAAATGATGACGAAATGTGAAAAGGGGAATAATGTCCCCCTTGGATTGAGGTTGGTTTCTAGATGCCGATCAGACGTTCGAGAAGAAGAAGATGGTAAACACCTCAATTCTTGTTATTTTTTATTCTCATGTTTCCCCTTTCAGCCTTGGTTCGAGAGTTGCACCAGTGCTGACTATTTGTGGACTTGTTGTTTTCTCATTGATTTTTCGGTTTGTTCGTATAAAATGTCTTTTTTTGTATTTCCAGGTTCACTGGGACTAATAATAATGACCTTTTTTGTATTACGATAATTGTTATTATTTTAGATGAAATTCACATATTCGATTACCAATTTGTTTTTCTGTATTTCTGTAATTGCATATTAGTAATTGGTTTTCCCTATTCTGGATATATTACAGGATGGTTGGCACGATTTGATATAGAATAAAAAAGGAGAATGGAGAGTAGCAAGCTGGCGTGTTGAGAAGGATGTCCTCCCTATCCCCTTTCCACCGCACGCACCAACCTCAACCTCAACCTTCCTACCTCGCTCTCCCCTCTCCTCCCCCTACACTTGTTCACCCCACTAGCAGTTGTCGGCACCTTATTGCTATTAAATCCTGTGAGGGCTTCCTCTCCGTATCTGGGCGATGCCCATAAGCCCTGCGAGCTTCAGCAAACACCTCAGCGGGATGAATCGCAGCCGCGAAATCCTGAGGTGCTGTCTCGCCTATCCGGATCCTCAACTCTGGGGACACAGTGTTGGTGAGCTGTTCAATGAGGATCAGATCCTCCAGCTCCAACTTAGCCAACTGACGCCAGTACCCTAGCGTTTTGCGCAGCCTATCACCAAACTGCACGAAGGTCTCGTCATTATTCTTCTTCATGGACCTGAACTTCCTCCTGTACGTCTCTGGGGTAAGGTGGAAACGCTTACGCAGAGCCAACTGCATGTCTGCATAAGACGCGCCTTCATTTAGAGTGAGCACACACTCCCTTGCAGCACCAGATAATCCAGAAAAAAGGTGCATAGCCTTTTGTTCCTCAGACAATTGATATGAACAAGCAACTTTGTCAAAATGCTCTAGGAACATATCAATGTCCTCACTAGGTCTGAACTCTGGAAGCTTTAGCTTTGGGCCTCTAACTCTATCACCTGCCTGGTGATTAACCCCCTGGTTTACAGAAGCGGGAGGCCGCGAAAGAAACTGTTCCATCTCTTCCCTGCGTAGAGCCTCCTGGCTGGCAGCCTCCTCTCTACGCTGATCCAACTCTTCCCGACGGAGGGCAGCCTCCTCCCTACGCTGAGCCTCCTGTCTAGCAGCCTCCTCCCTACGAAGAATAGCCTCTTCCTTATGCATAATCTCCTGTCTGTCAGTCTCCTCTCTACGCAGAGCCTCCTGCCTAGCAGCCTCCTCTCTACGCTGATCCAACTCTTCCCGACGGAGCCTTGCCTCTTCCCTACGTAGAGCTTCCTGCCTAACCACCTCCTCTCTGCGCTCTTCCCTACGCTGCCGCTCCAGAAACATAAGGACAGAGGTGATATCCTGAGCGGGGTTCACCACTCCCGACACGGGAGGATGACCCGTCTGACCCGTCCCTTGGGTCTCGACTTTCCCATAAGGAAAGTCTTCTGGGGCATGCCCCTTACGAGGGGAAGCCTGGAGAGGAGAAGGTTTCGGTCTCTGCGACTCAACAGAAGCCCACAGTTGCTTCGCTATGCTCTGGCGCCTCCGAGCGGAAGTGCCAGTCGGGGTCTCGACAGGAAGACCCCCCAGCGAAGAGGTAGTAAAAGTACTCACTGGACTACCTGCTACAGCACTGGAATAGGTAGAAGTTACCGTAGTCGAAGTACTGGTACTAATAGTAGGGACTACAGTAACATTTTGAATACCCTTCTTCTTCGACGCACGCGTCGCCATACCACCAGCGCCGGACGTCGCCATGACAACAATATCCTACGGTTTTTCAAATACAGGGGAAAAACAATTCCACTAGAGAAAGAGAAAAAAAAAAAAAAACAAATATTTTAGGGGCGTGTGTATATGTGTGTATGTGTGTGTGTGCGTGTGTGCGGACAAGTTCCGGCTGCTCCCACTCTGGCAACACCGCGCTCTACAGCACGAGCAACAGTGCGGTGGGGCTCACCGAAAAAAAAAAAAAAAAAAAACTATGTCCGGCTGCCCCCACTCTGGCAACACCGCGCTCTACAGCACGAGCAACAGTGCGGTGGGGCTGGCCGAAAAAAAAAACAAAACAAAAAACTAGCAGACGGAATCCGGAGAGAGGAAAAAAGAGACACTAGCGTCCGATACAACCCCCTGTACTCAACAACCCGGTAGAGAAATAAAACAAGAACTGGCTAAATACAAAACAGGAATGGAAGACTGAGCGGCAACAGAAGGGCAAGACTTACGGCCGCATCTGCGTGAGGTACCCGGCGGAAGGAGGTCTGGACGCGGTCGACTCCCCTCGGTCTCACTCGACTCCCCAGTCACGCCGGATGTTCCTTCAGGCCACCAAAAGACTCCCTTCACTCTAGAGTCACCCAGCCAACCACCCACGAACAAACACGACAAACTGACTAAACATATACAAAACAGACAAAACTAAACAGGTACTCCGCGAAACGAGAGAGACAGCCAGAGCCCTTCACATCCCGGACGAGCCCCCACAACTGTCACGACCGACCCCTGGAGGTCTGCCCTGACAGGATCGGTCTAGGTGGGAGTGAAGGGAGTGACTGACCTCATACGCTCCGCAAGAGACCACACAATAAAGATTACGATACAACACCCCATTTATTCACACCAGCAAAATAAACATTCCAACACACGCACCATGCACGATCACAATCAAGCACTCCAACGCACACAACATGCACAATCACAATCAAGCACTCCAACGCACACAACATGCACAATCACAATCAAGCACTCCCACACCCACAACATGCACGATTATAAATAAATATTTCGCCATACGACGTACACAATCACAATTACAGCATTCCAGCACATATGACATATACACAATTATAAAGAAATATTTCCAGTATCGATCCTTTCTCACACCATGGAGTGCGTCCACACCCCTGCCCTGTCAAGTCTGCTGGGAGCACCCTGTCGCACTAGGTGCTCCGAGCCGGGTTGGTTCTCGCAGGGAGTCGCTCAAAGCCGACACCCTCGACTTCCAAGCGGGCAGTGAAGAGCGTGTCCCGTGGGGGGGGGGGGGACGTAGCTGTTACTGGAGGTCCTGGACGGGGGTCCAGGCCGGCCAGTCAAGACGGCGGGCTCCTCTACCAGTCCACGGTCCCGACCAAGGCGTGGCCTCGACCAGCGCGTAGCACCATCCCGTCCGTGGTCTCAGCCAGAACGTGGCCTCGACCAGCACGTGGCACCATCCAGTTCGTGCTCCAGGTGAAGCCCCCGGGAGGGGGGAGGACGTAGCTGGGAGGAGAGTCGAAGAGGAGGGAAAGAAGAAGGAAGGAGGAAGGAAGAAGGGTACTGGAACCCCGCCGTCAGTACAGTCTGACCATTGCTGTCAAATCTCAACAGCCACTCGCATGATGGGCGAGGGAAGTGTATTAAACGCACACAGTAAACCCATTGAATCAAGTCTTCTCACACGATGCAGGTAAAAGACTGCATTAAATCAACAGGTTATAAAACAAATATGAATTATCTTCACCCTTCTCTCACTCACGCTTAACGTTTTCCTTCCTTAGGAAATAAATCAACACAGCGACCATCGCTTAATAACTGCCACCACATTTGCAAATAATAATTCAATGGCATAACTGTCACATTTTATAAACACATTTCAAAATAACACAAATTTCCAACCACGCATCCGAACGACAAATCATGCGTACGCACGCTCGCGAACATAAAACTCGTTCTCCTTGCACACACAAACAGACGGTGGCCGAAAGATAAGAGTCCGGCGAATGTGACAGGGGCGGACGAGCGAGACCAAGCAAGTTCCAACCCTGAATCACCAGGTTCTCTCCCATCCCCACCGACTACCGCATCCCAGATGCATAAACAGGAGAAAGAATTTTGGAAATAATTTAGAATGGCCAGGTTAAAGATTGAATTAACCAGAGAAAAGGTCTCACACAATATTTCTCTTACAATTTCGAAAACAAAAGAAAATTGCACAAAAGAGAAGACTAAGCCGGCTAACAACAACAAACCAAAACAAACAGACCACGAAACTGATGCTTACCAGCTACCCGTGGGTGACCCCGAAGAGGCGGGTCAAAAGACTCTCTCTACCCTCTGCCCAGTCGAGAGGACAGAGGCGAAGATGCGGAAACAGAAGAAATGATGTCCCTCTCCTACAGGCCGACTGCAGGACTTGAAAGTACTGACTGTACTCTCGATGACATGGTAAAGAACCGGGACTGGAGCAGGCGCCCCCAGAGACATCTTCCGCTCGAGTGAAGAGCTAACCTCCCTCAGCAATGGCGGCCAACATGCCATGCTGCGTCACAGAGTGAGCATACTTCAAACTAAAAGAAACGAAGCACGTGCGACAGGTAAAAAGACAGGCGAGAGGCCGATAGACAGAAAGTTCGAGAGAAAGGTACCGGCCACCCGTGAACTTGCAGGATGTATAGCACGGGAGAGAGGAGAGAGAAAGCAAACCGAAGTTGAGCTGAACTATACCAAGGTGCAACCGCACCACAAGCCACACTAAGGGACGGGTACACGACAACAGCAACGACAATAAACAAATAAGTAATTCCGCCACCCTAAGGGGGGGTCGAAACGTCGTAGGCCTCGTGACAAACTCGTGACAGCAATCCCTCTTCCTTTTCCCTTTTTTCAGTTCGTTTTTTTTTTGTACTCCCGTTAAAAAAAGAACAGGGAGAATAAGAATGGGAACGAAAAAAATGTGGGGGGGTGTGGGGGTGTGTGTGTGTGTGTGGTGTGTTTTGGGGTGTGTGTGTGGTCTTTTCTGTCGTCTTTTCTGTCTGTCTGTCGGGCGGGCTGTCTGTCTGTCTGCGGTTTTGTCCGGGGGTCAAAATGTTTCCCATTTGTCCGAAAAAAACTACTGGGTCAAATCTTTCGGGAAAATTTGTAGGTATGTTCATTATGGGTCAAGGATGATGCCCGATTTTATTTTAACCGTTACACCCGTTTCTAAGGCTGAAAGGGCCTGTAACGTTTTTTTCCTTTTTTTAGGGGAATACTCAGAAAGTTTTTTGCCCGATCTTTCTGAAATTTGTAGGTAGGGTTCATTAGGGGTAACGAAAAATCCCCGTTTTTTTTAGTTTACCGTTAAAACCCTTTACTAACGGCTGAAAAGGGGCCTGAAAAACCGGGTTTTTTTTCCCTTTAGGGAAAATTCTCGGGAATTACTTGGCCGACCTTTATAAAAAATTAGCAGGTAGGGTTTCTTTTGGGTCAGGGATGTGCCTGATGTTTAGTTCCCCCGTTATAGCCGTTAAAAGGTTGTAAGGGGCCTGTAAGGGTTTTTTTTCTTTAGGGAAATATCTAAAAAAGAAATTGGGCCCCCAATTTATAAGGGGTTTGGTTTTTTTGGGGTGCCCAAAATCGGCCCTTTTTCCCTTTTAAGGTGATTTTAATGCTGAAAATGTATTAAAAAACCCGAAAAAAACCCCTTTTTTCCTCCCCTTTATTTCTTTATTTTGGGGGGTTTTTAAAATAAAATTGGGGTATAAAGAAAAGGTTTATCAAAAACCAAATGGCATTTTCTATACGGTTTTTTTAAAAATTTGACCTTTAAAAACCCGGGTTATTCTTGAATATTGCCCTTTTGGGAAATTTAAATTTGATATGTACACAGGCTTTTGCCCAGTGGGGACTAAAAAAACTGGTTTCAAAAGTGTTTACCCGGTTATAAAAAACCTTTTAAACCGTTTTTTTTTTTTCCGTTTTTTTTTAATATTGGTGGGTTTTAATAAAAATTTTGTATATAAAAAGGTTATCCCCTCACAAATGGCATTTCCCCTGTAGTTTTTTCAAAAGGGCCCGGGAAAAAAACCGTTTTTTTGAATTGTCAGTTTTGATAAAAATTTGGGAAATTTTACACAGGCTTTAGCCCATGGGGAACTAAAAAAACCCGGGTTTTAAAAAGTGTAATCGGTTTTTAAAACCCGTAAACCGAAAATTTTGCCGTTTTTTTGTTATTTTGGGGGAAATTTTAATGAATTTTTTATATAGAAAGGTCATCACACAAAAATGGCACTTTCATGGTGTTTCAAAATCGGGACCTTTTTAAAACCCGTTATTCGGGAATTTTTGTCAGTTTTTAAATTAAAATTTTGGAAATGTACACAGGTTTTAGCCCAGGAGGACAAAAAATACCAGTTTAAAAAAATTACATCGGTT
This sequence comes from Conus ventricosus, assembly GCA_018398815.1. Classification (NCBI taxonomy): domain Eukaryota; kingdom Metazoa; phylum Mollusca; class Gastropoda; order Neogastropoda; family Conidae; genus Conus; species Conus ventricosus. The sequence goes on along the minus strand of CM031621.1, from coordinate 46,334,050 downwards.
AAAAAACCCGGGAAAAATTTCCTTTTATTTTTTTTTTTAAATTTCTTATTCACAAAGCACTTGCCCGATTTATAAGCGGTTGGAAAACTGGGATTACTTTTTATATGCTTGCATCTTGTTCTTTTTTTTTTTAAAAATACTAGTTTCCTTCCCTTTTCGGGGGTCGGGGAATAATTTCCTTTTTTTCATTCCTAATCTCTCGGTTTCTGCTTTGTTCAACGTTCATTTCTTTTTTTTCCCCTTGGGTTTTAAATCGTTTTAAAATGTGTCACTGACTTTAAAGGTTTACAGGAAAGATGCTTTTTTTTTTACTGCTTTAAAAACATGTCTATGTTTTTTTATTGATCCCCCTTTTTAAAAGGCATTACACAGGAAGCAAATCATCAGTTTCCCTTTCTTTTCCTAACACTAGAAAAATTTAAAAAATTTAAAACCCGGAGTGGGGTGTGGTTTTGGGCGCGCGCGCGCGCCGCGTGCGTGCAGCGTGCGTGCGTGTGTGTGTGTGTGTTTTTTGGGGTGTGTGTGTGTGTTTTGTGTGTTGGGTTGTGGGGGGGTGTGTGTAAAGTGTGTGAGAGTGTGTGAGACGAGAAAACGGGAGGGAGACAGACAGACATTGACGACAAAAAGGAGGAGGGGGAAGAGAGACGGGGAGAGATGCCGCATACATGTATGCACGATGTCGGTCTCCTCTCTCCCTCTCTCTCTGTTTTAATAAACAACAGTACAGAGGGGTTTTTTAAAACAGACCGGGTCAAAAAAAGGGGGGAAAAATTTCCTCAACAAAGTCTCTGACCCCCCCCGGGGCCCCATCTCAAAAACACCACACAAACACACACACACACACCACACACACACACACACGCGCGCCCCGGAGCGCGCGCGCGCTTTTCACGCAGGGCACGCACGCACGCAAAACACGCACCACACCCCAACACCAACTTTTTCCCTTTCCTCTGCATTAGCCTGCAGCCTTGACTTTGTTGTAAACCCCTTTCTTTTGGGGAAATTCTGTCCATTTTCTGTTTGGGAGGGAAATTTCCTTTCGGGGCCTTCCCTTCCTGTTTTGCTTTTTTAACGTAGTTGTGGTCTGTGTGTGGGGTTTTTGGTGTGGGGTGTGTGGGGTGTTGTGTGTTTTGGTGTGTGTGTGTGGGGTTTACATCGTGAAAAAATAAGAGAGCGACCCAAGAACAACAAGAAAATCAATTACAAGGGGAACCCAAAACTGCATGCTAGTATCGTTACTTTTTGGGGTTTTTCAATACTTGTACTAGTACCAGTACTAAAACTACAATACTACTACTACTATTTAACTACTACTACTACTACAAATACACTACTACAACAAATACCGGGTGCTGCTGCTACTACTATACTACTATTACAAATGTTTTCTACTCCCTACACGGGCCATACTATACTGTTCTAGTGGTGGTAGTAGTAGTAATAGCTGTATACTAAAATTTTTTCCCTGCTGTGCTAATACAAACCCTACTACTGCTACTATCCCTTTTGCTGCTGCTGCTGCTGCCATTACTACCATTACAAACTTCTACTATTTTCTGCTGCTGTTGTTGCTCCCTGCTCCCAACCACCACCACAACTAATTTCCTCACTGACACTACTGTCACTCCCCTTCCCCACTACTTCTTTTCCCGGGCCGGGGCTTACAAATTTCGTTTTATAACAACTACAAATGTGCTGCTGCCTGTGCTAATACAGCTATAAAAATTTACTACTGCTGCTGCTGTTTTGCTGCTTTTTGTGCTGTTTAAAAAAACTATAACAACTACAACTGCTGCGCTGTTTAATACAATTTTAACAATTTACAAATTTGCTGCTGTTGTGCAAATTTCAGTAAAACCCAATTTACTACGGGCGCTGTTTTTTGCTGCTGCTAATACAACTTTAACAATTACTACTCTGTGTTGTTGCTGAAATTTCAACATAAAAATTTACTACTGTTTGCTGTTTGTGCAAATAAAATTTTTAAAACAACTATTTTCTGTTGCTGTTTTTGGGCTGCTGCTAATACAACTATAACAATTATACTGCGGGTTTGCTGTTCCCTGCAAATAAAACAATAACAATTATTCCCGGGGCTTTTTGCTGCTAATAAACTATAAAAAATTAAATACTGCTGTTTGGGGTTGTGCAAATACAACTAAAAACAATTACTATTTCTGCTTTTGTTTCAAATTTAAAATTTTTTAACAACAAATATGTGCTGTTTTTTGCGGTTTCTAATAAAAACCTATAAAAAATTTTACTACTGCTGCTGCTGTTCTGCTAAAAACAACTATAAAAATTTTAATACTCTGCTTTTTTGTTAATACAACTTTAACAACAAATACTATTTGGCTGCTGTTTGTTTGCTAATACAGTTTTAAAACCCAATACTGCTGCGGGTTGCTTTTGTTTGCGCAAAATCCCAAATTTTAACAACAAATACTGCTGTTTTTGCTGCAAATACAACTAAAAACAACATACTGCTGCTGCTGTTGCTGCTGCTAATACAACTATAAAAAAATTACTACTCCGGCTGTTGTGCGGCAAATACAATTTTAAAACAACTACTACGTTTGCTGTTGTCCCTAAAACAGCAAAAAACAACTACTACTGCTGCTGCTGTTGCCTGCTCTAATACAACTTTTAAAAAACAAAACTATGCGGGTTGCTAATACAACTAAAAAAATTACTTTTTCTGCTGTTCTGCTAATACGCTATAAAAAACTACTGCTGCGAGCTAATACAACTTATAAAAATTTATACTATGTTGCTGCCTGTTGCTGTTTAAAAAAGCTATAACAACAATATGTTCTTTTTCTGCTAATACATTTATAAAAACCCTACTACTGCTGTGCTGCTGCTAATGAAACAATAACAATTCTACTGTTGCTGTGTTGCTGCTAATACAACTAAACAATTACTATTTGGGGGGCTGTTTAATTTAAACTATAAAAATTACTACTGCTGTGTTGCTGCAAAAGAAAACTATAAAAACCTTTTTTACTGTTCCCTGCTGTTGCTGCAAATAAAACCCTATAACAACTTCTATCTGCGCTGCTGCTGCTTTTTGTTTGTAAAAACAATATAACAATTACTACGGGCTGCTGTTGCTGCTAATGCAAACAAAAACAATTCAAACTGTTGTTCTGTTGCTGCAAAAATACAACTATAACAACTTCTACTGCGCTTGGCGGTGCTTTTCCCTGTTTATAAAAACTATAAAAAATTTTACTACGGGCTGTTGCTGCTGTAAAAACTATCAAAACCTACCACTGTTGAAAAGGCTGTTAAATCAACTATACAAACTACTCCCGTGCTTTTGCTGCTGTTTTTAATTTAAAAGCTATAAAAAACAAAATACTGCTGCGGCTGGGCTTTTTAAAATCAACTAAACAATTATACTGTGCTTTTGCTGCTGCAATCCCAATTTAAATAAAAACCAATGCTGTGCTGTTGCTGCGCTGCTACATTACTGCTAAGACCCAATATTTCCAACACTATAAACACCATTGGGGTGACATTGCTTCCATCCCGGCGGCTCCCTGCTGAAGTTTCTGCTGCTCCCTTACTTTACTGTGCTACTATTTTAAAACTGTTGCTACAAACTACTCCCCTTTTTGCTGCTATTACAAACAAACCACTCCAACTACTACCATCCCCTTTGGGTTTGCTAATTTTGTTTTCTACTGCGGTTTGGGGCTGCTGCTTTTTCCTACTTCTACTGCTGCTACACTTTACAGCGGGCAATATTCTATTTGCTCTACTACATTTCTGCTGTTTACAAACTTCTACTGCTGCTACTACATCTTCTGCTGCAACAAAACTTCTACTGTGCTATTTATTTCTATGTTTGCTACTACATTTCTGCTGCTACTCCTTCAAACTGCTGTACTAATCTTCTGCGCTACTACTTAAACTGCGGTACAAAACTTTTGCTGCTACTACATCTTTGTTGCAATACTACCCCCGCGTTGCTGCTGAATTTCTTTACTACGAACTTGCTGTGGCTGCCCCCTTCCCTCCTCCCTCCCACTGCCTCTGTTACCAAAAAAACCCCACTACGTACTTTTTGCTTTTAGGGTGTTTTTAAAAAATGGGTTTCACAGTGTTTCCCTCTGTTCCCTTTACTGCTGTTCACGCTACAACAACAACTGCTGGCCGGGGGCTGCCACCACGGTGGTTATTGCTAGTGCCGTACCCCGCTGCCCACTAATCTACCAAAAGTTTGTTTTGAGAGGCAAAGATAATTTCATCCATAAAACATTACGGTGGCTAATGCTCGAAAGACGACTGCCCCCAGTTTTTTGTTTTTAGCTGGGCCCCCACTACGACTTTCCCTAAATTTTCCGCTTGCTGCTGCTGCTGCTTTCTGCTGTTGTTGTTGTTTTTTATGCTGCTGCTGCTTCTGCGCTGCTGCCCTTGGGTCCTCAAACCCTTTACCTTCACCATTTCCTTTTAACGGGGCTTTAAAAAATGTTGGGGGCGCCACAGAAGACTTTTTGCCCCCCAGCTTCCCCTCCACCCCCTTCCCCCTTTTTCCCGCTGCTCTTTTTTTTTTTGGCAGTTTGCTGAGTGTGGGGGCCAGTCCGTCCCTCCAAATGAAGTATCCCCCCCACCGTGTCTGTTTTGTCTTTCCCGCTTCTGTCCCGTCTGTCTGTTGTTTTGGGTTTTCTCCCCTCTCTTTTCTCTTCCCCTCCCCTCCCCTTTTTCTCTCTCTCTCTCTTTTCCCCTTTTCTCTCCTTCTCCCCCCTCCTTCTCTCTCTTCTTCTCTCTCCCCTCGCACTGTTGGGTTTCCCTTTTAAAAAGATTTTGGGGAAATTTTTTTTGGTTTTTGTTTTTTGTTGTTTGTTGTTGTTTTTTTTTTTTGGGGGGGGGGGGGGGGGGGGGTGGGGGCACCAAATTTCAACTTTCCCCCGTCACTTTTAATCCCAGGGAAAACTGAAAAGCTGTGTTTTTTATATTCCCCATTCAGACTTGGGAGACTGGGGGAAAGGTTGGAGGGACCGGGCCCCTTTAATAAGGGTAGAGAAACGTGGAAAAAAAGGGTTGGGTGGGGGGCGAAAAGGAAAGGTTTTGGGGCAGAGGAAAAGGGGGGAAACGGTGGAAGGGGGCGAGAGTGGGGGAGGGGAGAGTTTCGGGGGGGGAAGGGGGGGGAAAAAAGGGGAAAGGGGGGAAGGGAAAATGAAAAGGATACGGAAGGGCACGCAACAGGCGAGCCGAACTCTTGTGCAACTCTACGCGGGGAGGGGGGTGGGGGAAAAGGGAGGAGTTTTATGGGGGTTTGGGGGGGGGGGGGGGGTGCGGGGTTTTGACGTCATATAGTACAACGCTTTGGGCCGCCCCCCGCTGCTTTCAGCCCGGGTGTCCGTCAACATGTCTTTAAAGGCACACCGCCGCTCAAAACAGTGAGGGACATCATCTCTTATTTTGGAAATGAAAATTTTCAGCTTTTGTTAGGTTTCTGAAATTTTCCCAGGGCAGAAATTTAATTTTACACCTCTCTCCTCTCTCTCTCTTTCTCTCTCTTTTCTTTTTCTCTTCCCCTTTTTTTCTCTTCTCTCTTTTTTAGTAACTGTCTTAAAAAAACAGGGCAGGGAAAAGGGTGCAATTTTATTAAAATTTTTCTAAAAGCCTTTTATAAAGGGTTGGGCCCTGAGGGGCCCCGCTTAAATTAGAAAAACATTGGGATTGGCGGTTTTTTTGCTAAAAAGGGCCCAGATCAATTCCCCGTTGGGGGAACGCAGAAATTTTTTGGGGGAAGGGCGTCATCCCATTGTAAACCCGTCTTTTCAGGTGTACCACAGGGGGAAAAATTTGGGGCCCTTGTTTTTTTAATTTATATAAAAAGAAATAAGTAGAAAAAACTCTCCCCCTTTAACTACTATAAGGGTTTTTTTGCAGATGACCCGTTTTTTTGTTTTTTTTTATAGAACAATCAGAAGAAGGGAAAGATACACGCTTCTACAAAAAGATTTAAAAGCTTTACAAAGGGGAAAGAACTTGGAAAATGGAAAATTTACCTCAAAAGTGCCCAAATGTTGCGGGTATTTTAACCCAAAAGCTCACTAAATTTGATCAATTATTCTAAAACCATAATACTATTCTTAAAGGGAAAATAATGCTTTCAAAATATTTAAGCGGGTTTTAATAGTCGTCTGAAAAGGAAAGAACTTACAATTTTGTATGTAAGAAAGCAAATAACATCTTAGCTTTCTTACACAGGAATATCAATGACTGCCCCCAAAAGGTTAAAGACGACTGCTACAAAACATGGTTAGACCAGTACTGGAATAGGGTTCTCAGTTTGGGGATCCTTACCATCTAAAGGACTTTGATAACCTTGAAAAGATTCAGAAGAGAGCAGCACTTTCGTAACAGGGAACCACATCAAGAAAAGGGAATACTAGGAAGAACATGAGGAAATTAGAATGGAAACCCTTAGAAGAGAGAAAGCTTTTATTAAACTTAAACACCTTTTTCAAAGGCAGAGCTAAAGTAATTGGGTATTCCAATGGAACAACTAGTATTTGAATAAAAGTAGCACCAGGAGTGGCGGTCATGTTATACCATACCTGCATCAAATATTGACAGCCACTTACATTCTTTTTACCCCAGTTCTGTACGGCTGTGGAACTCACTGCGGTGCCATCAAGATTTTTCCACAAATGCAATCTCTTTTTAAAAAACAATTGATACAACAGTTTTTGAGATCTGCATATTGATGTTTTTCTATTTTTACTTCCCCAGATATTTTACTGTTAACTGGGCCTGAATTTGGCCATTGCTTTTAACTTCTTTAATATCGAGTGCGACCCCTTGGTTGCCAAATTTGCTCCAGGGGCCAACAGTCGGGGTCGCACTATTTTATGTTATTTTATTTTACTTTTTAAAATGCGCGCTGGTGACCTACTCTTTTTGAGTGAACCAGTATTTTTTGGAAGAAGAAGAAGAAGAAGACGCCGCTTCCTTCTAAATTAAAAACCCGATAATGATATATTGAAAGATATGGTTACATGGTTTTTGTAATGACTGTAATTTTAACATGATGAATGAATGTTTTTGAAACACTGATTTTATTGATGCATTGTCACTAACTGATTGATGTCCTAATATTTTTGATTATTGAAGCATTGTATCTATACGATGATAAATGCGTGCCCTGCCCTGGTAACTGTTGATTATATTGATGTATTGTTGCTTGTTTTTTCAAATTTTTTAGTAATGTTTATATATATTATTTTGGGTGAAAGAAAAGGAAATATCATTCTCTCTCTCCTCTCTTCTCTTTTCTTTTCTCTCTCTCACTCTCTCTCTCTCTCCCCCTCTCTCTCTCCGTATTAAAGGCTGCGTATTGATGTATTGTCACAATTTATAATTTTGGTTTTGGGGAGTGTAAAACAGTTCAAGAAGAAAAGAGAGGGAGGGGAAAAGGGTTAAAATGGGATATCTCTCTCTCTCCCTCTCTCTCTCTCTCCTCTTCTCTCTCACACCACACACACCACAACACACACACACACACACCACACACACACACACACAACACACCATAAAATGAGCGTTAGACATTTACGCTAGGACTTTATTTTTGCTAACGTAACTGATTTAGACGCTCGTTCTTGTCTTCCTTGTAACCATATTTACATTGTTAAAGAAACAAACCCAAAAAAAAAAAAATTGATATTACTGATGCATTGTATTGTCTAATTTTTTATCCTACAGCTTCGTAGTTAATAATTTTACAAAAGGGAATTTTAAATCTCTCTCTCTCCCCTCTCCTCCTCTCTCTCCTCCCCCCCCCCCCCCTCTCTCCCCTCTCTTTCTTCGATAGGGGATCGCTATTTATGTTGGTGTGCTGATTTTTTTTTTCTCTCTCTTGAAAATTTTTTCTTTTTTTGTTTGTTTTTGCAATTGCTTCTTTTTTTTTTTTTTTTTTTTTTTTCTCCTCAAATCACTTGCCTAAATGTAATGGGTGAACATTTATCAAGTTTTTAAAGCATTTTTGGGAAATATTGGTTGTTAAATTTTTGTAAGTTTAGTCCCCTATTATGCTTTGTTTTCGCTAGTCATGCTATTTGGCCCAAGGGCAGGCCGGTGAAAAAAAGCAGTGTTTGTTAGTTTTCCCCTTTAAAAAAAAGATTATCATCATCATCATCATCATCATCATCTCTCTCTCCTTCTTCTCTCTCTCCTCTCTCTCTCTCTCTCCCCTTTCCCCCCTTTCTCAAGTTGTAGAATTTCTTTGATACAAAATACCTTTTCAACTCAACCTCCTCTCTCTCCTCTCCGCCCTTCTCTCTTTTTCTCTCTCTCTCTCTCTCTCTCTCTCTCTAGTGTGTGGGGTTTGGGGGTGTTGTTGTTGTTGGGGCGCGCGGCGCGCGGGCGTATGCTGTGCGCTTTCGCTATGCGGCGGCGCGGGTGTAGGTAACTGTCGTTTGGCTCCGCAAATCTTTCATGTGTATGTGTTGTTTTGTGTGTTGTGTTGTGTGTGTGTGTGTGTGTGTGTGGTGTGTGCGTGCTGCTGTCGTGTGCGCACCCTTTCGCGCGGCGGGCGGGGTGGTTGCATAACTGTTGTCGACCCGCAAATCTTCATGATGTGTTGTGTGTGTTGCATTCATTTAACTCTTTCCACAAACGTGATATTGACGTGTTGTTGTTGTGTGTTGTGTGTGTGTGTTGTGTGTGTGTGGTTTTGTGTGGCGCGGCGTGCTGCTGCGGGGCGTGCGTGCGTGCTACGTGCAGCGTGCGTCGTGCCGCGCACCTACCACGATTTTTGTTACTGCTTAGGATTAACAAACTATCTGGAAACTGTCTTTTGACGACGTGACTATCTGTCGACCTTCATGTTCCTGTATCTGATGTTTCGCCTTATATGGTAACTGTCAACAATATTTTTTGTACGTCTGACTAATCTCCCATTTCCTTGGTTTTTGTGAGTAGAGTGAACGTAATTTATCCAAAAAATGTTTCGACAAAAAAGGGGTTAAAAAATTTGGGGGGCAGTAGGGAAAAAAAGGTTGGGTTTCCCCCCCCCAAAGGAAGGGGCGGGTGGGGAAACCTCCCCCCAAAAAGGCCCCCTAATCCCCCGGGGCGCTTTGG
>CM031621.1:46302146-46324848 GCA_018398815.1 Conus ventricosus | reverse complement strand
CAAATTTTTTGATGTTTTTTTTATTTTTTTTTTCCCCCAAATTTACTGTTAACGGGCCTGAATTTGGCCCTGTTTTAACTTCTTGAATATCGAGTGCGACCCCTTGTTGCAAATTTGCTCCCGGGGCCCAACAGTCTGAGTCGCACTATTTTATGTTTTTTATTTTACTTTTTACATGCGCGTGGTGACTACTCGTTTTTGAGTGAACCAGTATTTTAGGGAAGAAGAAGAAGAAGAAAACGCGCTTTCCCTTTTTTAAATTAAACCAGATAATGATATATTGAAGATATGGTTACATTGGTTTTGTTAATGACTGAATTATATCATGAAAGAATGAATGTTGTGATCACTGATTTTATTGATGCATTGTCACTAACTGATTGATGTCCTAATATTTTTTATTTATTGAAGCATTGTATCTATACGATGATAAATGCGTGCCCTGCCCTGGTAACTGTTGATTATATTGATGTATTGTTTTTGTTTTCAAATTTTATAGTAATGTTTGTTTAAAATTTTTTTGGATGAAAGAAAAGGAAATATCATTCTCTCTCTCCTCTCTCTCTCTCTTCTCTCTCTCTCTCTCTCTCTTCTCTTCTCTCTCTCTCTTCCCTATTTACGGGTGCGTATTGATGTATTGTCACTAAGTTTTTTAATTATGGTTTGGGTAGTGTATAAACAGTTCAAGAAGAAAGATGAGGGAGGGGGGAAAAAAGATTATGATGGCATTCTCTCTCTCCCTCTTCTCTCTCTCTCTCTCTCTCTCTCACACACCACACACACACACACACACCCACACACACACCACACCACACACACACACACACACCATGATAATGAGCGTTATGGACTATTGACGCTAGGACTTTATTGTTGCTAACTGATAACTGATTGTAGTACGCTCGTTTTGTCTTGCCTTGTAACCATATTATATCATTGTTAAAGAAAACAACCAAACAAACAAAAAGTTGATATTACGATGCATTGTGTTGTCTAATTATTATCCTTAGCAGCTTGGGTGTATGTTAATATTTTACAAAAGGAATGTAACTCTCTCTCTCTCTCCCTCCTCTCTCTCTCTTCTCTCCTCCCCCCCCCCCCCCCCCCTCTATCCCCCTCTCTTCTCTTCGATAGGAGGATCGCTTATTCTATGTTGTGTGTGCTGATTTTTTTTTTCCTCTCTTCTATGAAATTATTTCTTTATTTGTGTTTGTTGTTGCAATTTCTTTCTTTTTTCTTTTTTCTTTTTTTTTTCTCTTCAAGTCATCTATGCCTTAAATGTTAATGGATGAACACTTTATCAAGTTTTAATGATTTGTGAATATGTGAGTTTGTTATAATTTTGTAAGTTTTAGTCGCTAGTTATGCTTAGTAGTCGCTAGTCATGCTTAGTTGGTCCCTTAATGGGGCGAGGGCCGGATGAAAAAAAAGCAGTGTTTGCTTATCTGTACCCTTGGAAAAAAAGATTATCACATCATCATCATCATCATCATCTCTCCCCCTCTCTCTCTCTCCTCTCTCTCCCCTCTCTCTCTCTCTCTCTCCCCTCTTTCTCAAGGTTGTAGATATTCTTCGATACTAAAATACTTGTCAACTCAACTCTCTCTTCTCTCTCTTCTCGTCTCTCTCTCTCTCTCTCTCTCTCCTCTCTCTCTCTCTCTCAGTGTGTGTGGTGTGTGTGTTGTGGTGTGGTGTGTGCGCGCGGCGCGCGCGTGCGTATGCATGTGCGCATGCGCTATCGCGCGCGCGCGTGTGTGTAGGTAACTGTCGTTTGGCTCCGCAAACTTTCATGTGTGAGTTGTGTGGTATGTGTGGTGTGTGTGTTGTGTGTGTGTTGGTGTGTGTGTGTGTGTTTTGCGTGCGTGCGTGTGCGTGTTGGCACGCGCTTTCGCGGGGCGCGCGCGTGTGTTGCAGGTAACTGTTGTCTGACTCCGCAAATTTCATGAGTGTGTGTGTGTGTGTGTGTCATTCATTTAACGTCTTTCCACTAATCGTGATATTAGACGTGTGTGGTGTGTGTTTTGTGTGTGTGTGTGTGTGTGTGTGTGGTGTGTGTGTGTGGCGCGTGCGTGCGTGCGTGGTGCGTGCGTGCGGCGTCGTGCATGCGTGCGTGCGTGCCTGCGCACCTACGCACGATTTGTGTTACTGTCTTAGGAATTAAATCAATCTATCTGTGAAACTGTCTTGTGTGACTGACGTGACTGCATCTGTCGACCTGTCATGTTCCTGTATTGATGTTACTGCCTTATATGTGTATCTGTCAACAGATCATTTTTTGTGACTGTCATGACTATATCTCTCCATTTCTCTTGTGTTATGTGAGTAGAGTGAACGTAAGTTTATCCAAACAATCGACAAAGATACATTGACAGTAAGGTGGGTAGGCGGGAGGAAGCGTGAAACCTCTCAAAAGGCATAAGACCATGGAACAACGGACATTTATGTGGTATACAAATAGTAATTGACCAATTAAAACCAGGGTAACCTTACCCACCGCACACGGCCGATAGTGGTCCAGATGACAACAACACTAGAGAGAGTTCGACCTGCCCCGGTGGCGAAAAGGGGAAGGAATGTAACCACTACGACCTCGCACCCCAAGTGAGCGCTAAATGACCTCAAGTCAGCTGAGGTTCTTGTGTAAACATCATGAAGAGCAGGAGTCTTGATTTGTTTGGATGGTATTGCCGTGGTCACTGTGTTGGTTTTTTCTATGTCAGGGAGGGTTTGAATGCGTGTGGAGGTTGTATACCCCTCTTAAGATAAATTACTGTGTTAAGTAAACCACCGAAGTCGGCGGAATTTTCGATGTCCATCCTGGGCTAAGTGTGTGTTAGCTAATCAATTAGTAGGGTGTGTGTAAATGCTGAGTGTTGAATGTACGATGGAGTAATTCAGGTACTTGAACTAGGATTGAGAAGCAGCGTGGACAAGAGCATGCCCGAAGGGAATCCTTTGTTTCCCCTTCCCTATACCTAAACTGAGGGAGAACAACGTGTCGGGAGAACAACACCAGGAGAGAGAGAGAGAGAAGGCTATTAGAAGAGAGTTAGGAAGAGTACAGACAGAGGAAAAGGGTCGAGAGAACGTGGTGCTGGAGAATAGAAGAACAGCTAAGTTCTTAGGTTGAAAAACAACTGAAGAGAAGGAAACTAATTTGAACCCACAGTGGGTGAAGACAGACAAACGAATTGAACCCAGAGTGGTGAAGAAGACGAAGAAGAAAGTTCGACTCGAGATCCCAAGACACCACGAAGACCCATCCTGACGCCTGGAGTCCGAGTCACAAGGGCATCACCATCAAGCAGTGCTTAAGAAACGTGAAGAACTTTTTTTCAAGAACTGGGAGTGGTGTTAAAGCTGGTTGTGTGGTTTGAAAACCTGGCCAGGTAAGAAGTCATTTTTATTATAACCTCGGAATTAGGAAGTATTGAATCTTTTATGTTCTGATATTTCATTGTGTGTGATTTAAATGTTCATGAATAATTATAAGTACCAAATAGAAATAGCATTTCTTGTTCAGCGTGCGTGTTAGAGAGAGACATGCGAGACATCCCATTCCTAAGATAGAGGCGAATGTTATGATGGCCATGAGTGTCATATCGGGTAATGAGTGCAAGATAACCGTGGTGCGTTAAGCCTGACTAATAATACATCAACACATAGTCACTTAAGCAATACCATCATGATATTCCCCCGTCCTGCACAAAGTGCGAGCCTTGCCAGGATGCACTGGACCCAAAATTAGTTTCAGAGGGAAACAAAGTGAGTAACTAGAGTATACTAGGCCGAACCGTCCACTAAAGACCAACAAAATTTACTTCTTCTAATATTATATTCTTTAATCTTTGAGTGCTGAGTATTTGACTTGTGTGTAGGTGGTGTAATTAAATCAAAGCCGTTCAGAGAAACGAAGCACGAGGCTCTATCTTAACATCTCACAGAAGACTGTGGGTTTTAAGATAAGATCACTTTGTGTTAGGAATATACTACGCACTGGCTTAAGTGTACTCGTAAGCGTTTAAGTAAACTTTTAACTTGACTTTTACCGTTTATAACGTAACTTTCTAGTGTTGCTAAAACTTATCAGAAAAGAAGACTGCTGAAGAAAGTTTTTACTCCCATTGAGAAACTGAATTAGTTTAGAAGAAACTAGCTATACAGAGATGCGCGTGGCGTGATATCATCTGAAACTCATCAGAAGTACTGAGAAGATGAAAAGGCCCGAAAGAAGAATTTGAAAAGTAACAAGCTCGATGCTGTTAAAAGAAACTCAGAGTCAGGCTGAGAAACTTCGCCTCAAACGAAATCAGCAAACGCGCGCAAGACATAATTGAAACGCTGCTTCGAAGGGCTAAAGCAGTATGCAAGTGAAATAGGCTGTTAAAGCGAGAGCAAATACAGAATCAGCTGCCAGAGCTAACCAAATGCAGAGAGTGGCAGGCTGCAAGGCAACAGCAAACGAATCAAGCTTCTAGCCAAACAAATTGAGTTGAAAGAATAAAATCTGAAATCGTAGTGAAATACGAAACCATTCATTAGTCATACCGCAATACAAAGTTGCGCACCTAGAACCGTAAACATCCACTGTCAGTAGAAGAAACTGATTCGATCGATGCCCGTATATTCAGTCGTTGAATCGTTTGCCAGCACGAGGCTGGCTGAAGATGACTGGGCATAAACCATCAGCCATTAGAGTTGACAGTCGTGCGATACACAACCGTTTCCACGCTTACCCACATGATCAGAGAGATTTTACAAGTAGAAACAATCAGTACTAAAAGTCGTAACTATTTGACTGAAGAATATAATTAAGCGTAAGATTCGCGAGGCAGAATCGAACAGGGTGAGACATACCCAACATTACCGAGTTAGACCAATACAGTTACGTTAACAAATTGGATAGAACTAGTGAAGTGACTGTGCATTTGAAGCCTCAAGACACTGGAATTGAAAAACAGATACTTGACGTTGTGGGCGTGGGCTCACAATCAACCTGCAAGGAGAGGGGGGTCCGTTACAAATAGCTAGTACTTGAAGCAGCAAGGTAAACCGAGAAGCGCCACTTTCCTCAACAAGAAGAGCATGGAGCATATCAGCACGAAGGCCATCACTATGACTCACTGTAATGATCAGCCTACACACCCGTAGGCCCACAGCTCACGTGAGCAAACAAGGTTGAAAACCAAAAGCCACGTGGCTAGGAAATGAGCGTCCTGATTTTCTTGTCAAGAAGACATGCACTGGCGAGATGTATATTTAAGTCACAGAAAGCTGCAGTCAATGAGATCAGCCAAGAAACGCAGGTAAAGAAAGATTAACTAATGCTGACAATTTATTTTGTCTGGATTGTGCTGTGTGTTCACAGATTCCGGGCGATAACCTGGATAGTGCACAAAGGCAGAGAAGGAAAAATTTGGTTAATGTCAAAAGAGACTCTGGTGCACTGGTGTCGTCACATGGTGAAAGGAGTCCCTTTGATAAAGGACAAATTCACTAGGGTAAAACACAAGAGTGCAGACAAATAGATGGAACAGTAGCAGAATTCAGACGCCCATGGGTTTTATTGCTACATCAACCATTTCTACTAGTGGAGTTGTCTCAAGCGTTGGGCTGATTCCAAACGCGCGCCGTATGATCTGTGATTAGGAAACATCCCAGAGCTACGTGGATATGGAGACCCAACCGTGATAGTCTGTTGAATCAGGGAAAAGTAAGTCACTATGTGAGAGAAAGGCCCCATGGCGTCACAACACTCAGAAAGTTCACTGGAGCGTGTCCGTGAGACTAACCCCAGTCCTACAAGCAGAACAAAAGCGATTACTCGCTTAGAAAATTGCTTAGGCTCGCTCATTACAATCAGAAGAAGGTGTGAAGGAGGGCGACCATTGGGTTTGAGAGCAAGGATGGGTAATTTAACCGAACTTTCACTCACATGCGTTCAGGGAAGTAGCAAAAAGACCAGATCGTTGTGCCTATAACCAACGCCTAAAGGCGTGATTACAAAAGATCATTGAATCTCAGCCTCTTGCCATCTCGGTAAGAAGGCCTCACAATAGGCATGGACGCGAGAGTAATAGCTGCCCGTATCCTGTTATATCAGTCGTTTCTGTGCGCATTGGGGCAACACATGTCGGCGCGGTACGAACAACGTGGGTAGAAGTGAATGACACCAAGAATGACGGTACCAGTAGGCAAAATATAATGGCGGCTGCAAAGTTCGGATTGTGGGTGCGTGTGTCTATGCAGTGGTCGTGTATCTGACGTGGCCTAGGCTGCGGCCACGTTACGAAAAAGGGAGAGAATTTCCGTAAGAAACATAATGTTATATGGCCACACGACTTTGAGGACTGGTGAGTATTTTCAGTCATATGTTGATATTTGCTTTGATAGTGTGTATGTAGGATTTTTTCTCTATAACGGTTGCAAGACAAATCTTGCGTTGCTATTTTTCTGTGGAAAGTAGCTTATGATAGGCCAGATATTTCACTTGATTTAAAATGGGGAAAATTATGATTTCATCTCCTTGAATGTGTAAGTTTAGCAAAGCAGGCATTTGTCTTCAGTGGGGGAATTTGTCAAGACCGTAAACCTCTCAAAACATTAGACGCTTAGGAAGACAAGGACAATGTAAGTGGAATAACAAATAGTAATTGACCAATTAACCAGTACCATACCACCGCACACGGCCGAAGTGGTCAGATGACAAACAACACCAAGGGGAGAGAGTACGCCGCCTGTGGCAGAAAGGAAGGAATGTAACCACTACGACCTCGCACCCCAAGTGAGCGCTAAATCTCGGATCAGTCTTGCGTTCTTGAGTAAACAGTCAGTGAAGAGCAGGATCTATGGATTGTTTGATGGTATTGCGTGGTCACTGTGTTTGGTCTATGTCGGCTGGTTGAATGCGTGTGAGTTTTAGTAGCACCTCCTTTAAGATAAATAACTGTGTAATTAACCGCTCGCAGTCGGCGGAATTTACGATGTCCATTGCTCAGGCTAAGTGTGTGTTTTGTAATCATTAGGTATGGGTGTGTTTAAAATAGCTGATGTGTGTGGAATGTAGCGAGTGAGAATCAGGTACTTGTGAACTAGGTTTGAGGGGAGACAGCGTGGACAAAGGCATGGCCCGAAGGGGAATTCCATTGTTTCCCCATCCCTAATAAAAACTGAGGAGAGAACAACGTGTCGGAGATACAACCACCAGAGAGAGAGAGGATAGAAGGCCTGAGGAAGAGAGAGAGAAGACATAGAGAGGAGTGAGCAGGAGCAGAGAAAGGGTCGAGAGAATCTTGTCTGGGAGATATGAAGAGACATGCTAAAGTCTTAGGGTTTGAAAACAAGCTGGAAAGAGAATGAATCTAAGTTGAGTCCACAGTGGGTGAAGACAACAAACTGTAATTTGAACCCAAGGTGGTTGAAGAAGACGAAGAAGAAGAGTTACGACGTCGAGATCCAGAGAACGACCACAAAGAAGACCACCAGTCCGAAGCTGGAGCCAGTCAACCAAGGCATCACATCAAAGCATTGCTGAAGAAGACTGTGAGAAGACTTTTTCAAGAACAGTGTGTGGTGTGAAAAGCGTGGTAGTGTGTCGTGAAAACCTGGCAGGTAAGAACTATATTTATTATCACCGGGAATAGGAGTATTGATCGTTATTTTCAGATATTTCATTGATGTGTGATTGATTGTATTCATGAGTAATATAAGTAGCATAAGAAATTTGCATTTCTTACTCATCGTGTTAGAGAGAGACGAATGCCGTGACTCTCCCATTCACCAGAGAGAAGGCGATATGTTGATGGGCGCATGAGTGTGCATATTCGAGTAATGAGTGCAAAGATTACCTGAGTGCGTTAAGCTGAACTAATAATACATCAACTTAGTGCACTAAGCAAATTACATCAATGATTTCCCCCGTCCTGACAAAGTGGCGAGCTGCCAGGAATTGCATCCAAATTATTTCAGAGGGGAAACAAAAGTGAGTACTCAAATAGATACGTCTGGCGAACTCCACTAAAGACCATTAAAAAATAGCTCTTCTAAATTATTTTCTTAAGGGTTCTTTGATGCTGATATTGAATGTGTGAGGGTGTTGTATTAAATCAAAGCCGTTCAGAAAGAAACGAAGAACAGTTCTAAGTCTTACTCAACACTAGAAGTCTTTGGTTAAAGATTAATGCTTCCTTTTGTAAGGAAACACTACACGAGTTCTTAGTGTACTCGGAGCGAGCGAGTTAGTAAACTGTTAAACTGACTTTTTCCGGATTTTATAAGCGTAACTTTCATGTTCTAAAACATATCAGAAAAGAAATGCTGAAGGAAGAAAAGTTTTACATCGCCATTGAGAAACTGATATTTAGGAGAAAACTAGTCTATACAAATGTGATCGCGGTAATTCCATTGAAACCAGCAAAACTGAGAGAATAAAGCCCGAAAGAAGAATTTTAAAAAGGAACAGCTCGATGCTTTAAAAGAAACTCAGAGGTCGAGGCTGAAACTTCGACTTACAACAATCAACAAACGCGAGGGGCCGGAGAGACTTAGACATTAAACTGCTGCTGCGTCGAAAGGCAAAAGCAATGCAAGTGATAAGACTGTTAAACGCGAGAGCAGATGCAAGATGCAGCTACCAGAGCTAAGCAATGCAGAAAGTGCGCTGCAAGGCAAGAGCAGAAGCGGAATCAGAGATTCAAGCAACAAATTATTAAAGAATAAATCTGAATCGAAGTGAAACGAAACCAGTTCTGCAGTCAGTAGCCCAGAACTAGTTCGCACACTAGAACCCAACTTAAACTCCCACTATCAGAAGAAGAAACTGATTCGATCGATGCCTTATATCAGTCGGTTTGAATCGTTTGCCCGAGCACGGAGGGCTGCCTAAGATGACTGGCAATAAACCTGATCTGCCTTGTTGACAGTCTGCTTTTACAACACACAGTTTCCACCTTACCAAAGTGATCAAGAGATTATTGACAAGAGTGAAACAAGCATACTTAAAGGCGTATGATTTTGACTGAAGAAGGTTTTTAGGCGTAAGTTTCGCGAGCGAGAATCGACACAGGTGAGACTACACACCTTCCGTTAGACCAGATCATTACTTAACAAGTGATAGAACTGAGTGAAGTGGACTGTGAAATTGAAGGCCCAAACACTGTGAATGAAAAGAACAGATACTTGACGTTTGTGGCCTGGCTCACAATACACTCAAGGAGATGGTGTCGTGACAATAGCTGAAGTACATGAAGCTAGCATAGAGTTTATCCGGAAAGCGAGGCGCGACATGCTACACCACACAAGAAGAGGGCCTGATCCATATCAAGGACGAAAGCCAAGACACATTACTCACGTAAGAATTCACTATACACACCCGTAGGCCCCCGACCGTCACGGAGCATTCAAGAGCAAACCAATAGCCACGTGGCTAGGATGACGTGACCCTGTTTTGCTGTGCAAGAAACAGGCACTTGGCTAGGGATTGAATATTTAATCACAGAAACTGCACGCAAAAGATCAGGCCGAAGAGAGAGGCAGGAGAAAAAGATGGACAAGAGACAGGTTTATTTTGTCTATGGTGCTGTGAGTTCACAATACATCGATAACAATGGATGTGCACAAAGGCAGAGTAGGGAAAAATTGGTTTAATGTCTGGTAAGACCTGTGTGCCCTGTGTCATGGAGAAGGAGTCCCTGGTTAAAGGACATTTCACAAGTAAAACACAGAGGTGCAATACGAAATAGATGGACATAGAAAATTCAGACGAGTCCAGGTGATTTATTGCTACATCCATTCTATATGGAGTTGTACAGCGTTGCTGATTCCAAAGCCGCCGTATGATCGGTGATTGGAAACAGCCAGGAGCAACGTGATATGGAGACCCAGAACGGGATCTTACTGTGTTGAATCAGAAAAGGATCACGGGTGAGAAGCCCCAGGCGTCACACACTCCAGAAAGCACTGAGCGTGTCCGGGTGAACTAACCCAGTCACTTACAAGCAAACAAAAGGTGCGATTACTGCTTAGAAAATGCTTAGCTCGCTCAAAACAGGACGACGAAGAAGTGTGAAAGCACCGAGTTGAGGGTTTGAGATAAGGATTGGTTATTGTACGAACATTCCACCACGTTTGAGTCGGGAAGACAAAAAGACAGATCGTTGTGACCTAACCAAGAGCGGCAGAAAAGGTGGTGATGTCAGAAAACCAGGTGAAGTCAGCTTCTCGCTAACTCGTAAAGCCACACAAAAGGCAGTGACGCCGAAGTACTACTGGCCCTATCCTTGGTGATATCAGCTTTCTGTGCCGCATTGCAACAGCATTGTTCGCGCGGTAACGACAACGTGGTAAGAGTGAAAAAGAGTGACACCGTAGCAAAATAAAATGTCGGCCAAAAGTCGGTTGTGGGGCATGTTTGCGGGATGGTCCGGAAAAGAGACTGGCTGCTGGCGGGCCACGTGTACAAG
This sequence comes from Conus ventricosus, assembly GCA_018398815.1. Lineage (NCBI taxonomy): Eukaryota > Metazoa > Mollusca > Gastropoda > Neogastropoda > Conidae > Conus > Conus ventricosus. The sequence goes on along the minus strand of CM031621.1, from coordinate 46,314,388 downwards.
AAAGGAAGAAATTCCGTAGAAACATAATGTTTATATGCCACACGACTTGAGCTGGTGAATTTCAGATTTATTTTATATTTGCTTGGGATAGTGGTATGTATTGATTTTCTCTATAATTTTTAGTTGCAAGGACAAATCTTCGTCTTTCTGGTGTAATACTTATAGAGACCGATATTAGCACTGTTCAATGGAAAATTTTGATATCATGCCTCCTTAATGTTAAGTTTAGCAATGCAGGCATTGCTTCGAGTGGGAAAGTTGTCAAGAGCTGAAACACACTCAATAAGGCATAAGACGCTTGGAGATCAAGACATTGATGTGGTATACAAATAGGTAATTGACCAATTAACCAGGTACCATACCAACCGCACACGGCCGAAGTGTCCCAGATGACAAACACACCTAGGAGAAGTTCCGTACCGGCCATGGTGCGAAAGGGAAGGAAATGTCACCACTAACGAGAACCTCGGTCACCCCAATAGCGCTAAATGCACAGTCAGGCTGATTCGGTGGTCAACATTGCCAGTGAATAGCAGGAGTCCTTGGATTTGTTTGGATGGTATAGCCGTGGTACTGAGTTGGTTCTATTGTCCACTGGTTGAATGCGTGTGGGAAGTTTAGTAGACCCACCTAAGAATAATAACAGTGTTAAGTAACCGACCGAAGTCGCGGAAATTTTCGATGACCATCTGGGGCGAAGTGGTAGTGTTTTGCTAAACAAATTAGTAGGGCGTTGTGTAATGCTGATGTGTGTGGAATGTACGATGGAGAATTCAGGTACTTGTGACTCTAGGGGATTTGAAAAGAACAGCGTGACAAAGGACATGGCCCAAGGGAACCTATTTGTTTCCCTCCCTATAATAAACTAAGGGAGAACAACGTGTCGGGAGAACACACTCAGGAAGAGAGAGAGAGAAGGCTAGGAGAGATGAGAGAGAGAAGGATTGAGCAGGACAGAAAATCGAGAAAACGTGGTCTGAGATAGAAGATACAGCTAATCTTAGGGATGAAACAACTGGAAGAGAAGGAAACAAGTTTGAAGCCCACAGTGGTGAAGACAACAAAACTGAATTTGAACCCAGAGTGGGTGAGAAGAAGAGACGAAGAAGAATAGTTCGACGACGAGATGCAATAATCCCAGAGACACCACGAAGACCAGTCCCTGATAATCCTGAGCCAGCAAACTAAGGGCATCACCATTCAGCATGCGAGAAGACGAGAAGAGACTTTTTTCAAAGAACTCAGGTGTGGGTGTGAAGCGGGTTGTGTTGTTGAAAACCTGATCTCAGGGTAAGAAGTCATTTTTATTAGTAACTCGGCGATTAGAAGTAGTTGATCTTTTAAATGTTACGATATTCTATTTGTGTTGAATTGGATTGTTCATATTAATTATAATAGCATAGGAAAAATGCATTTCTGGTCTCATCGTGTAAAAGAGAAGACAAGCGTGACATCCACTTCCAGAGAGAAGGCGACATGTTTGATGCGCAATGAGTGGGCATATGCTGTATAGTGCAAAGAATAACCTTGGTGCGATAAGCCTGACAATAAAACGATCAACTTAGTGCACTTAAGCAATAACCATCATGATTTCCCCCGCCTGGACAAGAGTGGCGACTCTGCAGGATAGCATGCCCAAATTACGTTCAGGAGGGAAACAAAGTGAGTAACTAGAGTAGAGTTTATTTTGGGATGTGGTGGAGAGGGCGAAGCGTTCCACTAAAGACAATTATAAATAGCTCTTCAAATATTTTCTTTAGTTCTTAGAGTGCTTGAGTTTGACTTGGTGTAGGTGGATTATTAATCAAGGCGTTCAGAGAAACGAAGAACGAGGTTCCAGTCTTAACTCTCACAGAGCTGTGTTTAAATAAGGCCTCCTTTGATGTTAGACACCTGACCATGGTTTAGTGTACTACAAGTCGTAACGTTTTAGTAAACTGTTAACACTTTTTCCGAGTTTATAAGCGAACCTGTTTTTTCTAGTGTTGCTAAAATATCAGAAAAAGAAATGCATGAAGAAATTTAGTTTTAACTCCCATTGAGAAACTGATGTAGTTTAGGGAGAACTAGGCTATACAGAGATGAATAGCGTAGATTCATTGAAACTCAGCAGAAACCTGAGAGAAGATGAAAGGGCCGAAGATAAGTTTGAAAGGAACAGCTCGATGCTGTTAAAAGAAACTCAGAGGTCGGAGCTGAAAGGAACTTCGACTTCAAAACAATTCAGCAAACCCGAGGCCGAGAGACTTAGAACTTGAAACTGCTGCGTCGAAGCATCAAGCAGAAGCAGAGTAAGTAATAGTCTGTTAAAGAGAGAGCAGTATGCAGTAGTGACTAGCTGCCAGAGCTAGAGCAGAATGCAGAGAGTGCGCTGCAAGGCAAGAGCAAGAAGCGATCAGAGATTCTAGCCAAACAAATTAGAGTGAAAGATAAAATCTGAAATCGTATGAAATCGAAACCATTTCTAGAGTCAGTAGGCCGCAGACTGAATTGCGCACCTAGACCTAAAACTCCCACTGTTCAGAGAGAAACTGTTTCGATCGATGCCTATATTCAATCGTTTTTGAAATCTTTGCCGAGCACAGGGCTGCCTGAAGATGACTGGGGCAATAAACAAGTCTATCCTTGTTGACAGGGCGCGTTTACACAACAGTTTCCACACCTTTACCCAAAGTGATCAGAGAGATTTGACAAGGTGAACAAGCAGTAGACTAAGGCTTATGATTTGACTGAAGACTGGTTTATTAAGGCTGTAAGTTTCCAGAGTGCGAGAAAAAAAGAGAATCGAACAGGGTGAGACATACAAACAGTTTCCGAGTTAGACCAGATCCATTACTTAACAGCTGGAAGAACTGAGTGAAGTGGACGTGAATTTTGAAGGCTCAGACACTGTGATGAAAGAACAAATACGTGACGTCTGTGGCCCGGCACTCACAATACAAGCCCTCAAGGAGAGGGGTGTCGTGACAATAGCTGAAGTACTGAGGGAAAAAAATGCAAAGCCAGAGTTTACGAGAACGAGGCGCGACTTGCTCAACGAAGAGGTGCCTGGAGGCATATACCAAGGACAGTAGGCCACACAATGACTCTCGTACATGATCATGCAGTACACACACCGTAGGCTGCACGCGTCACGTTGTGAGCAAACAAGGTGAAAACATAGCCACGTGCTAGGAATACGTAACCTGAGTTTTTCTGTGCAGAAGACAGGGCACTTGGGCTAGGATTGTATATTTAAATCACAGAAAGCTGCACAAATGAGGATCAAGTCCAAGAGTGAGGGCAGTAAAAAAGATGAACAAGATACAGGGTTATTTTGGTCTATTGTCGGGGGAACAGATTCAGGCGATAACATGGATGTGCACAAGGCAGATAGGGAATAATGGTTAATGTCATATGAGAGACTCTGGTGCAGCTGGTGACATGGTGAAAGAGTCCCTGGTTGAGAAGACAATTCACAGGTAAAACACAGAGTGCAACAAATAGATGAACAGTAGCAGATTCAGGAACTGGCCTCAGGTGTGTTGTATATGCTACATACAAACAAATACCATTCTATAGATGAGTTGTACAGGCCGTTGGCTGTTCAAAAAGCCCGCCGATGATCTGAGATTGGATAACATCCAGAGCTCGTGATTTGAGAACCCTACAGACCGTGTTATTTCTGTGTTGAATCAGGAAAATGAGTCACGGAGAGAAGAGGCCCAGGCGGTCACACACTCCAGAAACACCTGGAACGTGTCCGTGAGAGCTAACCCCCAGTCACTTACAAGCGAGAACTAAAAGGCGATTAGCTCTGCTTAAGAAAAATTGCATTAGGCTCGCTCATACAGGACCAGAACGAAGGTGTGAAGGAGCACAATGGGTTTGAGATAAAGGATGGGGTCATTGTACCGAACTTTTCACTCACTTGACCGGAGACAAAAGATACAGATCGTTTCCTACCAAGCGCAGAAAGGCGGTGATGTCAGAAAAAACATGTACTCAGCCTCGGCCATCTCGTAAGAAATGCCTCACTAAAGCAGATGCCCCAGAGTACTACTGCCCGTATCCTTGTGATAACAGGTAGGCGATTTCTGTGCGCTGGCAACACATGTCCGCGCGTACAGACAACCCGTGGGTAGAGAGGTGAAGAAAAGTGACGGGACCGTAGCAAAAATAAAATGTTTCGGCGAAAATCGGTTGTGGTGCGTGTGTCATTTGCAGTGTCGTGTATGCTGTGACTGCTGCCAGGCGGCACGTGTACGAAGAAAAGGGCGAGAATTTCGTAGAAAAAATGTTATATGCTCACACGACTTGAGCAGGTGGAGATTTCAGATTAGTGTTGATATTAGCTTTGTTAGTGTGTAGTATTGATTTTTCTCTAACTAATTTTTGTGCAAGACAAATCCTTCGTGCGTTTATCTGTGTATAGTAGCTTATGAAGCCTGATATTAAGCAGCAGTTTTAATATGGAAAATTATGAGTTTCATCTACTTGAATGTTAATTTTAGCCAATGTCATGCATGTCTTCGAGTGGGGGAATGTGTCAGAGCGTGAATCCTCAATCAAAACATTAACGCGGAGACAAAGGACATTGTATGTGGTATACAAATAGTAATTTGACCAATTAACCATACCTACCCACCGCACACCTGCCGAAGTGGTCAGATTGACTAACAACACACTAGGAGAGAGTTCGGACATGCCTGGTGCGAAAGGGGGAAGGTAATGTAACCACTACGACCCTCGGTCCACCTCCAAGTGAACACTAAATGCTCAGTCAGCTGAGGTTCTTGTGTAAACACAGTAAGAGCAGAGTCTTGGCATTTGTTTGGATGTGTATTTGCCGTTGTCACTGGTGGTTCCTATTGTAAGGATGGTTGAATCGTTGAGTTGTATAGCCCTCCCTTAAGAATAATTACTTGTGTTGAATAACCACCGAAGTCGCGAAATATCGCTGTCCATTCTGGGCTAAGTGTGTGTGTTGCTAAATCAATATAGGTAGGTTTGTGTGTAATGCTGATGTGTTGAATAGGCGATGGAAAATGGTAAGACTTTGAACTAGGTTTAGAACAGCGTGACAAAGCATGCCCGAAGGGAATCCTTTTTCCTCCCTAGATAAAACTAGGGAGAACAACGCTTCAGGAGAACAACACCAGGAGAGAGAGAGATAGAGAGCTTAGCGTGAGGAGAAGAGAGAGAGAGAAGAGTGAGCGGCAGGACAGAGAAAGGGTCGAGAGAAACGTGGTCTTGGGAATAGAAAAAGCTAAGTCTTCGGTTGAAAACAAAGCTGCAGAAAGAAACTAATTTAACCACAGTGGTAAACAGACAAACTGAATTTGAACCCAGAGTGGGTGAGAAGACGAAGAAGCAAGAGTTAGACGTCGAATCTACCAGAAGACGACCACATAGAAGAACCATTCCGAAGCCTGAGGCAGTCCCACCAAGGGCGATCACCATCAAGCAGTGCTGAAGAAGAACGTGAAGAGACTTTTTCAGAAGTGGGTGGTGTAAAGCGTGTTTGTTCAAACCTGCCGAGTAAGATCATTTTATTAATAACCCGGGATAGAAGTACTTGATCTTTTAAGTACTGATATTCATTGTTGTGATTTATTTTCATATAATTATAAGTAAGCATAGAAATTGCATTTCTTGTTCTCATCGAGTTAGTAAGAGACAATGCTCACATCCCATCCAGAGAGAGGCAAATGTTTTGATGCCATGAGTGTGCATATGTCGTGTATGAGTGCGCAATAAACCTAGTGCTAACCTACTAAATAATACATTCAACTTTAATGAACTTACAATACATCACGAATTCCCCTCCTACTAGGCAATAAAGTCCTATTCATCAATAACAGTTATTTAGTTAAGAATTACCTTCGTTTAATATAACATACACTATCGATTTACTCACTGACATATAGATTTGGACTCTCTTAAATTAAAGTATCTGCTAATCGCCACCAAAATGGTGAGTTACAATGAATTGCTCTGTCCCCTTTTGTAATAGAATCCGTAAATATGAAGTACAATATTTCCTGTCATGCCCTGGCTTATAGTAATCTCCGTTTTCACTAAATACCTGCAAAATATTTTATATCAGACCATGTATGTTTCGTTTCGCACGTCTGAAGACCATCAAAAAAAGAGTGTTGGATTCGCAGGTTAGCTACTTTATGTGCTAACGCGTTTCCAGTTAAAGAACCATTGCTTTCTGATTGACCTCATTTTGTAATTGTAAGCAATATACCGTATATACGCTGCTTTATGATCATTTCTTTAATATTGTTATCACCCTTCATATGGCCATTGTGCCTTAAATGCTTGAATACCAAATAATCAAAATCATGTATATGTGAGTAGCGTGATAGGCCAGTATGGACTATATCTGTCAGTCTGTCATTTCCTGCGATTCCGTGGTTGCCTTATAATCGTATCCGTCTCTATATATATATAATACTTTTTTGTCTTGCATAACTTAATTATTTCTGGCGATGTATCTCCGAAAACAAGGCAAGTACATAACACCAAAACACAAAACATAATGAACACATGATGGCAAGGAGCAAAGCAACGTTGCACATTCATACACAACAACGGGACAAACAAATGAAACACATATGCAGAGAGCATAGCAACGTTCACTTCATACACAATCACGGAACTAAACAATGAACACATATGCAAGCAAAGCAACGTTCACTTCATACACAACACGGAACAGAACAAATGAAACATATGCAGGCGGCAAACAACGTTCACATTCATACCCAACACGGAACAAAGCAACTGAAGCACATGATGCGGAGCAAAAGCAACGTTTTCACATTCATACACAACACGGAACAAACAAATACAAATCATGCAACAACAGCCAACTTCACCTTCATACCAACACACGGAACAAATTCAAATGAACACATGATGCAGGAGCAAAGCAACGTTTTCAGCTTCATACAACTACACGAACCAAAAACAAATGAACACATGATGCAGAGCAAAGCAACGTCACTTCATACAAACACGGATATCAAACAAAATGAACACATGATGCAGACAATAGCAACGTTCACAGTCAATACACCACGGAACAAACAATAGAACACAGAAGAGGAGGCAAATCAAGCGTTCACTTCCATACACGAACACGAACAAACAAATGAAAGCGAACATGATCAGGACATACAAACGTTCACTTCCATACACAACACGGAACAGAACAAATGAAACACATGATGCAGGATCAATCACGTTTCACGTTCCATACACAACAATAAACAACAATAACAAATGAACACATGATGCATGAGCAAACAATCGTTTTCACTTCATACACAACAACGTAACAAAACAAATGAACACATATGCAGAGCATGCTACGTAACTAGCAGACACAACACCGAACAAAACAAAGAACACATATCAAGCAAAGCAACGTATAACTATCATACACAACACGACAAACAAATAACACATATTGCAGAGCAAAGCAAGACGTTCACATTCATACACATCACGAACAAACAAATGAATCACATAGAAGTCAGGAGCAAAGCAACGTTCACTCATACACACACGAACATCAAATGACACACGATGGCAGGAGAAAGCCACGTTCAATATTCATACACAAATCTCGGACAAACAAAATGAACACATGATGCACGGAGCAAAGCAACTCACTTCTACCCAACAACAACAAACAAATGAACACATGATGCTCAGAGCAGAAGCAACGTTCACAATATCATACACAACACGAACAAACTAATACACAACATGATCAGGAGCAAAGCACCGTTCACTTATCAATACACAATCACGGACAAGCACAAATAACACATGATGCAGGAGCAAAGCATACGTTCACTCATACACAACAACGGAACAAACAAATGAAACACATGATGCAGAGCAAAGCATTGTTCACATATATTCATACACAACACGGGTCCAACAAATTGAACACATGATGCAGAGGCAAAGCAACGTTCATCTTTCATAAAACACACACGGAACAAACAAATGAACACATGATCAGGAGCAAAGCAACGTTCACCAATTCATACACATACACGGAAAAAACAAACAAAGTGTCCTCCTTACTTACCGTCCGCACAAGACTTCAGCATCAAAAACGCATAATAATATCCCGAAATCACACCAACATGGAAGCAAAACCTCTCTCTCTTTTCTGTCACTCTCTCTCTCTGTCTCTGTCATCTGTCTGTCTCGTCTGTCTCTCTCTCGTCTCTCTCTCGTCCTCTCTCTCTTCTCTTCTCCTACTCTCTTCTGGACGGTGTGTGTTGTGGTGTGTGGTGTGTTGTGTGTGTGTGTGTGTAGTGTCTGTCTGTCTGTCTGTCTGTCTGTCTGTCTGTCCTGCTGCACTGTCGGTCTGCCTGACCTGTCTGTCACCTCTCACTCCTCATTCTATTTCTATGAGTACTGTTGGGTGTGTGTGAGTGTGTGTGTGTTGGTGTGTGTTGTGTGTGTGTGTGTGTGTTGTATGTGTGTGTGTGGAATGTATGTGTGATGTGTGTGTGTTTCTGGTTGTGGTTTGGTGATGTTTGAGTTATGATGCGCGCGCCCACACCTTCCTTCCCTCGCTCCTACCTTGTCCTCTGTGTGTTAAAGCGTGCGGCTGCGTGCGTTGGTGGCGTGCGTATTGTCCTACATCGTCGCGCGCGCGCGTGTGTGTAGTGTGTGTTGTGTGTGTGTGTGTGTGTGTGTGTTGTGTGTGTGTTATTGTGTGTTTGTGTCTGTGTGTGTGGGTGTGTGTCGCCCACCCTTCCTTCCCTCGGCTCCTACCTGTCACGCTGTCTGTCGATGCGTGCGTGCGTGGTGTGGCTGCGTGTGTTGTTTGTGTGTCGTGTGTGTTGCTCTTCTCTCTCTCTCTCCAATCGTCGATGCAATTACTCTCCTATCTCCTCTCAATCTCTCTCTCGCTCTCTCTCATTCTCCTTCCGCCACCTGAGAGTATTGTTTTGTGCATTTAATAGCATGTAAGGTTGGAATGTCGAAAAACATCTATTCGAAATTCTTTTCTTTTACTTTTGTCGTGTGTACAAGTATACGTAACTTCATGCCCCACCTGGGATTTTCCTTTCCCTTGTTACCCATTATAATTCACTTTATTCTTCATTTCTAATTATCTTTGATTGTTTATTTTTGCTCTGTATCCCGTGGCTTCCGTTTATGTTCTCTGTCCGACTATGTACTGCCTCATGAAAAAACAAAGACAGGTTTTTTTGTCGGATTGTGCTTGTGTTCACAGTTCAGGCGATAACAGGGGGTCACAAAAAACGAGTAGGAAAAATGTGGTTAATGTCATTAGAACTCTGGGGGCAGTGTATGGTAAGGGGTCCGGTTGAAAACAATTCAAGGGGAAAACACAAGGGGGCAGAAAAAATGATGGGAAAATACAAAATTCAAACGGCCCAGGGGTTTATTGTACACCATTCATAGTGGGGTTTTACACGTTGGGTTTCCAAACCCCAAAATTGGGGATTGGAAACACCCAACCGTGGATGGAGACCCACCTGATTCTGTGTTGAATCAGGGAAAACACGGGAAAAAGCCCAGCGGGCACACACTCCAAAAGCATGGGGCTTCCTGAACTAACCCCATCACTTTCAACAAAAAAAAGCGATTACTCCTTTGAAAAACTTAGGGTCGCTCATACAGGGCAGAAGAAGGGGTTAAGGGGCCCATTGGGTTTAAAAAAGGGGGATTTTCCGAACTTTCACCACTAGTTCGGGAAACAAAAAACAAACTTTCCTACCAAGCGCGAAAGGGGGGGGTCAAAAACATGTCCCCCTCGGGCATTCGGAAAAAAGCCCCCACAAAAGGGGATGACGCGATACTACTGCCCGGTTCCTTGGTGATATCAGGCGTTTTTGGCCATTGCAACACATGTCCCGGTACACAACGTGGGGAAAGTGAAAAAATGACAGTAGGGAAAATAAAATGGGCGGGGAAAGTGGGTTTTGGGGGCTTTCTTTTCTTCGTTATCGGACGTGGCGGGGCGGGCCCGTTACGAAAAAGGGGAAAAAATTTCCGTAGAAAAAATGGTTATATGGCCCCACACTTTTACTGGGGGGAATTTCAAATTTTTTTGTTTTTGCTTTATATGTTATTTTTGATTTTTTCCTTAATTTTTGGCAAACAAAGCGTGCGTTTTCTGGGTAATAGCTTATGAAGGGGCCATATTGCCGGTTTTAATGGAAAATTATGAGTTTCATCCCTTAAAGTTAAATTTTACCAATCAGGGGGATTGTTTTGGGGGGGGGAATTGCAAGGGGGGTAAAAACCCCCAAAAGGGATTAGACGCTTGGGAAAAAACATGTATGTGGGATCAAAATAATAAAAACGGGACCACCCCCGCACACCCAAACGATACAAACAACACCCAAGAAGTTCGGACCTCCTGTGGGAAAGGGGGGAAGAATGAACCACACGACCTCCACCCCAAGGGACCTAAATCCATCACTGAGGTTCTTTGTAAACATCATGAAGAGCAGGGGTCTTGAGTGTTTGGATTTATTGCCCGTGGGTCACTGGTTGTTCAATGTCCAGGCTGGTTGAATCGTGTGATAGTAGACCCTCCTTAACATAATTTACTGTGTTAAATAACCACCGAAGTCGCGAAATTTTTCGATGTCCAACTGGGGCTAAGTGGTATCTTTGTCTAATCAATTATGTTGGTGTGTGTAAATGCTATGTGTGGGAATGAACGATGGAAATTCAGGGTACTTGTAACTTACTTGAAACCGCGTGACAAAGGCATCCGAAGGGAAATCCTTTGTTTCCCTTCCCTATATAAACTAGAGAACAACTGTCGGAGAACAACACCAGGAAGAGAGAGAAAGAACTGAGAGTGAGAGGAAGAGATGAAGAGTACAGACAAAAAGGGTCGAGAGAAACGTGGTCTGGGACTAGAAAACCGCTAAGTCTTATGGGTTGAAAACAACTGAAAGAAGAAAATAAGTTGAAGCCCACAGGTTGAAGACAGACATACTGAATTGAACCCAGAGTGTAAAAACGAGGTGAGGGAGAAGAAGAGGTCGACGTCGAATCCAGACACCACGAGACCCAGTCCCTAACCTGAGCCATCCAACAAGGGCATCACCATCAAGCATGCTGAAAAACGTGAGCGACTTTTCAAGAACATGGTGGGTGTAAAGCGTTTTTTGTGAAAACCCTGCCAGGTAAACGTCATTTGTTATTATAAACCCGATTAGAAGTATGATCTTTTATTTCTTGAAATTTTCATTGTTGGATTTAGTTTCATGATTAATTATAAGTACATAAAATCGCATTTCTTGTTCTCATCGTGTTAGGAGAGAGAACGAATCTGAACATCCCATTCCCAGAGAGAGCAATGGTATATGGCGCATGAGTGTGCATATGCGCGTTAATGAGTTAGCAAATATAACCTTGTGCGTTAACTGACTAATAATACATCAACTTAGTGCACTTAACTTAACCACACGATTTCCTCCCCCCCGTCCTGGAGCAATGGCAAAGTGGGAAAGTCACATTCAATCAAGAACAGTTTGATTTATTAGAATACCTTTCGTTTTAATTAACTACACTTGCGATTACTTTACAACATTAGATATGGACTCTCTTAAATTAAGGTATATGCTAATCGCCTCAAAAATTGAGTACAATGAATTGCTCTGTCCACTTTGGAAAGAATCATCGAAATGAAGTTCATTATTTCCCTCAGTGCCCTTGCTTATATAATCGTCCGTTTTCAGCTAATACCTCAAAATAATTTAGATCAGCCATGGTATTTTCGTTCTCTCCCTTGCTGAGTCATCAAAAAAGAGAGTGTGATTCGCAGTTACTCGTTATGTCTAAAACCGCTTTCCGTTTAAGAGAAACATTCTTTCTATTGACCTCATTTTGTAAATGTAAGGACTCGTGATACTGCTGCCTTTATGATAATTTTCTGTATATTGTTATCGCCCTTTCATATGGGCATTGGCCTTAAATGCTGAATTACCTAAATTAAATCTGTATTATGTGAGTACGTGATAGCCGTATAGACTGTATCGTCAGTCTGTCATTTTCCCGGCGATTCGCGTGTTGCTATAATCGGTAATCGTCAATCTATATATATATATAATTTTGTCTTCATAACTTAATAATTTGCTGTTGTATCTCCGAAAACAACAAGTACAAACCAACCAAAACACAGAAAACAAATGAACACAAATCAGAGCAAAGCAACGTTCACTTCATACACAACA
>CM031621.1:46282146-46287146 GCA_018398815.1 Conus ventricosus | reverse complement strand
CAGTAGTTCCTCGTAGCTCATTCAAATGACGCAGCTTACGAACTACGTCATATCTTTCTCAAGTGCATCATGACGCATTAAGCTGAATTCGCTTCGTTGTGGCGCAAACTTAGAACGCTCGCCGTTGAACACAACATGAAGAACAGAGTAATCGCCTACCTCGTGTCTGTCTGTCTGTGGACCGTGTCTCAGCAGACCGTAGACTTGAACCTGAGACAGCTGCAGTACGTGTCAGACCACCTGACCACCAAGGAATGCCGCAAACTCATCACCGCTCTCCACCAGAAAAGTTTTCAGGTGAGGGCAACACCGAAGTCACTCCCTCTTCTGTGGCTGAAATGAAATGAAAAAATTAATGTGAATGACAATCCATTTTTGTGTGAGCATAAGACAATTAAAGTCCCCTGAGGAAGGCTAGGTGTGCTCGCCAAAATTTTTTGGATAACAGAGAGAGAGAGAGAGAGAACCAACATTGTGGTACAGTACTGGGAAAACTGGCAACAGCCGATCATGTGGCACAATTTTTTAAGCGCTTTTTTTTTTTTAAGCATTTTTTTTCTTTGAAATGATGATCTCGCATTTTCTAAAACTAAATTTTAACAGGTAGGCTCACAAGAATGTAAAAAAAAAGTTTAAAAAGTAAAACAGGGTAACATGGGCAAAACGCCTAGGTATATATATATATACATATACACTGTGTGTGTGTGCGCGTGTGTGTGTGTAAACATATATAAGATGGAAAAACAAAATGCAAAAAAAACAGTAAGTACTGCAACATATTAAGTTGCGTTAAAACAAAAACAACAGAACCAACAAGTAAAGTGAGAAATAAATGTGATGGGAAATCTTTGAACATATACTTGACGATCCACTTACGTATACACGGTAGTCAAAAGAGGTCAACAGAATGGTCAGCTCTGCTGTGTGATAACCCGAGCACTGTCATTCACAGCAGTGCTGACAGCAGATAAAAAGGAATTGTGCAGAACAGCCTTTACTTCGATCTCCTGATAATTGCAGTCTGCTGCTGACTGTCCAAACAATAACATGCTGAACAAACAAGCAGTGGGGGGAAAAGAGCTGAGGACCATTGAAGATGATACCTGCAGCGTTAGTCAAGAAATATGAACAACATTGTCGGATGCGTATTCATTAACTGGATCTAACACCACATACGCCAAGTCTCATATTGACAGCACAGCAATTGCTCTGATCATTCAACAGTTTTCAGGGTTAATCACAATCTGGCTGTAACGAAATCTTAAGTACACAGGGCACAGCAAACAGTAAATAACCAACAAGTAGGGTAACTCTTGCTCCCATAATGAAATAATTGCAAGCATTGTTTGATCTGTGTGTGCTGTGTTGTCATTTTCTACTAGGCGATTTGGGGTCGTAAGCAGCATTCGTCTGGAGTTATGGGTCTGCAATTATTTCATCATGGAACAACAGTTGCCTTACTTGTTTATTAATCTGACTGTAATTTTATTACTGCTTTACTTCAAATTGAAACAAAAGGTCTTGTCGGAAACGGTTGAATTTCCGCAGTTTTAGTGGTGCTAAGCTTTCTTTCCAACACCCCGCTTAATATTTACAATTTTTTTTTCTGTACAGATTCACCGTCTGTGTTTCAAAGGATTGGAACCAGCTGTTAAAAATAAAGAGGCTGACAGCAAACAGGCTGAGATCATAATGACAAAGACGACAACGACAGTGACAACGACGACGACGATGATGATAATGATGATGATGATAATAGTGATGATGATGATGGTGATGGTTATGATGATGGTGAAGATGACGACGACGATGATGATGATGATGATGATGATGAAGACCAGTCCCACCCTTTATAACCCCCCTGCCCCTCCCCCCCCCCCCCCCCCCAAACTCCATTCCCCTCCCTTTCCAAGTGACAATCCTACCACGTCCTCTTGCACCCTTGTCCCCCTACTCTTGACCTCCCACCCCTTCACCTTTCTTTTCCCCCTCCCCCACCCACCCTTCCCACACAGCTCTTGTGTCTGTCGGTTCAGCTGACGTCCAAGCAGCTGCGTCCGGTGAAGGACCGTGAGCCGTGTCTGCTGCACCTGACGGCCTGGAACAAGGCCACGGGGGACGAGGGCTCGGTGGAGGACCTGACGGTCAGGCTGCACCAGATCGGGCGGACCGACCTGGCCAGGGAAATCGCCCAGGCCGTGTATGGAGAGACGGCCAGAGAGATTCATCAGTAAGTCACCCTGGGGAATGGCTGTGGGGTGGAAAGGGTTAGTGGGAGGCAGAATGAAAAGAGAGAGAGAGAGGATAGGGAGAGGGGTGCAGGTAGATGGGGGGTGATGATGATGAACGTATGGGCTGCAGGAGGTTAGGATGATATGCCGGAGGAGAAAGAGAAACAGAGAAAGATAAGAAAGAATTATGAAAACACCGAAAGAGAGAGAGAGAGAGAAAGGGACAGAGAGAGAGGGGGGAAGTAGTAGTGACTGTAGACAGAGATGGATAGAGAGAGAGAGAGCGGTGATGGTGGAGGTATGAATGACAGCTGAAAGAGAGAGAAAAGGATGTGAACAGCTTACATACCTGCTTGTGACAATTTTCAGTGGAACGACAAATTATTGCAAGGCATGCTTATGCTTGCACAGCTTGCTTCGTAAGTCACCAGCTGATGTTTCCTGTCGTGATCCGCACTTTGTGATCTAGGAGGATCTCCCATGGGAGGCGCAGCACGTTTCGATCCGAAATCAGCATGCATCACATTGTTTCTTGTGTTTTCTGTCAAAATGACTTTGTGAAAAAACAAAAACAAAAAAAAACGATTTTGAAGCTGCTTCGTGTGAGAACTCCTCCCACGACGTGCTGTCGTCTGACAAAACTGACACTTTTCTTGCATTTCGCATCTTTAGCCAATGAATGGCGAGGTTGGTAGACACGTGACTGTTCCTCGCTTGACAGTCAAATAGCAGACGATGAGAACTTAACGGTAAAGACAGGCTTCACATTCTCAATAGTGTAATTTTGTTTCAAATCGATTTACTTTGTTCACTTGTAATCTGCTGGATACAGTAATGGAGACTGAAAAGCGGAAAATTAAAGAAGAAAGAAAAAAAAAGAAGGAAAAAAAAAGCAGATGGCTGTAATTTGTTTAGAACAGATTTATTTCCCTTTCATATCTAACCAAGAGGGACTAAAAAAAAATAAAAAAAAAATAAGAAAGAAAAGACTGCCTTGGCTTAAGGCTGTGTCAGGCTAATTGACATAGGCTAGAACACCAAGGCTACATCAAAATGTTGTTATGCTCTGCATAGTTATGCGGGGATTGTCTTCAGTTGTGACAAGCTCCTAGCATAACATTATCAGTCTCTAAAATCCCCCGAAGTCGGAGTGTGGCTGCCCATGTGGCGGGGTAATCAAAAACGGTCACACACGTAATGTTCTCATCCCCAGCTGATGCATTTGTACCATAGTGTTCAAGTACTTCGGCTGTTTGGATGATCCCTGGAGTCTTTTAGCCAGGTACGACAACAACAACAACAACAGAAAGAAAAGAAAAAGAGAATAAAGAAAAGAGCAGGCAGGGCCCTCTCCGATGCACTACAATGGTTTGAACGTGAGACATTTTGCCATATTTCATCGTGGGGAAATGTCTTAATTAAGAGAAACAGATTCAAATACCCACTGCTCTATATATTCCTCACGTGGACGCAGTGTCGTGTGACATAGATTTACACCTCTGAAGAACAATGCACAGGGTTGCCTCAAGTCGTGTCCAAGCCTTTTCACCAGGGCGTTATGTCACGACAGCGGGATAATCCAGAACGACGTGACTGTCGTTCACATTGCGGTTTGTTAATTAAACTCGGTCTGTGACAATGTTGTCGAATAATTTTCATATTGTCTACTTGGGAAAGTTTTTTTTTTTTTTTTTTGTCATTAGCAATGAATCTGTACAAATCTGACTTCTTTTTTTCCCTTTTTTTTTATGCATTTGATAACAAATCTAGCTATCATTTCCTAAATTTGCCAGTAACATGAAAGTTGCCATTTATTACATGGTTTGCCGATAAAAATGAATGTGACAATCAATTTCTGCCATTGCTGGTAATAAACTGGTTGTTGGTTTCTAAATTTGCTGATGCCAATACATTTGACAATCGGTTTCTAAAAAATGCCGATATTAGATTTCGTTTCCCAGATTTTTTTCTTTCTTTCTTTCGATTTGCTAGTCGTTTCTGATTTAAAGCGGAATAAGTATCAAGTTATATCAGTATTTCTTTTAAAATCAGTACACGAGGCCATCTTTTATCGCTCTCTTGTTTTGACTGGCAAGAAGGGTGAAACAAAAACAAACAAAAAATGTAAATAAAGAATATGCCTGTGTTACAGAACTTTCCTTGACAACCCTTTCAAAAAGATGGCTCACCGACATGGCTCTCGTCTTATGGAGGACGAGGACGAGGAGGACGAGATGAGGAGGACGATCGTTGCAGTGGATGGTCTCCGGACTGCTTCCGTCCACCTTCACTTTGCGCTGGCTATCGTGACCTTGACCTTGACCCTGACCTGCCTAAGCGCTGCTGTCGTCTTTGCGTACTGTCCGGGCGCTTGTTCTACCATGTGTCCAAAGTAATGCTCTGTGTGTGGTGGGGGGGGGGGGGGGGGGGGGGGGGGGGGGGGGGGGGGGGGGGGGGGGGGGGGGGGGGGGGGGTGGGGGGGGAGGGTGACATCTGTGTATGTGTTTGAGAGAGAGAGAGAGAGAGAGAGAGAGAGTGTGTGTGTAAGTGTATGCGCGCGCGCATTTATGTGTGCGCGCGTACGCGTTCGTTTGTGTGTGTGTATGTGTGTGCGCGTACGCGTGCGTGTGTGTGTGTGTGTGTGTGTGTGTGTGTGTGTGTGTGTGTGTGTGTGTGTGTGTGTGTGTGAACTTCTGGTAAAGAAATTCCAGTTTGGGTTATAACACAGACGGTAGTATGAACTGGTAGCGCCCTTGTTTGCAGAGTAAA
>CM031621.1:46242146-46277146 GCA_018398815.1 Conus ventricosus | reverse complement strand
TAGTTTACCTCCAGATATCCCATCTCTTAGGCGACATCAAAGAGCCCACATCCTGTCCCCCAATTCCTGTGACCTGCACCGTGGAATTGTTGTTTTATATATTATATATATATATATATATATATATATATATATATATATATATATATTATATATATATATAAAATCTGTCGACAGCCAAGACTTTCTTACATCCGAGGAAAAGTTTCGCCAGGGTCAGCTAAACCTGTTTCTTACAAGCGAGGTTTCTTACAACCGAGTTTCTTACATCCGAGATATTTTAAGTAATGCTAAAGAATCCTCTCAGCAGGGGAAAACCATTTGATTTCTTACAGCCGCATTTTCTTATAACCGAGTTTCTTATAACCGGATTCTACTGTATACCTCCGCCTTTCTGTTAGCATAATTGTGTGCTGAGTTAGTACCAAATATGAATGCAGTGAGTGAACCCCAAGCTCCACCCCTCCCTCATTTCCCAACCCCACCACCCCACAATCTCTCTCTCTCTCTCTCTCTCTCTCTCTCTCTCTCTCTCTCTCTCTCTCTCTCTCTCTCTCTCTCTCTGTTTATTCTATCAAAACAGTAAACAAAGGCACGAAACTCGAGTTCTTGCTAATGCCAATCAAAAACTGCCAGGATTTAAATTTTCATTTAGAAGACGAGGATCAGTACCCGGGTGTAATGACGTATAAATGCGTCAAGACGTTACAAACACTGCAAGCGGTATAATGATCAGTTCAACGTCAGGTCTGTGGTAAGCTGCATAATAATCAGTCCAACGTCAGGTCTGTGGTAAGTTGCATAATATTCAGTTCAACGTCAGGTCTGTGGTAAGTTGCATAATATTCAGTTCAACGTCAGGTCTGTGGTAAGTTGCATGATAATCAGTTCAACGTCAGGTCTGTGGTAAGCTGCATAATAATCAGTTCAACGTCAGGTCTGTGGTAAGTTGCATAATAATCAGTTCAGCATCAGGTCTGTGGTAAGTTGCATGATATTCAGTTCACGTCAGGTCTGTGGTAAGTTGCATAATAATCAGTTCAGCATCAGGTCTGTGGTAAGTTGCATGATATTCAGTTCAACGTCAGGTCTGTGGTAAGTTGCATGATAATCAGTTCAACGTCAGGTCTGTGGTAAGTTGCATAATAATAGTTCAACGTCAGGTCTGTGGTAAGTTGCATAATAATAGTTCAACGTCAGGTCTGTGGTAAGTTGCATAATAGTAGTTCAACGTCAGGTCTGTGGTAAGTTGCATGATAATCAGTTCAACGTCAGGTCTGTGGTAAGTTGCATGATAATCAGTTCAACGTCAGGTCTGTGGTAAGTTGCATAATAATAGTTCAACGTCAGGTCTGTGGCAAGCTGCATAATAATCAGTTCAACGTCAGGTCTGTGGTAAGTTGCATAATAGTAGTTCAACGTCAGGTCTGTGTAAGTTGCATGATAATCAGTTCAACGTCCGGTCTGTGGTAAATTGCATGATAATCAGTTCAACGTCAGGTCTGTGGCAAGTTGCATAATGATCAGTTCAACGTCAGGTCTGTGGTAAGTTGCATGATAATCAGTTCAACGTCAGGTCTGTGGTAAGTTGCATAATGATCAGTTCAACGTCAGGTCTGTGGTAAGCTGCATAATAATCAGTTCAGCATCAGGTCTGTGGTAAGCTGCATAATAATCAGTTCAACGTCAGGTCTGTGGTAAGCTGCATGATAATCAGTTCAGCATCAGGTCTGTGGTAAGCTGCATAATAATCAGTTCAGCATCAGGTCAGTGGTAAGCTGCATAATAATCAGTTCAGCATCAGGTCTGTGGTAAGCTGCATGATAATCAGGTCTGTGGTAAGTTGCATAATAATCAGTTCAGCATCAGGTCTGTGGTAAGCTGCATAATAATCAGTTCAGCATCAGGTCTGTGGTAAGTTGCATAATAATCAGTTCAAACGTCAGGTCTGTGGTAAGCTGCATGATAATCAGTTCAGCATCAGGTCTGTGGTAAGTTGCATAATAATCAGTTCAACGTCAGGCCTGTGGTAAGCTGCATGATAGTCAGTCCAACGTCAGGTCTGTGGTAAACAGAACAGTGCAGCAGCTGGCTCAAGGATTTGTCTGAAGTCAGTTAAATAACAGTCTTTAGGGCCGGGAAAGTGGGAGGGGGGGGGGGGGGGGGTGGTGCGGAGGGGGAGCGGTCGGAGGGTTACAATTAAAATCTATTCAACGAATGGGCGTTATGAACAGACGAAGACTAATTTTCATTTGGGAAGCTTCAAAACGTCATGGGCTGCCAAGGGTATAATAAGGCATGCTGACATGATGGTGTGTTCCAGACCCTAACCAGAAAATGCATCTGTGTCTGCCTTGCGGCAGTGTTGGAGGAGAGGCAAGCTTGGTAGTCACAGCGAAGGTGATGAAGTCAAGGGGAATGGGTGGGAGGTTTGTCCTCGTGCGGCAGTCTGTCAGCGACGTCTGGGTACATGCATAGTGTTGCTGAGAGATGTCTTGGTTTGCACATTTCTTCTTATCCACTTCATTATGAATATAGCGGTCGCTCACTGCTCATGGACCTTATCAGCTGCTTCGAGGTTGATAAAATCGTTTGTTGTGCAGCGAAACTGCAACTGTTATACGAGAAGTAGACGTGTACAATTTCTGTTCATTTATACACAGAGAGGAATATGTTACAAAAATCCAGATTTATTGCATGTCATTTAAGTAATCAGCCATTCGTTTACGTGTACTTATGTTTACAGAATTGAGGTCTAGCATTAAATATTGTGATTGAAATTGTTTCTGTCTCTGTCTCTCTCTGTCTCTCCGTACGTGTGTGTGTGTGTGTGTGTGTGTGTGTGTGTGTGTGTGTGTGGGGTGTGTGTGTGTGTGTGTCTGTCTGTGTGGCTGTGTGTATTTCTGTGTGTATCTGTGTGTGAGTGTATGTAGAGAACAAAACACGGATATGGAGGAAAACACAGTGAGCAAAAGAAAGAACTCGTTGAGGTTACAATATGCAGTCGATGGAAGAGATGGCACGCTATACAGCATTCTGCTTCATGCCCAATGGATATCTGATTAACACACACCACAATCTTACTATGGGAAATGATAGCCATTACTGAGTGTGGTTTCATTCTATAATATGTTCGTATGATACAGTTAAGTTGCAATAACCATTTTACAAAAATACGTTTTAAAATCAGATTTTCACGTGACGTGGAGATAACGCAATTGTACTCCTTGGCTTCCTTTCTGAAAGTAGTCAAAACACCCCCCCCCCCCCCCCCCCCCCCCCCCCAGTGGTATCGTTTACTATTTGTTAGTAATAATGAAACTTTACTAGTTAGCTACGGTTGTTCAGACAAAATAAATGGGGAAAAAAAACCAGGATGGAAAAGGTAATCCAAGGAAAAGATTAACCAAACGTTTCGGGCCTTAAACCCTTTTTCAATGGTTTCAACCCAGATTCACCTCGTTGTTCAGACAGTTCATAAATGCACCACACACACAGACACACTCGCGGCGCGCACACACACACACACACACACACACACACACACACACATATATATATATACAGAGACAGAGAGAGAGAGAGAGAGAGAGAAAGAGAGAGAGAGAGAGAGAGAGAGAGAGACAGGCAGACAGACAGATACGGAGACAGAGAGGTTTATGACACCATCGTATTATTCGTCGTTTGGCGAATTTAATGCGTTGCCTGTTCGTCATAGTTTTGTGTGTGATGCCTATGAGACGAGAGTTTGAATTAAAAGAAAAATGCTTTGTAAAAGGAGAGAAGAAAAAGAGACAAGTGCAGTCGACTGATTTTCCTCTCAGAGACCGGAACCTCCGGCCTGCCGTTTGCATGACAGCGACTTCCCTGCAGTTTCACATCGGCTGTCCCTGGTCGTGCTTAATCTATCCACAGCCAGTAACGTGTAATGTCTCTTTTTTTCCTTCAGGATAATACATGGCAATATTCCACTGTGTGCGGTGCGCTAAAAGTGATTTGTGGTCTCTTTCAGAATGATACTTAGTGCCACATCAGCGGCTAGTGTGTAAGCAATAGTGTTAAATTCATTTCAGAAGAATACTCGGTGACACTCCACTAATACGGATTGTACATTAACAATAATGCATGCTTTCTTTTTCTTTGGATAGTACCAGGTGACAGACTTCAAACTGAGGAGGCCATACTATCCATGATGTGTGATCTGTTTGTAGAGAATACCTGTTGACACGCCATTCACTACGGATGATACACCAGCCGTAATGCAGAATTTTTTTTTTTTTTTTTTGCTGTCCCAACCTCTGCGCCACCTCAGAGGCAGTGCACCCACGCCGCTCATTCCGACACCCCGTCCACAGCCACAGCCCGGTCGGCCCCGCCGCAGTCCCGGAACCAGCAATCCACAGGAAGCAGTCAATGTCAAGTCGCCAACAGGCAACCCACCGGAGGAGACACCGCACTGCTGCCGAGTCACTTCGGTGGTGTTCAGTGGCGCCTGTTCTGATCCAACATACGCAGGACACCACCTACTAAGCCCCCTACTGACGACAATAATTGCTTAGTCGCGAAGCCGGCGTGAGTGAGCTCTCCCTCCGGAGGGTCGCCACCACGTCCGTCCAACGACAGCCTCATGGACTCGCCGATACCGGTGACCCCGACGGAACCACACTAAGACCACAGACGTGGAGAGGACATCGAAATTGAGGTCACCATGAGAGCAGGGCATGAAGGGCCACAGAATTTGAGACTTTTTTTTTAATGCTGATCGATGAGAATGAGGATGATTAAGATTTCCATTTCGGTCCGAGACTACATGACAGGGCTGTACTCTACGCTTCCTTTCATAATATATCCCGGCGTCAACCAGGCCCGAGAGATACAGGCACCTGCAGTGTTGGTCAGGAAATTTGAGCAACACTCTCAAAAACGCATCCACTAAGTGGATGAAACTCGACTGTGTGGTCCCTGTCTTCCCAACTGAGTCCGCAGCAAACTCAACTCTGGGTAGGAGCCGGTCGGGGCAGAAAAACCCACATGACTCTGATGGGATTCGAACCCACGACCTCCCAGCCGGGAGTCCGCGACGCTAACCACTTCGCCATGGCAGCTGGTTGCAGATTTATTTTTTGATAATGCCCCAGTGGTGGGCTTCAAAATGTGGAGTTTATACTACCAGCAATGCATGATCTGTTTTCCAGTTAAACCGGGCGACACGCCTCTAATTATTACATGATCTTTCCAGAATGACAGCCCTGTAATTATGAATAATGCAGTACTGTGTGACATATTTTAGGATAAAATCTTGATGACACCTGATTCACTATGCATTGTGCACTAACAGTTGTGCGTGGTCTATTTCAGAATAATACCTGGTGACCTGCGTTTAACCAGGGATGGTATTCTAACAGTAATGTGTGCTTTGCTTCAGAAAAAAATACCTGGAAATATGCTGCTGGCTAGGGATTGTGTACCAGCAGTGGCGTGTGATGTATTTCAGGATGAGACGCCATGACACACCACTCGCTATGGAATATATACCGGTGGTGATGTATAGTCTATTCTAGGATAATACATGTACATTGGTTGTTTGAGGGGGCGGGTATGAGGGGCGTCTTTTGTTGGATATGGAACATCTTAGCTATTTGAGACGAGTTAGTTTCCTTTCTTTGGTATAGAATACCGTGGCTGTTTTGAGCGACAAAGTTTTGACACATTATCTGGCCGTTTGGGGCTTTGCTGTTTTTTTAATTTCGGATACAGTATCTTGGCTGTTTCGTGGGCTTTGTTTCTTTTGTTTTGTGTAACATCTGGATTTTTGTTTAGGGTGTTTGTGACTTTTCCTTGTGTAGAATATATGTACTATAAGGGGGGGGGGGGGGGGTTCTTTTGTTCCATACAATATGTCCTGTTATAGGGGCTAATATGGAATACCTTGGCTGTTCTTGAGTGTTTGTTTCCATCTGCACCATAACTCTCACCTCTGCTTCACTGGCATATATCGAACCAAACTGACAACAAGAGACTTTTATTTTCACAACTGTGAGAAAAATCAACACACCAAAAAATCACTACATCTCCAAAACGGCCGTGTCATTTTGAATTAGGCTTTGTGTCCACAGACCCCGCACAGACCATACTTTTTGCGGGCCAGAAAAGGTATGGACAGAAAGGTGCGGTTACCCGTCTCCACAGGGTCCGCATAGTTCTGCCCGCTTTGCAAGATGGCGGTGACAAGGAAGCGCAAGATTTTTCTGCTCCGGTGGTGGTACAAAAGAAGATCTCTAGCATCCAAACGACGTTTTTGGGTGCACCCAATTTGTAAAGATCGGGGAGCACGCAAATCACGACCTTTTCTGCCCGTACAGACCAGAAAATGTCTGGCATGCTTGACGCCACCCAGATTGTGCGGAACAGGAAAAAGTCTGGTCGTTGCGGACTGGCTGCTGTGGACAAGTCTAGTAGTAAAATATAGTGTTGAACGCAACCGCACTTTTTCTGTACGGTCTGTGCGGGGTCTGTGGACACAAGCGCTAAGGCCATTTCATCTCCAACACGGTTCTACCAGCCCCAGTACAGCCACGTTCTCATTCACAGACATCACCAGCACAAAGCATCGAAAAGACAATCTCATGAATGCACTTTCACCCTTTTCTCACAGGCCTGCTTAGTGCATACACTTCGTACACATTCACATGCTGTTCATACACTTTCACACTGTCCAATACACATTCACACTGTCCATACACATTAACCATACACCTTTAAACGCTGTTCACGATATTCCTACACTGTTCTCACACTGGCACACTGTTCTCACACATTTGCGCACTGTTCTTACGCATTCACACACTGTTCTCACGCATTCACACACTGTTCTCACTCATGCATTCACACACTGTTCTCACGCATTCACACTGTTCTCACGCATTTACACACTGTTCTCACACATTCTCACCCTGTTCTCACACATTCACACACTGTTCTCACACATTTTCACACTGTTCTCACACATTCACACACTGTTCTCACGCATTCACACACTGTTCTCACGCATTCACACACTGTTCTCACGCATTCACACACTGTTCTCATGCATTCTCACACTGTTCTCACGCATTCACACACTGTTCTCACACATTCTCACACTGTTCTAACGCATTCACACACTGTTCTCACACTGTTCTCACGCATTCACACACTGTTCTCACACATTCTCACACTGTTCTCACACACTCTCACACTGTTCTCACGCATTCTCACACTGTTCTCACGCATTCACACACTGTTCTCACACATTCTCGCACTGTTCTCACGCATTCACACACTGTTCTCACACATTCTCACACTGTTCTCATTCATTCTCACACTGTTCTCATTCATTCACACACTGTTCTCACACATTCACACACTGTTCTCGCACATTTTCACACTGTTCTCACGCATTCACACACTGTTCTCACACATTCTCACACTGTTCCCACACATTCTCACGCATTCACACACTGTTCTCACACTGTTCTCATGCATTCACACACTGTTCTCACACATTCTCACACTTTCTCACGCATTCACACACTGTTCTCACACATTCTCACACTGTTCTCACGCATTCACACACTAAACGCCTATGGTGCACAACTTTGTGCAGTACACACTATACATCTTCACCTCAAAACAATATGCGGCTCTGTCCACTCACTACACACTGCACACCCCTTTTCACCGATACACAGTACGCAGCTCGACCAAGTAAACGTGCACCTCCTTCGTCCAAGCATAATAGTATGCAACTCTGTCATGTACACAACACGCCTATGTCAACCAAAGACAACAGAACGCAGCTCTTTTCAGTACACACTGCACATCTTCATCCCAAAACAACAGCACGCAGCTCTGTCTTGTGTACAGCACCCACCTTCCTCACGCAAACAGAGGACACAGCTCTGTACGAAACACACCGCACACCTTCAACCATATACACCATGCAGCTCTACTACGAACACACTACATACTTCCTTCAGCAAAACAACAACTATACACAGTTCTATCCCTTACACACAACACACTACTTTATTCAAACACAATAGTACGCAGTTCTACCCAGTACACACTACACACAGTTCTATGGGGTACACACTACACGCTTCCTTCATCCAAACAGAATAGTACATAGTCCTATCCAGTACACACTTCACACTTCCTCCATCTAAACACAGTAGTATGTGGTTATATCCAGTACACACTACACACTTCCTTCGTCCAAACACAGTAGTATGTGGTTATATCCAGTACAAACTACACACTTCTTTCATCTAAACAAACAGTATGTATCTCTGTCCAGTACACATTACACACTTTCATCATCCAAATACAACAGTACACAGTTCTATCAGGTACACATTGCACACTTCCTTCATCTGAACACAATAGTACGCCGTTCTGTCTGGTACACACTGCACACTTCCTTCATCCAAACACAATGAATAGTATGCAATTCTATCTAGTACACACGACACATTTCCTTCATCCAAACACAATGAATAGCATGCAATTCTATCTAGTACACACTACACATTTCCTTCATCCAAACACAATGAATAGCATGCAATTCTATCCAGAACATGCTACACACTTTCCACACCCAAACACATACAGTATGCAGATGTATCCAGTGCACACTACACACTTTTCACACCCAAACACATACAGTATGCAGATGTATCCAGTGCACACTACACACCTTTCTCACCCAAACACACGAGTGATGCAGATCCATTCAGTACACACTGCACATCTTTCTCACCAAAGCACAACACTACGCAACTGTATCCAGTACACACTACACACCTCCCTCACCCAAACTCACGTAGAATGCAGTTGTATCCAGTACACAGTACACACTTCTTTCACCCAAACATGTCTACCTAGTAGGCACTGCTAACATCTTTCACCTACACACACACACACACACACACACACACACACAAACACACACACACACAACTCACATCTAACCATGCACAAAAATTGACACTGTATATGACAGTTCGTTTCCATCCATCCAGGTTAACGCGCTCAAGTCTTTGTCCCTCCATGCTTAGGAGTCTACCACTTCACCCTCTGCCATCCTCAATGTTCCCTCCCTCCACCCCCCTCCACCCCTCCATCCCCACACCCGCACCCCTGTCCACAATGCTTGATCAGGTGTTTCCAGCCATTTCGGAAAGGGAGCGCTCTTTGCTGCCAGGGTTACTGGCCCTTTCCATGTTCACACAGGTTTTCAGCAAAACGCGTTCCAGATTCTCTCTCTCCT
This sequence comes from Conus ventricosus, assembly GCA_018398815.1. Lineage (NCBI taxonomy): Eukaryota > Metazoa > Mollusca > Gastropoda > Neogastropoda > Conidae > Conus > Conus ventricosus. The sequence continues at coordinate 46,267,836 of CM031621.1, read as the reverse complement.
CTGCAACCAGACCAAAAAATAAAGTAAAAATATAAAAAAAAATGGCTCTTGTATCACATAAACACATAAATTTGTGAAGTAACAAAAAAAAAAAAGCACAAATACACATGCACTTGAACTTGAGCTCATCGATACCCATACTCGTAAAATCGAAACAAAATTGCATATTAAACACCTGCATGCAAGCACGCACGCACACAGACACAGACACACACACATACTGTTTAAAATCTCTTAAAAGTGAAAAGATATAAAAACTGCAGACCAACTGTAAGCTGGAGTGAGTTTCGAAACAAATGAGAGAGAGAGAGAGAGCATCGCCCCTCTCTCTCTCATGCATGCAAGCACGCACGCACACACACACGCATGCGCATGAACATCAGCAGAGAGTCAGACACTGTGAACACCTGTGAAATGTACGGGTCACAAAAGACACGCATCATCAGGAGCGTGTTGTCAAATGTGATTTCCAGGAAAGATTATGTCATATGGGGCCTCTTGGACCTATGTCTTCAAACGTATGTAACTCAAATTTGGTCACTTATTACTTTTATGCTTTTTCCGCATGAAAGAAAAACCCATTGAATAACTACTGATAATCAAATTTTTTATACATTCCCAAACGTTCACTGGAATCTTTTGCACAGTTCAAGAGACATCGCAGCATTTTTGTGTGTTTTGGGGACATGTATGACACAGCAAGCAGAACAATTTAATTAAGTTAGACTTGAATGCAGGTAAGCGAGCTAATCATGGTGTGAAAGTAAACATGCTCACCTTGGATTCTCTTCTGATACAAAAACTTTAAAATGAGGTGGAATGAGAGAGTGAAGAACACAAGCCACTGTGGCATCAGGCATGAAGATGGGAGAAAGTTGATGGGTTTTACTACAGCTGGGAGGTCCAGGACTAAGGGGAGGGGGGGGGGGGGGCATATAGACCCCCCTGACAGTATCAAGGGGCAGCACTCCTGTGGGGGGGGGGGGGGGTCAAGGGATAAAGCCCCCTGAACCTGTCACTGGTACTTAATTCACAAGTTAAACTGGCAGAAATCCACAATTGTGAAAATAAAAAATTTACCTAAGAGTCGTTTTATGCCCTATACGTTCTCTCTCTCTCTCTCTCTCTCTCTCTCTCTCTCTCTCTCACACACACACACACACACACACACATACACGCACACGCACACACACACACACTTCACTGACAACCACTCAACTGTCTTGAAATAGTTCAATACAGTTTGACCAGCTCTCCGACAGCAAGCAGCAACACATTTTTCATGAAAAAATCAAAATCCAAGAAGATTTCTGCTCTCTGTCATTAAAAAAAAAAAAAAAATAAAATAAATTAAAAATAAAAACATAAAAAATCAGCCACTGGGAGAAAATAACCAAACTAAAATCAAATACAATGGTAGAGCAGCATAAAATGAAAAATAAATGTTAGTTTCCCCCCCTGTCTGCCTATAGATGGTGATAACAATTTGTTGAATCTTTTCCACAAGACTCGATGAATGATCCAGCAATGAAAGCATACTTTTCCATTCTTTTTCCTTTTTGAAACAGAGTGTGTGTGTGTGTGTGTGTGTGTGTGTGTGTGTGTGTGTGTGTGTGTGTGTGTGAGGGGGTGCGGGTGGGGGTGGGGTGCATGTGTGAATAGCAAGATAGTAATCTGAAGCCAAGTTGAAAAATACTCTAAAACTGATGACAACATTCGTGGATCTGCTTAAAGAGAGAGAGAGAGAGGGGGGGGGGGGGTACATTAACAATCCTGATTCCCCATCTCCCTTCCGAGTTTTATAATTAACAACTTTTAGCACGAATATCATAAATTCCTTATTTTACCAAGCACCATTTTGAAAACATTCGAAAAGCCTTCCAGACTTACGTCCGACCTTACATATTTGCTGATCCACAATTCTAACAGTTCAGTTAAACAACACCAAAAGCGAGGAAATTCCATTTCCAAGAACGCAGAACATGCAAGACCTGGCTGTCACAACTCTCATATCTTGTCACTATCCTCAAACTTTTTTTTTTTCCCTCTCTCTCTGGGCTTTTGTATCTTGTCACTATACTCAAATATTTAATTCCCTTCTGGAATCTCTTTCATAAGGCAATTCGAGATTAGCCCATTCCTGGTTGCATTTGTAAGAACACCCGTTTGTCGTCAAAATCTCTGCTAAAATGACAGCATCTGATGGTGCAAATCTGCTTCATCGTGATTAAAGATTAACAATGCTAAAGCAAAAAGCACATGGACAGTGATTTGCAAAAACACCCTGTGGCTTGTTCGCCTGGTGAAAATTTCTGCAACCATTGGTTGCTTTCTAAAGGGGAAGGTCAATGGATATTCTACTTACATTATCACGACATCTGTGTTGGCAGGTGCCCCTCCAAAAATTCAAAACCGTTACAAAAGACCCAATCAGGGCCCTTCGAAATGTTAGTGAGCGAGTTGGGGCCCGGTCGGGGCCGTTCGTCAAGAGAGTTAAAAAGCAGAGCTGAAACACTGACTGTTGATGTTTCCTCCTCGCTATCCAAGCGCAGGCTCAAAGATTTTCCCCTGAATTCATTACTCTTTGCTTATCGATTTTATTGTTCATGCAATGCACTTCTTTACAGAATTCTTTCCATTTTGCTTTTCTACCTTCACTGGCTGCTTTGAGATGCTGCTGGATTTCAAGTTTAAGCCCTTGGTGATGAGAATAATGCCCGATTACAGGTGGTGTAATTCTATTGATGCCAGAGCAGGATAGGGCCAACACTAATAGCCTGGTTCCACTGATGATTCTGACTTCAGAGACAGAGAGTGAGAGACCATCAGGAATAACCCAGATACACAGATTTTTAAAGAATTATTAGTAAATCCACCAAATAAGAGACACAAACAAGTTACAAGACAAAACACAACCACATTTCAACCTTCTAGGTCTTCTTCAGGCCAGACAATCAACATTCAGGACAATGAAACCCAAGAACGAGCAATCACTTATTTCTCAAAATTAATTCAATGCAAAATGGGTGCTGAATCTTCTCAAAGTTGGTGCAAGACTGGCGTTGAATCTTCAACACTCATCTTGCGCTGTATCTGTGAAGTTGAGTGATTGCTCGTTCTTTGTTTTCATTGTCCTGAATGTTGTTCATCTTGCTGAAGAAGACCTAAGAGGTCGAAACGCGTCGTGTTTTGTCTTGTGATTTGTTTGTCCTGTTGTTCGGCAGATTTACAGATATTTCTTTTCAAAAATTTGTTTTCAAATTCACCTGCACTCACTCTCACTTTGAAACTAACCATATACACAGGTTGCTTCACGTGCATGACATACACACAACCAAGCAGGGACAAGGACAGCACAGTGGTACCTTGATCCGCGCACTCTTTCAACAGGAGGGGCAGGTGGCGTGGTGATGCTTGATCAGGAACTTCTGACAGGCTCGAATGGTTCCTGAAAATTCAAATGCACACATGACATTCATCCCCATGCCCTAAACTCGTGAATCCTTCCTGAAAATGAAAAGACACACGACATTCAACTCCATCTATTAAACTCCATTAAAACCCTCCTGAAATTGAAAACACACCATACATTAAAACTCCACAAATCTTTCCTGAACTGAAAACACCTCAGACATTAAACTCTCTAAAAAAATAATCTTTCTGGAACTGAAAACACACATCACATCAAACTCTGAAACTGAAAAGATACCCCACATTATTATTCATAACTCTGAAATGATATCCGACATTAATCTCCAAAAATCTTTCATGAAAGTAATAACACACACAACATCATTTTCTATTAACTTTCTGAAAATGAAAACACCATACTAAATTACCATAAACCTTTCCTGAAAATGAAAAAACAAAACAAAAAAACATGACACTGACGCTGAGAATGAACACACAAGGCATTATACTACATATACTGAAGACCGCAATCGTGATCTCATATCTTCAACAGACAAAGCATGGATATGACGATCATGATTTCCTACCATCAAACACACAAAGCGTGAATAAAAACAGTCATGTTTTCCTACCGTTACCACACAAAAAGTGGATAACATTGCAGTTGTTCTCTACCTCTGAAGTGCAGATTGTGAATTTTTTTTTTTTTTAAGTCAGGGTTTGCTACCTTAAGACAGAATGAACAACACTTTTTTCTCTCAAGCAGTCATGATTCCCAACCATCAACCCACAGAGTATGAATACAAGAGTCATGATTCCCTACCATCAACCACAAAGTATGAATACAAGAGTTATGGTTTCCTACCTCCGATGCACAAGGATGACAACAGACATGGATTCCTACCTCCGATGCACAAAGGATGACAACAGACATGGATTCCTACCTCCGATGCACAAAGGATGACACAGACATGGATTCCTACCTCTGATATACATTGTGTGAATACAACAGTTGTGATTTCCTACCTCTGAGGTACAGTGTGAATAAAACTCTTAGGTACAGTGTGTATAAAACTCTTAGGTACAGTGTGAATAAAACTCTTAGGTACAGTGTGAATAAAACTCTTAGGTACAGTGTGAATAAAACTCTGAGGTACAGTGTTAATAAAAACTCTTAGGTACAGTGTGAATAAAACTCTTAGGTACAGTGTGAATAAAACTCTGAGGTACAGTGTGAATAAAACTCTTAGGTACAGTGTGATAAAAACTCTGAGGTACAGTGTGAATAAAAACTCTTAGGTACAGTGTGAATAAAACTCTGAGGTACAGTACAGTGTAAATAAAACTCTGAGGTACAGTGTGAAAAAACTCTGAGGTACAGTGTGAATAAAACTCTGAGGTACAGTGTGAATAAAACTCTGAGGTACAGTGTGAATAAAACTCTGAGGTACAGTACAGTGTGAATAAAACTCTGAGGTACAGTGTGAATAAAACTCTGAGGCACAGTGTGAATAAAACTCTGAGGTACAGTGTGAATAAAACTCTGAGGCACAGTGTGAAATAAAACTCTGAGGTACAGTGTGAATAAAACTCTGAGGTACAGTGTTAATTAAAACTCTGAGGTACAGTGTGAATAAAACTCTGAGGTACAGTGTTAATAAAACTCTTAGGTACAGTGTGAATAAAACTCTTAGGTACAGTGTGAATAAAACTCTAGGTACAGTGTGAATAAAAACTCTTAGGTACAGTGTGAATAAAACTCTTAGGTACAGTGTGAATAAAACTCTTAGGTACAGTGTGAATAAAACTCTGAGGTACAGTACAGTGTAAATAAATCTCTGAGGTACAGTGTGAATAAAACTCTGAGGTACAGTGTGAATAAAACTCTGAGGTACAGTACAGTGTGAATAAAACTCTGAGGTACAGTGTGAATAAACTCTGAGGCACAGTGTGAATAAAACTCTGAGGTACAGTGTGAAATAAAACTCTGAGGCACAGTGTGAATAAAACTCTGAGGTACAGTGTGAATAAAACTCTGAGGTACAGTGTTAATAAAACTCTGAGGTACAGTGTGAATAAAACTTTAGGTACAGTGTGAATAAAACTCTGAGGTACAGTGTGAATAAAACTCTGAGGTACAGTGTGAATAAAACTCTGAGGTACAGTACAGTGAATAAAACTCTGAGGTACAGTGTGAATAAAACTCTGAGGCACAGTGTGAATAAAAGTTATGCTTTCCCCCTCTGATGTTCAGAGTATGAACAAAACATTGCTTTTCTACCTCAGATGCACAGAGTATGAGTGAACTGGTCGTGATTTCCTACCTCTGGCGTACAATGTGCGAGCAGAAATAGTTACAGTTTCCTACCTCCAAAAGTCCAGAGTGAATAAAACAGTCATAGTGTTCTACTTTTAACAGAGAGCGCATAAAACAGTTGTGGTTTCATAACATGGATGAACAAATTACGAATCAAAAAGTCGTGGTTTTCTCCCTCTAAAGTACACAGCCTAAATAAAATAGTCATGGTTTCTTCAATATATCGAGTGTGAACACAACAGCCATGTTTCCCACCTCCCCTACACAGAACATGAGTAAAACAGTTCTGGTTTCCTATACCTCCAACGTACAGAGTGTGTAAAAAAAACACAGGATTTCCTACCTTTTACTTAACAGAGTGTGAATAAAATGGTCATGGTTTACTACCTCTTACTCACAGAGTATGTTTAAAAAAAAAAAAAGTCATAGTTTCCCACCTCTCACTTAAAGAGTATGTAAGATAAAATAATACAAAACGGCCATGGTTTCCTCTTTCTAACAAAGCATGTAAAAAATTTTAAATTGAAAAAAAAAAAAAAAATGGTCGTGGCTTCCTACCTCCGATGTGCAGCGTGTGAAGCCAGCAGTCATGGTTTCCTATCTTCTTGATGAAGGTCAAGGCCGCCTGAGCCATCCTGTAGTGGTCTCGCTTGGCTCGAACGATCACCATGTTGGTGTCCGAGTTCAAATACTTCACTGAAATAACAGGCGTATCACAGAACATTAGTCATTACATACGCAACCAAACATAAATCTTCGTTCATGTCCGACTTAGCACTGAAAAGTCCATGCACAAAATCCGGACAACAGGGAGGGAAAGTAAAATTGCTTTTTAATTCAATTTTTTTTTTTCATCTTTTCTAACTCTATACCATGTCAATGAAACTCATGCAAAGAAAAGAGTTAATCATTTCAACCACTTTTGAAGAATATTACTTTTAATACTAGAATAAACAGGATGTTGTACGAAAGAGAATACATCACAAAACACTCTCCTGCGTTACTTGAAAACAGCTTTATTGATTAAATTCAGTATAAAAATGACTTAGGATTTTGTTTTGACTAATTACTGCCAAAATAAGAAAGATTCACTATATTATTTGAGGAATTAAAGGAGTCTTTTAAGCAAGATCTGTTATGCTGTTTTAAGTGACCACATTTAAACATTTGCAATATGCAGTTGTCCTCTTTCAAAAGTGCCAGTGAATTTGGTTGCTATTATAACTTCAATATACTTCTATTCAATCGAATCTTTGGTCTGAACATACAGTATCTGTTATTCTTTCCTGCATCCAATCGTTTTTTACAGCTTATGCCAGATGCTTTTTTTCTTCATTCTTTTACACTTACAAATATTTTTCTTTGACAAATATTGAAATAAACGTCCATTTCAAGACAAATGTGTCCTTCCCCATTACTTCTCCCAGCCTCTTTCGGAATCACCCTCACAAGTTTCCGATCCTCTCAGTACTCTTTCACACACACACACACAAACACACACACAACACACAAGCAAACAGACACACAAGCAAACAGACACACACACACGCACACACGCACACACACACACATGCGCGTGATCACACACACACACATGCTCACACACACACACATACACACACACTAACACACACACACACACACACACACACACACACACACACACACACACACAACACACATCCCTGCTAAGACAAAGTATATAAAGTTACCACCACTCCACTCCCATCCAACGAAGAAGATTTGACCTTTGACCTTTAGCAAGTTAGCACCATACCATGAGACTGTCCTTGAGGGCACCCAGACCATAATCTCCAAAGGAATCCTTGACCGACTGCCGTATCGATCTATACACCTGATCACTGGTTATGTTTCGGCGCAGGCGACGCTGATCACCGTACTTGATTTCCACGAGGAAATACCTGCGACACCACCAAATGTTGTTGCATGCATGAACAGAATAACTTAGCTTTCGAAAAAAACAACCATGACAGAGTTGAAACTGCACAAATGGCGATAGTGTTTTGTGCGGAATATTTCCGACCAACAGATATAATATGGGCAACCTCAGTTATTGCAAACGTCTAAAGACAATACAAAGTAAAATGAGTGAAAGAAAAACAGATAAATTAAATAAACAAGTAAATAGATACATAAATGAATAAATAAATAAAAGAGAAATACAAAAAAATCCATCTTCGTGCCTCAGCACTAAGGTGATTTGTAGTATGTCTAGTAACTCTCAAAATCTCAGATAATTAAAAAGTTAATAGTTACAAGTCACAGCATTTTTGTTTGATCAGAACAGCCACTCCTGAACATCACCAAAGTGACCCTGCAGCAGTGCAGCATCTCCTCTGGTGGGTTGCCTCATGATGACTTGACACTGGCAGATCAGGCTCTAGCTGTGGGCATGAAATATGGAGAAAAAAAACAAAAAAAAACCGAAACACAAAAAAAATGTGGTGACGCCTACATTGGGAACACCTTTCAGTTTCCTGTGTTTCAAAGTATCACCCAATATAGTAAAAGTGACTATGTATCTTTGTTCACAAGTGACTTTTGGTAGCTGATGAATGTTTATGACACAGAAGCAGCTGAGAAGTGTTATCATTCTGAATTTATATCAGCTTTTCAATGTAGCACACGAACAGATCAAATCTTGCATTGGGTACACTTATTTTCCTGCAAATGTTTGGATGTTTGGAATCTTCTCTAATGATCACAGCCCTGATATGGCCTTTGCGGTGGCTGGGCTATAAGCAACATTATCTTATCTTATCTTCTCTAATGATCAATGTAACACAGGTGTTTGACAATTACTTGCAGAATGGTTCAAACCTCAAAGCGTTTTGAGCTGTATAGACATGATGCCTGCTTTTTCTATCAATTACTAATAAAGAACAAAAAACAACAACAACAAAATACCAAAACCAAAACCACGCACACAGTTTAAGTTCTGACATGATAAGTACTACCAACTGGTCTGTATCAAGCTTTCGACAAAGTGCGCACATATCAATTTTCAACGGGTCAATGGATTGACTTAATGCGCAAGCACATAGGTAGACCGTACTGGAATAACACTTGTCCCACCACTGCAGCAACGCAACAAAACTTGCCTTCAGGCTGAACCTTGACCCCTTCTAACTGTGGCGCACTGCGGCCAGTGCTGCCATGTTATTCAGAATCATGTGTGGCCTGGCCTGAGGCCGCACCAGGAATGGCGCCTTGAAATTCACCCAACCAACAGGAGACCCAGACAGCACCAAGAAAAACTTTTCGCCCAATGCTCCTGTACCAGCATTAAGTCCCGTATTTACTCCTTCCTGTGTGCGATTCATCCGAGTAATCAACTCCAAACAGACATCTTCATGGACAATACCCCTAAGGCCTTTGCAACATCTCTTCATGGCCACAGGCTTACTGAGCCTTTGCAACATCTCTTCATGGCCACAGGCTTACTGAGCCTTTGCAACATCTCTTCATGGCCACAGGCTTACTGAGCCTTTGCAACATCTCTTCATGGCCACAGGCTTACTGAGCCTTTGCAACATCTCTTCATGGCCACAGGCTTACTGAGCCTTTGCAACATCTCTTCATGGCCACAGGCTTACTGAGCCTTTGCAACATCTCTTCATGGCCACAGGCTTACTGAGCCTTTGCAACATCTCTTCATGGCCACAGGCTTACTGAGCCTTTGCAACATCTCTTCATGGCCACAGGCTTACTGAGCCTTTGCAACATCTCTTCATGGCCACAGGCTTACTGAGCCTTTGCAACATCTCTTCATGGCCACAGGCTTACTGAGCCTTTGCAACATCTCTTCATGGCCACAGGCTTACTGAGCCTTTGCAACATCTCTTCATGGCCACAGGCTTACTGAGCCTTTGCAACATCTCTTCATGGCCACAGGCTTACTGAGCCTTTGCAACATCTCTTCATGGCCACAGGCTTACTGAGCCTTTGCAACATCTCTTCATGGCCACAGGCTTACTGAGCCTTTGCAACATCTCTTCATGGCCACAGGCTTACTGAGCCTTTGCAACATCTCTTCATGGCCACAGGCTTACTGAGCCTTTGCAACATCTCTTCATGGCCACAGGCTTACTGAGCCTTTGCAACATCTCTTCATGGCCACAGGCTTACTGAGCCTTTGCAACATCTCTTCATGGCCACAGGCTTACTGAGCCTTTGCAACATCTCTTCATGGCCACAGGCTTACTGAACACCAGCAGCACTGAAATTGAAAACCATCACAAGTGTGTGTGTGTGTGTGTGTGTGTGTGTGTGTGTGTGTGTGTGTGTGTGAATGTGTATGTGAGTGTTTGTGTGTGTATGTATGTGAGCGAATGTTGTGTGTGTGTGTGTGTGTGTGTGTGTGTGTGTGTGTGTGTGTGTGTGTGGTGTTGTTGCTGTTGTGTGGGTTGTTTTGTTTTTAATTGTCTTTTTTTTTATGGTGTCGGACCACAGTGACCCTAAGTCGCTCAACATACTCTCACCTTCTGTGCCCCACTCCCACCTCCATTGTCTCCCTCTGTAAATGTTGCTCTACATGCGCACTACCGATTGTGGGTTGCTGTTCTGTAAAGGAATGTCCACTGGAATATATTCAAGATTTAACTTTGATTGTACCAAATCTCTTTGACTGTCGGATTGCACACGAGTGAGTGAGTGAGTTCTTTAATTTAGAGTCTGTTCACATTTGGTGTTATTAGACTTGAAAAAAAGAAAGAAAAAAGAAGAAGCAGGGGAAGGGAGCGTTTATAAAAATCTGTGAATTTGATGCAAGGAAAGCACTTTGCTATTTGCACAATTTCTTTGTGGGGGCTTATTGTTTTGATAGAATCATGTGCAGTCACATCCATGTTCGATTCTTTATATATAATGAAGTTAATATTGTTCTTTATATAATGAAGTTAATATTGAACAATGGAAAAGAACATGGTCCACTGATAGAAGGCTTGAACAATCGTATGCTGCATTCCGGCAAAATTTGGTTTTCAACGAATTCAGTCGAAGCTTGTTTAAATATTAAAGATGGCAAATATTTCATACAAGTTTCTCTGGAAGGTGTTCACTGTTCACGCATTTTTTCTAATAACGAATAAATTTCTTGAACATTAAGTAAACTGCACACGACAGTACGAGCACACTAGTAGCGCTGACTTACACATATAGATGAAGAAATGTGCTACTACAGTAGTGTTACGCTCATCCCACTCTCACATACTGAAAGCGAAGAATTGATCGCAGTCAAATTTTCACATACCTTGGCACACCAAACAAACGGGCACTATTTATTTTACATCACATGTGACCTGAAGTCAGCAGATGACCATTTTAACCACACAATTTGTAAAACCAAGGAGAACGAACACTGGCTCTCAAACTGTTGACATAACATCACCCAGACCTACCTGTTCTTCACGCGTACCATGTTGTCGGATGATTAAGTTTCGTTTCAAATACGGAAACGGGAGAAAGGAAAATACACTTGCGCATGTGCAGAAAAGAGAAAACCTTCACAGGTTCTGTCCACAGTTACAAATTAAGCAACAAAGCTATTTAACAGGCAGAAACAAAGGAGAGCTCAACAGCAGAAAGTCTTCAGAAAAGAAGCATCTTCAGACAGATGTTTTAACCCCTGAACTCTTAATGTGCTAAGGGACCGGGCCGCATCCAGGTCATGACTCCCATATGCGCTTCTGATGTTAGAAATATTCTGTTTTTGCGCTGGCGGGATTCGAACCCGCAACTCCTGGATAGGTTTGTGTATCTTTTTTTTTTCTTTCTTTCTGCGTACGCAGGCTGATACTCCTGCGAACACTCCCTGTATAGCCAGGCAGTGGAGTTTTGTGTGTATGACCCTTTTTTTATCCCGCCATTAAGGCAGCCATACTCCATCTTCGGGGAAGGTGCATGCTATGTGTAACGTGTCATCCATACCAACGGCCAAACTGGCCTTCTCTTCCGAAAGTTGGTGATGGGATTTTACGTGTGTGCAAGATGTTATGCGTGCGTTCACACACAGAACCTCGGTTTATAGTCTCATTCGAAGGACTATATGGGGAATGGAGTCAGAACCAATGTTAACTCCGAGGGAAAAATCCCCTATACCGAAATTCGAACCCGCAACCCCAGGATCACGAGTCCGGCGCTCTACCAACTGAGCTATCCGGCCCCCCGTTTGTGTATCTCAAGGCATGGCTTTTTAGACGGATGTCTTACCCAGCCAACAGACACCTTTTTCAAAGCTGGGAAATTTAAGTCTTATGAAGTTCACGTTTGTTCCTTCCATTCATTTTGAGCCCAGTTGGAGGAGATGGACTCACTGTTCGTGTGTGTGAGTTCATTGTCTTGAATGCTGCCCATCTTGCCTGAAGAAGACCAAAGAGGTCGAAACGCGTAGTGTTTGTTTTGTAATTTGTTTGTTCCTTCATTTGGTGACACTGTGATTTTTCTGTTAATTTTGTTTCAGCTGGGATCCAGCTGGAACTCTTTTCAGCTCCCTCAGTCTGCCATTGCCTTTAGGATTCTGGCCTCTTCTTCTTAAGACACCGAGAGCTATTTCGTGACATCATAAGCTGATGATCCTACAAACCTCCTTGCTCCAACCTCTTCTGAAAAGTTTTTGGCTCGGAAGCAAGATTCCCTCAAACTGATAGCTAGACTGCCATACTTCTCGGCCATGTAGACATGAGCTTGCTCCATTCTGCTTTTACATGGATGGCACAATAAGTTCAATCAGAATCATTTTGTTTTTGATGAAATTGAGTGGTGAACTGTATCCGGTTTCATGCTACTCTCCCTGATGACCTCCCTTTTTTTCCATCCTGCAAGGTACACTCCCAGTCATCCACTCCAGCCAATGTCAACCCTGCTTCCACGCTCTTCATTTACGCCATAGCTGTCACACCATGACTCTGTGCGTGCAGGGCAAAACGTCATTTCTCCAGCCCCTGGTAGCACAGTGTTTTTCTGGCAGTGCTTACCACATGTAATGATTTCCTTCACCTCTTGGTTGTGTCTCTGTGTGTGCCTTTCTTTGCTGGGTCAGCGCCGCTTGGCTATGAACTGAGGACAGGTTCCACTGTGTGTTTCCACTGACAGAACAGACGCGCGGGGTCGTCTGACTACTCCCCCCCCCCCCCCCCCCCCAAAGGATGAAGCTGATTCCAAGAGGAGTCATATGTCACATACCATTAGAGGTAAGGTTTTCTTTTGTTTTTTGTTTTTTGGAGTACACTTGCCTGTTATTACGTGTAGTCTGCTGCCCCTAATGGCCATGCGGGACTGCTTTCTACATTATCTTCAGCTAAGCTGTATGATCTATAATTTAAAAAAAAATAATACATAAATGAAAAAAAGTCTTACATAGGTTCCAAAGCTTATCTTTATCTAGTCTTGGTTCAATACTTGTAACAATATTTCCATATTGTAATTTTTCTTCTGTGGACTGTTGCTAATTCTGTCCTCCAAACAACTTTTTTTTTATGGATGGGAGGGATGCCGTCCTTATTGTTCTCCAATTCTTTTTTGTTTTGTTTTGTTTTACTGTTTCTCATTCACCATGCGAGCCTGTAGACTATTTCATTGACTGATGAACATTCACATGCAAACATGAATATTTTGGCGTTCGATACAAGGGATCTGGGTTTATTCATGTACTAACGGTTATAGTGTGCTGACACTTTCACTCTGCTACATTTACCGCTATTCACACACACACCACACACACACACACACACACACAACACACACGAGTTTGGAGGACACAAAATAGCAAGTCCACAAAACAAAAGCTATAATCTGAAAATATTGTTATCTTGTTGTTGGTTTTGTTTTGTGTGTGTGTGTGTGTGTGTGTGTGTGTGGTGTGTGTGTGTGTGTGTGTGTGTGTGTGTGTGTTGTTGTTGTTGTGTTGTTGTTGTTTTTCAAAGAAAGAAAAGAAAATGGTTTTAACGTTACAGTTATAACAAAAACAGAGACTGACAGAGACAATGTTACTTTTGAACACATTTATGAGTTGAAACTTCCTATCCCCCCCCTTCCCCCCCCCCCGCCCCCCTCCCCCCCCCCCCCCCCCCCCCCACACACACCACACCCTCCTTCTCTTTCTCTTTACTAGAGAACTGAAGGCTCCCCCAAAGCTAACGTTGAAACAAAAAAGCGAAAACATGCAAACAAACAAGCAAACAATGGTGATTAAAAAGCACAAACGTGCAACGGTAGGAACATTTTTTTTTAAAATGCATTGTGGAGCTAGATTCATAAAATCTCACGACTTAACCTATTCTTCACTGATGCCCCCCTGATAGCAAGGAAAACAAGAGGGTGGAGGGGTGGCGTGGGGGTGGGGGAGAGAGAATACAGATGCGAGGGAAAGAGGATGAGGGCGAAAGATGGACAAGCGGCGAGTGCAGCCAGTCAAAGAAGACGCGTATGGAAGGATACAGCAGTTTGTTCCTTTGTTTGTGTTGGACCCCCCAAACAGAACACACGAGGTACATTCTCATTCCAAGTTTATATAAGCGAAAGGTGGACAGCAAAGCCAGCAACATGCGATAGCAGAATGAAGTGAGCTCTCGCGCGGCTGAAGACTGAGCGTTTAGTACTGGAACCTTCACTGTGGCTGGCTCGCCGCGCGTTCCAGTAAAACATGCGCACAGATGAACTCTTTGCCGGAAACTCGCAGAACCTACAATACTGCCTTTCTTTTTCTTTTCCCCATTACATACACACGCGCGCGCGCGCGCGCGCGCGTATTCGTCTGTTTATGTGTATGTTTTCATACGTCATTGCCTATACCTATCTTTTTGTCTTTCATTTAAAGGTCTACTTTAGAGGTTTTCGATAATTGGTCAGCTTATGCAGAAATATGAAATGTTTGATAAATTGGTAAAATAAACATCCGATTCGCTCCCGATCACACGAAATCGATCCGCGAAAGTGGGCATTTTCACCTGTAATCAAGAAAACGGGAGGTAATCAACGAAATCTTGGCATGGCTTAACTGCTCTTGGATGTGACGTCACATGATGGTCAGCGACGGCGACAGAAAGCGATTCTGATGGTTCTTGCACATCTCGCTCGGTATTTAATTTATCATGTAAAAGCAGTGACTATGATTGCGACAGCCAATGTGACTCTGGAAAGTTTCTGCAAGGCCTGTATCTTATCAGTTTGAACGCTAAGTTCTTTTTACCACGTCAGTTCAGTTCCAGCTGGACGCCCGAACACAGCATTCCGAAGGCGTACGGACTTTACCGAAGTCTCGAGGGAGGCTACCGACTGACTTCTTGATGCGATCACGCGTGGACGGCGAGCGGAGATTCTCTTCCTCAAGTCTTAACGTGTTCGTTCAATTTAACAAGTGTGATCTGTCCATAGATATGAACAGAATAAACGTGCGACTATCGTACTCATCTGTACGAGCTTACCACTCCGCCTTCAAAGTATACGCGCACAATGCAGACGAAGTTTTTGATCCACTCGAACGGGCTCGGCAATTGTCGGAATAGCTCGTTTCCGCGGTCCAGCTGGAACTGACGTGGTAAATAGAACTTTAGCTGCCCGGCATGGTTGCACGAACCGAATCCACTTCTTTCGAGTATCTGGATCAGATGGAAATGTGTGCAAAGAATAATCCGTCTCCTGCTGAGCTGCTGCACTCGCCTACAGCACAATATCTGCCACTGTGGTATTACCGTAGCAGACTACGTAAAGGGAGATAACTAAAGATATAGATAATAGAGGGGGCGCTAGGATTCGGGAGGTTACGAAAGATGGAGGAATAAACAAGCACGGCTTTAATGCTGTCAAAAGGGGGGTTTTTTAACGGGGTAAAAAAAAAAAAGGGGGGGGGGTTTATTTTTTTCCCCCCCGGGGAAAATTTTTTAAAAAAATTTAACCCTTTTTAAAAAAAAAAATTTTTTTTTGAATTTAAAAAATTTTTTGGGGGTTTTAAACCCTTTTTTTTCCCCCTTTTTTTCCCAATTTTTAAAAAATTTGGGGGGGCCCCCCCCGGGGGGAAAAAAAGGGGTTTTGGGTCCCCGGGGGGCAGGGGGTTTTTTTTTTTAAAAAAAGGGGGGGCCCCCAAAGGGTTCTTTTTGAAAAATTTTTTTTTTCCCCCAAAAATTTCCCCCCCAAAAAAAAAAAAAATTTTTTTTTCCCCCCCCCCCAATTTGGAAAGGTTTTTGGGGGCCCCGGCCCCCCGGGGGGGGGAAAAAATTGGGGTTTTTGGGGGGGGAAAAAATTTTTCCTTTTAAAAACCCGGGTTTTTCCCCCCGGGGCCCCCCCCCAAAAAAAAAGGGAAAAAATGGGCCAAAAGGGGGTTCCCGAAAAAGGGAAAACCCCCCTTTGGGGGGTTTAAAAATTGGGGGAAAAAAAAAAAAATTTTTAAAAAGGGGGGGGTTGGGGGGTTTTTTCCCCCTTTTTTTTTAAAAAAACCCCCCCCCCCAAAATTTTTTTTTCCCCCCCCCGGGGGAAACCCCCCCCCTTTCGGGGGCGGGAAGGGAAAACCCCCCCGGGGCCGGGAAAACCCCCCCCAAACCCCCCCCCAAATTTTGGGGGGGCCCCCCCGGGCCGGTTTAAAATTTTTTCCCCTTTTGGGGCCCCCGGCCAAAAGGGGAAAAGGTTTTTTTTAACCTGGGGGAAAAAAAAAAAAAAATTTTTTTCCTTTAAAAGGGGAAAAAGGGCCCCCTTTTCCCCCAAAAAAAAAAAAAAAACCCCAAAAAAAATTTTAAAAAAACCAAAAAAAAAAAAAAAGGTTTTTTTTAAAAAAAAAAAAAGGGAAAAAAAAACCCTTTTTTTTTTTAAAGGAAAAAAGGGGAAAAATTTTTTTGGGGAAAGGGGGGCCCCAAAAAAAAAAAAAAAAAAACCCCCCCCAAAAAACCCAAAAAAATTTGGGGGGCCCCAATTTCCGGGCAAAAAAAAAACCCCCCCAAAAACCCCCAAAGAAAAAAAACCAAAAAAAAAAAGGGAAAAAACAAAAAAAAAAAAACCAAAAAAAAGGGAAAAAAAAAAAAAAATTTTTAAAAGGAAAATTTTAAAAGGGGGCCCAAAAAAGCGGGGGGGGTTGGGAAAAAAAAAAAAAAAAAATTTTAAAAGGGCCCTTAAAAAAAAAAAAATTTTTTGGAAAACCCAAAAACCCCAAATTTTTTTTTTAAAAAAAAGGGGGGGGGCCCCCCCCCCCCGGGGGGGTTTTTTTTTAAAAAAAAAAAAGGGGGGGGCCCAAAAAAAAAAAAGGGCCCTTTTTTGGGCCCAAAAAAAAAGGGTTTTTTCCCAAAAAAATTTTTCCTTTTGGGCCAAAAATTGAAAAAAGGAAAAAAAAAAATTTACGCCAAAAAAAAAAAAACCCCCCCTTTTTTTTTTAAAAAAAAAAAACCCCCCATTTGAAAAAAAAACCCCCCCCCCCCAAAAAAAAAAAAAACCCCCCCCCAACCCCCAAAGGGAAAACCCCCCCAAAAGGGTTTTTTTCCCCCCCCTTCAAAAAAAACCCCCCCCAAAAAAACCCCAAAAAAAAAACTGGGGGGGGTTTTTCCCTTCCAAAAAAAAGGGGGGTTTTGGGGGTTTTTTCCCCCAAAAAATTTTAAAAAAAAACCCCCTCAAAATTTTTTAAAAAAAATTTAAAATTTTTTTAAAAAAACCCCCCCGGGGTTTTTGGAATTTTAAAGGCCCCTTTTGGGGGGGGGGTTTTTTTTTAAAAAAAAAAACCCCCCCTTTTTTTAAAGGCCCCCTTTTTTAAAAATTTTTGGGGTTTTTTTTAAAGGGGTTCGAAATTTTTGGGGGGGGTTTTTAAATTTCCCGGAAACCGGAAATTTTTTTAAGGCCCCCCCAAAAAAAAAAAAAAAAGGGGGTTTAAAAGGGGGAAAACCCCCCCCCTTTTTTTTTTAAAAAAAAGGGGCCCCCAAACCCGGGGGGGCACCCCCAAAAAGGGGGGGGAAAAAAACCCCCCCCCCTTTTCCCCCCAAAAAAAATTTTGAAAAAGGAAAAACCCCCAAAAAAACCCCCCCCCTTCCCCCCTTAGGGAAAAAAAAAAGGGGGCCCGGAAAAAAAAAAAATTTTTCAAAAAAAAAAAAATTTTCCCCCCCCCCCGGGGGCCCCCCCCGGGGAAAAAACCCCAGCTCCCCCCAAAAAATTTTTGGGGGTTTGGAAAAAAAAGAACCCCCCCCTTTTTTTTTTAAACCAAAAAAAAAAAAAAAAAAAAGGGGGGCCCCCAAAAAAAAAAAAAAGGGGGGGCCAAAAAGATCCCCCCAAACCCCCCTTCCCCCCCCAAAAAAAAAACCCCCCCCCCAAACCCCCCTTTTTTTTGGGAAACCGGGGGGGGAAAAAAAAAACCCGGGGGGCCCCCCCCCCCCCCAAAAAAAAAAAAAATAATTTTTCCCTTTTTTAAAAAAAACCCCCCCCAAAAAAACCCCCTTTTAAAAAAAAAAAAAAAACCAGCAAAAAAGGGAAAAAAAAAAAACCCCCCAATTTTGGGGGGGGAAAAACCAGAAAACCACAAAAAAAAAGGGGAAAAACCCCCCCCTTTTTTTTTTTTTTTTCCCCCCCTGGGTTTTCCCAAAAATTCGAGACAAGAAACACTGGAAAAACTCCACCGGGACACCCCAGGCAACACCAAAACACGAGCACTTGCTACCCCAACATTGGGGGCCTTCTCTTTTCCCGTCAGATAAAGAGATGGTTAACAAAAAGCAACACATTGCCATTTTCCCCCCCCAAAAAAAAAAAGGGGGAAAAGAAACCCTTACTACCATCATTTTCCCGAACCCCTCCTTGGGCCAAACGGGAAAGATTTTTTTCGAAATGAAAGGGAAAAAAATACCTGATAGGGTGGGCTAAACTCACGTTGGGCAGAATTTTCCCACATCGGGAAAAAAAGCTTCCACTCCTACACCATCCCCCGAAAGCTGAAAAGCATTCTCCGCCGTTCCCTGGGAAAACCTGACAAATAGTATCTGACAAAGGACCCCAATTTTTCGTCGCAAGAATTCCAGCCGTTTGCAGAAGAGTATTGGGTTTTATTTTAAAACCCAAAAAGCTCCCCCAAAATACAGCCAAACAACCTTTTTGCAGCAGAACGGGGCTGTACAACCCTCAAAAACATGCTTAAGAAAACCAAAGAAACCCTACCCCTTTTTCTTCCCAATACAGGGCATTCCGCTCCAAAATGGGGGATTCAACCTGCTGACTTTCCCGAAGGGGAAAAAACTGCAAAAAAAACCTTTCCCCCAAATCCCCTTTCCCCCCTCAAACCCCCCAAAAAACCAAACATCCAAACGTGAAAACCAGAGAAACAATTTTCAAAAAAGAAACAAAAAAAGGAAATAAAACAAACGCACAAAACCAAACAGGCACTCCACCCAACCTCTTTCCCAGAAAGGGGAAAAATTTGAGATCTGGCAAATTTTGGGAAATTTTTTTAACCCCCCCAACCTAACCCCAATTCATAAGTGATTTAACACCCCCCCCCTTTAAGGGAACGTACGTCGCCAACAACTTTACCTGAATTTTCCCGTGGGTTTCCCCCTCCACCAACCGCAGAAATGACGCGAGAAACCCCCAAACCATCACCCCCCCCCCCGCCAGATAGTGAACGGCCAACACAACGAAGACGGACACTCCCGCAAAGAAAAACTCCTCTCAAGGGCAGAAACCTACACCATCCCCCTCACCTTTGGGTTTTTCACACAAAAAGTGGCAGGGCCCCAAAAAGCCCGAAAAACTGAAAAAAAATAAAAAGGAACAATCAAAACTTCACCTTTTACGTGTCAACAAACTCCCAAAACCAAAAGGGACTGTTTTACAAAAAAGGAAAATAAGTAAATTTTTCCCTTTTTTTTCAAGCTCTGGGAACTAGAGCTTTATTCTACAAAGCTAAGCTCAGTGAAAATTTAGAGCTTAAAACAAAATTTATGGCCTTTTTTTGGGTTTTATGCCTTTTCTCCGTGTAGTTTGGGGTCTAAGCTTTTTTTTTAAATCAGTTGCCAAAGTTAAGGCTCAGTGTAGTTGAGAGCCAGTTTCATTTAGTTTAAATTTTTGGTAAATCTCTTCCCTTCCGTGGAAAGGGAAAACCAGTTTTAAATCAACCTTTTTGTTTGGGGGGGCAAATATCAGAAAGAAGCTGCCTTTAAAGAGTTTTTTTTGATTTTTTTTTGCATGCAAAGGTTTTTTTTTATTCTAATTTCTCCAAAATTTCCAAAGCACATTGAAATTTTAAAGCTTCTAATCTTTTTTTGAAAAGGGGAAGGGAGAAAGAAATAAAAGAACAAAAAATTTGTTTTTATTGTTTAGTTTAAAAAAAAATGTGTTTAAAATGAGGAGAATTTTTTTTAAAAATTTTTAAAATTGTTTTAAATTTTCACATAAAAAGACAAGGGGGGTTTGGGGGGAACTTAAAAATGGGGGGCAGTAAGGAACTTTTTCAAGATCTATGAAGAGAAAAACAAAAATTTAATATTAATAAACAATTTTTATACCATAGATTAAAGAAATTTTCCAACCCACTCAAAAAGGGGGGGGTTTTTGGTATTTCCCAAGGGGACTAAAGTAAAGGGGATAACTAAAGATAAAAGATTTAAAAGGGGGGGCGCTAGGAAATTTGGGGGGTTTCGAAAAAATGGAGGAATAAACAACAACGGCTTTAATCACTGTCAATTTTTTGCCTCCACTCTTCATTTCTGGGAAGTCCCCACCCCCAAACACAAACAACAGCCACCCCCTCTGACTTTTTAGGCTGTGGGGGATCGCAAAATCGTTTGATTTCACTTGGCTTTTTGGGTTGTTTTGTAGGTCGCGGCTGAAGGCCATTTCCCTCAAATGACGTCACGGTTTTTTTGGTCTACCCCCGCGGGTTTTTACCCGGGTGCAAAAAACGTTTTTCCCTCTATTTAAAATTTTTCCGGGGAATTTTTTTTTGGGGAAAAAAAAAAAACCATACTGTAGTTTTTATGACAAGTAGACCTGTTTTTTAACCAAAATTTTCGAAAATTTTCCAAAGAAACCTTTAAAAAGTCAACAAACCTGAAGACGGGGTAAGAAAAAACCAAAAATTGAAAACTTTTTTTTTTTCTAAACTTCAAAAACTTCTGGGGGGTCCCCCAAAAAATAGTTTGTAAAGTTGACAGAAGATTGATTTTTCCCCTTTCGAAAGATTGCAGTTAGGCTGTGTTCTGAAACCTTTTTTAAACCCTTTGGAACCCTTTTTCTCTTGGTTCTGATCTTTTTAAGAACGTAAATGGGTCTTTTTTTCCCTTTTTTTGTTGTTGCTTTGAATGAATCCAGGAAAAAGAAAAAAGGGTTCTTTTTTAAAGGGAAATTTTTTTTTCTTGCGTCTGGAGAATTTAGTAAAATTTTAAAAAAAAAGTCCAAATCCATCTGCAGTTTTTTTGAGAAATAATGAAAAACCCTCCCGTTTCCCTTTATTCTCTTTCCCTAGGAGAATAACATGGGAAAAATCCTTGGGGGGATTTTTATCCAACAAAACGATTACATCATGGTTAAAAAAACGCTTTCAATCGAGTGTCAACAATTTTCCCGAACCAAAAAGCTTCCCCGGAGCGGACATTGGGAAACGACCACGAAAAGGTCCCCCATGACATTTTTCAATCCGCCCAAAAAAAACAAAAAGGGAAAGGGGAAAAATCAGGCTAAAAATTTTAAATTTTGGAGAAGCAAAAAAACCCTAACATAAAAGGGAAACATTTCAAGCAAAAATTGGAGGAAAATTTGCACCTCACTTGTCCTGGCAAACGAAGACATCAAAATAGAAAACCTTCCCCCGACTCCCTTTAACAAAAGGGGGGTGCACAGAAACAGGGACAGAATGCTTGGCAAACATCCCAAGGGGAATCCAGGTCACCGACGAAATTCCCGGAACTTTGTGACAAACTTTTTGGGAATTGAAAAAAAAAAAAAGAACAACCCCGAAGGAAAAAGAGAATTTCCAAAGAAAGCAAAAAAGAAAGGGTTAAAAAATGAGATGAAAGCAGCAAAGGAAACTTGGATTTTACAAACCCAAAGCCAAAAAGATTGATAATAACCCAAAAACAACAACAGCAAAGCACCTACAAAAAAGTCCCCAAAGGGCCAAAAGGGAAAGAAAAAAATGCCAAAAAAAACAACGATCCATGCCCAAAAAAGGTAAATTTTTTCAACGATGAAGAAAAATACTACAACGATGGGAAAAAATACTGTTCCGGGGCTTTACTCGCCAAAGCGGGGGAAAAACCATCATCCTTGTCGCGCCGGAACCCAAAAAATAACAGCAAAATAATAAACCCCCGCGACGAAATCTTTAACCTTAAAAAACAAGAAAAGGGAGGAAAAACGCCCGGGGTTTTACAACAAACCGGGGGAAATTGGGTCCAAAGGGAGGAGGGGATCCAATGGTTTAAAATGTTACTTTAAAAAATGCAAAAAGAATTCCCGGGGAAAACCCGGGGGAAAGGGCCCACTCCCTGGAAACCCGTCACTTAACATCACTTACCAAAAAAAGGGGAAACCCAAAAGGCAATGCCCCAAAAATATGCAACGATAAGCCTTTTCACCACCCAAGAAAATTATGCTGAAAGTAATCCTGAATAGAAATGAACCCACAAGCAGAAAAAACATCCCGAAGAACCCGGGGGGGTTTAGCCAGGACAAGTACCATAGAAGGGAAATTCAAACTAAAAATTCCCGTTTTTAGAAGTACAACCAACACCAACAACACTGTTTCCAAATTTTTCATAACTTTAAGAAGGGCCCTTTGAAAACCCAGTGTGGCACGAAGCATTAAGGCAACCCCCGAAACTCTTCAACATCAAAAGCCAACCTCATCAAAATAATTGAAACCTCTACAATAAAACCAAACCCTTTCCGTTTTCTTCGGGAACAACAAAGGGCCCATGGTTCCAAAATACCGTTTATTTCCAAAAAGGCTGTCTACCTCCCCCACACATTTTTAATGCCTTTCCCTTTTTTTAAAAATTATGACCCCATCGCTAGAAGGGCCAAGAAGGGAAACCCTAAATAAATTGGGGGGAGAACCATCACCAACCCCGGGTTTTTCTGCCCACAAAAGATGGGCTACCCGGAAACAACCCAAAAGCTAGTGCACCTGATCAACAGACCAACAACCCCCTCGGGTGGGTTTTGGTATGGAAAAAAAGGGGCGGAAAAGACAAAGGTCATGACTAACACCCCCAAAAAGGGTTTACCCAAGACAAACCATCAACACAAAAGCTTGAGCCCCCAACACATTTTAAAATACTTGGGGCAACAAACTCAGGATTAAGGGTCAAGACCTGAAATCATCTCAAGTTTGCTCAACCCCCAGCCACTAACAAAGCAAAAGCCCCTTTTAGAAACCAAAAAAAACTCCAACACTCAAATAATTTGGCCTTTTTGCGAAACCTTATCAGGGGATATTTTATAAAGCTTGTGAGGGCAAGGGGGGGCTTTTTAAATCAACCCTTTAGAAAAAGATCCAAACAATGGAAAAAGAGGGGCTTCGACACTTTCCCTTTGGGAAACCCCATACAGAGACACATCACAAAAGGGAAGTTAAAAAAATCGCAAATTTGGGTCAGTCCCCCAAGTTGTTTTACCAAAAATGTGACACAGACCACAAAAATAAAAAATCCCAAGAGTACATGCTTTTTACACTTTTTGCATAGTTTGAGGTCTAAATAATCAAGTTTTATTAAATATTTAACAGCATGGATTGTTTGTCTTTGATTGTACTCATGTTAAAATCACTCACACACTTGTGTGTCCAATGTAAACACGGTAACTAAACACTTCTCAAATTGAAACAAAACAAAGAATGTGAGAGCACTACAGACCTTTATTCATCATGAAAACAGTAATGAGCACCCAAGTAAATGCAACACAACTGTTTCAACACATAATTTTGACGAATGATTTATATGCTGAATTGTGTCAAAAACGATACCAAAAAATGTGGTTTTTTTCTCCATGCGTTTACTCTAAAACCAATTTTCAGCCAACTTTCCCTATTTTGGGCAGCAGTGACCTTGGACTTTGTTAAAACTTGCAGACAGAAACTGATTTCTCCACCTTTGAAATATTTTCTGCCCTATTACATTTTTTTAAAGTCCAATGTAACACAGGAACCAAAAATACTATCAGAACCAACAACAGCTTTTTATTTGGGAAACGGGACAAATCTCTGATATTTACTGTTGCTAAATGATAAGACATTCATGATACAAAAATAAAAAAGCTAAACAGTTGATATTTTGTAAATATTTAAGCGCTTTCAACTGTTCATGTCCAATGTAACCAGGAAACCACGGTTTTTATAGGTCCAATGTAACGCAGAAACAAAACAAATCTATCAGAATCTACAACAGCTTTTATGTTAGGGAAATTGGACAGATCTCTGACTTTACAGAACTTTGCTAAATGATAAGACATTCATGATACAAAAATAGAAAAGCTAAACAGATTGATATTTGTAAATATTTAAGCGCTTTCAACTGTTTCATGTCCAATGTAACCAGAAACCACGGTTTTTATGTCCAATGTAACGCAGAAACAAAACAAATCTATCAGAATCTACAACAGCTTTTATGTTTGGGAAATTGGACAGATCTCTGACTTTACTGTTGCTAAATGATAAGACATTCATGATACAAAAATAGAAAGGCTAAACAGTTGATATTTTGTAAATATTTAAGCGCTTTCAACTGTTGTCCAATGTAACAAGGAAACCGAAATCATCAGACCGCAATCACCGACACTACAACCCTAAACAAGCAAAAAAGACTCACAAAACATAACTAATATTAAGCTTAATCTTCAATGAGGTGGTTTAAATATTCAATGCAATGAACAACAGATGTATAGAAGGAAAAAACAAAGGTGCAAGTGCACCTCTGCAACAACGTGGTCCAGAGTAACTGTTCGGGATTTCGGTAACCACAACTTCGAACCGGCCGCCTGTTTGATTCACAATGGACACATGGCCGAAATACGCGTATAGATGCTTCCGCCACATTTGTGTGCATGAATAGAACAAAATAGTTCCAAATCGTTTGATTTTTTTTCACACACGATTGATTTGTTTGGTCCAACGTAACATAGAATTCCGAAACGATGTTCGATCAGTTTATTCAAATCCGATTTTGAAGTCCAGTCAGTTTCAATTTTTAAAAAGTTCATAACTATCACAACATGGGATTCTCCTCCATCTGTACCCATAAAAGTAGTGCCATATTCATCCGCGTTTAGTACATTCGTCGTCCAGAACGCGCGAGTTAACACCGGTAACGAAAGTTACGGTTGGACAGTGATTTTTTGTGTGCTAAATATCTAATAGAAGCCAAGTCGACTGATATGTTTATCAAACACAGTTAAAAACAATTAAAAGCAATGATAAACCACTTTCTTAATCATTTGCATGTTTCTTTTGTACACATTTAATGACTATTTGTGACAGGCAAAACGATGTCCACACTCCAGGTCGCCATTTTCTTATCAAAATCAAAGGTTTAGCATCAAAACACATTTTTAAATGCAGCGCTAGGCCTGTAAACTGTTTGGCTGCATATTCAATGTGTAATTGATGTGTGTGTAACTCAAATTTGTTAACTAACATTTCTGAGATTTTAAACAAATATTATTAAGTAAGGGTAAGTGGGGCACAACTCTGGAGACTGACCCATTGAAATGAAATTGGTCCATATGTCGATCTCCAACCTCAGTAAAAAGACGCAAATTGAAATGGTATGGACACATCAACGATCGACAGGCCTTGCCAAGACAATCATGCAGGGCACAGTACCAGGACAAAGGCGAAGAGGTCGACAAAGGAAAAGAATGGGAGGATAACATCACGGAGTGGACAGGCCTGCGGCTGAGAAATACATTACGGAGGCAGAGAACAGAGAGGAATGGAGAAGGATGGTGTCACTGCTTCAGGGTGCCCCCACGGACCATCGTCAACTTTAA
>CM031621.1:46217077-46219577 GCA_018398815.1 Conus ventricosus | reverse complement strand
AAGAAGAAGAAGAAGAAGAAGAAAGGATTTCACGTCATGGTGTACACAAATGCAGCAGATCAGTCAGATATTGTGGACAGAAGGTCGCTAAGGCTTGAAAGCAGAGAGATGCAACTTTGTAGGAGATCCTTTGCTGAACAGGGAGCCAGTGAAGAAGGGAAGGCATTGATGGGAAGTGTGGTCAAATGGTTACAAACTGAAGAGAACATTACTTCGCCAACTATCTCACCGTCCCTTTTGTTCTTGTTTACAGACACACAGTATTTCTTTTCTTATTCATGTCCACAGTTTTGTTTGGTTTGGTTTGTTTGTTTGCTTGCTTTTAAATCTACGGTGACTCTTGTTTGTTTCAGTGGAAGTGGAGACACAGAGAGAGACAGGTCAGGAAGATTTCTGATGGTTGTAGTTTACACCCAGACGATTGTTAGAAGTAGGATGAGACGCTCACCAAATATTTCTGACTGTTTTGTTCTCTCTCATCGTCTGTCTGCCTGCTCCTCTCTCTCTCTCTCTCTCTCTCTCTCTCTCTCTTCTCTCTCTCTCTCTGAGAGAGATTGATTGATTGATCTTTAATACGTAAGGATGAAGATTTTAGGTCAAAGCCTAGTCTTACAATCTGTTCTTGTCGTGCATACATTATTTCAACACATATCAGAGAGAGACAGTCAAACAGAGAGAAATTGAGACAGACAGACAGACGGACAGACAGACAGACAGACAGACAGACGGAGATCGAAGAGAGAGAAAGCCGCAGTGTTCCCCTTCAAATGCTTATTCCCTTATCCCCCCCCCCCCCTCCTCCCCTTTTCCACTCCCAAACACAAGACATGTGGGCTTTCTGCCACCGATGTACACATGTGACCAATGTGTGTGTGTGTGTGTGTGTGTGTGTGCGTGCGTGCGTGCGCGCGCGCGCGCGCGTGTGTGTGTGTGTGTGTGTGTGTGTGTGTGTGTGTGTGTGTGTGCGTGCGGCTGCACACACACAAAATTAATACGCCAAGACCTTGCTTAAGGAGTCGAGTAATTATAGACTGGCGCAATTAGATTGTTTTGATTTCCTTCATTTTCTTTCATATGGCCATCAAGGTACAAGCCAGGCAGTTCTCAAACAGACATAATTAAAATCAAAGGACTGAAACTATTTCGGGCGCTTTGGGCTAGCGCAAAGTCAGGGTCACGGGTGAGCGCAAAGACTTAAAATGTAAAGTCAACTAAAGGGAATGTCATGTATATAAATAAATAAATAAATAAATAAAATAAAATAATGAAATAATTAATTGATTGATTAATTAATTAATTAATTAATTAATTAATTAATTACAAAATAAACAAGGGAAGTAATTGGCGAGGAGTTGTTCTGTTGACCAATTCTCAGCTTAATTAACATTAAATTAACCCAGCAGGCTCGAATGTACGTACGATAGGCCACAAAACACTTACATGGATTAATACACAGTGCAAAATGCTAATCGAGGCGTGTGACCTGTGTCCCCCCTCCATGTGACGACCAACAGCTCTCCATGACCAACCTGGCCAAACAGATGATCGCTCGGTTGGACACCCGGCAGTACCGACGCCAGCCCTCCTCCTCCTCCTCCTCATCCTCCTCCACGCAGCCCGGAGAGGGGCCACGGCTACCGCCCTCTCCTCCTCCACCCGGGGGGACGCACCCTGCGCAGGCATCCTCCGACTCTAGCACTGTGCAGAGCTCCAACTCGGAGAGCTGCGCCATCTGTCTGGAGGGCTACAGGGAGGCGCAGGTGAGGGCTTAAAGGTCTACTTTAGAGATTTTCGATAATTTGTTAAAAACAGGTCTACATGTCATATAACTACAGTATGGTATTCATTTATCAAAAAAAGTCGCCGGAAGAATTTAATAGATAAAAAACGAGTTTTGCACACCTGTTCAAACCCCGCGCGGTAGACCGAAAACCGTGACGTCACTTGATGGACTGGCCGTCAGCCGCGACCTACACAACAAGCCAACGCCAAGTGAAATCAACACGAGTTGCGATCCCCCACAGCCTAAAAGTCACGAGGGGGTGGCAGATATTGTGCTGTAGGCGTGTGCAGCAGCTCAGCAGGAGACGGATATTCTTTGCACACATTTCCATCTGATCCAGATACTCGAAAGAAGTGGATTCGGTTGGTGCAACCAAAGAACTATCTTTGGTGCAACCATGCCGGGCCGGGTACGTGCCAGTTTGCCGCGTGCCAGATTGCCGACTTTTGAGCACTCTCTCAGCCCTTCGGGCTTAAATGTGTGAGCACGACTTGGCCTAACGGCCTTCGTTCATTCGTCCTTCGTCCTCTCTCGGGCTTCGCCCTACTCTAATCTAAAGACCATCGATTCTGCTTTGGAGTAGACTGGGACACTGGTTACGCCAGGGGGGAGCCTTGCAGTAAGGACGTGTTCGGCAATCTGGCACGCGGCAAACTGGCATGTCACCGCCGGGCCACCAAGTTATTTTTACCACGTCAGTTCCAGCTGGACCACGGA
>CM031621.1:46197077-46212077 GCA_018398815.1 Conus ventricosus | reverse complement strand
GTGCTACATTTGTTACCATGTAGTGTGTATATATGTCCAGGTGCTACATTTGTTACCATGAAGTGTGTATATATGTCCAGGCGCTACGTGTGTTGCCTTGTCACCACCAGGTGTGTATGTATGTCCAGGTTCTTACATTTGTTGCCGTGTAGTGTGCATGTATGTCCAGGTGCTACGTGTGTTGCCGTGTCATCACCTAGTGTGTGCATGTATGTCCAGGTGCTACGTGTGTTGCCGTGTCATCACCTAGTGTGTGCATGTATGTCCAGGTGCTACGTGTGTTGCCGTGTCATCACCTAGTGTGTGTATGTATGTCCAGGTGCTACGTGTGTTGCCGTGTCATCACCTAGCGTGTGCATGTATGTCCAGGTGCTACGTGTGTTGCCGTGTCATCACCTAGCGTGTGCATGAATGTCCAGGTGCTACGTGTGTTGCCGTGTCATCACCTAGTGTGTGCATGTATGTCCAGGTGCTACGTGTGTTGCCGTGTCATCACCTAGTGTGTGCATGTATGTCCAGGTGCTACGTGTGTTGCCGTGTCATCACCTAGTGTGTGTATGTATGTCCAGGTGCTACGTGTGTTGCCGTGTCACCACGAGTTCCATCAGGTGTGTGTGGACCCCTGGCTGGAGAACCATGGAACATGCCCCCTGTGTAAGATCCACATTGCAGGTCAGTGAGGGTGGGGGGGGGGGGGGGGGGGGGGGTGAGGGACAGTGGTGACTGTGGTGAGGGTCGGTGATGAGTGGTGATTGTGAACGGTGAGGGTGGATGAGGGTGGACAGTAAGTTATGAGTGACGGTGGTTGGGTGAGTGGTGAGTAAGTAAATATTGTGAGTGGTTAGTGAGGGTAATGGATGATGATGGACGATAGTGAGGGTGGTGAGGGTCGGTGGTAAGTGGTGATTTGTAAAGGGTGACAGTTGATGAGGATGGACAGTAAGTTATGAGTGGTGAGTGAGTGAATGTTGTGAGTGGTTAGTGAGGGTAATGCATGGTGAGGGACAAGAGTGAGGGTGGTGAGGGTCGGTGGTGAGTGACGTTTGTGAATGGTGAGGATGGATGAGGATTGACAGCAAGTTATGAGTAATGGTGGTTGAGTGAGTGGTGAGTAAATATCGTGAGTGGTTAGTGAGGGTAATGGATGGTGAGGGACAAGAGTGAGTGTGGTGACTGACAATGGTGAATGGTTATAGGTGGCTGAGTGTGTGGAACAAGTGTCGTGTGCATTGTGAGTGATGAGTGAGTGAGAGATGGGTAAGAGGGGTAAGTAAACATGGCGAGTGGTGAGTGACAAGGTTGATGGCAACGAATGAGGGTGTGGAGTGGGGCTGGAGAGTGATGGGTGAGGGAGGTGAGTGGTGAGTTATTTTTATGGTGAGGGATGAGTGAAAACGATGTTGAGTGGTGAGCGAGGATGGCGAGTAATGTGGATACGTGGTGAGTGATAGTGCTGAGTGATGGGGACTGACAGCGCGGGCCGTGATGACTAGGAATGACTGCGGTGAAAGACGATGGCGAGAGAGTGAGTAGAGAGAAAGAGAATGGAAATATTCTAAACATGGTAAAACAGTAAGGAATCAAGTTATTAACAGTGTCTGTCTCTTTCTCTTCAACGCCTTTCCCCTTACCCTGCCCCCTCTCTCTCCTTCGGTACCCTCACTTCTCTCTTCTCCCCTCCCCCACGAGCAGCTGGTCTGAGACTGGCCCCCGAGGACCTTGAAGACGCGGTGGACGACAACAACCACATCACCGACGTCGCCCTCGCCTTCCACCCCCTCCCCCACGCCCTGGAGATGGACAGCGATCCCCACCACCACCACCACCTCCACCACCACCACCAACACCAACACTACCGCCCCCACCGACGCAACCCCACCCCCTCCTCCGCACGCTTCTCCTCCCTCCTCCTCCCCCACCCTGCTGCCCCCAGCGTGGCCCCTTCCCAGAGGAGTTCCCGCCAGGCCTCCTCCGCCTCTTGGGCGCAGGCCCCGTGTTCCTGGCTGCACCTGTTCAGCAGCGGACGGAGGGTGGTCCGCACTACCTGCCCGTCGTGTGAGTGCACAGCCGGCTCCAGCCCTTCAGAGGCCGGCTCCTGCTTCAAAGAGGCCGCGCCCACCGCCACCCTGACTTTCCCAGCCTGCGGGTCCTCCTGCAGCAGGGGGTGCGAGGGCGACCCTTTGGCGCCCGCTGCTGTTCCCCACGACTACTCCGGCTTCGCTCCGCCTCTTCTGCTTCCTCCTCCTCCTCCTCCTCCTCCTCCTCAGCGCCGGGGGTTCTGGGATTACACAGATGTCCGGAGCTACGCTGGGAGCACCCGTGACCCGCGGAACTACGTGATGTCACGCCGTGACGTGGTATCGGGCCGGAGGAACCCGACCGCCGCCGCCGTGTCTTGCCGAGAAGGGAAGGGTTCGGGATGCCCCGGCGTGATTCGGCCCATCCCGCTGTCCCCCTGTGTGCCTTATCATTCGGGCGTTCCCTTCACGCCCGCCGTGGCGTCCGAGCAGCACGTGTGCGGGGACTCCTTCGGCTGTGGGGGACACAGGCACCAGGTGTACCCAGGCCACTCCGTGCGGCTGTACGCCTCCAGGATACCCTCCGGAGGTGTCCCCGTATACGAGACCCAGCAGGATAAGTGGGGATCGTTGCGGACCTTCAGTGTCACAGCCATGAGAGGCTCCGGGTCTTCTTCCGACCCCTACCCCAGCGACAGTAGCGCCGACTGTGACTGCTGCTGTAGAGGCAGAGGGCCAGGAGACAGAGCCGGCCCCGCCGCTCCAGACTCCAACCTCATCGACAGCAACCGCAGCACCTACGGCTCCACGGACCCCAAGGACTCCAGTGACGTCAGCAGCTACGACTCGCGGGTCTACCAGGCGAAGGAGTCTGGCAGCAGAAGAGAGGGGCGGGAGAGGAGGAACAGGAGGCCAACCTCACCAGTGCCTCTTCTTCCTCCTCCTCCTCCTCCTCCTCCTCCTCCTCCTCCTCGGTCCCTGGCTGTCGGCCGGCCTGCCTGTCCCAAGGCGCTGCTGAAGTCCAGCCTTCCTCCCCAGGCAGGGGTGAGCCGAGGGTTCGAGGCAGGTGGCCCGCCACGGGACAAGGTGGTCGTGGTGCACGAGGGGGAGGAGGAAGAGGACGGCAGATCTGTGACGGCGACAGAGCATTCGGGTCAAGTCACAGGTCAGGTCAAGGGTCAGGCGAAAGGTCAGGTCGGAAACGACGACAGTGTGTTGTGTGATACGTGCTCAGCTCAGGGATCAACTCAGGACATTCAGTGTGCTGCCTGCGCCTCCCGCTCCCGGTTCAGGGTGCTGCCTGACAGAGACTCCGGGGACAGAGCGGGGGACGCCAACTGTGAACTTCTTGTACTGGAAATTCCCCACGAAGACGTGCACAAGACCTCAGTGGAGAAACGTGCTCGACGACGCAACAAGCAGGATCTGAAACCCAGTGCCCAAGGATTGCCCCACGAGGTGGAGGACGTGTCGGTGCTGGGTTCAGGGCAGCAGGAAGACTCCGGGCCGCTGTTGTTCACGGCCAAGCCTCCTAGACCCCGCCTGCCCCACCCTGGGGACCACGGGGTGGGTCACAGGAGGTCCCGGAGTGCCTCCTGCCGACGTCATCATTCCAACCCATCCGTGGTTCACCGTGGTCATTCAGCTCCTCACCCGAGACCTCACCACCCTCATAATACTCACCAGGCCAGCTCCAGCTCCAAGGTTTTTGTACACACTCCCAGGTCGAGGGTCTCCTCCGCTCCTTCCAGTTCCAGCCGTCATGGGCGCCCCCACCACGGGCCTCACACCTCCTCCTCCTCATCCCAGCGTCCTCAGGGTCACTTTTCAGGGTCGTCCAGGAGGACGGCCAACAGCAGACGTTACCAGTGGGCGGTGGAACACCTGGCAGCCATCCCAAGCCGTCACCACCATCACCACCACCCTCAACACCCTCGTCACTGCCACGACCACGCCCACTGTGACCTCTGTCCGCGGGAGCGGGCGCTCTGGCAAGCCACCCCTCAGCTTTTTGGCCATGTAGGAGGAAGTGGAGGAGGAGGAGGATGTAGAGGAGATGGTGCAGCTCCTCGTCTGATGTGGGACTCCTGCCGTGGGCCCAGCTGCCGGAAGTGTCACCGGAGGAGCCGGTTCGGCTCGAGCAGCGCTGTGCCCAAGCACTCCATGGTTCTCTTCAGGGAGCCGGAAGGTAGGAGCCATCTCCCCTGCAACACATTATTCACCATCACCTGACTATCACAACTTTAGATGGAAAGATCTAGATAAACGTGTGTGAGTCCCTTAGGCTAACAGCTGACCGTAAGCTGACAGCAAGGCACACTCCCTTCCAGACGTAGCAACTCATTGTTCCCCACAGCCGCGCGCATGGCACGTGTAGTTCATCACACCAGCCAGCACGCACCCTCAGCAACATTCCCACACACTGGGAGATATTGTTTTTTACTAGCATGCGGGTTCTCTCTCTCTCTCTCTCCTCTCTCTCTCTCTCTCTGTCTCTCTGCCTCTCTCTCTCTCTCCTTCTGTCTCTCTCTCTCTCTCTCTCTCTCTCTCTCCTCTCTCTCTCTCTCTCTCTCTCTCTCTCTCTCTCTCTCTCTCTCTCTCTCAGTGACCAGGGATAGTGCGGACAGTGGCGCTGACCCGGTTCTCATTGAACGCGCGCAAAGCAGAGA
Organism: Conus ventricosus; assembly: GCA_018398815.1. Classification (NCBI taxonomy): domain Eukaryota; kingdom Metazoa; phylum Mollusca; class Gastropoda; order Neogastropoda; family Conidae; genus Conus; species Conus ventricosus. The sequence continues at coordinate 46,207,390 of CM031621.1, read as the reverse complement.
ACACCATGGTGTACGCATTCGTTCATCAGGTGGGGAGGGGGCATTACGGCGTTCTGTAACAGAAATCGTGTTTTCTTTTAAAATGCCCTTTCTTAGCAGTGGATTCTGTACTCAGGGTATCAATGACAGTACCCATATTTGTCGTCAATTTGACAGGAGTGCTGAAAATGAACGCCAAATGCTGTATCTAGGACTCTTTGAGAATACGATTCTGATGTTAGCGTAGGGGGCCCACAAATGATATATGAATCTCTGAACCGAAACTTGCCATCAACAAAACATGTGAGGCATTCTCAAGACTATCAAAAGATCTTGGTTAAAAAAAAAAATAAAAAAAAATGCAAAGCATATAAACGTACTCCCAGTACAGTAGTAAAAAAGAAAGAAAGAAAAGAAAACAACAAATATATAGATCAGTCACTATAGCACTTTCTCCCCTTTTGGTGGTAGAAATTTTGTATGTAAAAGAAAAGAAAAAAAAAGTGCTACTCTCCTATCCTATCTCCTAACCACTATACTACTGACGAGCTTCCAAAAATCGGGTACACTTAAGTTTATAAACCGTTATTACTTAAACTGTACATCACAAAATTATCATTTATAGCCGTCAGTAACGGCTATTGTGGTAAAACAAAACATCGGGCATCATCCGTGACCCATAATGAACATATCTACAAATTTTCAGAAAGATCGGTCCAGCAGTTTTGTCTTGAGCGAGTGGAACACATTTTGACCACGGACACACACACACACACACACACACACACACACACACACACACACACACACACACACACACACAGCATTTCTTCGTTCCCATATATTGTAAAGTACTCCCTGTTCTATAAGAACTGGGAGTACAAAAACCGACTGTGTCGGTGCTATTAGAAGTAGTGGAATAAATATAATCGGTAAGGGCTCTAGATGGGGGTTCTGTTTGGCATTGGCATTATCTCTGGAATGAATTAGGTGTTGTCAGGAATGATTATTTCAAGAAAGAGAGACACTTTGCATGTCCGTGACTTTTGTTGTTTGAAAAATAGGATTTATTATATCCGATTTGTAGGCTCATACAAACACCATACTGCTATCTGAAAACAAGATTCTCTCTCTCTCTGTCTCCTCTCTCTCTCCTCTCTCTCTCTCTCTCTCTCTCTCTCTCTTCTCTCTGTCTCTCTCTCTCTCTCTCTCTCTCTCTGTCTCTCTCTCTCTCTCTCTCTCTGTCTCTCTCTCTCTCTCTCTCTGTCTCTCTCTCTCTTGCTCTCTCTCTCTCTCTCTCTCTCTCTGTCTCTCTCTCTCTCTCTCTGTCTCTCTCTCTGTCTCTCTCTCTCTCTCTCTCTGTCTCTCTCTCTCTCTCTCTGTCTCTCTGTGTCACGACCGACCCCTGGAGGTCTGCCCTGACAGGATCGGTCTAGGTGGGAGTGAAGGGAGTGACTGACCTCACACGCTCCGCAAGAGACCACACAATAAAGATTACGATACAACACCCATTTATTCACACCAGCAAAATAAACATTCCAACACACGCACCATGCACGATCACAATAAAGCACTCCAACGCACACAACATGCACAATCACGATCAAGCACTCCAACGCACACAACATGCACAATCACGATCAAGTACTCCAACGCACACAACATGCACAATCGCAATCAAGCACTCCCACACCCACAACATGCACGATATAAATAAATATTTCACCATACGACGTACACAATCCAATTACAGCATTCCAGCACATATGACATGTACACAATTATAAAGAAATATTTCCAGTATTGACCCTTTCTCACACCACGGAGTGCGTCCACATCCCTGCCCCTGTCAAGTCCGCAGGGAGCACCCTGTCGCACTAGGTGCTCCGAGCCGGGTTGGTTCTCGCAGGGAGTCGCCCAAAGCCGACACCCTCGACTCCCAAGCGGGCAGTGAAGAGCGTGTCCCGGGGGGGGGGGGGGGGGACGTAGCTGTTACTGGAGGTCCTGGACGGGGGTCCAGGCCGGCCAGTCGAGACGGCGGGCTCCCCTAGCAGTCCACGGTCCCGACCAAGGCGTGGCCTCGACCAGCGCGTGGCACCATCCCGTCCGTGGTCTCAGCCAGAACGTGGCCTCGACCAGCACGCGGCACCATCCAGTTCGTGCTCCAGGTGAAACCCCCGGGAGGGGGGAGACGTAGCTGGGAGGAGAGTCGGAGAGGAGGAAAGAAGAAGGAAGGAGGAAGGAAGAAGGGTACAGCTACCCGTGGGTGACCCCGAAGAGGCGGTCAAAGGACTCTCTCTACCCTCTGTCCAGTCGAGAGACAGAGGCGAAGATGCGGAAACAGAAGAAATGATGTCCCTCTCCTACAGGCCGACTGCAGGAATTGAAAGTACTGACTGTACTCTCGATGATAAGGTAAAGAACCAGGACTGGAGCAGGCGCCCCAGAGACATCTTCCGCTCGAGTGAAGAGCTAACCTCTCTCAGCAATGGCGGCCAACATGCCATGCTGCGTCACAGAGTGAGCATACTTCAAACTAAAAGAAACGAAGCACGTGCGACAGGTAAAAAGACAGGCGAGAGGCCGATAGACAGAAAGTTCGAGAGAAAGGTACCGGCCACCCGTGAACTTGCAGGATGAATAGCACGGGCGGTGGAATTAGAGAGAGAGAGAGAGAGAGAAAGCAAACCGAAGTTGAGCTGAACACACCAAGGTGCAACTGCACCACAAGCCACCCTAAGGGACGGATACACGACCACAGCAACGACAATAAACAAATAAGTAATTCCGCCACCCTAGGTGGGTCGAACGTCGTAGGCCTCGCGACAAACTCGTGACAAACCCCCCTTCTAAAAGCATTGTTTCTCTGAGATACAGTGCCCTTTGAACCTTGTCGCATGTGCAACTTCACAACAATGGGACCGACCCAACTCTCTGTGATCGACAGAGTACGATGAATCCAATACAAACCATTCTACGATAGAATCACACCGAGAAATACATAATACTACATTTATCAAACAACTAAGCGAACCTTCCAACCACGAAAGTAACAATCCGAACCATTGGTGATTCACTATCATTAACATCACTGAGTGAAAAACTGTCACTACACCTGATACAGAGACCAAAAAGGGATATAACCCTGGTTGAGGGGAGGTGTCCCTCTGACTGATTTTCCAATATGCTAACTACGGAGCTCGGCTAAGATAGTCAGCATCCGTATTACAGGAACCCTTGATATGACGGAAAGTGAACGCATGACTCTGCAGTTCCACTGCCTAACTCATGAGTCGACGACTGACTGGCGGATCCGGTCCAAGCACTGGAGTGGATGATGATCGCTCTCCAGTACAAACTTCCGGCCGTACTTCTCTTGGGCACGCCAGTGCGCGTCCAAATCTGCCTGAGAGATTCAGCAACAGTAGGGCATCGATAGTCCTAAGCGGGACAGCCTCTGGGTATCGACTCGCAGATTCTACCACTACCGGAGTGTAGCGGTGACCGCGACCGGATGGTGGATTAATGGGTCCCACCAGTCGACCCCAACCTTGCTGAATGGCTCCCAACCCGTGGCACTGACCTAGGGGAACACGCTTCAAGCGACCCTTAGGCGTTGTCCGTTGGCAGACATCGCAACTGCGGCAGTACTGCCTAACCTGCGAGTTCATCCCCGGCCAAAAGAAGTCTTGTCTTACTCGCTCGAGAGTCCGCTTGGAGCCCATATGACCTGCCATGTGGGGGAATCGTGGGCCTGCCGGAGAACAGATTCTCTCAGGCTTTGGGGAACCACCAGCTGTTTGGCCACACGATCTGCCTGGGTGAAAACCCTAAAAAGGATCCCCTTGTGGAGCTTGAAGCTCACCTTGGCGTGTCGGGCAGACTGAGCAGGACGATCTACCAGTTGTCGCAGGCGTTGGACATCCAAGTCCCTGGCCTGAAGACGAACAATGGAAGCAGGATCGGCCCTTGCCAGAACCTCGTCAGAGATCGGCTGAAGAACGGGACGCAATTCCTGTTCTGCTTCTTAGCTTTGGCGCGTGTGGTGACCCCACACACGCCTGTACGGGCAAATCCGTAGACACGGACTGACTGCGTCCGTCTGCGAAGGTGATAGTATTCCCTATGATAAGGGAATACAGAGGTCGCTCCACCGCGATAGCCCATACTTCGCCACAGAAGTAGGGGGTGGAGATAGAAACGAGTACCGAAGGGCGGGTGGAGGTAAAACCACCTCCAACCCGCACACATCGTAAACTGGCGCCCCGCCGGGCCTTAGGGGAAACTAAATCCTTATCCACAAAGAGTGTTGATGCTCCTGAATCCCTGATGGTGTCGACCAAGGAGGAACCAACAACAGAGAGAAACACTGGGCACTCTGAATCACCAGAAGCTGGGATGGAACCCACGTTAGCCGAGGCGCGAGGATGTGGGAAAGGACTAGCCCCATGACTACCAGCGGCTCTAGGGCATCTTTCCTGATGTGGCCAGGACGACCACAAAGAAAACAAAATCGAGGTGCTGAGGTCCCCGATGGACTGCCTGCCTTATTCGACCCGCTAGCAGTCGTCGGCGCCTTATCGCCACTAAATCCTGTGGAGGGCTTCCTCTCCGTATCTGGGCGATGCCCATAAGCCCTGCGAGCTTCAGCAAACACCTCAGCGGTGTGAATCGCAGCCGCGAAATCCTGAGGTGCTGTCTCGCCTATCCGGATCCTCAACTCTGGGGACACAGTGTTGGTGAGCTGTTCAATGAGGATCAGATCCTCCAGCTCCAACTTGGCCAACTGACGCCAATACCCTAGCGTTTTGCGCAGCCTATCACCAAACTGCACAAGGTCTCATCATTATTCTTCTTCATGGACCTAAACTTCCTCCTGTAGGTCTCTGGGTAAGGTGGAAACGCTTACGCAGAGCCAACTGCATGTCTGCATAAGACGCACCTTCATTTAGAGTGAGCACACACTCCCTTGCAGCACCAGATAATCCAGAAAAAAGGTGCATAGCCTTTTGTTCCTCAGACAATTGGTATGAACAAGCAACCTTGTCGAAATGCTCTAAGAACATATCAATGTCCTCACTAGGTCTGAACTCTGGAAGCTTTAACTTTGGGCCTCTAACTCTATCACCTGCCTGGTGATTAACCCCCTGGTTTACAGAAGCGGGAGGCCGCGAAAGAAGTTGTTCCATCTCCTCCCTACGCAGAGCCTCCATCCTGTCTAGTTCTTCCTACGGGGGCTTCCTGCCTGTCAGCCTTTCCCTACTGAGCAGCCTCCTCCCTACGCTGAGCCTCCTGTTTTAGCAGCCTCCTCTCTACGCTGAGCAGCCTCCTCCCTACGCTGAGCCTCCTGTTTAGCAGCCTCCTTCTACGCTGAGCAGAGCCTCCTCCCTACGCTGAGCCTCCTGTCTAGCAGCTTCTTCCTTACGAAGGGCCTCCTGTCGGGCAGCCTCTTCTCTGCGCAGCATAGCCTCTTCCTATGCATAATCTCCTGTCTGTCAGTCTCCTCTCTGCGCAGAGCCTCCTTGTCTAGCGGCCTCCTCTCTACGCTCTTCCCTACGCAGAGCTTCCTGCCTAGCGGCCTCTTCACTACGTATGGGCTTCCTGCCTAGCAACCTCTTCCCTACGTAGGGCTTCCTGCCTAGCAACCTCTTCCCTACGTTGGGCCTCATCCTCCCGTCGCTGTCGCTCTAGAAACATCAGGACGGAAGTGATGTCCTGGGCGGGGTTCACCACTCCCGACACGGGAGGATGATCCGTCTGACCCGTCCCTTGGGTCTCGACTTTCCCATAAGGAAAGTCTTCTGGGGCATGCCCCTTACGAGGGGAAGCCTGGAGAGGAGAAGGTTTCGGTCTCTGCGACTCAACAGAAGCCCACAGTTGCTCGCTATACTCTGACGCTTCCGAGCGGAAGTGCCAGTCGGGGTCTCAACAGGGAGACCCCCCAGCGAAGAGGTAGTAAAAGTACTCACTGGACTACCTGCTACAGCACTGGAATAGGTAGAAGTTACCGTAGTCGAAGTACTGGTACTAATAGTAGGGACTACAGTAACATTTTGAATACCCTTCTTCTTCGACGCACGCGTCGCCACACCACCAGCGCCGGACGTCGCCATGACAACAATATCCTACAGTTTTCCAATACAGGGGAAAAACAATTCCACTAGAGAAAAAAAAACAAATATTTTAGGGGCATGTGTATATGTGTGTATGTGTGTGTGTGCGTGTGTGCGGACAAGTTCCGGCTGCTCCCACTCTGGCAACACCGCGCTCTACAGCACGAGCAACAGTGCGGTGGGCTCACCGAAAAAAAAAAGAAACAAAAACTATGTCCGCTGCCCCCACTCTGGCAACACCGCGCTCTACAGCACGAGCAACAGTGCGGTGGGGCTGGCCGGAAAAAAAAACAAAACAAAAACCTAGCAGACGGGATCCGGAGAGAGGAAAAAAAAACACTAGCGTCCGATACACCCCCCTGTACTCAACAACCCGGTAGAGAAAAAAAAAAAAAAAAAGAATTGGCTAAATACAAAACAGGAACGGAAGACTGAGCGGCAACAGAAGGGCAAGACTTACGGCCGTACCTGCGTGAGGTACCCGGCGGAAGGAGGTCCGGAAGCGGTCGACTCCTCCTGGTCTCACCTCGACCCCCGAGTCACGCCGGATGTTCCCTCAGGCCACCAAAAAGACTCCCTTCACTCTAGAGTCACCCAGCCAACCACCACGAACAAACACGACGAACTGACTAAACATATACAAAACAGACAACACTAAACAGGTACTCTGCGAAACGAGAGAGAGACAGCCAGAGAGCCCTTCACATCCCGGACGAGCCCCCACAATTGTCACGACCGACCCCTGGAGGTCTGCCCTGACAGGATCGGTCTAGGTGGGAGTGAAGGAGTGACTGACCTCACACGCTCCGCAAGAGACCACACAATAAAGATTACGATACAACACCCCATTTATTCACACCAGCAAATAAACATTCCAACACACGCACCATGCACGATCACAATAAAGCACTCCAACGCACACAACATGCACAATCACGATCAAGCACTCCAACGCACACAACATGCACAATCATGATCAAGTACTCCAACGCACACAACATGCACAATCGCAATCAAGCACTCCCACACCCACAACATGCACGATTATAAATAAATATTTCACCATACGACGTACACAATCACAATTACAGCATTCCAGCACATATGACATGTACACAATTATAAAGAAATATTTCCAGTATTGACCCTTTCTCACACCACGGAGTGCGTCCACATCCCTGCCCTGTCAAGTCCGCAGGGAGCACCCTGTCGCACTAGGTGCTCCGAGCCGGGTTGGTTCTCGCAGGGAGTCGCCCAAAGCCGACACCCTCGACTCCCAAGCGGGCAGTGAAGAGCGTGTCCCGGGGGGGGGGGGGGGGGGGGGGGGGGACGTAGCTGTTACTGAGGTCCTGGACGGGGGATCCAGGCCGGCCAGTCGAGACGGCGGGCTCCCCTAGCAGTCCACGGTCCCGACCAAGGCGTGGCCTCGACAGCGCGTGGCACCATCCCGTCCGTGGTCTCAGCCAGAACGTGGCCTCGACCAGCACGCGGCACCATCCAGTTCGTGCTCCAGGTGAAACCCCCGGGAGGGGGGAGGACGTAGCTGGGAGGAGAGTCGGAGAGGAGGAAAAGAAGAAGGAAGGAGGAAGAAGAAGGGTACAGCTACCCGTGGGTGACCCCGAAGAGGCGGGTCAAAGGACTCTCTCTACCCTCTGTCCAGTCGAGAGGACAGAGGCGAAGATGCGGAAACAGAAGAAATGATGTCCCTCTCCTACAGGCCGACTGCAGGAATTGAAAGTAACTGACTGTACTCTCGATGATAAGGTAAGAACCAGGACTGGAGCAGGCGCCCCCAGAGACATCTTCCGCTCGAGTGAAGAGCTAACCCTCTCTCAGCAATGGCGGCCAACATGCCATGCTGCGTCCACAGAGTGAGCATACTTCAAACTAAAAGAAACGAAGCACGTGCGACAGGTAAAAGACAGGCGAGAGGCCGATAGACGAATTCGAGAGAAAGGTACCGCCACCGTGAACTTGCAGGATGAATAGCACGGGCGGTGGAATTAGAGAGAGCAGGGAGAGAGAAGCAAGACGAAGTTGAGTGAACCACACCAAGGTGCAACTGCACCAAAGCACCCTAAGGGACGGATACACGACCACAGCAACGACATATAACAAAATAATAATTCCCCACCCTAGGTGGGTCGAACGTCGTAGCCTCGCGACAAACTCGTGACACTCGTCTCTCCTCTCTCTGTCTCTCTCTCTCTCTTCTGTCTCTCTCTCTCTCTCTCTGTCTCTCTCTCTCTCTGCTCTCTCTCTCTCTCTGCCTCTCTCTCTCTGTCTCTCTCTCTCTCTCTGTCTCTCTCTCTCTGTTCTCTCTCTCTCTCTCTCTTCTGTCTCTCTCTCTCTCTCTCTCTCTCTTCTCCTCTCTCTCTCTCTCTCTGTCTCCTCTCTTCTCTCTTCTCTCTCTCTCTCTGTCTCTCTCTCTCTCTCTCTCTCTCTTCTTCGTCTCTCTCTCTCTCTGTCTCTCTCTCTCTTGTCTCTCTCTCTGTCTCTCTCTCTCTCCTTCCTCTGTCTCTCTCTCTCTCTCTCTCTCTCTCTCTCTCTCTCTGTCTCTCTCTCTCTCTCTCTCTCTCTCTGTCTCTCTCTCTCTCTGTCTCTCTCTCTCTCTCTGTCTCTCTCTCTCTCTCTCTCTCTCTCTCTCTCTCTCTCTCTCTCTCTCTCTCTGTCTCTCTCTCTCTCTGTCTCTCTCTGTGTTTCCCCGCTTGTTTGTAACTTTGGTTTTGTTTTCTTCTTCTTTCTTTCTTCTTTTTTTTTCTTTCTTTCTTTTTTCTTCATTTTTTTTTTATAGTGACAAGTTGAAGTGGTTTATACCACCAGCTTATTTCAAAGATACTTCGTTCGTCAAAACGTTATGCAAAATGACCAGTGTCATGTCTCTAATGTTAATATTATACTTTTTTTCGGACCATGCTGTGAAGAGAAACATCGACATGTCCATGAGAGAAAGGAAAATATCTAAAAATGTTCACTCTGTTCTTCTTGTCTTTACCGCAGGAACAGTCAACATTTACTCAGTTCTTATCGTCCTCACCACAGAGACACTCGGCGTTTGCTGAGTTCTTGTCCTTTCTACAGAAACAGTCAATATTGAAGCTATTCTTGTCCTTACCACAGTAACAGTCAACGTTCACTGTGTTCTTCTTGTCCTTACAACAGGAGTGGTGTACGTTCACTGTGTTCTTCTTGTCCTTACAACAGGAGTGGTGTACGTTCACTGTGTTCTTCTTGTCCTTACAACAGGAGTGGTGTACGTTCACTGTGTTCTTCTTGTCCTTACAACAGGAGTGGTGCACGTTCACTGTGTTCTTCTTGTCCTTACAACAGGAGTGGTGTACGTTCACGGTTTTCTTCTTGTCCTTACAACAGGAGTGGTGTACGTTCACAGTATTCTTCTTGTCCTTACAACAGGAGTGGTGTACGTTCACTGTGTTCTTCTTGTCCTTACAACAGGAGTGGTGTACGTTCACTGTGTTCTTCTTGTCCTTACAACAGGAGTGGTGTACGTTCACGGTATTCTTCTTGTCCTTACAACAGGAGTGGTGTACGTTCACAGTATTCTTCTTGTCCTTACAACAGGAGTGGTGTACGTTCACTGTGTTCTTCTTGTCCTTACAACAGGAGTGGTGTACGTTCACTGTGTTCTTCTTGTCCTTACAACAGGAGTGGTGTACGTTCACGGTATTCTTCTTGTCCTTAACACAGAGACAGTCAACGTTTCTGATCTTATTCTTGTTTTCACCATTAGAATATGAAAGATTCAGAGGTTTTTTTTTCTTCTTCTTCTTCTTTCTTCCCAGGAGCTGTTGTGACCATACCATTGGGAGACACTGACCACTACCAGCCTGTAAACGGAGTATGAAGCCAGTGACGAAGACCACTGGTGACCCTGCTGCTGAAAGACTCTGACCGCTACCAGCCAAGTAAAGAAGTATGAAGCAAGAGAGGAACACAGTCACGCCTGTTCACTCCTCCTCTGCCCCTCGTGATGAAGAGAAATCAGCAAAGCTGGCTGACATAATCATGGCTAACGCACCATTCTTCACTTCTGGCACGGTGTTACGCGGAAATCTATATTCACGATTGAAGTTTTGTGCTGAAAGATGGGTGCATACCACCAAGTGTTCTGTTTGAAAAGAAAATGCCTTTGTTACAAAGAGTGCTGTGACAGAAGTTTACGTCTGAAATGCATTTGTGACAAAACGTGTTGTGACAGAC
>CM031621.1:46189577-46192077 GCA_018398815.1 Conus ventricosus | reverse complement strand
ACCCATGGCACTCTTCAGTATTTATTTCTGTGTCCGTACAGTTCGTCCGGATTTGTTGCCACGTGCACGGGGCAGCACACGTGGGGCGAGCTTTGGCACTTGATTGAAAGGATAGTTTCCTTCATTTCGCTCTGTATGTCCCCTGTCTGTCTGTGTTCCAGGTGAAGGGTACCACAAGCGGCGTTATTTTATAGTTACGTGTCTTCAATTTTTTTTTTCTCACAGTGGGAACAAAAGTGCCTTTCTTTGTCTGTCTACATCTTCCAGGGTTCCCAAGTGTCCACGAAGTCGCAGATTTTTTTTTTCTCAGCAAAATGTAGAAATGAAAACTGCGTGGTAAAAACGAGAAGATATTTTAGCGAAAAAAAAATGGGAAAAAGGAAATAAGTGGCATTGGGACCAGCAGAAAGGTTTTCTCTCTCTCTCTCTCTCTCTCTCTCTCTCTCTCTCTCTCTCTCTCTCTCTCTCTCTCTCTTTTCCGTTTTTGGGTATGCCTACAGACGACATGACACGGATGTCCCAAATCTTGTGTAAACTTCTTCCCGAGAACGGGCAGCCGCCATTTTGTCTCCCCGGTGGAAAGGGGAAGTAATGCTGCACCCAACGTTGTGCAAGACGTCACAGAAGTGACGGAGGCTGACCGTTACTGTTCTAACCAAATAATGGTCGTCGTTTTGGGGGTGGAACCAAAACAGTTGGCACCATATATATACAACTCTCCTTGTTCACATTTGCGTCTTATTGCACCGTTTTGAAAATCAAGTTTCAGGGTGAAGTGGGCGGGTGAGGATTATCAGCAGGAAATCCTAAGCATGTCTGGGATTGAACCTTTACCTCAGAAAGAGACCTGCGAGTCTTTCCTTCTCAGTGATATTTTCACCTTGGCTGTCGTCCCTTAAAACTGAACCAGCGTTCACTGCCTCCTGGTCAGAATGTTGGCTGTTACCTGGCATTGAGCAGAGAGACGAGTGTGAGCCCCTTACGCTAACAGCTGACCCTAAGCTTACAGCAAGGCACGCACACTCCTTCGAGGATGTAGCCTACTCATTCTTTCCCACAACCGCGCGCATGGCACGTGTTGTCCGCCACAGAGCCAGGTCCAGCTAGCGCGCGCCTTCGATAAAATTCCTACGCTCGGGAATATGCTGTTTATTATACTTTACCGGCATGCGGACCAACTCTCTCTCTCTCTCTCTCTCTCTCTCTCTCTCTCTCTCTCTCTCTCTCATAGTGACCAGAGATAGTGCGGCCATAGGCGCTGACCCAGTTCTCATTGAACGCGCTTAAAGCAGACGATACTGTGGTGTGTTGTATTCATTCATCAGGTGGTGGAGGGGTGCATTACTGTATTTGGTTACAAAAATCATAGTGTCCTTTTCAATAACCTTTCTTTGTGGTGGATTCCGTGTTCAGAGTATTAATCACACAAGGCACACATTTGTCATTAATCAACGAAACTGCCGAATTTTTACGCAGAATGCTCGCTTTGATTTGGGACATCTGTAAGGATACGGTGCTACTTTTAGTGTAGTGAAGTGTGTGTGTGTGTGTGTGGAGGGGGGGGGGGGGGGGGGGGCGGCACAGACAAGACTTGGCCTGTAGCCGGCGATTCTCGGGCAGCCTTTTCTGTCTGTTCCGGGTGCCGTGTGAAATGTGGTTGTTCGGGGAGAAAACTGACGTGTAGGTCCTCAAAACGGGTGAGAGGTATCGCCTTACCTTGTTGTACCCCAGTTGTGAGAGGGGCAGGGTGTTGTTGTGGTCCCTATATGATGGGTGGGGGTGGGGAAGGGGTGGGGGGGAGGCGTGTGTGAGGGTGGGTGGGTGGGTGGGGGGGGGGGGGGCTAGTTTCCTTTCCTCCCTCCCATGCCGGTGACTGTGAGAGATATGGCAAACCTATCATGTTTCTTTTTTACACTGATCTGCCGAACTTTGGATAGTGTGTAGACGTCTATGTGTGTTGGGGGTGGAAGGGTGCAGGGGAGGGAGGGGAGGGAGGAGGAAGGGACTGGGTAAAGATGGGACGTTTTGAATGTGTGTGTGTGTGGGGGGGGGGGGGGGGGGGTACGGCGTGGTGTGTGTGTGTGTGTGTGTGTGTGTGTGTGTTCATGTGTGTCCAGTGCCTTGAATCTGCCAAAGTCCTCCCCTGTCAAACGTGGAAGGATTCAACTGTGGCGAAGCAAAGTGTTCGTGTGGACCTGACTGTCAGCGATTCCACGCGCTGCTACGACAGGCTCTGTACCTCCTGCACCCTCCAGTCTTCCACGATGTTCACGGACTCGCTATACATGTGCCTTCATGTGTTCACACAATACACTGCTGTGTCGCCTCTTTCTCTCTGCCGACAATCTACCCCCCCCCCCCTACCCCCCACCCCCTGCCCCGCACGTGTATTATCATAAACCCAAGGTAACCCCGACACGACAAAGGCTTGTTGGCAATCCCGTGGCCGACTCGGCGGTGAACGGATTACAAGATCAGGCAGAGAGGAGAGAAAGGAGGA
>CM031621.1:46182077-46184577 GCA_018398815.1 Conus ventricosus | reverse complement strand
TTCCTGTTTTTGTGACAAATATGCAAATAGATGCCCCTTTTTGTTTTATAGATATTTTTGGACTTGGTGTATGTTCAGGGGAGAGGCCGGAGAGAGAAGGGAGATGGGGGTGGATCTTCTTCGCTAGCCCATCCCCTTCCCGCCACATACCGATTCAAAGAATCTGTGACTTTTTTTTCCTGCCAAAAACACAATCAATAAAGAACAGGGGCACCATACAACCTGAGATAATCTCTTTGCCCCAGCAAAAGACAAGCAAACAAAAAAAAATAAAAATCGGAAATGAAATGAGGTAGGGAACAGTAAACGATAAACAGTAAACAAGTGGGGTATGTTTTGCTCCCACAAGGAAACCTAACACAGAGTAACTTTTATTCAAGACTGGCACAGCCTTTTAAACTTGAATAAAGTCAGACAAAATACATAGGCGAACAATCTAATAGTGGGGGGAAAACAAGCGCAGGCCAACAACTGAACTGTCTGGCAAAGATTTGGACTTGAGGGGAGGGGAGAGGGGAGTTTGAAGATGGAGAAACTGGGAAAATGAAATTAAAAAAAAAAAAAATGTTACAGATATGAAAACTCTTCACTAGCTGCATAAGGGAACCATCGCAATCCCTTTTGAAGGCAGATATATTTGTATTGCCTGCTCCGAGGCCTTTCGCCCGCTGGATCGGGACTCATCAGGGAGACACGGCTGGTTGTGTCTGCGCTCACGGCGTCAAATAGAGACACACCACAGTTTTTTACAAAAAAAAAAAGTAAATGTATCACTGAAGTACTGACGTGTGGGACGTAGTTTTAAGATGCACCTTTGATGCTTTAATGTTTTGTTGATGCACAACAAAACATGGCAGAAGCAGGATTTGACGGGAATGCGTTTGCGACCTTTGTACGGCGGTATTTCCGTCTGAAAAAAAAAGAAAGAAGGAAAAAAAAAAGGAAAAAAGAACAGAAAAAAACGGGATGAGAACTACTAATGCATTATCATTATCATTATTATTATTATTATTATTATTATGATCATTATCACTTGTTATAATTATCATTTTCATCAATATCATCACCATCATTATCATCATCATCATTATTAGGAGTACTTATATAGCGCCCATCCTCGTTTAGAGACCAAATTGTAAACGCTTTACAATTCACGCTCTTTTTTTTTTTTTTTAACACAACGGGCTGTCTACCTTGGTAGAACCGACTGAAAAGCTGCTTGCTGGTGCTACATTCACTCGTGTCCCGTGGCATTCTGTTGAAGTATCAACCACAGTTTTCTGCCAGTCTTTCCGGTTTGTCCTCATGCCAAAGGCCTTCTCTCCCCAAATACTGGTGATGAGATTTCACGTCTGTGTGATGTTAAGAGTGCGTTCACACACGAAACGTTGATTTAAAGACTCATTCGAAGGACTTTCCAGGAAATGGAATCAGAATTCCGAACATCCCCTCTTCATCCCTTCACTGTCTTTCCTCGGACGTGATGCACGTGCAGCAGACCAGCCGAAAAGAACACTGTTTTCACAGAGAAGCATAGGAAAGTTAGGCACGGGAGAAGAGGGAGGAGTGGGAGAGGGGGGGAGGGGAGGGGGGAGGTCTGAGAAGAGGGGATGGGGGAAGGGGTCTAGCTACTTTTTGTGAGATGAAAATCTCTGTAACAGAAAGCGTGTGTGTGTGTGTGTGTGTGTGTGTGTGTGTGGTGCGTGCGTGCGTGCGTGCGTGCGTGTGTGTGTGTGTGTGTGTGTGTGTGTGTGTGTGTGTGTGTGTGTGTGTGTGTGTGTACGCGCGTGCGTGCGTGCGTCTGGTGTGTGTGTGGTGTGTGTGTACGCGCGTGAGTGCGTGCGTGTGCTGTGTGTGTGTGTGTGTGTGTGTGTGTGCGTGTGCGTGTGTGTGTGTGTGTGTGTGTGTTTGTACGCGCGTGCGTGCGTGTTGTGTGGTGGTGGTGGTGATGGTGTGTGTGTGTGTGTGTGTGTGTGTGTGTGTGTATGTGTGTGTATGTGTGTGTGTGTGTGTGTGTGTGTGTGTGTGTGTGTGTGTGTGTATCTGCGTGTGAGTGTGTACACGTGTGTTCTAGGAGATGAACTCAGCTGGGGATTCCGGTCATTCTCCACATTCCGTTGTCACGGCTGACCGGTCAGGCTTGGCTCTTCTCTCTCTCGACGCCCGTCAGCTGTAGAGAACAGATAAATGTCTGTTCTACCCCACTTGCTCCTCCACCAAGTTTTTGGGCGAAAGTGGCCTAAAAGCCGCCTTTTCCTGTTCTCTGACAAGTAAGACTTCAATAACCAAAAAATAACGATTATCTACAAACAGACATACTGTGTAGGGTTATCCGTTTTTAATACTAATTTACAAAACTTTTCAGATTTTAGTTTTTGTTTAATCCTATGTTTTTCTTGATCGTTTTCAATAACATCATTTTCGCGCAAACATTCTTCAAATGATCCTGTCTTTCTGTAAATAAATACAGTCTTTAACTGTTCCTAAGTCTTTTAAAACC
>CM031621.1:46163103-46181077 GCA_018398815.1 Conus ventricosus | reverse complement strand
AAAGGGGAATTTGGTCACCAAGAGAACGAAGCAATTAAGCTGATTTCAAACCAATTATCAACTTCAAAGATTTCAGATCACTTTTTGGTAAATATAAAAAAAAAGAAAGTCAAATTAGACAAACCTTTTTTAATTGGTTTACTTTTTGAATTATCAAAGCTTTTATTTAGAGTTTTTTGCATTTTAAGCCCGTATCCTGAGCCCAATACTTTACACAATACAAAAAGTTTTGTTATAGAATCCCTACAAAAGACATCAATAAAGACAGGGAAATCGAAGGGGCAAAGGGCATGCGGATGGATGATCATCTGTTTACCCAAAATTCGCCTTACTTTCATCCTTAAAAGATTTTTTGGGAAAAAAAGGATAATTACGGGAAAGGTGATAAAGGGAGTTTGTTGGTTTAAGGTAAAAAATGAAATATTTCGACCAGGAGAAAATCATTAAGAAAGAAAAGGAAATATCTCGCAGCTTGTGCAGAAAAACATATCACGAAAACTACAAAAAAGCATTTTTTGGAAATAAACTTTTCACATGACAACGAAAACGCGATCAAAACTACATGAAATCAACAAAACATTGTAAAAAATCGTTAGAAAAACAAACAAAAAACGAGTATTTTTAATCCAAGTTTTCTTTGCAATGGGCACTGGGGACCGCAAAAACGGGGGGTTTTAAATTTTTCACAATTTTTTGTTATAAGACGATCAACTTCATCCAAATTCATTTAAATCTTTTCCATGTTTTTTTTGATGCGTTCAAATTTTTTTTTAATTATTTAAAGTTATTTTTTTTTCCCAAATTTTGGGGGGTTTGAGTTTTGGTAACCCGGATGTTTTAGCATGCATTGATTAATCCCCAAAAAATTTTTTCCTTTTAATACATTACCCCATGAAATGTTTCCCCCGTATCTTTTTCCAAGGTCCTTCCCTTTACCATTCTTGTTTCGTTCTGCCCCTTCCCCTTCTGGCCTTCCTTTTTAAACCAAAATAAAATTTACGTAAATTAACTAAGAAACGGGAATTTGGGGTCGGGGAGGGATTATCTGCATTTTCTTCTTTCGCAAAAGACTTTGAGGGCTGGTTGTTTTGTTGGGGTCAGTTTCCCGTAAATAATAAAAGGGGTGGTTTCCCTTTTTACAATTCTTTTTTTTTCATATGGATCAACACCCCAAACGGATCTTCCCCTTTTGATCGAGTGTCCCCTTCTTTTCCCCCCCCTTTAAATAAAGGGTCCCTTTATTTTTAAAAACCAAAGGGTAATTTTTTTGCTGGGTGACGGGAGTCTTAGCAACTTTAAATTGTTTTTTTTTTTGATGCTTGTACGGTTTTTTACCCTTTAAATTCTTCATTATTTCATTGCCCAAAAAACTGAGGGCACCCTTCAAAAACCCTTTCTGTGTTGCGGAATTGTCAATAAGCCTCGTGATACTGGTAGGAAAAAAGCCCTTTTCGGATAACGGGTTTTTTTAAAGTTTTCAACAAAGCCTGTGACGGGGAACCCCGGAATCCCTCTTTTAATGGTCCCCAATTTTTTAACAAAAATTTATTCACTTTGGCCTTTAAATTCTTTTCCATCATCAACTTGAAATCATGCAAAGGTAATTAGCGGGCCTCGTTGTTTATATCATTGTAGGGAACCCAAAAAAAAGAAACCCGGAGAAGCACCTTTTGTTTAAGGTTCCGAAATCTTTTATCTTGAACCCTATGTCAATGACTGTGATGCGTACTTAAATTTTTTTCCCCCAAATCGTTTTCAGGGGGAAAAATATAGAAGATCCTTTTGGGAGGGGGTGCCCGTTCGGTATTTGTATTCCAAATGTGGTTTTCTTTTTTCTTTTGGGGCAGGTAAATAAATTTGCCAAATCGCTTTTTTTAGAAAAAACCATTTTTTTCCTGTTTGTTCACTGACCCAGCTTTTTGGGCCCTTAGCTTTTTAATTGCTGTTTTTTTCCCCCCCCCAAACCCTTTTGGGGCAAAATAATAGTTTTTTGGTTCTTTTTTTATTCACCAAAAATTATGTGAAAAAAAAATACAAACGGTCATACCAAAACAATAAACCCTTTTTTTCTTGCATCTTTTTTTTTTTCGGGATGGTTGAAAAAAAGCACTAAATTTTTTGGTGGGGGCAAGGGTCTCGATTGGTTTGCCTGTTACAAGTTTAATATTTTTTTTAATTGCTTGATAAAACATTTTTTAAATTTGTGTAAGCTCCCATGCCCCTTTTTTTTTCAGTTGTTTTTTAAATAAAATCAAACTGCTAAATTCTCTGTTTTTTCATAGCGATCTTGTCCTGCGCTGTTGCTCCACGCTTTGTTATTTTTTTTTTTCCCTTCCTTCGCCTTCACTCGCATTTTTTCTAAATGGGTGATTACTTCCACAAAAAGCAACGCATTAACCACAGCGCCGCCTATCATCTTTAAACGGTGAACCCCTTTTTTTATAAATGTTTTTTTTATTTACATATTTATACTGTCTGGAATTTTTCCTTGGGCTTACTAAAAATCTTTCGGGGGAAAACCCGAAGCTGCAATGATAGAAATAAAGTTTTTTCAAATCCTCAAAGTCAGTTTCCCAAAGACCGGGTTTAAAATTTTTAAACCCAAGCTTTAAACCAAGAAATTGAGAAAATCCTCCCATTAAAAACCCTCCAATAACAGCAAAATTTGTCCCCCAAGGTTACAACATTTTTTTTTTCGGTGCTCATTTTTAGAAAATAAAAAAATTTAAAAATTTAATTTAAAAAACATAACAGTGAGGATCTACAAACAAGCACAGGGCGGCCAAACCTTCCTGAACTTATAATGCCCAATTTTGATGACCAACTATTATCCCCAAAAAAGGGAAAGAGGCGTTTTCCCCCCCCCCCCCCCCCCCCCCCCCCCTTTTCCCCAGCATGTAAAAACAAAACAGTTCCTCGGAACTAAATTCAGCAGGGAAACAATTCAACAGATGTCGCCACAAGACATTTTAAAGTATCAAAACGGGTTATAAGGGGCGCTGGGGTCTAGAAGGGGAAAAGTGGGGGGAAAACGGTTTCTTATTTTTGTACACAAACTACCCAGTAAATTTGCTCCCATTGATTCTAAACAAGATCTTACAAAGTTTTTAACGCAAGATCCAGTTTTAAAAAAAGTCTTAAAAATCTCTGGGATGTAAATTATACTAAAATTTTGGAAAATTGTTACGCCTTTAAAACCCAGGGGGAATTAAAAATTTTTTAATCTTTATAGATTTTTTTTTCCCCTTCAAAATGCCCGGGAGCCCAAAAATCAGCAGAATCAAAAAACACTAAAATCAGGGGGAAAGAAAGTAACCAAGCCAAAAATCCCAAAAAAACACTGAATCTGGTGGAGACCGGAAAAAAGCACCTCACCGGGGGTGTTAAAGCAGGAAGAAAATTAGCAAGGGGAAACCCAACAAAAAAAATTAATGTTACAGAATAGAACCATAAGGAAACATAACAACCCCCAAACGCCAGAACAAGTTGTTTAAAAATGCCAGCAAAAAAAACCCCCTATAAATTCAAAGGCCTACAGCACCAAAGTCTTCAGGGTATATTGAATTTAAAACTGTTCCCTTTTTTGGGCCCCCTTTGCGCTGTGGGGGCATTTTTTCCCGGTTATAAAATATATACAAAAAGGCACCCGAAACAAAAGAAAATTTAAAAAAAAAAACTTAAACCCCACTAAAACAGAAGGCAACAGCCGCCAGAACCGTCAACAACAAAAAACTTTTTGATCCTTTTTCAGATGGAAAAAATTTTTTAAAAACCTTTTTTTTAATTTTTTTTAATAAAAAAAAGATCATGGGGGTTTATAAAATGAAAAGTCAAAAAATAAAGACATGGGGTCTATAAAAGACATTTCCATAGACCCGAATTGTAATCAATGCGGGTTTCTTTGATGTAAGAACTTCATTAAGAAACTATGCAAAAACGCTAACAAGACATCCTTTAACGATGACACGTTTTTTGAGGCGTGTGTTACTATAATAGACATCTAAATATTTTTAAAATAAAAACATAGATTGTATTTTTTTGAAAATTATAAGTTTAAATTGAATAAGAAAATTTGGGTTTTACTTAAAAGGGTGACCCCATTTTTGAACTTGAGGGGACTTAATCAAGAACTTAGAATTAAATTAAATTTAAAACTTTTTTTAAAAAAACTTGAAGTAAAATTTTAATTTTAAAAAATTATTTAAGAACTTTTGGGGGGACTTAAATTTAAAAAAATTTAATTTAAAAAAAATTGGGGCGAAATTGGGGGAGGAGTGTGTGTGGGGGTACACAAAAGCTTTTTTTTTGCCCCTGGAACACCACTTGGGGCAAGACCGGGGGCTTTTCCCTTTTTTGGATTCATTGGCCTTTTTTTTTGCAAGTTCAAAGCAGCCACCAATTCATTTTCCAAAAGCTTGATTTTAAAAAAACAAGACAAAATTGAATAAAGTAAAACTCTGTGCCGCCCAAAAAAAAGGGGCCAAAAAAAAAATTAAAGCAGGGCTTTTAACAGTGAAGACAGGCAGTGAATTCATGAATCACAGTGTTCCCCAAAAACTAGTTGAACCCCAATTTTAGCGCTAAAAGGCGGTTGCGCGACCTACTTTTTTTTTTTTTTTTTTTCTTCTGTTTAAAAGCCAAAGCTCTGGCTTTGAAAAGCAATCATCGCAAGAGTAGAATTAGCGAAACCGAAAATCCTGCCGCTAGAGGAGAAGGGGGAGGATCCCCAAGAGGGGGGAAACCTTCACTAAGCGCGAACGGCGAAGCAAGACGCCCAAAACAGGTGAGGTAAAGGCATTTAGAAAAATTCCGGGGGTTTTGGGGGCCGGGGCCCCCGCAAGGGGAGGCCACCGATCAAAATTCGCGAACGGCGAAGCATGACGTCAAAGCAGGTGAAGAAAAAACTATTTTTAAAAAAAATGATCCGGGGCTTTGTGGGGCAGGGGTCCCGCAAGTAGGGGGACCTTCCCAAGGGGGCAAAAAGGGCCCAAAATTTTTTAAGCCCTGCTTTGGCAGTTGCCTTCCACCGTTAACAATTACGGGGGTTTCCCGAAGCTGGCTTGTCATTTTTTAAGTGCGGGCCCTTTTTTTCCAGTACTGTGCAAAACCCGGCACTTGCAGCTGCTTTTTTTTCATTCACTTGGGCCCGAAATGAAACGAAAGGGAAGGCCACAACATTTAAAAACCCCGAGTATCCATAAAGAACGCTCGCAAAGGCACGTAATTTTCGGCGTGAAAATCAGAAAAACCCCCGGTTTTTTTTTTTCAACCAAAAAACCCCCCCTTTTTCCCTTTGTTTCCCCTTCTTTCCTTTTATTTCCCGCCATTTTTTTCCAAAAAAATCAAAAAATTACCCAAAAGAACGGAAATTAACAAAAGGGCTGTGCATCTTGCCTCCTCAAATTTCTCTCCCTTTTTTTATCCCTTTTTAAAAATTTCAGCTTTATTTGCTGTTTTAGAAAACCCTCTGGGTCAGGGAAAAGGGGTTTTCTGGAAAAAACTGATTGAATGTCAAACCGATTTGGCCCCTAAGACAGTCATGTTTCTTTTGGCGTTTAAAAAAATCCCTTTTTTCCTTTTTTTTTCTCCTTTCTTTCTTTTTTTAAAAAATTTCTCAAGTTTCTTTAGGCTTCTGTAGCAAATCCTGTGGTCCTTTCCCTTTTTAATCTTTTCCAAATTTTTTTTCTGTCCCTTTTTTTTTAAAATAGTCTTGTTTTCTTTGCAAAAAAAACCCCTTTCCCTTTTTCAGTCCCAATTCCGTTTGGGGTTTGGGGGTAGTAATGGGAGATTTTAGCTTGTTTTAAAAAATTGGGGCTAATTCCATGTCTTTTCCCCACCCAAATAATTTAATCTATAAGTTGTTGAAAAGGGAAATTTTTGATTCAAAAAACTTTTTCTAACCCCCGAATTTCCCCACTGGCTTTTAAAAATGGGGCCCCATATTTTTTGGGCCCTAAAGCAAACACTTTTTCTCGCAGAAAAACACCGCTTTAAAACCACCACAGCACTGGGAAAAAGAACACAATCTGGGCAAAAATCGCCACTACTGAAACACTGATTCTATCTGTCTTTGAATTTGGGTGGCCGTGACATCACCCAACCCCGTGATCCAAAAATCTCATGTCCGGCCCCGTGTAAGTAATCGGGTAGGCCCCAGTCCTTAGGGGAGGGCCCGGGAACTAGCAATTAAAAGCTTACTGCCTTCCACAAACCCCCCCCCCTCAATTAGGGGTTTTTCCCCACGTGTCTCAGCCAAGTTTTTGTTTGATGACCGGTTTCTGCGCAAAAAAAGATGTTATTGCAAATGACTGGGATCGCCCAAAATGATTAGGAAAACAAAGGATTAAGCAAAAACTAAAATTTGAAAAGTTTTGTAAATTAGTTTTGAAACGATAACCCTACACAGTATGTTTGTTTTGTAGATAATCGTTATTTTTTAGTTATTGAAGTCTTACTTGTCAGAGAACAGGAAAAGGCGGCTTTTAGGCCACTTTCGCCCAAAAACTTGGTGGAGGAGCAAGTGGGTAGAACAGACATTTATCTGTTCTCTGCTGTCTCCACCTTGTCCACCTCTTTCTGCTGCAGGGGTCTGACGTCAATGGCTGCAGCCGGTCCATTTGGGGAGAAGCCGTTCCCCGTCTTCAGGATCGAGCGCGTTGTTTATACTTCGTTCACCGTGGATTGAAAGATTCCTTGATGGTGTGTATTTCTGGCCTCCACCTTGTCAACCTCGGGTGATGTCGATGGAGGAAGGACTAAGCGCACAGCCCAAACACACTCACAGCTTGCTTACGATCTCATTCATATATCATGCATTCGTCACATCAAACCACTAGTAAAGTCTATAACTTTACTACACATGTTCATAGAACGAAACATCAATGCATATGGAATCAAATGAATAAAAACATTCTCTCTTTCCTGAACTTCACAAAATCATTTATCTAAAACATCATTAACTAACCCGGGTATAAATAGATTTCTACTTTACCTGGCCAGGTGATCTTAACTATTCACGAATCACTGTCTTTTCTTTTCTTTTCTTTTCTTTTCACTGTCACTTTCACAACACGACACAACTGCTGGCACTGGTTTGGTCTGATGGCGCCTGGTCAGGTGAGACTGTTGGCGTTGGTCTGTGGTTCTGCTTGGCGAAGTGACGCTGCCAGGTATGAGGTCGAACCCCCGGTTAGGATAGAACAGTGACTATCAACATCGATCTGTTCTCCTTCCTTTCTTCCTGCATTAACGCATTGCACTCTCTCTCTCTCTCTCTCTTCTAGTCTGCTCTTATCAAATGGACATGGTTGCTTTTCTTTTCTTTTTCTTTTCTTTCTTTTCTTCTTCATTAGTTAGCAACTCTCTCTCTCTCCACATCTCTCCTCAGTCCTTCCTCTGCAGACTATCTCATGCTAATCTCTCAACTTGGTTCTCTTCTCTCCTCCCCTCATCTCTCTGCTTTTCTCTCCTCAGAGATTACACCCAGACCTCTCTCTCTTTTGTCTCTCTGTTCGTTCTCCTCCCCTCGTCTCCCGTTCTCTCACTCTCACATCCTTCTTATGGTGTTCCGATCTGTCCAAAAAGGGCGAGTACCATTGGTCAGTATTTTTAAACCCCTGACACCCCGAAGTTATCTCCCTCTAATTCCATTGGATATTCAAATCATGACAGTCACGCCTACACACCTTACTCTCTGTGGTGTAAATTTGGGTCATTTAATTGATTAGCTAGATTTCACCCCCACCACACACTACCTTCCCCCCTTTCCTACTTAACTGGCGCCGTGTGGCTTAACTCGTGGACACTGGTCACTCTAAAGTGGCTAGATGAGTCTGGGTAGGCGCCACGGCGTCTGACCAACAATGACGCTGGTTCCACAAATTGGCCAGATGAGCCTGAGCCAGGCGTTACACTCGTCTCGCTAGACATCGAGGCGTCGGTCAAAACGGCTTAGTCTGTCGGGGTGGGTCGGACCGTCTCCGTGAAGCCTCTCCACTAAGCTTAATTGGCCGGATCCGAACCATGGGCCCGTCTATGGGGCGCCTAGAATGTTTGAGTTCAAGCTTATGTCCGAACAAATTGGCTGGCGACTCCACAAGTTGGGTTGTTTCATTTTTTGTCCGTGACAATTTCCCCCTTGCAAAAGACCATGCTCCGCATTGTCTCAAACAACGGTACAAAAAACAACAACCGAATTTGCTGACACACAGCTACACGTGCAAAGTTTTTAAAAAAAAACTTTACAACCAGCGGTTTATAAATTATAAAATATATCATTAGTGAATACCACTCCAATGAGTTATCATTGACGTGCGCTCTTGCGTTATTTCAATTCATTTTATAACGACCTCTGTGCGCACTTATGCAATTCCCCTACCTGCGGATTTGCCACATCTTTTCACAATTTCTATGAAAAGCACAATATAATATGCTCACGATCCATGACACTTCACTGAGGAGTCTCCATCCTCACTTATTGCAAATAATGCATTACTACACAAGTGACTGTATGCTCCAAGCATAACTACATTCACATGAACAAGTCTCACAAAGAAAATATGAACAAGTCTCACACAGAAAATATGAACCATAGCCAACTGGGAATGAACCCATATCCAATCAACATAACTGTAACCAACACATATTATCAACAAAGCACCCCGGATATGACTGACTTCCTCTGAGTTGCAGCTTGCTAGACTACACGGCTTAAATAGTCAGCTCCGACATTCTGTCGACCGGGAATGTACTGCACTCGGTACCTGTAGGGCTGCAATGCCATTGCCCAACGCAGAACCCTGCTGTTTTTCAGCTGTGCCTCCTGCAGGAATTTGAGTGGTTGGTGATCTGTCTCTATCACGAACTCTTTCCCATACAAGTATTTGTGGAACTTCTGCACGGCCCACACGACAGCTAAACACTCCTTCTCCACCGTTGCGTACCCTTCTTCACACTTTGTCAACTTCCTGCTAGCATACCTCACAGGAAACTCGACCTCTTCATGCTCCTGCAGCAATACTGCACCTATCCCACCACCTGATGCATCTGTCCGCAACAAAAATGGTTTGGACATATCTGGTAGCTTCAAGAGGGGACGGGAACCTAGTCTTTCCAACACCGTCTGCAGTGCTTGCTCTGCAGCGTCTGACCATTCGACCACTGCCGGTTTCCCTGCCTTGACCAAGTCACTGAGAGGACTCGTGATTGCAGCAAAATTGGGACAAACTCCCTATAGAACCCAAAAAAACCCATAGCAGACTCCTGACTTCTGTTTTGGTCTTTGGTCTCTCTGAATTCATCATCTTCTCCACCTTTCCTCTTCCCGGCTGCTTTGTGTCGCCTCCGACAACAAAACCTAGGAACTCCAGGCTTGGAAAACCCAAACCTGGCACTTTGTTGGTCTGGCTGTGAGATTGGCTTTCCTCAACCTCTCTAAAACTGCTCCTAGCTGCCTCATATGCTCCTCCCATGTCTCGGACGCTATCAGAATGTCATCCATGAAATTCACAACGCCTTCCAATCCCGTCAATAACTTCCTCATCATCCGAGAGAAGACTGCAGGCGCGTTGACCATCCCGAAAGAAGTACTCGCCACTGGTATAGCCCCATAGGAGTGGAAACGCTGTGACTTCCTTTGAGTCCTCACTCAAGGCTATTTGCCAGTAACCCTTGCTCAGATCGATCCTGGTGAAATACCGGCTCTTGCTTGTGGCGATCTGAGCGAACAGGTCTTCCATGTTCGGTATGACCTCTGCATCGACCTTGGTGACACTGTTCATGACGTCTATAGTCGACACAGAATCGATGCTCACCTGACTTTTTCCTTACTAAGACGACGGGTGCACTATATGATGATTTGGACGGTTCGATCACCCCAAGGTCCAACATCTTTTCTACCTCCTCCTCGATCACTTGCTTGGTGGCATATGGGATCGGGTAGGCTTTCACATGTACGGGTTTCTGTGATGTTAACTCCACCGTACATGTCTCTAGAGTTGTCCTGCCTGGTTTGTCAGTCAGGGACGCCCTATACTGTTTTCCCGGAGCCCCCTAACTTCCTCCTGTCTCCTACTGTCTAGCCCTTCATACAGTGAAACATCCCTGTATGACTCTTCCCCTGGAAACTCAGGCAACAAAATCTCCCCTTCTTCCCGCTGGTCTCCTTCACCTCCATCAATGATTGCTGCTGCGCCTATGTGCTGATCTCACGCTGAATATATTTGCGGAGCAAATTTGCATGGAAAAGTTTTGATTTCCCATTCACATCGATTCGGTAGTCCTGATCTACCTTTTCAATGATGGTGAATGGTCCCTTCCAATGCATCAGCAGCTTGTTGTGATCCGTGGGAAGCAGTAACAGGACTTGATCTCCACCTTGAGGAATTGCTTCCTCACCTTCCTGTCATACTGCTTCTTCTGGACGACCCTAGCCTCCTGCAAACTCTCCCTTGCGACCTTACATGTCTCCTCGAGCCTATTGCGTAAGTCCACCACATACTGATATGTGGTTTTGACTTCTTCGGACTCCTGTTCTCCGGACCACAGCTCTTTGAGAATGCAACACCGGTCCCCGAACTGTCCGCCCATACAGCAGCTCAAATGGCGAAAAGCCTGTGCTTTCCTGAGGGGCTTCCCTGTAGGCGAACAGTGCCGCTGGAATGTAGCGGTCCCAATCTGCTGGCCTTTCCTCACAGAGCTTCTTTAAGATGCCCTTCAGCACACCATTGAATCTCTCCACCAAGCCATTGCATTGTGGATGGTATGGGGTAGTGAGCAGCTGTGTGATCCCTAGCACCTGTTGACCTCCTTCATCACGCCTGAGGTGAACTGTGACCCCCTGTCCCCTGAGAATTTGTGCTGGCACACCCACGCGAGAAAAGATGTCTACCAGCCCTTCAGCGACCTGTTGCGTATCTACGCCTTTCAATGCAACCGCTTCTGGGTATCTGGTCGCGTAGTCCACAAGTGTCAACACATACCTGTGCCCACCTTTGGAACAGGGCGCGATTGGCCAATCAGGTCAACAGCCACCCTCCTGAATGGTGTGTCAATTAAAGGAGGCTGTTTAAGAGGCGCCTTCCTCTTCCCCCCTCTTGTGGCTGACCTTTGACACACGTCACATGACATGCAGAAACGCTTGATGTCTGCCATTGCTCCTGGCCAATGAAAGTCATCAAAGATTCGGTCAGCTGTTTTGCTGGTGCCGAGATGACCCGCCATGAGCGACTCGTGACCCACTGACATGACAGTGTCACGATAACCGCTGGTACCTCTAGCTGAGTGGTCACCTTACCTGTCTTCCCCTTGGTGAACACTCGGTACAACAGCCCGCCTTTCACAAGAAATTCTGTCTCACCTCCTCTAACCTCCTGTTTCTCTCCACCTCTTGCCAACATCCCAAGACTTCACCCAGCGAAGGGTCTTGTTCCTGCGCTGCCCTAAACTCATCAGGCGACACATCTATGCCTGACTTCCTTGCTGGAACGACTAAACGGTTTATCAACCTTTCCCTCCTTCTTGCTCCGTGTTTGAACTGCTGCCCCTGTAGCAGTCAACAACTCAGGATCCCCTGGATCCCTTGCACCTGGAAATTTCCGATGATCAAATCATGAAGGGTTTCTCCATCACCAACGCAGACAACTCGCCTGAGAAGTAAGGGGTACGTACTTCTATCTTAGCAACTGGAAACTCCCTCACAGTGCCATCGATTAGAGTACAGGTCTGGATTTGCCCTGTCAAATCCCCTTTATCGACCAGCGTTGTTCGTACTACCCCGCATGAACAACCAGTGTCTCGTAAACACTTTCACCCTCTGCTGGCCAATCCACCCTTCTTCCACTGGTAACGAACCACTCAGCCTAGTGCCCTCCATCCCTGACACTGACTGCTGTCCAGTGCTAGCCATAGGCTGCACTCCACCCTCTTCAGACTGAATCCCCTTTGGTTCCACTGCAGGGCGTTTCCCTTGACGACCCTTATCCACCTCTTGCAAGGCTGCTGCCTTCTGGAACCTCATGCGACAATCCCTCGCCACATGTCCCTTCTTGTGACAAATGAAACACCTAATGTCCCTTTGCCCTTCCTTCTGCCCCACCACTGGGTTTGCAGACTTTGCAGAAAACTCTCCTAGTCTCCTTGCACTCTTCTCACCTGTGCCTAGCACCTGTTTCTCCTGCACCTTAGTGCCCAAACGTGCCTCTCTATACACCTCTGCGAACTTCAACAACTCTCCTGCTGTCTCTGGCTGTCTTTTTCAAATGTATGGTTAACTCAGGGCCGCAACCTGACAAAATCTGTTCTTTCATAACTAGCTCTTTCAACTCAGCGAACTCCTTCTTCGTAAACCCCACAACTCTAACCATTTCTCAAAATAGTGATCTAGACGTGCACCAAACTGAGTGTACGTTTCCCCTGCTTGCAATCTAGCTGAACGAAATTTCTTTCTGAATCCTTCCTCTGTGAGGTCAAATCCCTTCATTAAAGACTCCTTCACAGCACCAAAATCAGACTGTTGTTCTGCTGGTAACGCAGTGAAAATCTGCAATGCCTTACCCGTCAATAGCGCTGACAAAATGACTGCCCACTCTTCTGGAGGCCAACCCTGACTGGTCGCAAACGTTTCGAAACGACTGATGTATGCATCAATCGAATCGGTTCCTCAGAGAATTTTGGCAACTTGGGTCGGGAGCATAGCTGCGCACAGAGTCACTGGAAACTGAAACTCCCATCCTCGGTGGTCTCCCTTTGTATTCTCACTTTCTCCAACTCTAATTGAACCTTTAATCTTTCTGTTTCCTGCTTCATTCTTTCTGTCTCCTGCGCTTCCCTTAGTCTTTCTGTTTCCTGCGCTTCCCTTATTCTTTCTGTCTCCTGCTTCATTCTTTCTGTTTCCTGCGCTTCCCTTATTCTTTCTGTTTCCTGCTTCATTCTTTCTGTTTCCTGCGTTTCCCTAACCTTTTCCCGTTCTGCTATTTCGACTGCGATACGGCGTCTTTTCGCGCGTTCATCCCTTTCCATCTTTTGTTGGTTTTCAACGAATGCACGCAACTCATCTCCTGATGAAAGTGATTCTGTTGTGATTGAGGAAAATGATGTTCAGTCTTTTTTCAAACGTTTAAATGTGAGAAAGGCAATGGCCCAGATAATATCTGTGGAAAATTGTTGAAGGTGTGTGCTTCTCAGCTCTCCTATGCTTACAGTCGTTTGTTTACCTGGTCACTAAGAGAATGTATCATTCCTGTTTTATGGAAAAATGCCACTGTATGTCCTGTTCCCAAGAAACGCAACCCAAGCTGTTTAAATGATTACCGACCAGTTGCCCTCACATCTGTTGCAATGAAATGTCTTGAGCGAATTGTCCTCTGTTCTGTTTTAAAAGATACCACGCAGTACCAAGACCCGTTTCAGTTCGCATACAAACAGAACAGATCAACAGATGATGCCACACTCACACTTCTCCATCATGCGTTTTCACACCTCGAAAAACCTGCCTCCTTTGTACGCATTCTTTACATTGATTTCTCATCAGCATTCAACACCATACAACCACATCTGATGGCAAAGAAACTCACTAACATGAATGTCTGTAACAGCTCATTCTTTGGATAATAGATTTTCTAACAAAGAGGACACAGTCTGTTCGATATCAGAGTGTTGTTTCGTCTTCCAGAGTCATTTCAACTGGCGCACCTCAGGGTACTGTTTTATCTCCAGTGCTTTTTACTCTGTACACAAATGATTGTTCAGGAAGTGATTCAACTTTGTACATTAAATACTCAGATGACTCAGCACTTGAGGATCTTTCCAACTCTGACTCTGTTTACTTCAAGGAGTTCAAAGATTTGTTGACTGGTGCGATCACAACTATCTTGATCTGAATGTAACAAAAACGAAAGAAATGTTGATTGATTTTAGAAAGAATCCAAAAGTTGTACCACCGCTTTTTATCAAAGGTGCTGAAGTAGAACGTGTTGAATCATACAAATATTTAGGAACTTTTATAGATAATAAGCTGAATTTTAAATCCCATGTTGATTATGTCCACAAAAAATGTCAAACCAATTATATTGTCTTCGCAAGCTGCGACATTCATGTGAATACTGACATTCTTCGGACATTTTATTCATGCTTCTTGGAATCCTGTTTTAACTTTCTCATTTATGTGTTGGTATGGTGGGCTGACTGTGAAGAGTAGAATTGCTTGAGAAAGTGGTGAACGTGGGAGAAAAAATTGTTGGTGGGAGACAAAAAAGTCTGAGTGAGCTGTACAAATGCCGTGTTTCTGTAAAGCGAAGAAGATTGCGTGTGACCAGACCACGTTCTTGCAAGTCAGTATGACTTCTTCAGTCAGACGAAGATATCGGTCAGTTAAATGCAGAAGTGTCAGATTTAAACACAGTTTTATTCCCATGTCCATTGATTTTCTTAACAAGGTGATGTTTAATTGCTTTTTAGCTATGGATTATTGTTACATTTTGTTTTATAAAGATACATAATTTAAACTCAGATGAGCATACTGTTGCATTTAGATACACAATAGTTTGTGTTCTTTTAGTTTAAAATCTCATCTTAGAATTTATTGTCAAATGCGTTGTAGAATGCAATTTTATCAGTAATATTCTTATATTTTTAGTCACCTTGAAATCCAAATTCTTTTATATGAAGATGCCATAGTGACAAAATGGGTGATTGTACAAAATCATTTTTATTTGCTGTGAATGTGTATGACCACAAACTAATTTCTCGAACTGAGATAATAAGTTTACTTGACCTTGACTTGACTGACTTGACTGAGTAACCTAGATCACGAGCGACGCTCACAAGTTGTTCAATAGGGGTGTTCTTTTTCCGCCATGATATCTCTCTCTTTTTTTTTTTGAACAAGATTTTATAACAACGACAGCCAAACTGGTGGTTACCGACACGAGTGACGTGATAGCACAATCCTATGAATGATAATATTAGCTTGGGACAACGTAGTTAGTTTTTATAAGACGCCCAGCGCCTGACCCAACTATGAGAGCGAATATAGGCAATCTGTGCGAAATAAGTATCTGGGCTGAAATGCCAAGCCTAGTATTAACTATCTTGGAAGCAATGCCAAGCCTAGTATTTAACTATCTTGGAACATACAGTAAAACAACCCCTTGTCTTAGGATACAATACTTGAATCCCACCCAGCTTCCTCTCTGAGAAGTTGAACAATTATAATAAATGGGCCAGAATATCCTGGCAAGCTCGCCAATAAATTGTCAACCTCGGGTGATGTCGATGGAGGAAGGACTAGCGCACAGCCCAAACACACTCACAGCTTGCTTACGATCTCATTCATATATCATGCATTCGTCACATCAAACCACTAGTAAAGTCTATAACTTTACTACACATGTTCATAGAACGAAACATCAATGCATATGGAATCAAATGAAATAAAACATTCTCTCTTTCCTGAACTTCACAAAATCATTTATCTAAAACATCATTAACTAACCCGGGTATAAATAGATTTCTACTTTACCTGGCCAGGTGATCTTAACTATTCACGAATCACTGTCTTTTCTTTTCTTTCTCTTTCTTTTCACTGTCACTTTCACAACACGACACAACTGCTGGCACTGGTTTTGGTCTGATGGCGCCTGGTCAGGTGAGACTGTTGGCGTTGGTCTGTGGGTTCTGCTTGGCGAAGTGACGCTGCCAGGTATGAGGTCGAACCCCCGGTTAGGATAGAACAGTGACTATCAACATCGATCTGTTCTCCTTCCTTTCTTCCTGCATTAACGCATTGCACTCTCTCTCTCTCTCTCTCTTCTAGTCTGCTCTTATCAAATGGACATGGTTGCTTTTCTTTTCTTTTTTCTTTTCTTTCTTTTCTTCTTCATTAGTTAGCAACTCTCTCTCTCTCCACATCTCTCCTCAGTCCTTCCTCTGCAGACTATCTCATGCTAATCTCTCAACTTGGTTCTCTCTCTCTCCTCCCCTCATCTCGCTGCTTTTCTCTCCTCAGAGATTACACCCAGACCTCTCTCTCTCTGTCTCTCTCTGTTCGTTCTCCCCTCGTTCTCCCCGTTCTCCTCACTCTCACATCCTTCTTAATGGTGTTCCGATCTGTCCAAAAAGGGCGAGTACCATTGGTCAGTATTTTTACCCCTGACACCCCGAAGTTATCTCCCTCTAATTCCATTGGATATTCAAATCATGACAGTCACGCCTACACACCTTACTCTCTGTGGTGGTCAATTGGTCATTTAATTGATTAGCTAGATTTCACCCCCACCACACACTACCTTCCCCCCTTTCCTACTTAACTGGCGCCGTGTGGCTTAACTCGTGGACACTGGTCACTCTAAAGTGGCTAGATGAGTCTGGGTAGGCGCCACGGCGTCTGACCAACAATGACGCTGGTTCCACAAATTGGCCAGATGAGCCTGAGCCAGGCGTTACGACTCGTCTCGCTAGACATCGAGGCGTCGGTCAAAACGGCTTAGTCTGTCTGGGTGGGTCGGACCGTCTCCGTGAAGCCTCTCCACTAAGCTTAATTTGGCCGATCCGAACCATGGGCCCGTCTATGTGGCGCCTAGAATGTTTGAGTTCAAGCTTATGTCCGAACAAATTGGCTGGCGACTCCACAAGTTGGGTTGTTTCATTTTTTTGTCCGGAACACACCTCTCTGCCTGTACGCAGGAAGGGGACAAGGCGGCAGATGTGTATAGTGCTCAGTGTTCCTGGCCACGGACACTCTCTGACTGACTGACTGCCTGTTCCTTTGCAGAGAACACGGGAACCATGCCCCCAAGATGGAAGCAGCATCCTCATGGTTGTTTTCCTTTTTTCTTCTTTTCTTTCTTCTCTCTCTCTCTCTCTCTCTCTCTCTCTCTCTCTCTCTCTCTCTCTCTCTCTCTCTCTCTCTCTCTCTCTCTAACGATCACGTTTTCATCGTATGATTTTTACTCCTACTGGATTATAGTACAAACCAAAGCGAGACCAAATCAAACGTGATTCAGTCCATGACGTCATTCTAATGGTCGGCACATCGTCAAACTCTTTATGATGTGTACATCATTCATTATATCCTGGTGGTATGCCATGAAGTCTGTCCCTCGGACAAACTCTGTATGATGTGTACATCATTCATTATATCCTGGTGGTATGCCATGAAGTCTGTCCCTCGGACAAACTCTTTATGATCTGTACATCATTCATTATATCCTGGTGGTATGCCATGAAGTCTGTCCCTCGGACAAACTCTTTATGATGTGTACATCATTCATTATATCCTGGTGGTATGCCATGAAGTCTGTCCCTCGGACAAACTCTTTATGATGTGTACATCATTCATTATATCCTAGTGGTATGCCATGAAGTCTGTCCCTCGGACAAACTCTTTATGATGTGTACATCATTCATTATATCCTGGTGGTATGCCATGAAGTCTGTCCCTCAGACAAACTCTTTATGATGTGTACATCATTCATTATATCCTGGTGGTATGCCATGAAGTCTGTCCCTCGGACCGGCAAGCTATCGAACAGGAGTGTTCAGTCTGAATTGAAATGAGAACTGCCCTGACCCCTTAAAGGTAAAGCTATCGGGCCTGTCATACGACACTTTGAAAGTGGAATACCCATTCGGGTGAGACCCATACGAATTAGATCCAGGAGTATTTGAAAGCTGTTTGCTTGAAGGCATAATGCACGGTAACCTATCCACTGCACAATACCACACGCTCCAACCTCGCCACTCTACCGTCGACTACTGGACTGGTGGAGCACATTGTTGCTCCGTAGTCCGTCAAGTCGACGAGGACCACTTCAGTCATCTTGGGGTTGAGAGGATGAGACGATTTGTGGATACGCAGGTGGTTGATCAAACCGATGCGTGCACGGAATATGTGGTGACAGCTTGGACAGGGAATGTGGGACACCTCTAACTCTTCCTGATGGCTGGTGCAGTCTTTCCTTGCCCGTCTCTTTTGTTG
>CM031621.1:46150603-46153103 GCA_018398815.1 Conus ventricosus | reverse complement strand
TATTGAATTATAAACAAAGCTTGCTCTTATGTCTTAGATTGAAGAAATAGGGGAGAGACGCATTCATATCTGCAGTGGTAGATGATTCTGCCCAACTAACAGTATGTGCTTGAGTGGGTGAATGGGGAAAAATAAAATAAACGCTTCTCAAAATGAGCCTTCAGCAAGCTTATATTCTCCAAGGGGAGACATCCTCCAATAGGGAGGGAAACTCACTAACATATAACTCCTGGTCATATACCGATATTTCGAAACTTGGTTGTTTCTCCTCAGTGACCGCGGAAAGTGGTAATTTGACTATATATATATAATTCAAATCTTTGCCAAGTCATTACTATAATGACTGAAGAATTGTTAACCTGCACTTGTTTTCTCCCACTATTTAATTGTTCAGCAGTATAATGTTTGGTCAATCAGTGGGAGATTGCATCTCTTAGGAATCCAAGTAAAGGTTGTTCTATACAATTCTTAGCCCCTCACAATGCTTGGGTTATTGAACAGCAGAGCTGACCACTCACACTGTTCCATATCTTTTGATCTCCCTTGCATCCTTGAATGGATCCTCAAGCATAGGCTCAAAGATTGTCCCCTACATTTTATACTGTTTGCATAATGCTTTTAGTTTTTAAGCACTTTTTTTCCTCTCCCACATTTTCCTTTTGTTCCATTTTACTACCCTTCGCTGGCTGCTTTGGGGTGCTGTTGGATTCTTTTTTGAACCCTTGGTGATGAGAACACCACAGAATTATGGACTTTGGTGTGTCTCTATTTGACACCAAGAGCACAGACACAATCAGCCGTGCCTCCCTGATGAGTCCGATCCAGCGACGAAAGGCCTAGGAGCAGGCAATACAAATAGATCTGCCTTCGAAGGGAAGTACGATGGTTTCCCTCAGGCTGCTAGTGAAGGGTTTCTCATATTTATAATATATTCCCCCCATTTTTTTTCATCTTTAATTTTTTTTTTTTTTTTTAATTCAAATCTTTGCCAAGTCATTACTATAATGACTGAAGAATTGTTAACCTGCACTTGTTTTCTCCCACTATTTAATTGTTCAGCAGTATATATATATATAGAGAGAGAGAGAGAGAGATATTTATGTATATGCATATAGATATAGATATTGGTATTTAGCGCATGCTCTCTCCTCTCTCTCTCTCTCTCTCAATTTATAAAAAAAAAATTGTCATTGTCATTGTCTCTCAATTTATACATGCCTTATGCAAGAGGAGAGAGAGAGAGAGAGAGAGAGGGTCAAATGGAAAACAAATATTCAACAGTTGCAACAAAAGTGGTCAAACTGTCTCTAACTTCCCAGTAATCAGCAAGTTTGGAGGGAGATCAGCGAACTTCTGGACAGTCTTTGAACAACCAGCGTCTGAGTCGTATGTCATTGCACAGGAGCATCTAGACAGTACGTCTTTGGACAATTATCTTCTAGACAGTACGTCGTCTAGACAGTAAGTCTTTGGACAAAGATTTTCTAGACAGTACGTCGTCTAGACAGTACGTCTTTGGACAAAAATCTTCTCGACAGTACGTCTTTGGACAGCGACCTTCTGGACAGTACGTCTTTAGACAGTGACCTTCTCGACAGTACGTCGTCTAGACAGTACGTCTTGGGACAACAATCTTCTGGACAGTGCATCGTCTAGACAGTTCGTCTTTGGACAGCAAGCATTTCGACTACATTCTTTGGATAGCGAGCTTCTGGAAAGTACGTCTTTGGACAGCAAGCTTCTGGAAAGTACGTCTTTGGACAGCGAGCTTCTGGACATGTACGTCTTTGGAGAGTGAGATTTTAGAATGTATGTCTTGGGCACCGAGCTTTTAGACAGTACGTCTTCTGGACTTCGAACTCTTAGTACGTCTTTGGACAGCGAGCTTCTGGACATGTACGTCTTAGGACAGTGAGATTTTAGAATGTATGTCTTGGGCACCGAGCTTTTAGACAGTACGTCTTTTGGACTTCGAACTCTTAGACAGTGCATCTTTGGACAGCGAGATTCTAGACAATGCATATTTGGACAGCGAGCTTCTAGACAGTATTTTTGGACAGCGAGCTTCTACACAGTATTTTTGGACAGCGAGCTCCTAGGCAGTGTATTTATGGACAGTGAGCTTCTATACATTTTATCTTTGGACAACAAGATTCTCGATAGCTGATATTTGGATTGAGCTGCTGGACAGTGTATCTTAGGACAGCGAGCTTCTGGACAGTGTATCTTAGGACAGCGAGCTGCTGGACAGTGTATCTTAGGACAGCGAGCTTCTGGACAGTGTATCTTAGGACAGCGAGCTGCTGGACAGTGTATCTTAGGACAGCGAGCTCTTAGACAGGGTATCTTTAGACAGCGAGCTTTTAGACAGTGTATCTTTGGACAGCGAGCTTCAAGACTGTGTATCCAGGGACAGCGAGATCTTAGACAGTGTATGTTTGGACAGCGAGCTTTTAGACAGTGTATTTTTGGACAGCGAGCTTTTAGACAGTGTATTTTT
>CM031621.1:46130603-46145603 GCA_018398815.1 Conus ventricosus | reverse complement strand
CTCATTTGTGCAAAAAGGTTGGCGCCCAAGGGAGCTAACGTGAGTCTTTGGCTCTATCTGTTTCTTGTCCTCCACCCTTCATTCCCCTTCACCTTTCTCTTCATTCCCCTTCACCTTTCTCGTCATTCCCCTTCACCTTTCTCTTCATTCCCCTTCACCTTTCTCTTCATTCCCCTTCACCTTTCTCTTTATTCCCCTTCACCTTTCTCTTTATTCCCCTTCACCTTTCTCTTTATTCCCCATTCACCTTTCTCGTCATTCCCCTTCACCTTTCTCTTTATTCCCCTTCACCTTTCTCTTTATTCCCATTCACCTTTCTCTTTATTCCCCTTCACCTTTCTCTTCATTCCCCTTCACCTTTCTCTTCATTCCCCTTCACCTTTCTCTTCATTCCCCTTCACCTTTCTCTTTATTCCCCTTCACCTTTCTCTTCATTCCCCTTCACCTTTCTCTTTATTCCCCTTCACCTTTCTCTTCATTCCCCTTCATCTTTCTCTTTATTCCCCTTCACCTTTCTCGTCATTCCCCTTCACCTTTCTCTTTATTCCTCTTCATGTTTCTTTTCATCTCCTAAAAACTTAAGCTTTTCGTTGTTTTGATTTTTTCCCCCATCACCTTTCTTTTCGTTCGATTCTTTTCCTTTCTCCCCCCCCCCCCCCCCCCCCCCCCCCCCCCCCCCCCCCCCCACAGCCCGCGTTAGTTCAGGACGTCTGCTGTTCTTCCCCTCAGTGAGCTGCACGTGCTGTGACTGTAGTATTTTCCAGTGCTGGACAACTTCACCGTCATAACAGATTTCACCGCGAGAACGTCGACCGGGAGCGTGTTTGTGTATGTGAGACGGGAACACTGATAATTAAACCAAGGAGGGGGTGGGGGGTGGGGGGGGGATGTCCACCTCTGAAGAGCTAGCTTAAAGCTGACCCTTTCCCTCACAGTAATATGACCCTAACCCTAACATTAACCCTGACCCTTTCCCTCACAGTAATATGACCCTAACCCTAACATTAACCCTGACCCTTTCCCTCACAGTAATATGACCCTAACCCTAACATTAACCCTGACCCTTTCCCTCACAGTAATATGACCCTAACCCTAACCCTTTCCCTCACAGTAATATGACCCTAACCCTAACATTAACCCTGACCCTTTCCTCACAGTAATATGACCCTAACCCTAACCCTTTCCCTCACAGTAATATGACCCTAACCCTAACCCTTTCCCCTCACAGTAATATGACCCTAACCCTAACCCTTTCCCTCACAGTAATATGACCCTAACCCTAACCCTTTCCCTCACGTAATAGAACCCTAACCCTAACCCTTTCCCTCACAGTAATATGACCCTAACCCTAACCCTTTCCCTCACAGTAATATGACCCTAACCCTAACCCTTTCCCTCACAGTAATATGACCCTAACCCTAACCCTTTCCCTCACAGTAATATGACCCTAACCCTAACATTAACCCTTTCCCTCACAGTAATATGACCCTAACCCTAACATTAACCCTTTCCCTCACAGTAATATGACCCTAACCCTAACATTAACCCTTTCCCTCACAGTAATATGACCCTAACCCTAACCCTAACCTTTCCCTCACAGTATATGACCCTAAACCTAACATTAACCCTTTCCCTCACAGTAATATGACCCTAACCCTAACATTAACCCTTTCCCTCACAGTAATATGACCCTAACCTAACATTAACCCTTTCCCTCACAGTAATATGACCCTAACCCTAACATTAACCCTTCCCTCACAGTAATATGACCCTAACCCTAACCCTAACCCTTTCCCTCACAGTAATATGACCCTAACCCTAACATTAACCCTAAAATAAACCTGACCTTTTCCCCTTACCCAGTTAGACCCTAACCCTTACGTTAACCCTAACCTAAACTTGACCCTTTCCCGTACCTAGTCTGACCCTAACCCTAACTTTAACCATAAGCGTAACCTGACCCTTCCCCTAAACCTGATCTAACCCTAACCCTAGCATTTACCCTAGCATAAACCTGACCCTTTCCCTTAGTCTGACCCTAACCCTAACTTTAGCTATAAGCGTAACCTGACCCTTCCCCTAAACCTAACTTTAACCATCATTCTAACCCAAACTTTCCCCCCTTACCTAACCTCACCCTGATCCTAACATTGACCCTAACCCTAACCTGCTCTTTTGCCTGCACCTAATCTGACCCTAACTGTGACCCTTACTCTGACCTCACCTTTTCTTAACACCTAGTCTGATCCTAACCCTAACTTTAACCATAACACCAACCGACCCCTAGCGCTAGAAAACCTCACAACAACTTTCACTGGTCAAATTGTGTCTGCCAGCATTGCGGGTAGGGGCATTGGAGTTGTCTTTTCCTTAGCTTCTCCATCTATAAAGCAAAGAACGCCAGCTCCTTCCGTCTGTTCACATAGCGCTCCAACACCTCGCCGTCGTCTTTTTTTTTTTTTTTAATTATTGTTGTTTGTTTTTTTCTCTTTTCCTTTTTCTTTTTTAAATTTCTCTTTCTTTCATTCCTTTTCTTTTGTGTGTGTGTGTGTTCTTTTCTTTTCTTTTTTTTCTTTTTTTTTACTTTCTTTTTTTTTTTTTTTTTTGGAAATTTTATTTTTCTAGATTATCGAAATTGACTCTTCTATAGAATTTAACCAGAGACGATTTTTGTTTGTTTGTTTGTTTGTTCTCGATGTAGCTCTTTGGTCGATCAGTCTCATACTGCATGAAAAAGAAGATGTGTTGGGGGCGGCCCTGTCCTCACTGGTAGACAGCTGACGCACAATTGGCTGCAGTGTGCGTGGGAACGGAAGCTGATCCAATCACGTCAGGAGCAACGGAGCGAATGGGAGTGGAACAGAGCGAAACGGTGGGTGATCTCCCTTCTATTGTTAGCTCTCCGGGTCTTCATCCAAGGAATCGCAACATGTGGAGCTGATAGCTGAGAGAGGAGAGGAGAGAGAGGGGAGAGAGTGTTGGTGTGTGTGTGTGTGTGTGTGTGCGTGTGTGTGTGGTGTGTGTGTTTTGGGGTGTGTTTTGTATGTGTGCGTGAGAGAGAGAGAGAGAGAGAGAGAGAGAGAGAGAGAGAGAGAGAGAAAGCGGTCATACCTTTACAATATAACACGTGAATCAGATTCTATCAGGTGTAAGCTTTAAAGAAGATACCAACATGAATATGTCCCGGGATGTGTGTGTGTGGTGGTGTTGTGGTGTGTGTGTGTGTGTGTGTGTGTTGTGTGTGTTTTTCAGTTTAACGTCTTCCCACTCAAAGTGGATTCAGACGGATTGTGTAATATAGTCCAGTACCTGGGGATAATCCCGTGTTACATTATGGTGTTAGGGGAATTTCTTTACTTGATTTGAGGTCAAGGGGCACCTAGACATGAAAAATCACGGAGGTGAAACGGCCCCCACCTGGTACATTTTGCGTAATGGCCGATTCAAATACGGGCCGCCACCCGCCGCCGTGAAAATCCTAACTTTGTGTTTTTGCAATATATACGCTTGTAACACTTCTAATCCAAATGATTTTGGTGTGCGAGTTCATTTTTTGGTATCATTTTGTCCATTTGGGGTCATCTTGACCTCAAATGCCATGGTCCCAAAGGTAATTTTTTGCCCCAACGGTCTTGACCGTAACCTGGCGATATTCTCGCAGTAACAACAGGGCTCCTATACATAATCCCACTAATTCTGACTTTGCATTTCACTGTATGATTTCACTATTAAAGATATAAATCATTCTGATCTTGAATTCACAAGTGAACGCCGTTTTTACCTATTCAACCTAAAACTGTCTTTGCTGCTTTTTCACTTTTTTTCTGTTTTAAACGGAGTGGGGGGGTAGGGTGTCACTTGCTCCCTGTCTAAATGCTTGCCCGCTTCCCCCTTGTAACATCTCTCGTTCAAATGACCACATGAGAGAGCTCAAATTCCATTTTCTTTTATTGCCCAAATGTTGTTGTGGGGCATAGGTGATGAGGACATGTAAACTGATAAAAACCCTACGTCCCTAACTAAATGGGCAAGCCGAAGATGATGTTTGCCAATTAACTTTCAAATTTTCCCTCAGAAGATTCCCTACCTAAAACCAAAACCCACCGAGCTATCTGAAACAAAAGACAAAAAAAAAAACATTCTTAGCTTTCTAATAATAGTCTTAGGATCATGACAACATTCATCAAAAAAAATAACATAAGTGAAACACATAAAAAAAATGACATAACAAGAATTTACCCCTAAAAGTAAAAGTGAAAAAAAAAGGAATACTAACAATAAGTGATACACCAAACAAAATACATAACATGAATACTAAAAAAATAAGTGACAAAGAAAACAAGAAAATTGGTTCACAAATTGATGTCATTGGGGCTAGGAACTTGAGGCCGCAGGTGGATCTTGAACTCAAACCACACTATTGGTTTTCACATCACTGCACTAGCCGCTATACCTGGTTATTTCCCACTTTACGTAAAGAAATATTGGTATGGACATGTACATAACTTATAAACCACCCAACTTCCCTACGAAGCATTGGCGTGCTTACCCTTTAGAGGCTTTAGCACTTCACACCACAGACTGTGGAAATCTCAAACTCTTACAGTTTTAAGACTACCACAGCCCAACTGTGAACTTCTGTTGCATGGACTTGCCTATTATTTGGCAGTGTCCCACACATTTTTAAAAACTAAGGACCTCAAAAACCATGCATCCTCATCAACCCCGAACGGGCTTTACCCCATTTCAAGGTTTCCACCAAGTTGAGAGAAGAATAAAAGGAAGGGGTCTCTAGTTCAGTCTCCTAATCTCACAACTAGGGACTGATCTAGCTCCTTGGGGGAAAAAGATGGAAAGGGAAAAACACGTGGGAACAGACATAACCAAACCCCCACAATAAATTCCAGTGGGGCAAGCAAGGCAAAACCCGAGATAAAATATTTTCATTTAACAATATACATACACTTACTCTAACAATCTACACACACTTTCTCTATGCCGTACCCCATAATAAAAAACAATGAAGGGAAGAGGAAAAATAAACTCACAGAAGAAACAGCATGAACCATTCAAAACCAAACCTACAAAAAGCGCACCCCCACACACACAAAATAACAAACAAATATCAGGCAAATAATTCTTTTAGATCAGTCAGTAGACCGTAGTGGAAGGGGAGGTAATCTGGCCTTTCACAAGACCTTTCAAACAAGTTGCACCCAAACTTCTCTACAGTCCAACATAGAAAAAGATCCTTTGGTCCATCTCAAAGCATTATCATGACAATCTTTCCAGTGATTATCCTTAGGCTGGCCGGTTTAAAACGTCTGTTTCCACCACACATGCCAGAGCCCCAAACCAAAAGAAACTGTGAAAGCCTCACCCAAGGCAACACAAAGCATAAAAACCCAGCTTCTTAGTAGGCTCAAATTTATTATGCAAGGACAAATGTACACAACCAAAAAAGTAAATAAACAATTTACCACACAAAAAGAAAACATCGCGTCCGGGGAGAATTACTAGGCCGGGAACATTCTAAACCCTGATCATTCTAAAATTTCTGGCACAAACCTTCCTCAACATTGGCTGGTTCCAAATAAAACCCCCTAAACTACTCAACACCATCTTAACCGAAAATAAAAGTCATTTCAACACCAACCTGGAGGCAGCAGACAGACTGGAATAGGATGTGTGTCTTGATCGAGGGGGGTCAGGAGCCTTCTGACTGGCGCCAAAAATTCAGGGACGCGCCCTGGCACCGGTGATGTAATTCTCCTTGAGGAGCCAATCGCCAGAAAACTCTCACCCAGATGGTAGCTTTCTTTTGGGTTTTAAATATTTTGTACTTACTCTTTACTTACAGCCCTACACTACTCTATTTTTTGTTATACTATCAATATATCCTATTTAAACTAATAATCAACTACTAAAAACTAAAACGAAGGGAGCCCTAACTTGATCCAAACCGAAATTGAAAAACACTGGGTCACTTCCGGAAGGGGGAATAACACCCTGTGTCTAGTTGCCAACCCCGGGGAAAACTAATACGTGAAGTTGTTTCCCTTTGACCGCAAATGTCATTTACATGTCACACTCTCCCCGACTGAAATGTCCCGCTCCTGAGGACACTCAATCCTACGCCAACCAAACAACAAACATATCAATGCCAACTGTCTGTACCAACCCTGAACAGCAAGAACAAATCTGGTGATTACGGCACGACGCCCCAATACCAATGCACGCTGCATAAACAGATCCCACTCACCAGGGACTACACTCACCTACCACCCAAACCGCACTCAGGAACGAAAAAACCATAGGCCTCATTACCAAAAAACAAGGTTATAGTTGCTACCAAAAATCCCTGGAAAATGCAACTTCACCTCTTCCAAGTGTTGATATTAGAAAAAAGAAACAGATCATGAAAAAAAATATATATGCCAAATTTTCAGCATTCTCTCTGTGGAACCACCGACCCCAAAAAAAAACCAAAACTGTTAGGGCCCCTCCTGCTGCACAGCCGAAAACATCATGAAACAAGCACACCTCTAGCACTTGCAGACCCTGAGCCACTCGTATGCAACACAAACAAAAACAAATCAACTATGAAACAACCAAAACATCAATGTTTGACCACCTGAGGTAATCTGTAAGGGTTTGAATGCACCCCAGCATTTCGCCCTTCTTGATCTCCTTGGCCACGTCTCCCCCATCGTCCGAGTCGTCTGAGTCGGAGCTTTCCCACAGCCTCTGCCGGCGAAGCAAGGGCAGTTGAAGGGCCTGGAGCATCATCCTTGTATCTCGGGCCTGATAAAAATCTTCAGTTTTTGACCGATGCACACGGCGCTTCACTCCTGTCACTTTGGATTCTACCATGTAGGGTGCTCCGTCTTGACTTGGAGTCCCAATGACCCTGAAAATCTCTGTCTTCCACGCACCCTGAATCTTGCCGCCCAGTGTGGTGCTCTCGGATCAGCACCTCTTGTCCCCAGCCGCAAGTGAGAGTTTTTCACCTGGGAGTCATGCCTCACCTTGCTTGATCTTGCCGCTTGTTGCAGATGCTGGTTTGCCAGCTGATGGCCTGTGCAGCCTCTCTCGGTGAACTGTTACCATTCCGGGTTGGTACGGGGTCGCGTCATCTTCCGGCTTGATTCCCAGCAAGAAGTCTACAGGCAGCTTTGGTTCTTGGCCAAAACAGAAGGAGGTATGGCGAAAAATTGGTGGAAGAGTGGGGCGTGACGTTGTCATTGACACCAATTCTGGAAGGTACTCAGGCCAACCCCTCTTCTGGGTTCTGGGCAGCGTCCGGAGCAGGTTATGTAGTGTTCGTTGAAGCGTTAACATTGTGCATTTCCCTGGGGATGGTAGGCGGTGGTGGGGGACTTCTTGATCCCATAGATTGCACAAAGCTCTCGGATCACTTCACCCTCAAAATTTCGGCCTGATCAGAGTGTAGCCGGGGGGGCACCCCAAATTTTTGGGAACCATTCCTTCACCAAGTTTCCGCGACAGTTGTTGCCTTCTGGTCTTTTGGTCGGGATGGCCATGGTGTATTTGGTGAATACATCCGTCAGGACCAGGACGTTCTCTCTGCCGTCGGACAAACTTCTCCAGCAGTTTTGAAATCCATCGCCACCACTTCTAGAGGTTTGGGGTTGCTCGGAGATGTCCCATGGGGGCGGTGACTCGGCCCGGGGGCTTTTTGGCAATGTTGCAGCGCTTGCATCGCTTCACCCCTTCTCCACCATCGCATGCATGCCTGGCCAGTAACATCTCTTTTGCAGTAAGCGTACGCAACGCTCTGTACCTTGGTGCCCTGTTGCATGTACAT
The DNA here is from genome assembly GCA_018398815.1 of Conus ventricosus. Taxonomy (NCBI): domain Eukaryota; kingdom Metazoa; phylum Mollusca; class Gastropoda; order Neogastropoda; family Conidae; genus Conus; species Conus ventricosus. Next base: position 46,137,775 of record CM031621.1, on the reverse strand, counting down.
TTTCGAAGGCTGGTCTCCTCAGCTTCTCTGGCAGGACTAACTGGAAACAAGTCTGTCTGGAGCAGGATCCTGAATCTTCCGGTACAGAAGGTCTTGTTCCGGGACAAAGTCTGTCCCACTGGCGGAACAGTGTGCCACATGCCGCTCCATGACTCCTCATTTCGGGCCCAGTGGGTCGACGTTTTGTTTCTCCAAGCTTTGCAGTACTGGTTGAATGACTGGATCTTCCTCTTGAAACTTCTGCAGCCCCTTCCCGGGTCGTAGGAGTATAGGGTCTGCTGCGCTGGCCTGGGTCACCCTTCCTCTCTCCGTCACCCCCCTCCTCATCCGGTCTTCGTCTGTTGAGTCAGGTGTAACTCGGATGTTGATGTGCACTGTATGTTTTGCCACGACCTGTCCTTCCTGCTGGCTACTGCTGGAGGGATGGGAGTAGCGTGATAGACATAGCAGCTACTAACTCCTCCTGATCCTCCCCTGTAGCTTCCAACGGATACCTGCTGAGCATATCCGCATTCACGTAAATTTTTCCGGAGGGGTACTTGATGTCGAAATCGAAAATTTGCCAGTTGAGCGGCCCAGCGCTGCCCCCCCCCCAACTTGGTTTGTCTCAGGTGCGAGGGGTTGTTGTCAGTGTAGACAACAAAATTTGGCCCCTATCAAGTACCCCCGGGAGCTTCTCGGTGACAGCCCACTTTATGCCAGTAACTCCAGCTTCATTGAACTGTAGTTGTCCATGTTTTTCTCAGTAGGACGAAAGCGTGCGGCTGGCATAGCAGTTCACTCTCCGTTTCCCACCCTGGACTTGCGACAGCACAGCGCCTAACCCCTTCAGACTGGCATCTGTTTCCACGATGAACGGGAGGCTGTAGTCGGCATATCCCAGGACAGGAGCAGATGTCAATGCTGCCTTCAAATCTTCAAATGCACGTTGACACTCATGGGTCCACGCTCCACCTAGTCTAGCTGTCTTCCCCGCTGGCTTGGACTTTTTGCTTCTAGACCTTTCCTACGCATGCATGTAGGGGGCCTGCGATGTGGGCAAACCCTGCCACAACCTTCGATAATATGAAGCAAACCCAAATATGCTCGCAGGTCCTTTAGGGGTCCCCGGGAATGGGCCACTCAGCAATGCTTTGATCTTGTCCTGTTCGGTTTCGATTCCCTCTGCCGAGATGGAGTAACCCAAGTATTGACTGACCTGTCCAAACTTGCACTTCTCTGGTTCAACTTTCAGGCCCCTCTCCCGCAGACGTGTGAGAACGATCCTTCAGTCGCTCCAGGTGTTCTTGGAAAGGTCCTGCTGAATACTAAAATTTCGTCCAATAGACGAGCAGGACTTGGAAAAGGAGTCGCTCATTCCTGAAAGTCATGAGCCGTTGGAACGTCGAGGGTGCTGAACACAGCCCAAAAGGCATCCGATTAAACTCAAAGAGGCCAAATGGTGTTGTAAAGGCCGTCTTGTGTTTGTCCTCTTCCCCACTTCAACCTGGTGGTATCCTGAAGCAAATCCATCGTGGAGAAGTAACAAGCCCCCTTTTAAGGCATCCAGGGATTCGTCGATCGGGGTAGGGGGAAAGCATCCCGTCTGGTCTTCGCATTCAGTTTACGGTAATCGACGCACATCCTCAGGCCCCCGTTCTTCTTTCTGACCAGGACGATCGGTGAAGCGTATGGGCTGCTGCTTGGTCGGATGATCTCTTTCTCCAGGAGTTCCTGAAGGTGCTGCTTCACCTCTCCCAGTTGAGTGGGCGGAATCCTCCGGGAGGCCTGCACCACGGGGGTGTCATCCTCTACCGGAATCTTATGTTTCACCCGGTTGGTGTGACCCACGTCGAATTCATCGTTGGTCAAGGTGTCAGCAAACTCCTCCAGGAGCTGCCTCAGTTGTATCCGTTCCGAGGAAGAGCACTCTACTTGGGACAGGGTCTACCTGTGCCGGAGACTTAGCCTGACTAGCTACTCCTACTCTATTACACTGGACAAATAACTGACCCTTAAATTTCCTTGAACCCAACCTCTGAAAATCACAACATGCCCTACCTCATTGACTATGCCAAAAGGAGTCCTACCCAGCTACCATGATATCCTCTTCCCCGATGTTTACCACTGGTGGTCCATGGTCCCTCTCCTGCCACCACTGTCTGGGCAACCAAGAATTTGCCATCAGTCTGCTCTTTCAGTGGTTCTTGATGTACTCCGATCCTTCTGACCTTTGCTGACCTCGCTCCCTCCCCCTTCCGGGAACAGTCACGCTGGTGATTTACCTCGCTGGAAGGTGGATTCCGCCCGCTGGGGCCTTGATCAAGCTTGCTTATATGACTTATCTTCCCGGGCGATCACCACCTCTGGATCCCCCTTATTTCCGGATACGTTCATACCAGGAGGAGTGATGAAGCCGACTCCATGAGCTCCTGACCTTGACCACCCTTTTTCTTTCCGTACGAGGATTCCCCTGGCTGGAATGACCTGCTTTCCCCATCTTGACGTTCCATGACAGTGTACCCTATGTAGCGCCTTTTAGTTCTACACCACCTATTTCTACCTTGATGGTAGGGGCCCCTCACCCACGGTCCCGGACAGCAGTGATGAGCACGCTGGGTTCCATCAGTATACGGCTCCCTACACTGATGGTTCTCCCTTTAAATCCCCGATCCCTAGTTCCCCTACAGAATTCTCTGGATGTGGCTGGCTTCCTACACAGTAACATACGACTGACCCCTGCCAGCACACCCTTTGCCTGTTTCCTTCTCCTATCTTGCGTTCTCCTCCCCTTTTGCCTCAGGGCCCCTAACTCTCTCCTCAAGTCATGTTTTCCTGTCTCAGCTCCTCTTGGGCCCTCTCCAACTCTGACAGCTCACTCCCTACTGCCCAATACCTGCTTATACGGCTATTAACTGGTCCCCCCTTCATTTCCTCCCCACTCTAGAGCTTTTCCCCAATTTCTGCAAAAGATGGCATGCTCCCTTTTTACTTGCCTTTTCAGGTCAAGTGCCAGGCTCTTGTCGCGGAGTCCTTCTACAAACTGACCTACCAATGCATCTTCTTCGACCAACTGTTTTCCTTCCTTCCGTTGCTTCTGTATTTAATTTTTATGTCGGGAAAACAGGTCATTGGCATACTCTCTTATGCCCTCTCTTGCCCTTGTTTCCGTTCGGCGAAGTTGGCCGTAAGGGCCGGGGGGAACGGCGGTCCCCGAATGCATGTTTGCGGGTCTCCAAAATGGCCTCCGCTGAGTCCTGTGGTCTCCCACATGACCGCACCTCCGTTTTGACACCCCCTCGAGATGGGGAGAACCAGCTGCCTCCTTTCCTCTCTATCTTCCTCCCTCTTAACAATACCCTAACCCCCTCTATAAAATCCCCCACTACGTACCCCCCATCTACTTTTGTCTCCCCCTGGAATTTTCTAACTTCTTTTGTTTGGGCCCAGTCCACCACAACCTTCTGCGGCCGAGGTTCATTTCCTCTAATTTCCTGCGTAGGCTCTCGACCTCCTCCACTAACCCACTCATATGGCCTGGCTGTGGTTCCTCATCCCCCAAGACCACCACTAATCATCATCCTCTCCTAGTCCTGGGGATCTTCCAACTTCTGCCCGTAAGTTAGGCATCGTTGGGGATGCAGATGCGCTTCCCGCCCTTGCGACATCTTGACAACTACTTTTTTTTCTTTTTTTAAAAAAAAATACTACCAAGGGTACAACACCCAAATACTTGAATGTTACAAACAAAAAACAACAACCCCACCAAAAAAATACCCAACACTTTCATAAAAGAAGGGAAAAGGAAAAGAACAATTCCAATAACAAAACAAAAACAACCAAACCAAAAACCATACAGCCAAATGCATCCAAAATGCTCCCCGACTTTGAGAGCACCCATGGGGCTAGAGAAAACAAAACACCCAATAATGAAGTGTACCCACCCCCTAAGGGGTCACACATCTGTCCACAAATGTGAGAACATAGGATTTTCAATTGAAGTAAATAAAAAAAATCTAAGGTCAAAAATTTTCCTTCTCTGGAAAAGTCACTCAAGGCACACATCTTTCCTACTCATGAAAAGGAAAAAAAAAAAATCAAAGATCAATGTTCCACAGAGAATTCATTTGTTGGGTTTTTGTTAATGCAAATCCAAAGTATATCACCACGGGCTGGTGGGGCTGTCTCGTCTTGGCTTCGGTGTCCTGTCTTGTCCTGGACTGATGGTTCCTCGCCCAGCAGTTCTGGTCCCCCCTAGGGTCTCCAAGCCCTAGCGTTCATCACGGCCCTCTGTATGGCTTCTCCGTCTCAGTGTCGGGGCCCGGGTCGTCTGTGAAGCCCCCGGTGGGTTTATCTAGTCTGAAAACTTTTTTCTTAACTTCTTTTTGTCCCCATCACCATCCTGCTCGCAGCGCCAAATCTTACGGATGGGGGGGGAGGGTGTCACTTGCTCCCTGTCTCATTGCTTGTCGCTTCCCCCTTGTACAAACTCTCGTTTTAAATGACCACATTTAAAAGAGCTCCAAATTCCAGTTCTTTTATTGCCCAAAATGTTGTTGTGGGGGCATAGGGGATGAGGACATGTATAATGATAAGAACCCTACGTCCCAAACTAAATGGGCGAGCCGAAGATGATGTTTGCCCAATTAACTTTCAAATTTTCCCTCAGAAGATTCCCTACCTAAAACAAAAACCCCCCGACTATCTGAAACAAAAGACAAAAAAAAAAAATTCTTAGCTTTCTAATAAATAGTCTTAGGATCATGACAACATTCATCAAAATAATAACATAAGTGAAACACATAAAAAAATGACATAACAAGAAGTACCCCTAAAAGTAAAAGTGAAAAAAAAAGGAATACAACAATAAGTGATACACACCAACAAAAAAACATAACATGAAATACTAAAAAAATAAATGACAAAGAAAACAAGATATTGGTTCACAAATTGATGTCATTGAGGGCTAGGAACTTGAGGCCGAGGTGGATCTTGAACTCAAACCACACTATTGGGTTTTTACATCACTGCACTAGCCCCTTATACCTGGTTATTTCCCACTTTACGTAAAGAATATTGGTATGGACATGTACATAACATTATAAACACAGCCAACTTCCCTACGAAGGGAAATTTGGGGTGCTTATCCTTTAGAGGCTTTAGCACTTCACACCACAGACTGTGGCATCTCAACTCTTACAGTTTTAAGACTACCACAGCCCCAAATGTGAACTTTTGTTGCATGGGGCTTGCCCTATTATTTTGGGAGTGTCCCACACACATTTAACTAAGGACCTCAAGAACCATGCATCCTCATCAACCCCGAACAGGCTTTACCCCATTTCAAGGGTTTTCCCCCAAGTTGAGAGAAGATATAAAAGGAAGGGGTCCTCTAGTCTCAGTCTCCTAATCCCACAACTAGGGACTGATCTAGCTCCTTGGAGAAAAGATGGAAAGGAAACACAGTGGGAACAGACATAACCAACCCCACAAAAATTCCAGTGAGCAAGCAAAGGGAAAACCGAGATAAAATATTTTTATTTAACAATATACATACACTTACTCCTAACAATCTACACACACTTTCTCTCATGCCGTACCCCATAAAAAAAACAATGAAGGGAAGAGGAAAAATAAACTCACAGAAGGAACAGCATAACCATTCAAAACCAAACCTACAGAAAGCGCACACACACACACAAAAATAAACAAAACAAAATATCAGGCAAATAATTCTTTTAGATCAGTCAGTAGACCGATAGTGGAAGGGAGGAAAACTGGCCTTTTCACAAGACCTTTCAAACAAATTGCACCCAAACTTCTCTTTCAGTCCAACAAGAAAAAGATCCTTTGGTCCATCTCAAAGCATTATCATGACAATCTTTCCAGTGATTATCCTTAGGCTGGCCTGGTTTGAACGTCTGTTTCCACCACACATGCCAGAGCCCCAAACCCAAAAAAAAACTGTGTAGCCTCACCCAAAAGGGAACACAAAGCATAAAAACCCAGCTTCTTAGTAGGCTCAAATTTATTATGACAGGACAAATGTACACAACCAAAAAATAAATAAACAATTACCACACAAAAAGAAAACATCGCGTCCGGGGAATTACTAGGCCGGAACGTTCTCAACCTGATCATTCTAATAAACTTCGGCACTACCTTCTCAACATTGGCTGGTTCCAAAATAAAACCCTAAACTACTCAACACATCTTAACCGAAAAATAAAAGTCATTTCAACACCCAAACCCGGAGGCAAGGGAGACAGACTGGAATAGGAAGTGTGTCTTGATCTGAGGGGGGTCAGGAGCCTTTTGACTGGCGCCAAAATTCAGGAGACGCGTCTGGCACCGGTGATGTAATTCTCCTTGAGGAGCCAATCGCTAGCAACTCTCACCCAGAATGGTAGCTTTCTTTTAGGTTTTAAATATTTTGTACTTATCTTTACTTACAGCCCTACACTACTCTATTATTTGTTTATTACTATCAATATCTTAGTAAACTAATAATCAACTACTAAAAAACTAAAAACGAAGAGCCCTAACTTGATCCAAACCGAAAATTGAAAACAACTGGGTCACTTCCGGAAGGGGAATAACACCCCTGTGTCTAGTTGCCAAATCCGGGAACTAATACGTGAAGTTGTTTCCCCTTTTACCGCAAATGTCATTTACATGTCACATCTGTATTGTGTGGTCAATGATACATCCCAACAGAACAGAAAAAGTTCTCAAATATGCAACAAACATGCTCAATGTGGCTGTAATTTGTCTCTTTCCATCACTGATTGGGAAAATGGAGAATTATCTGCTTTTCCATGGCAGAATGCACGCAGCAAACTCCAGTAGAACGCACCCACACTGTCGAGCGTCCACTTGTCTACGCAAATTGCATATTGTGAGCAAAGTGGGTGGCAAGGCTTCATGCATTTAGTTGGCAACAGGGTGTGAAAAAGTTGCCCCACCCCTGTTCTAGTGTTCTAGGTAGCCCTCACGTGTTGGAATGGCCGCCCCAAGCAGATGGCATGCTTTTTGCCCAGAAAGGCTTCTCTGTGGATGTGGCCTTTATGGGGCACTGCTTGTGGGTGGGAGAGAGTCAATTCTAGCTGTAGCATGCTGTAGTTCTCCCCCTCTGAGCTGTTAGTTCAGCAGTGTGTTGATTGAACCCCCAGCAGTCACGTCATTTCGCCAGG
>CM031621.1:46101798-46130503 GCA_018398815.1 Conus ventricosus | reverse complement strand
TACTTTTTTTTTTTTCACAGACTGCTTCTCTCTCAACACGAGCACGCCTCGTTTCTTGAACCATTCAACACGCATTCATTTACTGGGTCTTAAAAAAAGAAGTGAATCTCTTTAACACACAGAATAATCACTCGACACACTCAGTTGGACTGTGACATTGCTTTTACTGCATTTCTTTTTTAAATATCAAAAATTTCGATTGGGTCCTCCAGGTAAACAGTGTCTGAAACAAAACCGAGCAACCTTTTGTTTATTTTTTTTTTTAATTATTTTTTTAATAATATTATTGATCTGTTTTATTTATTATTAAGACCATTACTTACAACATGTTTTCGGCGCGGCGGAGGTGGTGGCGATGGTGGTGGTGGTAGTGGCGGTGGTGGTGATGGTGCTACCACCACTTTCACGTAATGGTCACTTGCAATCGGATAGTAATCCTCAATACACAGGTCATGGAACGTTGTATGAAAGAACACACACACACACACACACATTCACAAAACCAAAATAGGACACAGCATACTTCAGTCATCACGCTACAATGATTAGCTAGTCTGATTTAACGCTGCTTATAAGGATATTCCTTACAGGTTCGATCAATGTATGGTTACTTTTTTTGTCAAAAGTTTTTTTTCATTTTTCAGAAAAAAATGGATCACTGTCACGACCGACCCCTGGAGGTCTGCCCTGACAGGATCGGTCTAGGTGGGAGTGAAGGGAGTGACTGACCTCACACGCCCCGCAAGAGACCACACAATAAAGATTACGATACAACACCCCATTTATTCACACCAGCAAAATAAACATTCCAACACACACACCATGCACGATCACAATCAGCACTCCAACGCACACAACATGCACAATCACAATCAAGCACTCCAACACCACAACATGCACGATTATAAATAAACATTTCACCATACGACGTACACAATCTCAATACAGCATTCCAGCACATGTAACATATACACAATTTATAAAGAAACATTTCAGCATCGTCCCTTCTAACACCCTGGCGTGCGTCCACACCCCTGCCTCTGTCAGGCCTACTGGGAGCACCCTGTCGCACTAGGTGCTCCGAACCGGGTCGGTTCTCGCAGGGAGTCGCTCAAAGCCGACACCCTCGACTCACAAGCAGCAGTGAAGAGCGTGTCCCGGAGGGGGGGGGGGGGGGGAAACGTGGCGCTGTTACTGGAGGTCCTGGATCGGGGGTCAGGGCCGGCCAGTCAAGACGGCGGGCTCCTCTACCAGTCCCGCGGTCCCGACCAGGGCGTGGCCTCGACCAGCGCGTGGCACCACCCAGTCCGCGGTCCCACGCAGAGTGTGGCCTCAACCAGCACGTGGCACCATCCAGTCCGTGGTCTCAGCATGAGCGTGGCCTCAACCAGCACGGGGCACCATCCAGTCCGTGGTCTCAGCCAGAGCGGGGCCCTCAACCAGCACGTGGCACCATCCAGTCCGGACTCCAGGTAAAGCCCCCGAAAAGGGGGGGGGGGGGGGGGGGGGGGAAACGTAGCTGGGAGGAGAGAAGAAAGGGAAGGGAAAGGAGGAAGGAAGAAGGGTACAGCTACCCGTGGGTGACCCAAGAGGCGGGTCAACGACTCTCTCTGCCCTCTGTCCAGTCGAGAGGACAGAGGCACAGGTGCGGAGAAAGAAGAAGTGAATGTCCCTCTCCTACAGGCCGACTGCAGGAATAAAAGTACTGACTGTACTTTCGATGATAGGGTTTGAAGAACCAAGACTGGAGCAGGCGCTCCCAGAGACATCTTCCGCCGAGTCAAGAGCAACTCCCTCAGCAATGGCGGCCAACATGCCATGCTGCGTCAAAAAGAGGGGAGCATACTTCAAAACTAAAAGAAATGAAGCACGTGCGACAGGTTAAAAAGACAGGCGAGAGGCCGATAGACACAAGTTCGAGAAAAAGGGTACCACCACCCGTAAACCCAACAGGAAAAATAGCACAGGCAGTGGAATAAGAGAGAGAGAGAGAGAAAACAAACCGAAGTTGAGCTGAACCCACACCAAGGTGCAACCGCACCACAAGCCACATCAAGGGACGGATACTCGACAACAGCAACGACAATAAACAAACGATGAATTCGGCCACCCTAGAGGGTGGGTCAAAAACGTCGTAGGCCTCGTGAACAAAATCGTGACAATACCCCCTTCTAAAAGCATCTGTTTTCTACTGAGATACAGTGCTCCTTTGAACCTTGACGCATGTGCAAAATTACAACAATGGGACCGAACCCAAAACTCTCTGTGATCGACAGAGTACGTGGAATCCAATACAAACATTCTACGTTAGATTCAACAGGGAAATACTTAATACTACATTTATCAAACAACTAAGCAAACCTTCAACCATGAAAGTAACAATCCGAACCTTTGGTGGATCACTACCGTTAACATCACTGAAGTGAAAACTGTCACTACACCTATTAAGGAAGAGACCTAAAGGGTATAACCCTGGTTGAGGGGAAGTGTCCCTCTGACAGTTATCTCCAATGTGCTGACTACGGATGCTCGGCTATGATAGGCAGCATCCGTATTACTGGAACCCTTGATATGACGAAGTGAACGCTGGACTCTGCTGTTCACTGCCTAACTCTTGAGTCGACGAATGACTGGCCGGATCCGGTCCAAGGCATGGAGAGGATGATTGATGCTCTCCAGTAAAAACTTCGGCCCGTACTTCTTCTTGGCACACCTGTGCGTTGTCAAAATTCTGCCGGGAGAGCTTCAGCAATAGTTTGGGGTCTCGATAGTCCTAAGCGGGGCAGCCTCTGGGCATCGAGTTCGCATAGTCTACCGCTACCGAAATGTAGCGGTGTCGCGATTGGTGGTGGATTAATGGGTCACCAGGTTCGTCCCCTTACCTTGATGAATGGCTCCCCAACCTGGATGGACCTAGGGGGAGCACGCTCACTCAAGCGCCTTAGGCAGTTTTGTCCGTTGGCAGGTTATCGCAAACTGCGGCAGTACTGCCTAACCTGCGAGTTCATCCTGGCCAGATGAAAGTCCTCGTTCTTACTCGCTCGAGAGTCGATTGGAGCCCTTATGACCTGCCATGGGGAATCGTGGAGCTGCGGAGGGAGGAACAGATTTCTCTCAAGCTTTGCGGGAAAACAACAAGCTGCTTGGCCACCCCTCGAATCTGCCCGTGTGAAACCCTAAAGAGTCCCTTGTGGAGCTTGAAAGCACACCTTGGCGTGTTGGAGACTGATGCGGGTCGTTCTACAGTGTCGCAGGCGTGGACATACAAGTCCCTGGCCTGAAGACGAACATGGACGCAGGATCGGCCCTAGCACAGAACCTCGTCAGAGATCGGCTGAAGATACGGGACGCAATTCCTGTTCCTGCCTATTTGCTTTGGCGGTGTGGAGTGAATCCCACACACGAATGTACGGGAAGATCCGTAGACACGGACTGACTGCGTCCGTCTGCGAAGGTGATTGTATTCCCTATGATAAGGGAATACAGGGTCGCTCCACCGCGATGGCCCATACTTCGCCACAGAGTTAGGGGGTGGAGATTGAAGAAAACGTTGTACTGAAGGACGGGTGGGATGGTAAAACCAGCCTCCTAACCCGCACTCTTCGTAATATGGCGCCCCGCGGGCCTTAGGGGACAACTAAATCCATATCCACAAAGAGGGTTGATGCTCCCGAAGCCCGATGGTGTCGACCAATGCATGAACCAACAAACAGAAAAGAAACATGGACACTCTGATTCCACCAGAAGCTTGGATGGGACCCCACGTTAGCCGAGGCGCGAGCCGATGCTGGAAAGGACTGCCCCTTGACTACAGCGGCTTTAGGGCTAAATCTTTCCTAATGTGGCCGGGAACGTCCACAAAGAAAACAAAATCGGGGTGCTGAGGTCCCCGATGAACTGCCTGCTTGTTCGACTCCGCCTAGCAGTCTCGGAGCCCTTATTGCCACCAAAATCCTGTGGGGGTCTTCCTCCTCGTTTCTGGGGCGATGCCTTAAGCCCTGCGAGATTCACAGCAAACTCCTCAGCGAGTATGAATCGCCGCCGCGAAATCCTGAGTGTGCTGTCTCGCCTATCCGGATCCTCTACTCTGGGGACTCAGTGTTGGTGTGCTGGTTCAATGAGGATCAGATTCTCTCCAGCTCCAACTTAGCCAATGACGCCAGTACCCTTAGCGTTTTGCGCACTGCCTTTCACCAAACTGCACGTAAGGTCTCCGTAGTTAATTCTTATTATGGACTGAACTTCTCCTGTACGTCTCTGGGGTAAGGTGGTAAACGCTTAGCTGAGCACAACTGCATGTCTGCATAAGGAGCACCTTCGTTTTAGAGTGAGCACACACTCCCTTGCAGCACCGATAACCAGAAAAAAGGTACTAGCCTTTTGTTCCTCAGACATTTGGTATGAACTAGCAACTTTGTCATAAATTGCCTCCTAGGGAAACTTATCCAATGTCCTCACTTGGTCTGTCTGAACTCTGGAAGCTTTAAACTTTGGGCTTCTAACTCTATCAACCTGCCTGGTGATTATCCCCTGACATACAGTTGCGGGAGACCGCGAAAGAAGGTTGTTCCATCTCCTCCCTACGCAGATCCTCCATCCTGTCTAGTTCTTCCCTACGGAGGGCAGCCTACTCCCTTCTACGCTGATCAGCCTCTTCCCTACGTGATCCTCCTGTCTGGCAGCCTCCTACTCTACGCTGAGCAGCCTCTTCCCTACGCTTGTGCTTCCTGTCTAGTAAGCTCCTCTCTGCGCTCTCCCTACGCAGGAGCCTCCTGCCCTCGTAGCCTCATCTCTGCGCTAGAATAGCCTCTTCCTATGCAGATTTTCCTGTCTCGTCAGTTCCTCTCTGCGCAGAGCATCAATCTGTCTAGCTCTTCCCTACGGAGCCTTGCCCTCTTCCTACGCAGGGCTTCCTGCCTAGCAGCCTCGTCCCTACGGAGAGCTTCCTGCCCTAGCAGCCTCTTCACTTCGCTGCCGCTCCAGAAAACATATGGACAGAGGTGATATACTGAGCGGGGTTCCACTCCGGACACGGGAGGAGGACCCGTCTGACCCGTCCTTGGGTCTCGCTTTCCCATTAAGGAAAGTATTCTGGGGCATGCCCTTACGAAGGGGAAGCCTGGAGAGGTGAAGGTTTCGGTCTCTGCGACCCACAGAAGCCCACAGTTTGCTTCGCTATTCCTCTGACGCTTGTCGTGAGGAGTGCAGTCGGGGTATTCGACAGGTAAGACCCACCAGCGAAGAGGTAGTAAATGTACACTGGACTACCTGCTACATGCACAGGAATAAGTAGAAGGTACCTTAGTCGAATTACTGGTACTAAAATAGTAGGACTACAGTAACATCTTGAATCCCTTCTTCTCGACGACGCGGCGCCAGACCACACTGCGCCGGACGGTCGCCAGGAACATCAATATCCTTCGGCTTTTCAAATACCGGGGAAAGACAATTCCCTAGAAAAGAAAAAAAAACAAAATATTTTAGGGGTGTGTGTATATGTGTTATAGTGTGTATGTGGATGTGTGCGGACAAGTTCCGGCTGCTCCACTTGGCAACACCGCGCTCTACAGCACGTGCAACAGTGCGGTGGGGCTCACCGAAAAAAAATCAAAACAAAAACTATGTCCGGTGCCCCCACTCTGGCAACACCGGCGCTCTACAGCACGAGCAACCTGCGGTGGGGCCTGGCGGAAAAAAAAAAACAAAACAAACAAATGCAGACGGAGTCCGGAGAGAGGAAAAAAAGGGACATAACGTCTGATACAACCCCCTGTACTCAATGACCCGGTAGAGAAAAAAAACAAAAAAATGAATAAATACAAAACAGGGGAATGGAAGACTGAGCGGGGAACAGTAAAAGCAAGACTTACGGCCTACCTGCGGGGGTACCCGGCGGAAAGATGGTTCTGGACGCGGTCGACTCCCTTCGTCTCGACTCGAATTCACCAGTCACGCCGGATGTTCCCTCAGTGCCACCAAAAGACTCCCTTCAACGCTAGAGTCACCCAGCCAACAACCCAACGAACAATCCACACGACAAACTGACTAAACATATACAAAAAGACAAAACTATAAGGTACTCCGCGGGAATCGAGAGAGGACAGCCAGGGGTCCCGGGTTCAAATTCCCGACGAGCCCCCACAATTATCACGACGACCCCTGGAGGTTGCCCTGACAGGATCGGTCTAGTTGGGAGTGAAGGGAGTGACTGACCTCACCGCCCCGCAAGAGACCACCACCAATAAAAGATACGATACAACACCCCATTTATTCACACCAGCAAAATAAACATTCAACACACACACCAGCACGATCACATCAAGCACTCCAACGCACCCAAAACATGCACAATCACATAAGCACTCCAACACCCACAACATGCACGATTATAATTAAACATTTCACCATAGCGACGTACACAATCTCCATCAGGCATTTCCTGCCATGTAACATATACACAATTATAAAAGAAACATTTCCAGCATCGATCACTTATAACACCCTGGGCGTGCGTCCACACCCCTGCCTCTGTCAGGCCTACTGGGAGCACTGTCGCATAGTGCATCCGAAACGGGTCGGTTCTCGCAGGGAGTCACTCAAAGCGACACCCTCGACTCACAAGCAGGCAGTGAAGAGGTGTCCGGAGGGGGGGGGGGGGGAGGGGGGATACGTGGCGCTGTTACTGAGGTCCTGGACGGGGGCAGGGACCGGCAGTCAAGGACGGCGGGCTCCTCTACCAGTCGCGGGTCCCGACCAGGGCGTGGCCTTCGAACAGCGCGTGGCACCATCCAGTCCGCGGTCAAGCCAGAGTGTGGCTCAACAGCACGTTGGGCACCATACAGTCGTGGTCTCAGCCAGAGAGTGGCCTCAAACAGCACGTGGCACCATCCCGTCCGTGGTCTCAGCCAGAGCGTGGCCTAACCGAGCAAGTGGCACCATCCATGTCCGGACTCCAGGGTGAAGCCCCCGGAAAGGTGGGGGGGGGGGGGGGGGGGGGGGGGAAACGTAGCTGAGAGGTGGGAAGAAAGGAAGGAAGGAGGAAGGAAGAAGGGTAAAAAACCAGCTACCCGTGGGTGTCACTGAAGAGGCGGGGTTCAAACGACTCTCTTGCCCTCTGTCAGTCGAGAGGACAGAGGCACAGGGTGCGGAGAAGAAGAGTGATGTCCCTCCTCCTACAGGCCGACTGCGGGAATTGAAAGTACTGACTGTACTTTCGATGATACGGTGAAGACAAGACTGGAGCAGGCGCTCCCAGGAGAGACATCTTCCGCTCGATCAAAGAGGCTAACCTCCTCAGCAATTGCGGCCAACATGCCATGCGGCGTCACTGAGTGGAAGCATACTTCAAAATAAAAGAAATGAAGCCGTTGCGACAGGTAATAAGTCAGGCGAGAGGCCGATAAGACCGCATGTCGTGAGAAGGTACCAGCCACCCTGTGAACCTACAGGGATATATAGCCACGGCAGTGGAAATAAGAGTGAGAGAGAGAGAAAACAAACCGATGTTGAGCTGAACTACACCAAGGTGCACCGCACCACAGCCACTTCAAGGGACGGATACACGACAAACAGCAATCGCAATAAACAACGAATAATTCCGACACTAGATGGGTCTGTCAATCGTCGTAAGGCCTCGTGACATATCGTGACATCACGCTTCGCCATTTCTTAGCCAGAATGCTTACATGACGTTTAGTCGCAAGAACGAAATCTAATGCATGTCATAAAATACCAAACACAAAAAAGGAGCTGCGTTCCCTGTCACGTTTGCGGTAAAGTATTTAACGCAATTCAATCTTTCCGTCATGTCCGGGGTTAATCTTGACAGACTTAATTACTCATGTCTGTCCTTGTGTGTACGCGGTTTTTACACGCTAAGACTGATGTACGCAATACACCTCAAAACTCACGACTGTGGACAGTCAAACATCGCCGGTCTTCGTCAACACAGACCTGGGTCTAAGCTCCGAGTACCTAGAGGAAAGCGCAAAACGCAGCGAGTGAGGACGTGTGTCTTTTCACTCTCCCCAAAAAAGATTAAAACACACGCTCGAATGAAAAACGACTGTTTAGACCATTTATCTCCTGAAGTTAAAAGAGAAATCTATAACACAGGCATTGGGAACGCTATCAAAACTCTAAGCGCCGGAACAATTCAGTCTGTCTATTACTTTGTTTTGGGACCCCGCAAGTTTGCTTCGGATGGTCCAGGTGGGATGACAGGCTTCTTAGATCTTTTTATACCAAAACACGGTAGAGCACAGAAAAGGCTACTCTAAGCCACTTCCCCCTCCACCGAGTTTTGGGCGAAAGTGGCTAAAGCCGCCTTTTCCTGTTCTTGACAAGTAACCACAAAAAATAACGACCCTTACAACAAATATACTGTGTTAGGGTTATCCGTTTTTCATAGTAATTTTAGCTAAACTTTTTAGATTTCGTTTTTGTTTAATCCTGTGTTTTTCCTGGTCATTTTCAATAACTCATTTTCACGCAAACATTTCGTCAAATGAGTCTCTGTCTTTCATGTGATAATAACACTCCAGTCTTTATTCTGTTCTCTAATGTCTTTTAAAAACTGAGTTATATTTTTGGCATAAAATCCACACACTTATCGAGCATGTCTTCGCTGAAAGCTAGTTACGACAAAAGTGTTTCTCGTTTTAAACTATGTCTCTTTCTGCCGAACAGCATCTATAATAATGTGACTGCGTCCTTCCAAAACAGTCTATAGAACAGTTCTTAAACTTCACTCTGTTTATTGCTGGGATCTACTAAATATATGTCATCATCTGTCATATAACCTTCTATCATTGATATAGCTTTGTTCCATTTAAGCGTTGGACAGAAAACCACAATTGTTTTAAAATTATAGCGACTAAATGTTTGTAATAGGTCTAGGACAAATTTGTTTTTCCACAACAGTCTGCCCACAATTAATGAGCAATGACAGGAGTTTTTTGTATAAAGTATAACTGCTCCATAGTGTTATAAACAGAACTTAATCTAATCCGGTTATTGTTGTTAATCATGCCCTCTGTTAAAACTTGTTCAGTATAATTAAAATCTAGTTAAAGAGAGGCGCCTAAGTGTGTAAGCTTAATCCAATTCCGTGCTGTAAGATTGTTTTTCTATTTAGACTAATATGGATTTTGTTGCTTGTTGTTATGACCTTAATATCATCCTCGCATTGTGAGAATGAAAACAACAGTAACTTTAAGGACTGGTCAACGTCTAAGTTTTGCAGCTAACTTAGAATTCCTTTAAAAGGCGGCACTAACGCCCACACCCCTTCCCCTCTCCTATCTTTTAAGACAGGAAATTTCAAATATTATTGTTGAACGTGTCCCCTAATTTCATTTGCAGGCTGAACTGTAATTTTGTAGAAGCATCTTTTTAAAACGCTTCTCTTCTGTGGAGGCTGTACTGTTTTTTCCCATCGGCTTTATTTCAATCTTTCCGACTATTGTCATCTGGCATAACGGACTTACATGTAAAGGGCCAGAGTTGCAAGGCTTTTCTAAACTTTTTTGACGGCCAAAAAATGTAAAGGGTTATGAATTCAAATTTATGTCCCATTCTAATATGGTTCTAAGTGCATTTGAGGTCAGGTTTTCGACTATTTTATCTTCATATGGCCAACATTATTTGCCTCTAGATTGCGCAGGTTGTTCTAGTTTAGGAACTTTTTTGTTAGTCGCCAACTCTGTACGTTTATAATCACCATCTTTAGTGTCCTCAAAACCATACAAAATGCCTATTGCCATTTCTGTTCAAAGGTCGCAACGTCTGCAAGGTTTTTAAATTCGAAAAGTTTACACTTACAGGCGCTAATGTAAACTCCTGGTTCTTCTGGGCCCACGCGACATTTTTTAGTACAGGTTTGTATTTTATTTCCAAAACAATGTGCACGGTTATCACATTTACGACTTTCCCGTTTTGTCTTTGATCTTTATTATTAAATGATCCGACCCTCCACAAACTAATCTTTTAAATGTAAATTAGGGACTTGTATAATTTCATCCTCGCAATATGCAGCTTTCCTGCCGGAAAGAGTCTTAAAACGTTGCGGGCCTTCCATCATATAGTTTTTCAGCAGTGCTAAGTTCGTCCAATGAAACATAGAGTAATGAATGTATGCAAGATCTCGAGCGGGTTTTCTCCCTATACGTAGTTTTGTCTGGGCACCAACTCTAAATCTATGATTGTCATCTGCAAAGCCTAACATTTTAGCTAGCTCTACAATCAAAAAGTAATGTGATACTTCTTCTTCAGGTTTGAATGTAACATTGTTTTTTAGATTTGCATTGCTTTAGATGTTTCTACCTGTCGAACTTATCTTGCTTCTTTTTAGCGAACAAAACCCGGTTAACATCAGGTATGGTTAACGGCTAATACCTTCCCTCAGTATTCACTTTAGAACAGCAAAATTTTTCTTGGATTCAGTTATATTAAACCTACGACTTTGTAGAATATTTCATGGAGCGCGGAACCATTTTGGCCCCCGCAATTGTTATCCAATAACATGTTCTAAAAAACGAAGGCGGTCTTGGGTGGTTATCTGTTACTCAAACATTTTTCTAAAACAAATTAAAAATGGTGCTATTCAAATTATACAGGCGCAAAATATTTGTTGGGCGCACTACAATCTTCACAAAATAGCAACTGTTACTCTTGCATTGCTGTGACCAGACTGCCTCTTTTCATAAAAGGTGAGTACTCCATTAAGCAGATATCTTAACCCCCCTATTGAAAACGACCACATCAAGAAAGCGTCGGTTTTAGTCATTCCGATGCAGTTTTATCAGAAATAGACCAGTTAAACTTTGCTGTGTTTTTGCGCATCAACTGGGTGTGGAGTGTCGTATGCTGATCATATAAATCACCATGATCCTTTGGTGAGGTCAGGTACAGATTTCATTGCTATTACCCCTTCAGACGTATTTTGATGAATACAAAAACTGCAAGCCCCCTTACAAAATGACAACATTTAATCATCAGCAACAGAATAGACATGAAGGCTTTTGAAAGGGATCTGTAACGAATCAATATTAAACATCAGACTGGCTTTAGACAAAAGTTGGATCATAATCATGGGCCTAGGCGACCATTATTTTCGGGGACGCACAGAAAGTATAACTATGCTGGCATCCTCCTTTCATTTACATTTCTATTTTTGGCACAACTGTTGAGCCCGGGTCCCACAGAAGAGCATAAAACAGCATGGACAACATTTATTCTTAGACACTTCTAAGGGCCTAAACTAGGGCGGGAATGAAGATTAAACGACTCTATTGCACTTTACGTTGGTTTTGCTAGGGGTCGCACGCAAGGAAGATCGAGCATAACGGATCTCTACTGCTTTGACGCCCAAAAACAATACTTAGCAAATTTAGAGGACGCCATTAATTCTACAGTAGATTTACCTTCAAGTATTCAAAGGTACCAAACATGTTTTACAATACGCAGATCGAAGTAGACTTTGTGTTGGCCTGGGTTTATACATGCTGCCTTCTGACTCCAGGACTCTGATAGGTACAATAATAAACTATAATATGAAATTCTTAAGCAGGCAATGAACAGAAGGTTGGGAAAAAGACATAAATTCTGGGCCAGTAATATTACAAAACAATAAAAGAACGCCCAGATAAGTCCTCTAATTCCCGACGTCCAAACCCCCAAAGTACAGTGAAGACCTCAGACCATGAATATTGAAAGACAGCGCTTGTACTTGGATGACCTGGCATAGGATTAACTTGGTCTTTATCTACTAAAATAGTAACCAACTTTTACGAGAAAACTAATGTCCATAAGTGCTCGGCCATAAAGCAACTACTTTGCTTGCAGTAGGACAAAAGCCAGGGGGCCCTGGGACCAATACTCCCTAATATTCCTGGTAAAGCGTCCGGCTTTACCAGCTAATTTTTTTAATAAACTTGCAAGATGCTCCACCGCTGTTTTTTAACATGATTTATCAGGCGGAGGCGATGGCGGCGGCGGCACTGGAATTGACCACCGCCGCCTGTAATAGCCAACACCAATGTATTATTTGCAATCCTAAAGGCAGTTTCATAACGCTTTACCTAATGTGACTCATGTCTCTCAAACAGCGTTCGTATTTCGTTCTGCTAGCGTCGTGTCTTCATATAAAATTTTTTCGATAGTTCTCTTATTCTATTCACTTGAGTTCTTAATGGTCTCGAGTTGTAGTTTAGCACTTCTAGTCTTGCTGATATTTCTTGTTCAAGTCTTTTAGTCTTTGCGGTTCTCTTTCTTTAATAATCAGGCCCTAATTTGGCGTCATCAGCCTCAACGAGTTTTCTTTTCTCTTTTTATATGGGCTTATCTAGTTCACCTAGTTTTGCTAAATTGTTTGGTAATTCGCCTCTAAGGTTCTTAAAGCTTGATCACGGGCGTTATTTCTCGATGGGTTAGCGGGTGAGTCGAGTTTAGTCTTCAAGCAGTTTTTCTGACAACACTGGTTTCTGCTTCTATAGCATTTTTATTCATCTGCGATTGAATTATTCTTCAAAGTTCCATGTTTTGTATTTGGTTAGTGTTGGGAGTTCCTGGCAGTGTGGTTTTTGAAGTTTAGAAAACTGCCTCCGCCTTATTCGGTCTACAAGACCCAAGGCGATTTGATTCTTTCACCGAGTCTTTGTATAATTGATACTCTTGGCTAAAACCTTTGATGGGTCTGGGTTTAGTTGTAAGCCGAACAGATTCTCCTTGATCGCCCCTTTACAAACAAATGACCCTTTCTATTTCAATAATCATTTGGGTCTATAAATTCGGGAGGTTCTTGGCATAAACTTTTGTATACATGCTTCGACAGTATTTCTGGTGCTAATTCACGCCGCCATGAGAGCGTTGAGCGATTGCTGTGTCAAAGGGGATCATTTCACTCTGTCCGTCTCCAAGATCGCGCAAAACATATAATCTTCCGCATTTCAATGCCTGCCCTGGTTTTTAAATTAAAAAATTAATTTTTTATATAGTTTATAAAAACATGTCACACCACAAGCAAATGGCTGGATTCATGACCCGCATAGAAGACTGAAAGAACCTTTGGCGGTGACGGGAAATAAGGGTACTATTACTGTTACCAATAATCCATCTACTATTGATGCAGATCACATTCTTACTGTTCAAATTTTCCAGACTAGGAGAATGACGTGGATTGTGCCAGGCTCTAGCGCCGTTCTTACTTTCAAAATAGCGCTCGTTTCAACAACAGACCCGCACCTAAAAGGACAGTTGTACAGAATCAGGGGGGGAATCGTTAAGAAAAATTTCTATAAAAATTGTTGGGCACGAAATATCTTTCTTTACACAATGCAGACATAATTTTTAACCTATTCTGATGCTAGGGCTAACGGGAAGAAAGGCTGCTGACTTTGCGCTTTCAAGGAATCGAAAATGAAGAAGCACTAAAAACATAGAATAGGATCGCTGCAGATACTAAAGACGGCAAAAAGTATGTGGCTGTAAATTTTGCGTTTGGAAATCGGGCCCTTTTTTTTTCCATTCCCTTAGATTTTGCAGTATGTTAAAAGCGCAATGCGCCATACTTTCAAGTGAGCATTAAAAGATGATTGTCATATGAAACTAATTTTAATGAATACAAACGGGTTTATCAACTCATCAGCACCGAAGAAAGTACGCATTCTGACATCTCGTTAGAGTTTGACGTTGTGCTAGCAACCTAAATTTAGCAAGGCTGATTGAGAACAATATCAGTCAAAATTAGCATTATATTACGAAAGAGTGATTCATCATACAAAGATCCCAAAAAGGGCAGGCAGGACACTATATGGAATTTTAGTTTTAGTGCCGCAGCACGATCGCTTAAAGGTATCTTTAATTGCTGTGTGAAGATGAAGAACCATTTCAAAAGAGGTGTAGTGAAAAGTTTTTTAATCAAAATTACCGCAAGTACAATGCTCGCTTGAGGGCCAGTCCTAACCAAATCTATGATAGCGGGCTTCAACCTTTCAGCATTTTGATGAATAAGACAACTGTTTGGAGGTGGGGGGTGTAGAAATCCAACAGTTGACCTTGTGGCTGAAGATCTTACACCTTCACAGTTGTAAGACTTGATGATATTTAACAACAAAATAGGTTTATGGATGACCTTAAGGTCAACAGAGGATAATCAGTTACTTGGAAGCGGGAGAACTGTGAGAGACGTATTAACCATTCAAAGTGGTAAAGAAGAAGAAGCGATAATCACCGCTTAATGTACCATTTGTTTTTATAATATGATGCGGTCTGCTGAATATTGAAATACAGATTAAAAGATTATACAATTACTAAATTTTTTTATTTTTAAAAAGATGTCTGGTCAGGTTTTCAACGGTGCCCTACAGGCCGCCAAACGAAGAGCTAGAGGCCAATTCTGCGGTTATAGAAACCTCCTAACCTAAAAACCTTCAGAATTAACAAACATTAGGCAAATGCAACCAAACTGAGGCAGGACCTTTTCAAAAATACCGCAAAACCAAACGAAGGTCTTCTGCTGCCTTTATGCTGTTACATTGTCAATACTGGAGCATCGACTATAAGCGCTGTATCGGCAGAAAGGACATAGAACGCGAGTGTAGGCCTCTTTAGCAACGGGATAGGCGCACCCGCAGCTTTACCTCTAGGCGGTTTGTCTTTAGCTCTTGGCCTCATGTTCATTAGGTGTCGGTGGCTGCTAGCAAAAAAATAAAACACTCACCTCCAAGCCACCGCTTATGGTTCACCTACTAACAGCTAAATGAGCTCGTTTAAACTGCCAATAAATAAAGCGCTCGTTGACTAAAAACCCGGATGCCAGAATTTCATCGTTTACAGGCCGGATTTTGATGACTACAACGAACCAACGTTTGATCTCAAGAAAGGCGGAGAAGAGGACCAAGTTTTTCTCAACAGCCAGACCCCCGCGAACCAGAATATAAAAAAGGAATGCTTAAAAAAAGGTAACGAAACATTAAACTTGTTCTAAACAGCTCACATTACAACGCCAAAGGGTGTTTTACTTTAGTTTATGTTAGTCAAGCGCAAAACGACCGTGATATTGGTTCTGATTAAGTATTTTTTTTTAATTAAAAATAAATTATTTTGGCTTAGAAAAGAAAGACAGCAGGCTAAGATATATGAAGGACAAGACGAATAGTTTGATGGAATGCTAATTGAGAGAGAGCGTTTATCTAGCGCACGAATTATATTGATTTAGAAGTCATTGACCAACAAAGTACGGGCAAGCGTTGGTCATGCTATTTTCAAGTTCAGGTTAACACTAACATCGACCCGCCAGTTAAAGTAATGTTAGCTGTTTTACTCGACTAGATAAACAATAATGAAGAAACCCTAGAAGTCTGGGGTCTCAACTAAACAGCAGATATTCTTTCTCATACCGACTTAACGCCTGGTTGGGCAGACAGCTGTTAACGTTTGACGCTGCGCTGAAGAAGCTAAAATGAGAGGCTCTGGTGGTCAGAGGCGAAACGTCTAGAGCTCAGGATTAAAAACAGGCTAAGTATGCACCGATTGTAGGCAAAGGCCTTTACATTCGCTACCTCGGGAGTTGGTTTTAAAGAGAGCTGTTTAAACATAAAGAATTCCAGACGACAAATGTTCATTGTGGTGCGGTTCTTGCAAGTGCTATCATGTCCGCGAACACGCAGAAAGAGTGGACTTAACTATCGGCAATACGCCAAAGATCTTACTTCAATTGGAATATCCTTCCTGTTAGTGCTAGACCAAATTGATCAGTTTGAAGAACAAAAAAACCCAAAACCTGTTTAATGTATACACATGGGATGGAGGAAACAAATTTGGTGCCAATTAAAGGTTTCAAGAACAGTCCAACAAAGGCGAACCAGCCAAAAAGTCATGTTGGACTTACTTCCTAATGTTTTCCCAGCAGGGCTGCCCCATTACACATTTGAATACGCCACAATGAGCAGATTATAGCGCCATACTTCAAAACTTGAACATAAAACAAGAAATTCTGTAGAAATGTTATTTAACAGAATTCCAACCGCTCAAGCCGCGCTGTTGAACATATAAAAATTGTAAAAGTTCTCGAGACTGTAAGACAGACATAACTAACCCCCCGCCAGGATCTAAAGTTAGTTTTAGAACTGGAAAACGGCTGCAAAATTCTCCATACGTAGTTTACTCAGACCTTCGAGTCGCGATTGTTCCTTATGACGGGGCCAACCACATAAACTTCGAAAACAGTCTTAATGGTAATCATCAGATTTGTACCATTTGCCTCATTATTGTTAGGTCGGATTGCGTTTATTCAGAGCCAGAATTATATAGAGGGCCAGCTGCTGCAGAAACTTTTTTAAAACCCCATCTGCAGCAAGTGCGTAACGCCCTGTTCTAATACTCTAAAATTATCTGAAATCATAATGCGGCCTGAAGACCAACAACTGTATGCCTCAGCCACTCACTGGTTGGATTTGTGGTTTAGGCCTCTCATCAGACGGCGGCGAATCCTACAGTTAAGGACCCTGATACATTAGCGGAAAAGTTCAGAGGAGCGGCGAAACAAATGCAAATCTTTGCAACTAAAGTTTGATCCAATGACATGGAAGCTGCCTGTATTCTTTCACAACTGCGAGGGTTATGACTCCCCTTATAAGGCAACGCAGTAACCAGCGCTTAGGGTAGCATGCATTTGCACAGTCTCAGAAAAGTAAGGTGTTTCACTTTAAAATAACATGTCATTCTACGACTCTATGCAACCATGATGGGCTCAGTAGAGGCATGGCTATGTCCTTAAATCCTGCCAACAACGAAGAATATTTTGACCCCCAACTCTCGTTAGAAAGGGTGTTTACCCTTTGAGTTACATGAAAAACAGATTGGGAAAGGGTTGACGAAGACTCACTTCCGCTTAATGCGCGTCTTTTCTAGTCTAGAGCGAAGGACATCAGTGATTTGCTTACCAGCATGCTCAAGATGCGTGGCAAAAGTTAGTTGTTAAAAACGATGGGAGACTATCATGACTCCTACTTGATGGCTGATGTATGTTTGTTGGCGGACGTTTTGAAAAATTATAGAAAAGACTGCATGAAACATTTATAGCCTGGCTCAGAGCCTTACATATGCGCCCGGATGAGCTGGGAGCTTTTTGAAAAGTATACTGGAGTGACCCCACCACCCCCCCCCCCCACCCCCACCACACCCAGACTTGATTTATTGTTGACCTACCAATGAGTCAGATGATTGGAAAACGGATTTGCGGGAGAAATTAGTATGGCGTCGCACCATTACTGTAAAGCAACAACGCAAATACTTGGCTCATTATGATCAAAGTCAAAGGTCTAACTATCTTATGTATTTAGATGCAAACAATCTGTTATGGATGGGCAATTGGCGCAATCGCTTCCTTACGCACACTTTAAATGTACACAGGCGGTGATCCGAACAATATTCAAAAGGCATTAAGTGGTTGGGCAGTTTAACGCCTGATCAACAGCGTGGTTTCATTCTAGAGTTGATTTAGATATTTCCTCATGAACTCCATGGACCTGCATAAGACTCTCCATTAGCAGCAGAAAGTCTAAAGAGGGATCCAAGAGAGCCACCTAAAACTTGTGCCATAATCTTCGAGGCAAAAAAAAATTAGTCTGCCTCATTCAGGAACTTCTCAATATTATTTAAGGGGGACATGGGTTTGAAGTTAACAGTGTTCATCGCATATTGCATTTTGATCAAGAACAGTTCATGAAACCAACATCATGAAGAAACTGATCTCAGAAACTAGAATCCACAGATGCTTCAGAAAAAAGACTTTTATGCAAGAGATGAACAACAAGCGTTTTGGAAGCTATGGAGAATCCGCAACAAGCGCAAAGATGTTCGATTGGTCACCAGAGAGAATGAGCAATTAAGCTGACTTCAAAAACCTAATTATAGGATTTAGGAAGATTTCATGATCAGCTTTTGGCATATGATGAAAAAAAGAAAGTAAAATAGACAAACTGTATTTATGGGGGTTTACTGTTTTAGAATTATCAACGCTTTTGATGTTAGAGTTTCTTTATGACTACTTAAGCCCTCGTTCCAGAGTGCAGAGTACTTTACACAGGATACAGGACAGTTTTGTTATAGATATCCTACTGAAGACATTATAAAGACATGGGAACGAAGTAGCTAAAGGACATGCGGGGATGGTATGACACGTCCTCGATACTACCCTAAAGATCGCCTTTGATTCATCCGTTAACAAAAAAGTTTTAGGAAGATGTAGGAATGAATTATCTGGACAGGTGATCAAGGGTAGGATGTTGGTTTAAGGTCAAAATGTTTACGTATTTCGAGCCAGGAGAAAATCATTAAGAAAAGCAAAGGGAATATCTCGCAGCGTTGTGCAGTCAAACAGATACATGACATTACAAAGTAGCATTGTTTGGGCAATAAGACTTTTTCTTCATTACAACGTAAAACTACGATCTAATCTACATGAGATCAACACAACTGTTGTAACAAAGAAATCGTTCGATAGAACAACACACAAAAACGGTGTGTTTGTTTAATCGGAGTTTTCATATGCTATCGGGCACTTGAGGACGCATAAACAGGGGGTTTTATATTTTTCAATCAACTTTTATGATAAGATCCATCATAGCTTTCATTCCAATCATTTTAAATCTTTTTTATGTTTTGCTTGACGAAAGTTCGAATTTTTTTTATTATTTCAGATATTCTTTTTCCAATTTGGGGGGTTTGGATTGTAGGTGATCTGGATGATTAGCATGCATTGATTAATCCTCGAAAATGTTTCCTTAATAGCATTACACGCATGAAATGATTCCCGTCTCATTTTCATGGTCTCTTCCTTTTACATTCGTGTTTCGTTCTGCGCTTCCTTCTGGCCTTATTCTTAAAACCCAAAAATATGTTTCACGTAAATTAATTAAAGCGGAACGGTGCCTGGCGGGATTATCTGCAGTTCTTCTCCTTTCACCAAAGATTTGAGGGGCTGGCTGTTTTGTTGTGGTCAGTTTTTCGTAAATAATACACGGGCGGATTCATCTTTACATTTCTTTTTATTTCATATGGGTAACACTCCAAAACTGGATCGGGTGCCCTGCTGCGAGTGTCCCCTTCGGCTTCCCCGGTTAATAAAGGTACCTTACTTTCAATCCAAATGGTAATGTTTGCTCGGATAAAGACTCTCTTCAACAACATTTATTGTTTTTCTTTTGATTGTTGTTACTGGTTTTAACCCTTTAAATTCTTCATTATTCATTGCGCGCAAAACTGAGGCAGTCTTCTACCATTCTGTTGTGTCCGAGAAATGTCAATCAGCTCTTGTGATACTGGTTAGGAGGGAAAAGTCTTTAGGCTAACTGTTTGATAAAGTTTCAACTAAAGCCTGTGATCTGTGAACTCCTGGAATGCCTCTTCTAATAGTAACTCTGTGTTTTAACAATAAATGATTTCATTGGCCTTTTAAATTCTTTTCATTCATCGCTGGAAATCATCGGAGGGAAAGTTAAGGGGCCTCGTTGGTATATCAGTTGGTATGGCAACGGCAACAGCAGAAGGCACTCTTTTTGTGTAATGGGTCTGCATCTTTGTATCGTGAAGTATGTCAATGATGCTGTAAGGGCCGTACATAATCTTTTTCGTCTAATCCTTATCAGAGGGTAAATATAAAAGATCCATTTGATGGTGTCGTTTTGGAGTTGTGTTCACAAATGTGCCGCGATCTCTGTATTCGTTTAGGTGCAGGTAATAAATTTGCCAAATCGCTTGTTTAGATAACCATTCTTTTGACTGAGTTTGTTCACTGGACTCCAGCTGCTAGGTTAGCTTTTTAATTGCTGTTATTCCCTTCCAATATCCTTTGGGCGAATAATAGATTTTGTTCATTTATACATCAGCCAATATATGTGCAACAAAATACACAACGGTCATACCAACGACAATAAACCCGATTCTTCGCATCTTTTGTTTTTCTGGATGTTGATAAACGTCACTGAATTTTGGTGGGGGGCAATGTCTGGACTGTTTGCCTGTTACTAGATAATATACTTTATTGCTTGGTCAACATTTTTAAATGTGTAAGCTGCATTGCCCCTGTTCTTTCAGGGTGTCATAATAAAATCTAATGCTCAAGTCTCTGCTATTCATAGGCGTCTTGTGCAGCTGCTAGTTCCTCATAGCTTTGTTATGTCTATTTTCTCTCGCCGTCATCCCGCAGTTTTTATAAAATGCAAATTACTTCGCTTAAAAGCAAGGCATTAACCACAGCGCCGCTATCATTATTGCGAAGTGAAAGCCATTTTTTATACATGTTTTTTTTTCTGTACATATTTATATAGTCCGGCATATTCCTTGCTCTTAACTAGAAATCTTTCCGTGGCAACCGAAGCTGCAATGCTAGCAATCAGCTTTGCTGAAGTCCTCAAAGTCTAGTTTGCCAAGATCTGCCGGTTTTATTTTTAACAGCTTTTACCAAGCATTGAGTATCTACATTTAGCCTCCAATAACAGCATACTGTATACACGGTTAGCAACAGTTATTTTCGGTGCTCATTTTAGAAGAAAATAAAATAATTATAATTATTAAGAAAAACATGAACAGTGATGATCTTCTTACAGCTACAAGGCGGCCTACTAAACCTTCTGAATTTATGAATGGCCCAAGTTGCTGATCAAGTATTATGTCCAAAAGGAGAAGGCTGTATTCTTTGGCAGCGTGAGGAAAAACAAAACAGTTCCTCGGAACCGGAATTACCTTTCGCATTGAACAGATTCAACAGCTGTCGTCACAAGACATTATAAAGTATCATAAAAGGTATGAAGCGCGCTGGGGTCTAGAATGGTGTGAAAGTGTGGGGCAACGGTTTTAGTTTGTACACTAAACTGTCAGTAGATTTGCTCATTGATTCTGAAACAAGATCTTACGTAGATTTACGCAAGCTCCAGTTTTACAAAGTCATTAGAGTTCTGGGATGTGATTTCTACGATAGATTTGGACATTGTTATCGCATTAATCATGGGGATTAATAACTTTTAATCATCTGATTTTATTTCCTTCAAAATGAACGATCTGGAAAAATCGCAGAACCAGACAACATGATCAGGTGGGACGAAAGTAACCAAGCAGAAATCAGCGAAAACGCTGAATCAGGTGGAGGACCAATAAACTCCTGGGCGTGTTGAAGCAGAAATTAATTAGCAGAGTGGAACAGACAAAAAAAAATAATGTTACAGATTATGACTCATCATGAAAACATAACGCTGCAACGCAGAACAAGTTTGATTCAATGCCAAGCTATAAGAGGAAACTCCAGGTGATACATGGGCCCAAAGTCTTCATGGGAATATTGAACTTTAAAAACTGTTGCCATTTTGGCGCCATTGCTGCTGATGGGGCAGTTATTGCGGCGACCTATCAAATAATAACCGATAGGCAACAGACAAAAAAGCAATCAAAAGACATCTGAGCCACTAAATGCAGAAAAGACCCTGCACGCCAAAACGCAACAACAAAGCATCTTTTTGATACCATTTCAAATGGAACTAATATTTTAAGAACTTAATTTAATTTTTTTAATAAAAAATAGATCATGGGTATTATAAAATGTGGTGATCAATAAATAAAGACATGAGTCTTAAAAAAATAGACATTTCATAGACAGAAATTGTAATCAATGCGGTTGGCTTCGGATGTAAGACCTTCCTTAAGATCTATGCAGAGAACCTGAGCAGCAGTCCTCAGATGGACGCTGTTTTTTGAGGCGTGGTGTGTACTATATTAGGATTGCTATTTAAGATTTAAGGCATAGCTTGTATTTTTTTGATTAATTATAAGATAACTTAATAAGAACTTATGTTGTACTTAAAGGATGACTTCGTTATGATATTGAGGTGGACTTAATCAAAAACTACTCAAGAACCTATTAAGAACTTGAAGTAAACTTCGGGTGGACTTGGGGATGACTTAAGGAACAATTGAGAACTGTCTTAGTAAGAAACTTGAGGTATAACTTAGAAGTGGCTTGGGGCCATTGCAGTTACGCACTTGTGGATAAACTTGTGTGTGATGCGCGGGGGTGGGGGGTGGTGGTGGGGTGGGGTGGTGGGGAGGTGCGTGCGTGGGGTGGCGGGGGCTGTGTTTGGTGGCGCACCTTTATTATTTTAGTGCAAAACGAAATGGTCAGAACGTATAATATGAAGGGCTCTTGATATTATCAGTCCACAACAACACACAACAATAAACAGGACACACGCACAAAATTTAACAAAATAGGGATGTGCTTGGCATAGGGAAATGGTGGGAATGGGTTTTATGGTTGTGCGCTTAAGCGCCCCGTAAATTCAATGACGGCTGCGGTCTTCTCTGTCAACTGAACGATTATTCACAGCAGCCACCAAGTGCATTTATTCCAAAAGCCTGATTAAATAAAACAAGGACATTGTATCAAGTACACCGGCGGCCGCCTGAAAGCAGCCTAAAAGTTTGTTTAGACGGGTGTTGGCGGAGCGTGGCGGGGTAGAGGTGAAGAAGCAGGCAAACCCCAAACAGCAAACAGTCTTAATGGAGTAAGAATGTTGGGCAGGCAGGCTAGCGTTCACGCGTGAACGGTTCCGTGATAAAAATTTTTTAGTATCTGACGTCTGAACTTGCAGGTCTATACTATGTGCATATCGATTATCTAGCCAGGAGGGGAGGCTAGCGTTCACGCGGGTGAACGGTCGTAGTTTTAGTAACTGACGTCTGAACTTGCAGGTCTATACTAAGTGGCATATTGTTCTATCCAGCCGTCCGCATGAAAAACGGTTCTATTTTTTTATATCCCCGGGACTGTTGGAGCTCGTTTGGTATGCATGGATCTTGTTTCCAGACCTGCGCAAAATTCTGGCACTTGCAGCAGGCTTTGATTTCATTAGCTTGCCAAAATAATAAAACGAAAGGGAAGGCTACACAACCATAAAACCCTGGGTATCCATAAAGAACGCTCGCACCGGCAGTAATTTTCGTGCGTGACATCAGAATACCGTTTTTCTTTACCAAAACAGCCCATGTTTCTTCATTCTCTTTTTCCTTTCATTTTCTGCCCATGTTTACCACAAATCAGAAGTTACCAAATGAATGTAAAAAAGTAACAAGGATGTGCAAATCTTGCCTCCTCAAATTTCTCATCCATTTTTGTTGGCTTTCTTACAATTTCAGTTCATTTTGCCTATTTCGGAAAATATTGATCAGTAACAGCCTTCTCTTGGAATAGCTGATTGAATGTCAGCCTGATTTGCCATAAGATAGTCATGTAATTCTTGTGGCGTTCTGAAAGATCTGTTCTCTCCTCGCGCTTTTTGTCGCTTTCTTTTCTTTTAACAAT
This sequence comes from Conus ventricosus, assembly GCA_018398815.1. NCBI lineage: Eukaryota > Metazoa > Mollusca > Gastropoda > Neogastropoda > Conidae > Conus > Conus ventricosus. Next base: position 46,107,150 of record CM031621.1, on the reverse strand, counting down.
GCTAAAGCTTTCTTTTTGGCTTCTTTGGCAAAATCTGCGGTCCTTTCCCTTTTAATCTTTTCAATTATTTCTGTTCATTTTTTTTATGTAGTTTGATTCTCTTGCAAAATGAGATTTCTCTTGTCCAATTCCGTGGTGTTGGCGGTGGTCCTTGGACGGAATGGGCGCTTGATCCATGTCAGGTAGAATTAACGTTGATGGCCTATGTGTTGAGAAATCTAAAGAATTGGATGAGTAATGGCGATTCCCGAATGTCTCTTCTTCATTAAATCTGAGGAAATGCTGTTTCGAGACAATAGATAATATTTCGTTTAGCAAAATCTTTACCAGCAAAACATCTATCACTGAAACCCGATCCGTTACCACAGCACACACACCAAATGACGAGAGAACTTAAGGCCCCGTTGTCAACTATCACTAAGTGTTTACTGGGGCGGAGTGTGATTGTGCCGATTCTTTTTAACATCACATGATTAAACTTGACTTATGATAAGGTTGAATGTAAGAAAACATGTCTATATCCGTTTTACCCCAAGCGGGAATCGCCTCACGGCCAGGTGACGCCACAGCCTACCTATGGCGCCATAATTACAGGTCTAGGATCGTCCGGTGTACTGCTGCCACAACCCCAAGCCCTCAAATTAGGGGGGTTCGCACAGTTGGTGTCCTCTGACTATTTCGCTCTACGGATATGTATATATATTTATAATTGTTTTGTGACTGCTGTCTGCAAAAATGCGATAGTTATTGAAAATGACTGTCTGCGCGAAAATGAAGTTTATTGCTAATGATAAGAAAAAACGCGGAAAAAAAACTGAAACCTGAAAGTGGGGCCTAGAGTCGGGATATTACTGTTCTCTCGCGTTTCAAAATCAACTTTTTTTCTCATTCTTTTGTTCTGAAACACAAAGAGAGGGGAGACTTTTCCTTTTTTCACGCTTCTCATAACAACCATAGCGCCCTGGAGAAACCCAGACTCATCAACTCGAAACAGGATTTTTTTGACGTTTCTTTCAGAGTTAAACGATCATGACATTTTGGAACACGTTCAAAAAGAACGCCCCAACTCTCGCTACTCTGTCCAATCGATCGCGTCTACGTCCTTTTACGTGTATCATCTACCCGATTTTCCTATCGGTTGTGGTTGCGATAGTTTGCCCGCTTTCATCGCCAACAACCCTTTTCTACACACTGTTCAAAGAGACGAACACCACGGTTTCGTTTACAGAGACGGGCTTTGTTTGTTTCGTTGTCTCGCTCTTCACCGAGGTGCATCTTTCCACTCTCTCCAAAAGTCAACAAAAACTCTCTTTCACCAGTGGGCGGGCCGTTTACCCCCCGTACACTTTCCCGGCGTCACCTTGTCAGAGCTAGAGTCGGTTGAAAACGCCTTGCGGGTCAATGTCGATGTGTTTCAATATGACGAAAACGCAGTCGCCGCCTTTTCTTGTCCCGGTTCGCCGCAGTGACTACAAACACGGGGACACAATCAGAGTGTTACAGTACAAACAACATTTTATGCATATCATTAATATTAACAAGTTGGGACACGCTCTGGCTTGCTCCAAATGCCAAAAACTCTGGCCTACGGAATGGACACTAAAGAAACACGAAAGGACGTGTCAGGGCGGTCAGTCCAAACACACGTACAAAGGGGGAGTATACACACCTCCTGAATCGGTGTTACAAGAACTCTGCGGGTACGGAATTTCCGTCAACCCTGATTTTGTGTTTCCTTATAGGGCTACTTTTGACTTTGAGGCGTTTTTTGAGACGAATGATCTACCACAAACGAAACAAGCACACTCTAGCACAACATACACGGCCAGACACGTTCCGCTTTCCGTGTCTGTCGCTTCTAATGTACCTGGATTTGAAGACGCTGTCTGTTTCGTCAGTGACGGTGACCCGCAACAACTGGTCAATCGTATGATAGACTATCTACATCGCGTTTCAGACGCCTCTTATTGTCTCCTTCATACACATTTCGAAGATGTGTTCGATACATTAGATGCTCTCATTAAACCTACGCAGGACCATGACGACTCTACGAACACGCGTCACATTCCCGCAAAATCGCTAAAAGACAAATTAGATGACTATCTGCATGAACTCCCTGTGGTAGGGTTCAATTCTTCCAACTATGACCTCAACATCATCAAACCTTACTTGATTCGGATGTTTGTAAACCTGTCTGAAGACGATCATCTCAGTCCCGATGGGTTTGATCAGGCGGACAGTGATGTTGATGATGAACAGGATGAGTTTGGCTCCAAAAACATGACCCCCCCCAATTCTAGAGCGTTTAAGTACGTTATAAAACGCAACAATCAATACATGTGCATCGCCACTCAGAGGCTCAAGTTTTTAGACATTGCCAATTTTTTGGCTCCTGGATTCAGCTATTCTAAATATCTCGATGCGTTTGGAGTAGAGGAACCTAAAGGGTACTTTTGTTACGAGTACATGACAGGTTTGGAGAAACTGACCGATACGTGTCTCCCAGCACACTCTGCTTTCTTCAGCCGACTCAAAACGAAAACATCACGGACGAACAATACGCTTTCTGTCAAAAGGTGTGGGAACAAAACAAGATGACCACTTTAAAAGATTTCCTTGTGTGGTATAACAACAAAGATGTGGTACCCTTTCTGCAGGCTCTCCAAGCTCAGATTGATCTGTATTCACGCTTAGGTATCGATCTTCTCAAAGACGGGGTCTCTGTTCCAGGTATTACTTTGAAATATTTGTTTCAAACACTATCCCCTGACGTGTACTTTTCTCTCTTCAACGAACGGCAAAAAGACATACACACGCTGCTGCGTAACAACATTGTCGGTGGGCCTTCCATCATTTTCCACAGATACCATGAACAAGACAAGACCTTTATTCGTGGCAGGGCAGACAAACCCGTCCAGTTGGTGCAGGGATATGACGCCAACGCGCTGTACCTCTGGCTATCATGCAACCCATGCCCACGGAACACCCCACGATCAGAAGATGCGAGACAGGCTTTCGGGCGGAAAAAACGGACGTCTATGGTCGGCAAGCGCGAGAATGGTTAGATTGGCTCATGCACACAAACAACATTCATATCCAACACAAGTTCAACAACAAAGAACACAGTTTAGGACACAGACGTATCCGAGTCGATGGTTGGGATGCGCAAAACCACACTGTCTACCAGTTTCACGGCTGTCTGTTTCACGGTCATGACTGTGAGCTCACTCGAGGCAAACAGACCCACCCCTTCAACGAGAAACCTCTGACTGAACTCAGACAAAACACACAAAACATTACCAAGTATCTCCGTGAGGATGTGCGAGTGACTGTGGTAGAAATGTGGGAGTGTGAATGGCAAAACAAAAACAACAAACCCACTGATTACACGCTTTGTAGAAACTCGCTTTCCTACAACTACACCGTTTCAAGGCGTATCACCCATTACGCAAAAAGCCATCTTGGAGGCTGTTAAAGACGATCGACTGTTTGGTCTTGTTGAATGTGATATTTCTGTACAAGATCATCTCAAGGAACACTTTTCTGAACTGCAACCCATCTTCAAAAACGCCTTTGTTGGTAGAGAACACATAGGACAGTACATGCGCGACTATGCGGAAAACCACAACCTACTCAGTCAACCGCGTCGTACTTTGGTCGGGAGCTACTTTGGAAAAAAACTGTTGTTGTGTACCCCTTTACTCAAGTGGTACTTGGAACATGGTCTTGTTGTGACCAACATCACATTAGTCATTGAGTACACACCCAACCCGTGTTTCAAGGAATTTGGTGAACGGGTGTCTGAGGCGCGCAGACAGGGTGATAAGGATTCGTCGCAGACTATTTTGGCTGAAACCTTCAAATTGTTAGGCAACAGTGCTTATGGGAAAACTCTGACTAACATCGCCAAACACCGAGACATTCGTTATGTCACTGCGGATGAAGCCCCCAAACTCGTCAATGAAGGTCGGTTTCAAAAACTGACCGAGTTAGGTGACGGTGTTGTTGAAGTAGAAATGAGTAAAAAAAGATCAACTGGGCACTCCCGATCCAGATTGGTTATTTCGTCTACCAATACGCCAAGTTACGCATGTTGCAGTTTTATTACGAGTGTTTGGACAAATTTGTCGACAGATCAGATTTTCAACTTTTGGAGATGGATACGGATTCGCTGTACATGGCACTCAGTCGTCGAAGGTTGGATCAAGTCGTACGACCCTCCGTACGACAGCAGTTTTTCTTTGAGTACCATCGGTGGTTTCCGAGTCAAGCTTGTCAACGACACGCTTCACTCTTTCAAACTGGATACGACACCGAGCGCGCGTGGGATGCCAAAGAGTGCGCCGATTGCCTGGCCCGTGCCAAATATGACAAACGGACACCCGGCTTGTTCAAAGTCGAATACACGGGAGATTTCTTCGTGGGGCTCTGCTCTAAAACCTATTTCTGTTCTGGGAAAGACCAAACCAAACTCAGCTGTAAAGGGTTGAGTAAAAAACACAATGCCTTCACCAAAGAAACCTACCAAAAGGTTCTTCAAACGCGAGAGAGTGGGAGTGGAAAAAACATAGGGTTCAGAACGGACGGAAAATGTATATTTACGTACGCTCAAACCCGCAATTCTCTTTCCTTTTTTTATATTAAACGAGTTCTCTCTTCTGACGGTGTCACAACTTTTCCTACGGCTGTATAGATTTTTTGTTTCATTGACCCCTCCCTGGCAGCTTCTTTTATTTGTATGATAGCGTTCCAACGTGATTGTGGTCTTGATGAGTGTTGTAATAGTCGTTTTCTTTTTTTCTTGTATCAGAGTGTGCTGTTTAATCCATTATTTTTTGGGAAACAATCCTCCACCTCCTCGTGGTGTTTCCTGGGTGGTCCTTCGTTCTGTAAGACTGACTAAAGTTAACATTACATTTTGCTTTAACTTTAGTCCGTTTTATAGCCGAACGATCAGCGGACGGGGAAAACATGTCATTTCCAGTAATATCATGATGCTCTGATGCAACATGATTTTTCTTTTTTTGACGCAAAATATAACCTTCCAGTTCGATTATACATTTTAATGGTTTAAAAAAAATATCAGTTTTCTTTTTTTTTTTTTTTTTTTTTTTTTAAGTTGACAGACAGGCGTGTACATTATCGTGTATGGTTTGTCAGCGCCGTTTACGGTCTTTACTAGCGATCGCACATCGATCTCGCGATGCATTCAGCGAACTTCCTTGTGTCATATCCTTCGCCCTAAGGCGTTTAAATAGCAATGTCGAGAATCAGTAATGATTACCTGGGAAGCGGGTTCACTTCGGCCCTTTCAAGTGTGCTGACTGCCTTTTGTTTTCATCAATTGTGTTG
>CM031621.1:46094298-46096798 GCA_018398815.1 Conus ventricosus | reverse complement strand
ATTTAATCATTTAGCAGAAAAATACATTGCAACAAAAACCAAACCCGATTTGAAAATTTTTGCTTTAAAAAAGTTTAGATAAAGTGTGTCTGACATATCATTTTGCACAGCCCAAAGACAAAAGAAAAATTTGGCCAGGCCTTTTTTGGCTACTTTAGGGAAATCAGGTTTTAAAGGAGAAGTTCACTTTTTTTTTTATATTGCCCTGAACTTCATGATGTAAGAGAAAAAAAATTATTTCCTGTCAAGTATTTAACGGGGTGGTTTATTTAGTTTAGTCTCACTTTTGCCCGAAAAGATGGGAAAGGGAAAGAAATGAATCTTTTTTTCTTTGTTCTGTACAAATCTTTTTAAAACGGGGGAACATATAATATTTTTGCTTTTGGTTTTTCAAAAAAAACACCAGGCATATTTTATATCTTTTTTGTATTCCAAAGTGCTTTGGAAAATTTTTGTCGGGTTTTTTTTTGAAAATTTTTCCCTTTCCCAATTGGGGTTTTTTGGCCTTTTGTTTTTAGAAAAATTCTTTAAATCATCTGGAAAAAGACTGGATTTTTTTTGGGTAGGTAGTGGGGAGAGGGCGGGGGGGGGGGGGGGGGGGGGTTTTGCCCCATTATCCACCACAAAGGGAGGAGGTCTGGGGTTTTTTTGAGGGTAGGGGGGGTTTGCCCATTTGGCCCGTGGTCACCAGCCGGTGGGGGGGGCCCGTTTGTTGTTGACGTGGAGTTGCAAAGCGAGGCGATTTTACGGAACATCGAAAACAAATACCTCTCTTTTTTAAAAGGGGGTGTGTAGCAACCCGACAAACAACTTGGACAAAAAAAAATTCCTGGCCCAAAACACCCCTTTTCCCCCCTTTACGTTTCTTGAAGCCAGATAAAAAACCCACTCACAAAAACGGGAAAATGGACAAGAGGGGTTTTAAGGGGCTCGTTCTTCACTTTTTTTCCCCCCTTGGGGTGTTGGGTTTGTCTTGCGGGAAAAGCCTGAGGGGGTCGAAAGCGTCATTCTTTGTCTTTGATTCGTTTTTTCCAGGCAAAATGGTAAAGGTTACGGGGTTTACTTTTGAAGTTTTTGTTAGAAGTTTTGGTTTTTGGGGCTGTGGCGCGGCTCCAGTCAAGCCCGATTTTATTTTTTCTCATGTGCAAGTTGGGATGCCCAAAACCCTGCGTGCTCGGGCGCCCCCTTTTTAATTTATGTATGCATGTATGTATGTAGACGAGGGTAATTTTTAGGGGAATTTGGGGGGTTTTTCCGTTAAAAAAAACCCTTAGAAACAAAAGTAAAAAGGGGAAATGAAAAGGCACTCCTCTGAAACACAATGTGTCCATGTAGACGACATTTTACAAAAGGAACCCACAAAGTAAATTTATAAAAAAGGGGCCCGTAACTTACAGTATAGGAAGTATATCTTGATGCATGTTGAAGACGGGAAAAATTAGGGCACAGAGAGTGTCGTTTCTCCAAGTGAAGACAGTAAGTGCAGTTTGATTTTTGTTGTTGTACGCACACCGGGAGAGGACCCTTTAACCCTTTGGAAAAAAAAAAAATGTTGCGTTTCTGTAAAAGCCAAAAAAGACAGTAATTTGACAGGAAAAAGGTAAATTTTTTTTTATTGAGGTGCAGAAAGGGGAGTTTAAAAAGGGCAACCCCGTTTTCGGGGTGTTGTACAGGCCCGAAGGGGCAGTACGGGGGAAATAGGGGCGTGTTTTTGATGTAGATACCCGCTAAAGAAATTTTAACGGGGTGTATGGACGTGGAAGACCAAAAAGGTGAAAAATTAAAAAAGTATGACGTTGTTTGATACCCCTTTTAAAAATGGTCAATATGAAATAGAAAGGGTTTGTTTATGTAGTGTCAAAAATTACAAAATTTTAGAACCAAAAATGTTCGGGGTAACACATGTTCAAGAGACAGCATTTTGGTACAAAAACTTTTGTTCTTATTCTGTAGAAGATGGTAAAATAGAAAAAAGAAAAAATTCTGGTGTTTTATACTGAAACACAATAGTAACATATGCAAAAAGGTATGTACAAAATGATATTAAAAAAAAAAACTGTGGGGGAAAAAAAAACCAAAAACGGGTTTCGTGGGATGGCCTTAAATTTAAAATTTTCCCCAAAAAAATCTATCCCCGCTTTTTATCATTTGTAAAAATAATAACAGTAATAATAACACAATGATAGTAGTAACCTTTAAAGATAATCATGATAATAGTAGTAATAACAAAATTGATTTAAAAAAAGTCAAATTTTAATAAACCCAAAATATCTTTAACAAATTATAATTTCATCTTTCCCAGTTTGAAAAACAAATTTTTTCCTCTCTTCCATTTTGGAATGTTATTTTAAAACTGTAATTTTCTTCCCCAAACCCCCTTTTTCTCTTTCCCCTTTCCATTCCCTTATTTTTTCACCCCCCCCCGCCCCAAATTGTTCCTTCTTTCTTCTACTGTTTTGACTAAACAAAAATCCTGCCGCAAACCAGACCCCTTTGGTCC
>CM031621.1:46085540-46089198 GCA_018398815.1 Conus ventricosus | reverse complement strand
CGTGCCACCGTGCCGACTTTTATGCGTGCCAGATTGCCGCGTACCAGATTGCCGCCTGCAAGCGTGCTACGAAAGTCTCACCCGTGCCAGTTCGTCGACCGCTTCCCGCGTTGCTTTGTGCATTGTGTCGTGAACAGTCTTGAGCTTTTCGTTCACTATTTTAATAGTGAACTATTTTAATAGGCACGCGGCAAATGTCAGTTGAGTTGACACAGTATTCCCGGCGACCGAACGTGCACCTTGCCTCCCTGTGTGTTTTGTTTACAAGTGTTTTGGTTGAGAAGTGTTTGTGTTGTGCAATGGCGGATCCAGTGCCCACTGTAATAAGAAAAGGTCGCGGGTTTAACCTGTTGACGGGTGGGTTTTCATTTTCCCGAGACAAACGCCGTCGTGATGGAGTGCAGTACTGGCGCTGCACTCAGAGGACTTGCCCCGGCAGAGTCCACACGGAAGGTAAAAATCAATTTTATGATTTGGTCCCAAATACTGTGTGCACATGTGTGTGTGTGTGTGTGTGTGTGTGTGTGTGTGTGTGTGTGTGTGTGTGTGTGTGTGGTTACATGTAAACTGGTTCTCAACGGATCATAGTATTTTCAAGAAGACTAGGAGAAAAAACCCTTAACTTTAGACCATTAAAAACCGTTAATTTTTAATTTTCAGCCGATTTTGAATGAAAATTTGTGAAGAGACCCCTTGTTCCTTACTGAATCTCACTGTGTACTTTTCAATAAGTTAAACTTTTTGACTTATACCGGATGATTTCATGCACTGTCACGTTTATATCTACATCCGGTAATTCCTTTATGTACGTTGTGTGTGTAGGGGAAGAGGGAGAGCTACGCATAGTTCACAACTCGGACAACCATAATCATGCCCCAGACATCGAACAAGTCGCAAAAGCGAAGCTGAAGTCAGATCTATGCAAACTTGCTGCCGAAAATCCCACTCGAAGTCTGGGTCAGGTCTACAGGGCCTACGTTACTTCTGATGCAGCCCCTCAACGAGATGACGACGACTTCCTGGTTCCGGCCCTTTCATCATGCAAGTCGCAGATGAATCGGGCCCGAAGGAGAACCCTGCCAGCTCTGCCACAGACTGGAGCTGATGTCCACCTTGAAGGGGAGTGGTCCAGAACCAAACGGGGAGATGACTTTGTTGTGCACCAAGATGAGGAGATGGTCATATTCAGCACCACTGAAAACCTGGAGCGCCTAGCTGGCTCGGACACAATTTTTATTGACGGCACTTTTTAAAATTGCCCCACGCATTTATTGTCAAATGTACAGTTTCCATGTCTTGTTTCTGGGCTTCTTCATCCCTCTTGTATATGCCTTGTTACCAGACCAAACCAGGAATACGTATTACCGAATGTTTGAAATTCTGAAAGGAAGCATGGCAAGTCTGAACCTACAATGGAATCCAGCAGTTATAATGACCGACTTCGAACAGGCTATGATAGCGTGTTTGCGTTTGCAGTTCCCAGGCAGTGCAATGAAGGGATGCAATTTCCATTTTGCACAAGCCATCTGGCGTCAGGTGCAGCACCTGGGACTGACCCAGGACTACAGGGAAACTCCAGAAGTTCGTCGCGTCATCAGGAGTCTGATGGCATTGGCCCACGTCCCAGTTGCTCATGTTCGCCGTATGTTCCACACCTTGTCCAACATGAACGGAGCAGCAGCAGTTCCAGAACTACTGAATTATTTTCAGAGAACCTGGTTGGACGGGCAGTTTCCCACGCGAATGTGGAATGTCCATGGGAGTGAAACTTGCACAAATAACAAGCTCGAATCATGGCATCACAAGATGAACGCTGCCATCGGCAAAGCCCACCCTAATGTGTTTGAGTTAATTAAATGTTTGAAAGACGAACAAGAATTGACACAGGTCACAACAGCAAATGCTGTCCTAGGACAACATCCTGCTCCTCCTCGTCGGAGATACAGAGAAAGAAGGGAGGCGATCAGGCAGCTTGAAAACGAGCTGGCCACTGGCGTCAGAAACCTTGACGAATATCTTGCTGGAATGCGCCGACACATGGGCTGCCTGTTCTTCTAAGAAATGATCTTGGACTGCCGCAGAGAGAGAGAGAGAGAGATGTACATGGACGTTTTATCCTAATACCTACAGAGAGAGAGAGAGAGAGAGAGAGAGAGAGAGAGAGAGAGAGATGTACATGGACGTTTTATCCTAATACCTACAGAGAGACGAGAGAGAGAGGGAGAGAGATGTACGTGCATGTAATGATGTATCCTAAAGATGAAATAAACGAAATGCATGTTCACTGACGTTGTTTCAGAGTGAGAGAAAAAGGGAAGGGGGGCTTGGAGGGGTCGAGGTAAAGTACACAATGGAAAGGCCTGAGTGGCACGAGGCAAAGGGGCACGCGGCAAAGTGGCACGGGCGGCAAAGTGGCACGCGGCAAAGTGGCACGCGGCAAAGTGGCACGCGGCAATCTGGCACGCGGCAAACTGGCATGTCACCTATCAGATACTGGCTGAAGATATCACGGATGAATGATAATAGGTTACCATTGAAGGCTTACAAAATGTTATTCTGGTTAGATACACGTGGTAAATCCACGTGGGCGTCAGGTGTTCGTAAGATACTATTTCAAAATGGTTTTGGATTTGTATGGCTGAACCAGGGTGTGGAAAATGTGAAATGTTTTTTGCAAGTATTTCGTCAAAGACTTATTGATAACAGATGGCAAAACTGGCATGAACATATTCAGGAAAGTGTTAGGTTTTCATGGTACAGAACATTTAAGTCGTTTAATAATTGTGAAACGCATCTTTCACTCGATATTGACAGACATATTAAGAATTACATGACAAAGTTCAGATTTGGGGTTTCAGATATAGCAGTACATCGTAAAAGGTATAATGGAGTTCAGGATGACAGTTTCATATGCCCACTATGTCAAAAGGTAAACGATGACGAACTACACTTTTTGTTCCTCTGCCCTGCTCTCAGTGATTTACGGCAGGAATTTATTCCATCTAAATATTGTGCAAACCCATTTCAGTTCCGTATGAGTCTATTAATGACGAACAGAAATCAAAGTATTGTGAGGAATTTGTGCATATATTTGTATAGAGCCTTTAAGAGGCGATCTGTTGTGCTCAGCTAATAAATGTAGTGTTATGTCGATGTTTATATGAATTTGTCAAGTCGACGTTAGTATCTGAGTCAGTAGATTGTACTTCGTGCACTTGTACAACAGATTGTACTCCACGCATTTATGTTTTTTGTATCATTTTTATGCATTACTTTGTTGCTGTTGTTGTAATCACCATGTAAGGTATTGTAAGTAATCCCCCTTCAGAAGGGCTGTGGCCTACCTGGGAGAGAGAGAGAGAGAGAGAGAGAGAGAGAGAGAGAGAGAGAGAGAGAGAAGAGAGAGAGAGAAACACACACACACACACACACACACACACACACACACACACACACACACACACACACACACACACACACACGAAAGACAGACGGACGGACAGACAAACAGAAAGGTAGACAGACAGACAAACAGAAAGGTAGACAGACAGACAGACAGACAGACAGACAGACAGACAGACAGACAGAGACAGAGACTGTGAGAAAACGGGAGAGACTGAAAGAGACACGAAAAGGAATGATTCAGAAAGAGAGAGAG
>CM031621.1:46075540-46083040 GCA_018398815.1 Conus ventricosus | reverse complement strand
GCACACAACAGCACAGCAGCAGCAGTAGTATGTAAAATAGTATTTTAGTAGTATAGTTTTCTTGTTTCTCTTGTTTTCTTTTTCTTGTTTTTTTTTTCCCCCCCGGGGGGGCTGCTTATCAGCAGCCCGGAAACATAGTAGTTGGCAGTGAGGCGCAGCAGCACAACAACCAACAACAGCAGTCGTAGTAACAGAAAGGAAAAGAGGAGAGAGAGAAGAGAGAGGAAAAGGGGAAGGGGGAGAAAAAGAAAGGGGGGGGAAAACAACCCGACAACAGAGAAAATAGGGAGAGAAGGGAGGGAGACAGACCCGAAAAAAAACAGGGCAGCCCCAAAAAAAAACGAGAAAAAAACCGGGGAACAGACAGCCCCAAAACCCCCCCCACAGACAAAGGGAAATAAGACCAATTAACCCAAAAAACCAAAACCCCCCAATTCGGCCACAAACCAAGACAGACAGACAACCAAAACCGCAGACAACCACAGAAAAGATAAACCCACCGACCAAAAACAACAAACGAGCCAAAAAACAACGCCCCGACGGACAGACAGTGAAGGGCATCAAACTTTTCACCTCCCCCCCTCGTCAATGGCCAACACCACCCCGCCCGGGCGTTTTATCCGGGGCAAAGGGGGGGGGGGGGGGGGGGGGGGGGGGGGGGGGGGGGGGGGGGGGGGGGGGGGGGGGGGGGGGGGGGGGGGGGGGGGGGGGGGGGGGGGGGGGGGGGGGGGGGGGGGGGGGGGGGGGGGGGGGGGGGGGGGGGGGGGGGGGGGGGGGGGGGGGGGGGGGGGGGGGGGGGGGGAGGGGGGGGGGGAAACGAAGTGGGGGGGGCGGAGGGGGGGTAGAAGGTAAAGAGAAGGAGAAAAAAGACATCAGACAGACAGAGAGGGGCAAGAGAGAAAAGAGAGACAAAAACAGGGCAACAGAGAGGGGCAAGAAAAAGAGAACCCCGGGGAGAGAAAAAAGAACTCCCCATGGGTTTTTTCATTGAAGGGCCCTTCCCCCTTAGAAGGGAAGGGAAGGGGGGGGGGGGGGGGGAAGCAGGGGGGGGGGGGGGGGGGGGGGGGGGCAGGGGGGATAAAACATAGCAACATTTTACGGGGGTTTTACAAAAACAAACCAAAAGAATGGGTGGACTTTCATGACGAAGTCAGAACTTATCGAAAATGGGAAAAGAAAAAGAGAGAAGAGAGAGAAAGAGAGAGAAAAAGAGAGAGAAAAGAAAGAAAAGACAACAGACAAAACAGAAACGGGGAAGGGAGGGAAAAAAAGGGGCGGGAAGAAAGGGGGGGGGGGGATAAAAAAAGGATGGGAGGAGGGGGAGGGGCGTGCACCCACCCTTAAACCCGAATCCCCCCCCCCCTCCCCCATGTAACCGATTTTCCCTTTTTTTTTGGTCAGTGAACACGATTCTTGGGGGAAAGAAAAAAAAAATCCCAAGTCTCTACCAACAGCACATGAGCTTTTTAATTGGGGCGTAAAAAAAAAACCCTCACGCTGAACAAAATTAAACAAAAAGCTTTTTTTTTGGGCTTTCCCCCCATAAATTCAGCATTCATTATATATGGTTAAAAAGGATTTTTACGGAAAAAACGATTTAGAAAAGACTGGGTTGTTTCAACGTCGCCCTTATTCCTGTTCACTATTCATAATTGTTTTAAATACAAGAAGTCTGCGTGTAAGGGGATTTCCTTTTTTTTTTTTAACCTTCCTTTCCCAAATTTGGGGGGGGAAAAGCCATAATAACATGCTTTTGTAAAGGAAACTCGATTTCCCAAAAACTCCCCCTTGAACCTTTTTCAAAAAGGGGTTTGGTTTCCCCCAACCTTTTAACCCTAATAAAGAAAGCGATACACAAAACGTTGGAAAAAACATGACAAAGAACCTAGGCTCTGTAACGAACAAGAAAATGAAACCTAGGCTCTATACGGCCCTCACAAAATGACGCCTAGGGTTTGTAGCGAACATGCCCAAAACCCTAGGGCCCGTATTTTACAAGACAATGACACCAAAGGGCCCACGACAAACCCAGGGTCCCCGTAGCCCAAAACGACAATGCCCCTATCCCGATGCCCAAAAGACAATGACACCTAGGGGGGTACCCAAAATGACAATGACACCTAGCTCGTACCAACAAAGAAAAATGTACCTAGGGCCCGACGAAAAATGACAATACACCTAGCTCTGTAGCGAACATACAATGACACCTTAAACTCTGTAAACCGGGCAGACAACGACACCTAGCCTGTAGCAGCAAAGGTGACCGGGGACACCTAGGCTCTGTAGCGAAAATGACAATGACACCTACTCTTACGACATACAATGACACCAACTCTGTAGCGGAAAATGACAATTTACACCTAAGCTCTGTAGGGACATGACAATGACCCCCTAGGGGGTTTTGTAGTGACATGACAATGACCCTAGGCCAAACAAACATACCCAAAAAAGCCCAGGCTCAGTACGAAAAGACATTGACACGGAAGAAAAACACACACCACACACACCAAAACACACACCCCTTTTCAATGCCCCGCCAAGCCCTGGAGAAAAACGACAATTTAAAAACCCTGTCCCTTTAAAAGAAACACAACGACCCATAAAACCCTGGACAGCACATGACAATGAACCAAAATTTGGGCCCGGCCCCCAAAAACGTGACACTGGGAACCACTTTCATCAAGTTGGGGCACATATGACTAAAAACAAACCCAAAACCCAAAAAAAAAGCCTGACGCATCACTTTTTTCCCTCGCGGTGCGAGCCCCAATTTAAATTTTTTCCCTCGGGGGTTTTGTTTTAGGATTTTTCCTTTTCTGGGCTGTTTTTTTCCTGTTTTTTGCCTGGTTTAAAATTTTTTATTCAAGAAATTTACAAAAATAATTTCAAACCCCAAGACTCCACAGAAAGAGAGAGAAAGAAGAGAGAAAAGAGAGAGAAGAGAAGCACACATAAAACACACCACACACACACACACACACACAACAAAAACCCCACGCCCCGCCCCGCCCCGCGCACACACACACACACAAAACACACACACACACCCCCTTTCATCCTTCACAGCCCCCCCCCCCCCCCCCTTAAACCCCCCACGGGCCTCCCACAACCCCCCTTCCCCCCCCTCCCCCCTTTCCCCCCCCCCCACACACAACCCCCCCCCTACCAAACCCCCTACCTAACCAAAGGGCCCCCCAGACACAAAGCGAAACGTTACAACTTTTAAAGCCCGCTCCTCGCCCCAACAGACGAATGAAAACCTGCCGCCGCCCCCCCCGACATTTTTTCACCCAGCAAACCCTTTTCCCCCCCCCCTCCCCCCCCCCTTCCCTTTTCCTCCTTTTTTTCCCCTCCTTCTCTTCCTCCTACCATCCCCCCCTTCCTTCCCCCCCGCTAGTCTCCACCCCCCCCCCCACCCCCTTTACCCCTTGGCCCGGGAACACACACAAACCGTTACAATTCCATCAAAAATACTTCAAAGGGGGGCCACTTTTACTATCATCCTCCCGTCCATTCCACTCAGTGCCCCCCCCCCCCCCCCCCCCCCCCCTCCCCCCCCCTTGTTCTGGAGACACACACAAAACCCTTACAAAAGTCCTAATCCCAAAATACTTCGGGCCGCCACGTTCACTATCCCCCCCTCCCCGTCCATTCCCCACTTTCCAACCCCCCCCCCCCCACACTTTTTTTCTTACAATTTTCTTTTTTTTGCAAAGGTACGTTTTCTCCCTCTCTCTCTTTTACTCTCCTCTCTTCTTTTCTCCTCTCTCTCTCTCTGTATTTTTCGTTGGGGCGTGCGGTTTCCGGGGGTCCATGCGTGCGTGCGTCCGCGTAGTGTGGGTGTGTTGGGGTTTGGGGTGTTGGGGGTGTTGTGTGTGTGTGGTTTAGAGGGAGAGAGAGAGGAGAGAGAGAAAAGAAGAAGAGAGAGTGGTTTTGTTGTGTGTGTTGGGTTGGGGGGGTGGGTGTGTGGGGTGCAACAACCCGCACACACCGGACAAAAACAGGATAAAGCAAAGCTCTCTCTCTGTCGGGCGGGGTGTCCTCTCCCCTCCCCCTCTCTTCTTCTCTCCTCTCTCCCTTACCCTGCACACACCTACGCACGCACACGCAAAGCACCACCCGCGCCCCAACACACACGCACACACAAAAACACACACACACACACACACACACACTTTCCTCTCCCTCCCCCCCTTTCCCCTTTCCCTTTTTTTTCCCCTCTTCTCTCTCTTTTCCCTTTTCCTCTCCCTCACACAAACACCACAAAACCCAAAAATACATACACAAACACACGCGCGCGCGCGCGCCGGCCCCGGGGACAAAGACCTATCTCCCCTCTCTGCTGTCTGTCTCTCTCAAAAACACACACAAAACCCCACCACACACTCACACACACACACACACACACACACACACACAAAATACAAAGACTCTCTCTCCTAACACACACACGCACGCACCAAGCGCGCGCAACCCCACACAAACCCCGCGCGGGGCCCCCGCACGCACACACACACACAACACAACACACACAACACACCACACCAAAAACACCTTGGGGCGGGGTCCCCAACTCCCCAACGGGGTTTTTTTTTTTGTTGTTTGTTTGGATTTTCCCTTGTCCCTTTTTTTTTGTTTTTTTCTTTTTTTTTTGGGGGGGGGGGGGGGGGGGGGGGGGGGGGGGGGGGGGAGGGGGGGGGGGGACCTGCCCCCCGACTGCCCCATTCCTGCACAGAAAGGGGGAAAAAGCCCTTTTTTTTTCCCCCCCTCATTCGTAAAAACCCCCACCCCCCAACCCCCCTCACCCCTGCCTTTCCCCCAAACCCCTATTCACCCTTTTCCCCCCCCCTCCCCCCCTCCCCCCCCCCCCCCCCCGGGAGTCCCCTCCCTTTCCGGGCCCTAAGTAACCCCCCCCCCCCCCCCTCCCTCTTTGGGGGGTGGGCCCTTTGCTACAAACCCCCCCCCCCCGCCCCCTCCCCCCTCTTCCCCCCCCCCCCCCCCCCCCCCCCCCCCCCAAGAGAACGGAAACCTTTTTCAATGAAAGGGAAAACGTAATTTTCAATACAGATTTTTAAAAGCCTTCCTTTAATGCAACCCAAAAAACCAACACACAGGGGCACTCCCCTCTGATGAAGTCAATACAGGGCCAAAACCGGAAAGAATGCTTTCACGACACCGAAACTCCCCCGGGGAAAAATAGCACAGAGAACACAGAAAAGAACGAGCCGACAAACCCTCAATAAAGGGTGTTTTCCCCGATTTGGGGCCCCTATACCCCCAATTTCGTGACACACTACACCAACAACAAAGGGAAAAAGAATAAAAAAAAAGTACCATTTTTTTCCCCAAAACGCCCCACCGATCTTGAATAACGTCAAAAAAACATACGGACAAAATGTACCAAACACAAAGGGCACCCTTTGGGGGTTTTATTGGGGACACAGGAAACCTTTAAATGAGACAGGGGAAAAACGAAAAAAGTTTTATGTATAAACCCTATTTTTTATTTTTATTATATTTTTTTAAGTAACCCCACTTCAAAGTGAATGAACAACTAACAAGGGAAAAGGGGGCCAAACTACAATAAAAATCGCAGTCCAAATAAACGCAGGCAACTTTCAATGAAAAAATTGAGAAGACCCAAAGTTAAAAAAAGAAGCCATTTAAGGGGATTAAAAGGGGATTTTCAGTTTTAAAAGACAAATGCCTAAAAAGAGAGAGAAATTAACGGTTTAAATTTCTTTGAAAACTAATTAAAAAAAGTCCGACTAGAAGAACGAATAGCGGTTTTAATAGTTATCCCCTGGCCGGGAAACCCCGTCCGTAAAATTTTTAAAAAACCTTTTTTAAAGAATGAACACAGCGTGCCCATAAAAATTGACCCAAAAAATGTTTTTTGTTTTTGAAAAACAAGTGAATCCCTTTTTAAATAGAATTTTTTTCAGACACTATGATTTTTTAAAAGGCCCCTGGGTAAAATTTTTGGCTTTAAAAAAAACCAAGAAAATTTACGATTTGGGCGCTTCCCCAAACACCTTTTTGTTTTTTACTGAGTTATTGAAGACCCTGTTAAAAACTTTTGGGCTTGTTTTTGGTTTATCGAGTGTTTTAGTTTTTTGAGGATGAAGAGTTTGACCCGAGTTCAATCGTGTAATTTTTCTTCTTTATACTTTTTTTGGGAAAGTGGGCGGAAATTATATAACTTTTAAATTTCAAGGGGGTATGGGGGAGTGGGCGAACCCTTTGGGTGTTTGGGAAACAGTAAGTAGAGAAAAAAACGTTAAACCTTTCAAAAAGCAAACCCGGGCCGAGTTCCCGACGCTTTAGGTACAAAAAGTCTAAAAACCCGAATGTAAATAAACCCAAAAAACCTTTTTCCCGAAAAACCCTTTGCTTTCTATTTTAATCAGTGATGACAAGGGGATCTAAGATCCTTCAGGTAAATTATTGATCCCGGGGGGTCAAAAAATCTTTTTTTCAATTTAAAAAAAATTTAAAATTTTAAATTCTTTATCAATAAACAACAAAAGCTTTTTAAAATCTCTATAAAAACGCCCATAATTTATCCATTATTAATTTTTTGTAAGCAAAACGATCAAAACGGGGAAAAGCCGCTTTACCCAAAGGGGGTTGCCCTTGACTGCTTTTTTGATTGAAAATTTAAAAAAATGTAAGTCGAGAAAAAAGTTTTTTTCCCTGTGGGCTTTCCGGGTGAAGAGAGAGAGAAGAGAGAGGAGAGAGAAAAGAAAAGGAAGGGAGGGTAGAAAAAATTTTTGGGGTTGTTTTTCCCTTTAACAAGACAAACGCCTTCCCCAAGGCTCAAAAAAGAGGGCACACAAGAAAATGCACCCAATCAATGAAAGCTCACAGCCGGTTGGATGTCAGAGGGCCAGAAGAAGTTCAAGACAAGAAAATGGAACAGACCACTAATCCCTGTTTTAGCCGTCCTCCGTATCTGTATCATTTCAATCATTCATATCAACAAAAATGTTGTCTTCAATGGTCCGTTAAAGCTAATATTAATTGGCAAGAAAAAAAGGAAAACTTTGGTTGGAGACTTCTAGCAAAAACACAAAAAACAAACGAAAAAAAACATCAATCATTCATTCGGGTTTTTTCTTTTTAACTTCTTGGTTTTGTGTTTCTCTCTCAAAGAACTGGGCAATGCAGCAGAATCCTGCCATAACATACCTAATGTATCAATGATATTCCTTTAAAAAGGATAAGGAGTAAAAAAGAACCACATTGTTCTGCTTTTTTCAACTCCTCCCTCCCACCTCCCTCCAATGCAAAATACATAAACACACGATAAAACGGTGGAAAAAAAAAAAACAACAACTAAAAACAAAACAACAAAGATCACCTCGACTAGCTGTGCATCTATACATGATGAAATGCTCCTTGACCGGGTTGTATTTCTCTGTCCCCGTCTTAAATTACGTTACAAGCACTGAGCATCGTTGTTTTTCAGCCGCTTCCCAAAAAGACGACACAAATTAC
>CM031621.1:46065540-46070540 GCA_018398815.1 Conus ventricosus | reverse complement strand
GAGAGAGAGAGAGAGAGAGAGAGAGAGAGAGAGAGAGAGAGGAGAGAGAGAGAGAGAGAGAGAGAGAGAGAGAACAGACAGACAGACAGAGAGAGAGAGACAGAGAGAGATAGAGCTTCATTAAACGAATGAAAGAACAAACGAAAGGAAGACAGAAAGAAGAAAGAAAGAAAGAAAGATGGAAAGACAGACAGACAGAAAGAAAGAAAGATGGAAGAAAAGAAAGACAAAGAAAGAAAGAAAGGAAGAAAACGATCTAGAGGCCATTTTGGAGTCTCCGTCCTTTTTAATGAATCGCCAGACTTTTTCCATGTTTTCACGAGTTCGTGAGGTACACGGTGTTTTTTTTCCCCTCTCCTTTCTCTCACACACACATGCACGCACGCACACACACTCACACACATGCACGCATGCGCGCGCGCGCGCACACGCACACACCCATGCACGCACGCACGCACGCACGCACACGCACACACACACACACACACACACACACACACACACACACAGCCCCTCACCAACTATCTACAATCCACGATACAAAATTCAAACGAATTCATCTTGTCTGACACCAAATTAAAAACTCGACCCTTCAGGCAAAATAATTATGCATTAAAATAACAGCAACTATTACAGTCAGCAAGACTTTCACAAAGGTTGACATTTTGACACCCCCCCCCCCCCTTCTCCCCCTTATTTCTCCCATCACATGTCATTCGGGGTCGGGGAGGGAATAGCTCAGTTGGTAGAGCGTCGGACTCGTGATCCTGGGGTTGTGGGTTCGAATTTCGGTACAGGGGTATTTTCCCTCGGAGTTAACTTTGGTTCTGACTCCATTCCCCATGCTTACAGTCCTCCGAATGAGACTATAAACCGAGGTTCCGTGTGTGAACGCACGCACATCTTGCACACACGTAAAATCCCATCACTAACTTTCGGAAGAGAAGGCCAGTTTGGCCGTTGGTATGGGTGACACGTTACACATAGCATGCACCTTCCCCGAAGTTGGAGTATGGCTGCCTTAATGGTGGGATAAAAAAAAAACGGTCATACACACAAAACTCCACTGCCTGTCTATACAGGCAGCGTCCGCAGGAGTATCAGCTTGCGTACGCAGAGAGAGAGAAAGAAAATAGAAATTCGGCGTTCTTTGAAGGAACCCCCCCCCCCCCCCCCCTCGCGCTTAGCCTTGCCAACCGCTCCCTCCCTCCCCCCCCCCCCCCCCCCCCACTGAATCCTAGATCTCTCTCCCTTTTCCTTAAACCCTGCCCCCTCCTCTACCCACCCTCCAAAAGCGCCACGCCCTAGTGGACCCAACTCCACAGGAAGTGACGAACTCAACGCCAAGGTAGGCAACTCTGACAACCAAGGATACTCACTGGCTATACGGCCACGGAGTTTACAAAATGCATTCGTTCTTAAAGTCTGTGATGTTTGCAAAGTATCTTAATCTAACACGGCTGTGAAGTTTACAAAGTGGCTTCGTCCTAAATGTTTTTGAACTTCACAAAGTGGCTTTTGTCTTAAACGGCTGTGGACTTGACAAACTGCCTGTGTCCTGAACGGTTTTGAAGTTTACAAAGTGGCTTCGTCCTGAACGATGGTGACATTTACACAAAGTGGCTCTGTCCTAAACGGTTGTGAACTGTACAAAATGGCTTTGTCCTCAACAGGCGTGAACTTTACAAAATGGCTTTGTCCTCAACAGGTGTGAACTTTACACAGTGGCTTTGTCCTCAACAGGTGTGAACTGTACACAGTGGCTTTGTCCTCAACAGGTGTGAACTTTACACAGTGGCTTTGTCCTCAACAGGTTGTGAACTTCACACAGTGGCTTTGTCCTCAACAGGTGTGAACTTTACACAGTGGCTTGTCCTCAACAGGTGTGAACTGTACACAGTGGCTTTGTCCTCAACAGGTGTGAACTGTACACAGTGGCTTTGTCCTCAACAGATGTGAACTTTACACAGTGGCGTTGCCCTTAACAGGTGTAAACTTTACACAGTGGCTTTGTCCTCAACAGGTGTGAACTTTACACAGTGGCTTTGTCCTCAACAGGTGTGAGTGAACTTTACAAAGTGGCTTGTTCTAAACGGCCGTGGAGCTTAGGAAGTGGTTTTTGTCTCCATGGCAGTGAAATGTCCAAAACAAGTGAGAGCAAAGCGAACCTCAAAGGAGTGTCGGTGGACTGTGTGTCATTTGGCCGGCAGCTCCAGTGAACTGAACATGATACAGCTTGTCTGCTTTCTCTGTGGCCTTTCTTTCTTCCCTTGCCTGTCTGTCTGTCTATCTGTCTGTCGGATGGTTTATCTGTCTGTGCCTCTTTCTGTCAGTCGGTCTGTCTTCTATTGAAAACTAAACCCCGATAGACAGTTCTCTCTTCAAAGGGAATGCGAAACAACATCTCTCTTTTTCTTTCCCTTCGTCTTTTTCTTTTTTTTTTCTTCATTGTTCTTGTCTTTCTGGCTGAATTCAACACAGACTTTTGGTGTGTGCGTGCGTGTGTGTTACTGAATTTGTGTTAATGTTCTTGTTAGGGGGTGGGTGGGAAGAAAGAGAGAGAGAGAAGGGGGGGCGGAGGGAGAGCAAACCTGGTTAAAAAAAAAAAAGCACTAAATAAGCTGTAGTAATCTTTATCATCATCATTATCATCATCATCATCATCATCATCATCGTCGTCGTCGTCATTTTCCTCCTCCTCCTCTCCGTCATCATCATCATCATCATCATCATCATCATCATCAACATCATCATCATCATCAACATCATCATCATTATCATCATCATCACCTGTCGGCATTGTGCCCTGTACCATAGTCATGGCATCCAATGCTGCTGTCCACTGTTAAAAGCCCGAAGTCCGCATTGATCTGTCCCAAACTCTTTCCTCCACTCCAGACTAGTTCCTATTGATATAAATCAACTATTTGTCGTCATTGACCTCTAAACATTTTGCCACCACCCACTGCCAAGGGATCTGTCACTCTAAACCACCGAAAGATTTGTTTTAATAACATTCTCATATGGCTTTCTCATCACAAACCGCCAAAGAAAAAAAAGCACAAGAGAATTCTCTGTAACCCCCCCCCCCCCCCCTCCCTCCCAACACACACACACACCACACACACACACACACCAACACACACACCACACACACACACACGTGTGTGAACCTCTAATGACTTTTCTCTTCCAAATCACCCCCTCCTTCCTTCCCCTCCCCCCCCCCCCCCCCCCCCCCCCCCGCCCACATCCACACCTCCTATCGGTAGCCGTTAAATTTGTGTCTGAAGGAAATCTCCTTCGTTTATCTCCCCCCTGTCCTAGGCTGTAGTTGTCAAGCGTGCTGTTGTTACAAACTGGGTCAGCTGATCTGTCCGCCATTCTTCACAGTCCTTCAAGAGGAGATAGGGTCACCACCACAACCATCACCACCTGCTTCTCCCCTCCCCCCTCCCTCCGCTCCCCACAACTCTCTCTCTCTCTCTCTCTCTCCTCTCTCTCTCTCTCTCTCTCTCTTTCAAACACATTCGGGCGCGCGCGCACGCACACACACACACACACACACACATACACACAC
Organism: Conus ventricosus; assembly: GCA_018398815.1. Classification (NCBI taxonomy): domain Eukaryota; kingdom Metazoa; phylum Mollusca; class Gastropoda; order Neogastropoda; family Conidae; genus Conus; species Conus ventricosus. Next base: position 46,066,960 of record CM031621.1, on the reverse strand, counting down.
ACACACACACACACACACACACACACGCACGCACACACACACACACACACACACCACGCACGCACACACACACACACACACACACACACACACGTCCATCATTCCTCCCACTCCCTCATCTTCCACACAGAAACACAGACACACACAAAGACAGCATCTGAAGAAGAAGAAGAAAGAAAAGAAAGGGAGACAATCAGAAAGACTAGTAAGACAGGAAGTGAAGAAGAAAGAAACGAAGGTAAGGTAGGGTCATGTTGCTTATGGTCCAGCCGACCGCAAAAGGCCACAACACGTTAAAATCAACTCACAAGTCATCAAAAAACAAAAAACAAAAAACAAACAAACAACAACCTCTCACACATCTCTCTTTAAAATACAACTTCTAAAAACGTACCAAAAACTTCGTTAAAAATCTTTCTTCCGTAAAATCTTAGATCAGATGAAAAATGTTAAGTTAATCTCTTTCAGAAACTCAAAGATCACGTCAGGTGGGGCATCTCTGAACAGGGTTTTCATGGACTCTACTGTAAAGTGTTTATGTCTCACATCGTGCAAGTCCCAACACTCTAAAAGGATATGTTTCACTGTGAGTGGTGCATGACACGGAAAGCACCACGGAGCTTCTTCACCTTTTAAAATAAAAGAATGGCTATAAAACGAGTGGTCTGTGTGCAAGCGGCACAAGACTGTTTCGTCTAAGTTACGGCCGCCTCGGGAACATGGTAAAATCTCTTTCATGTTTGGACGGATTTTAAATAATTTAAACAGCCAATGATAAAACTAATATACGACAAATCACTATCAGGAAGACAGAAAGAACTAAACAAATGCATCAATACACAGAGAGAAATGTACATACATACATACATACATCGAGAGAGAGAGAGAGAGAGAGAGAGAGAGAGAGAGAGAGAGAGAGAGAGAGAGAGGAGAGAGGGAGAGAGAGACATAGCAAGATGAAAACGCTGACATACATATAACTAGATGTTGACACTGACAATCTTCGGCAAGGTGTAAACACTGACATACATACATATAACAAGATGTTGACACTGACATTTTTCGGCAAGGTGTAAACACTGACATTCATATAACAAGATGTTGACACTGACATTTTTCGGCAAGGTGTAAACACTGACATACACATAACAACACACCAAGACGTGAACATAGACCTTTTGGACAAGGTGTTAACACAGACATACGTATAACAAAATGTGAACACTGATATTTTTCGGCAAGGTGTAAACACTGACATACATGTAACACGATGTGAACACTAACTTCTTGGACAAGATGCATAAACACTGTCATACTATAACAAGACGTGAACATAGACCTTTTGTACAAAATGTAAACACTGTCATACATATAACAAGATGTGAACACTGACAGTTTTTGGCAAGGTGTAACCACTAAT
>CM031621.1:46055540-46060540 GCA_018398815.1 Conus ventricosus | reverse complement strand
ACACACACACACACACACACACACACACACACACACACACACAAACACTACACTACACTACACTACACTACACTACACTACACTACACTACACTACACTACACCACACTACACCACACCACACCACACCACACTACACTACTCTACTCTACTCTACGCTACATTACACTACATTACACTACACTACACTGCACTACACTACACTACACTACACTACACTACACTACACTACACCACACACACACACACACACACACACACACACACACACACACACACACACACGCACGCACACACACACACACACACACGTCTCCATCCATTATCTGTTTACAGCGTTTCAGGCCGTCCACACAAGGTTCACCGCCGATACCTCCCAGGAATGGGGGACATTCCCAGATCGGTTTAACTCGGGAGCAGCCCGCGACCAATTGCAGTTTTACGCCGTGTTCAACACGGAGGCCAAGGACTGGGAACAAATCTGACGAAAAGTGGAGATCTCCTTACGCTATGTACGCGTGCATCACACTATCATTATTCAGTGTTGTGAGCCATGCAACTTTCAGATTTAGACCCAAAGATTCTAAATAGAGGGATCAACTCCCTGGCCTCGTTTTCATTCCACATCCATTTTGCCGCCCAGGTTGAGGAGATAAGTTGTTGTTGTTGTTGTTGTTGTTGTTGTTGTTGTTGTTGTTGTTGGAATTGTTGTTGTTGTCGTATCCTGGCTAAAAGACTCCAGGGATCATCCAAACAGCCAAAGCACTTCAACACTATGGTACAAACGCATCAGCTATGGATGAGAACATTACGTGTGTGACCGTTTTTGATTACCCCGCCACATGGGCAGCCACATTCCGACTTCGAAGGATTTTGGAGACTGATGGTGTTATGCTAGGAGCTTGTCACGACTGAAAACAATCCCCGCGTAACTATGCAGAGCATAACAGCATTTGGATGCAGCCTTGGTGTTCTAGCCCATGCCAATTATTTGCCTGGCACAGCCTTAAATTAAGCCAAGGCGGAGGAGATATGTGATTGTTCGTTCTTCGTTGTCATAGTCTTCAATGTTGTTTGTCTTGCCTGAAGAAGACCAAAGAGGTCGAAACGCGTCGTGTTTTGCCTTGTGATTTGTTTGCCTCCTTCGTTTGGCGGAACAGTAAATCTTTTTAAAAGTTTTTTTTTTTCCCCTTGTAAAAGCCAGACCACACCCTTACACTGTACACAGACCGAAACTAATGGTCCAAATCCTCTGCAAACTAGACTGCAGCACACTCACACCAACAAGATCTTAAGTAGTTCAAATGAAACCCCTTGCTAACAAGACTGGAGTCTCAGAACAACGAGCTTTTTTAACAAACGGTTGAGATACTTTGCCAACAAAACCACAAGCTTGGAGCAACAAGATTTTAGCAAATGGTTCATACGAAATCCCTTTCAAACAATACCACAGGCTAAGGCCAACGGTATGTAACCAAAATAATTCAATTCAGACTCAAACGCACAAAATATTAATGTACGATTCAATTCCTTGCACAGCCTGCAGACGAAAGACCCAGACCAACGATATATCAATGTATGATAATTCATATCTCTTGACAAGCCAGACTAGAGACGCAGACAAGCAAGATCTCAACAAAATCATGATGGAAATCCCTTATAAGCCAAGCAGTCTCAAAAATTGAAAAAAAAAGTCTAGCTCAGAATAACAACATCAAAACAAAATGTAATAGTTACTATCCTTGTTAATCCACACACGATCCAAACCGCACATTCAGAGCTAAAAAAAAAAAGATTCAAATCCTCCGCAAAGCAGTCAAAAGGAAAACTTAGACTAACAAGATCCTAACAAATGATTTCAGTACTGGCTGCATATTTACGCTGTGCAGCACTAGAGGTACAGAGATGAAAGAAAGAAAGCCTTGAAATCCTCACGCTCCGGGGTCTCGCACACCCCCAGCTGTTTGATGTTGTGCGCATGACTAGACACCAGAGGGCCCTGTGCTTTGCCTCCCACAAAGCCGCATACAACATAGACAAAAATCCCACGAACACTTTGAACCTATACTACCCGTTCACTTGTACGCCCTGTCAACACTAGGTTGTCGGACTTGGACCGAGGAAAATCCTTCAAATATTGAAGCAGTGAGGGACAGTGAATATGATTTGTGAATTGAGGTGGTGATGGTGAAGGGAATATGATTGTGAACTGAGGTGGTGATGGTGAAGGAATATGATTCGTGAATTCAGGTGGTGATGGTGAAGGGAATATGGTTTGTGAATTGAGGTGGTGATGGTGAAGGGAATATGATTGTGAATTGAGGTGGTGATGGTGAAGGGAATATGATTTGTGAATTGAGTTGGTGATGGTGAAGAGAATATGATTTGTGAATTGAGGTGGTGATGGTGAAAGGAATGTGATTCGTGAATTGAGGTGGTGATGGTGAAGGGAATATGATTCGTGAATTGAGGTGGTGATGGTGAAGGGAATATGATTCGTGAATTGAGGTGGTGATGGTGAAGAGAATATGATTTGTGTACAGGAATGACGATGTTGGTGAGATTTTGATTTGTGTATAGAATTTCTGTATTAAGGTGGTGATGCTGAAGAACATTTTGTGTTCTTAGGCGGTGATGCTTAAGAATATTAATTGTGTATATAGGTGGTGATGCTGAAGAACATTTGTGTATTTAGGTGGTGATATTGAAGAAAACTTGATTTGTGTATGCAGGTGGTGATGCTGAAGACAATTTGATTTGTGTATTCAGGTGGTGATGTTGAAGAACATTTGTGAATTTAGGTGGTGATGCTGAAGAAGATCTGTGTATTTAGGTGGTGATGTTGAAGAACATCTGTGTATTTAGGTGGTGATGCTGCATAACATCTGTGTATTCAGGTGGTGATATTGAAGAACATTTGTGTATTTAGGTGGTGATGCTGAAGAACATTTGTGTATTCAGGTGGTGATACTGAAGAGCATCTGTGTATTCAGGTGGTGATATTGAAGAACATTTGTGTATTTAGGTGGTGATGCTGAAGAACATCTGTGTATTTAGGTGGTGATGCTGAGAACATTTGTGTATTTAGGTGGTGATGCTGAGAACATTTGTGCATTCAGGTGGTGATGCTGAGAACATTTGTGTATTTAGGTGGTGATACTGAGAACATTTGTGTATTCAGGTGGTGATATTGAAGAACATTTGTGTATTTAGGTGGTGATGCTGAAGAACATTTGTGTATTCAGGTGGTGATGCTGAGAACATGTGTGTATTTAGGTGGTGATGCTGAGACCATTTGTGTATTCAGGTGGTGATATTGAAGAACATTTGTGTATTTAGGTGGTGATGCTGAGAACATTTGTGTATTTAGGTGGTGATGCTGAAGAACATCTGTGTATTTAGGTGGTGATGCTGAGAACATTTATGTATTTAGGTGGTGATGCCGAAGAACATTTGTGTATTTAGGTGGTAATGCTGAGAACATCTGTGTATTTAGGTGGTGATGCTGAGAACATTTGTGTGTTCAGGTGGTGATGCCGAAGAACATTTGTGTATTTAGGTGGAGATGCTGAGAACATTTGTGTATTTAGGTGGTGATGCTGAGAACATTTGTGTATTCAAGTGGTGATATTGAAGAACATTTGTGTATTCAGGTGGTGATGCTGAGAACATTTGTGTATTTAGGTGGTGATGCTGAGAACATTTGTGTATTTAGGTGGTGATGCTGAGAACATTTGTGTATTCAGGTGGTGATATTGAAGAACATTTGTGTATTTAGGTGGTGATGCTGAGAACATTTGTGTATTTAGGTGGTGATGCTGAGAACATTTGTGTATTCAGGTGGTGATATTGAAGAACATTTGTGTGTTCAGGTGGTGATGCTGAAGAACATCTGTGTATTCAGGTGGTGATGCTGAAGAACATTTGTGTATTTAGGTGGTGATGCTGAAGAACATTTGTGTATTTAGGTGGTGATGCTGAAGAACATTTGTGTATTCAGGTGGTGATGCTGAAGAACATTTGTGTATTTAGGTGGTGATGCTGAAGAACATTTGTGTATTCAGGTGGTGATGCTGAAGAACATTTGTGTATTCAGGTGGTGATGCTGAAGAACATTTGTGTATTGAGGTGGTGATGCTGAAGAACATTTGTGTATTTAGGTGGTAATGCTGAAGAACATTTGTGTATTCAGGTGGTGATGCTGAAGAACATTTGTGTATTCAGGTGGTGATGCTGAAGAACATCTGTGTATTCAGGTGGTGATGCTGAAGAACATCTGTGTATTCAGGTGGTGATGCTGAAGAACATTTGTGTATTCAGGTGGTGATGCTGAAGAACATCTGTGTATTCAGGTGGTGTTATTGAAGAACATTTGTGTATTTAGGTGGTGATGCTGAAGAACATTTGGGTATTCAGGTGGAGATGCTGAAGAACATTTGTGCATTCAGGTGGTGATGCTGAGAACATTTGTGTATTTAGCTGGTGATGCTGAAGGAAATTTGATTTGTGACTTTATTTAAGATGGTAATGCTGAAGAGAATTTCATTTGTTATATAGAGATGGTAATGCGGAAAAGAGTTTGATTCGTGCTCTGAGATGGTGAGGCTGAAGTGAATTTAATTTGTGCATTACAACCAGCATGGCAGGATGAATCTGAATTTGGGAGCAGCGACGAAGTGGAGAATTTCATTTGTCTTTCAGAGGTGGCGATATTGTGGTAAGCGTGATTTGTGAGCTCAGGCGATAGTGTTGAAGCGAAAGCTATTTTGTGCATTGATCACAGGGTATTAGGGTGAACATAAATTGTGCTCGGAGGCGCCGCTATTGGGGTGAATTTAAGCTGTCAAAAATGCAGCATTTGGGGTCAGTTCTGTAGGAGAGTTGATGCGGCGTCAGTGGGGTGAATTTCATTTGTATTTTTGAGAGGGTGGTGTTTGGGTAAGCTTCGTTAGATTTGGGGTTAGGGTGCAGGGGTATTGAGAAGTTCATGGATGTTTTTTA
>CM031621.1:46038040-46040540 GCA_018398815.1 Conus ventricosus | reverse complement strand
TCCTCCTTCTCTCCCCCCTCCCCCCCATCCCCCGCCCTTCAAATACGACACAGACTCTGATAACCTATACTAGCTAGGGTCCGTTCGCAAGAGCCGCCGCCACCACCACAGTTCCCGATGTGTGTCAACACTGACAGATAGCGTCCCCGGCAATGGGACGCACAGCCTGCGCGTTTAAGCCTTCCCTGTACCTATGAACAGTGCGCCCCCATCTCAGATGTCACCAGTGATATTTAGGATAACAATTCCAAAGCTGTAGTCATGATAACGATGCCAGTACTTAAGGTAAAGACACCAGCGCTTTGTTAGGATGATAATACCATTATTACTTTACTAGGATAACAATGCCAGTTCTTTGTTAATGTTACGATAACAATACGTATACTTTACATGGTAGAATCGGGATGCCAGTATTTTGTTCGCTACCATAACATGCCCGTGTTTTCTTTGTCAGGGCCATCAATACAAAGAGTTTTCCGCACATGAATATACATAACAACAGTACTTTGAGGGACGCCTTCTTTGGGCGGAGAAATAATGGACCATACCGTCGAACCATCTCTGGTTAGAATCCCATATAGACAGATGTTGTTGTTGTTGCTGTTGTTGTTGTTGTTGTTGTTGTTGCTGTTGCTGTTGTTTTACGGCGCATGCTCAGCTTTCCAGTGCATGCGGACTGGAGACGGAATGGGCATCGTTGGTACTTCATTCACCATGGGAGGGGTGTTGTGTGTGTGTGTGTGTGGGGGGGGGGGGGGGTAGGGTGGAGGGGGGGTGGAGAAGGGTGGGGGTGGGGGGATTAGAGGGATCACTTTTCCACGCCCTTCTTTGTCGTCAACTGCACAAAGTAAGCGATCGTCTGTCTTCCTTTCTGGGTTGGTTTTGTTGTTGTTGTTGGTTGTTGTTGTGTTATTGTGTTGTCGCCAAGTCTCACCAGCTAAAGCTAGCTGTCCATTCCTTCGTGCGTTGAGGGGGCCATTCAACTTCAACTTGCTCGCATTATTTTCCCTGGATGAAGTTCCGCTGTGTAGTAGTAGTGTAGTATTAGTGTAGTAGTAGTTAGTAGTAGTAGTGTAGTAGTAGAAGTTGTAGTAGTAGTACTAGTAGAAGTGAGTAGTAGTAGTTGAATGACGGCCAACACCTCAAGCGAATGTCGCACGACACTGCCACTAGTTGGAGGCTGGCAGAACCAGAGGAGAACCCAAACTGTGGGGCCGCTTCCTTCCTCTGGCAGCCTGATTGATGAGCATGCAGCATTCCACCGGCGCCATTGTGTGGCGGCATAAAGGGGTGGAGGGGTGGGGTGAGGGGAGGGGAGGGGGTGGGGTAAGGTGGGGGAGGGGGTGGGGGTTGGGGGCTGTTTCCAGGTTACAAGCGCTTCTTTTCGTAGGCAAGATTAATGATGAGCCGTTCTTTGTTGCTGTTGTTGTTGTTGTTGTTGCTGTTGTTGTTGTTGTTGTTATTCATTTGTTTGCTTGTTTGTGGGGTGTGTGTGTGTGTGTGTGTGGTGTGTGTGTGTGTGGTGTGTGTGTGTGTGCGTGCGTGGTGTGTATGTGTGTGTGTGAATGTGTGCGTGCGTGTGTGCATGTGTGTGCGTGCGCGCGCCAACACGCGTGCGTGCGTGTGCGCGCCAACACGCGTGCGTGCGTGCGCGCGTGTGTGTGAGTGTGTGTTTCTTTTGTTATTTTAAAATCAAGATTTATTGAGAGTTTGTTCTTTCTTTTTCTTTTTTTTTCTTTCTTTTTTTTGGGGGGGTGCGATTGTGGTTTGCAGCGAATAGTAACAGACGACACAAAAGCTTTTAATTTAAAAAAAAGGACAGCGGACAGTGTGTGTGTGGTGTGTGTGTGTGTGTGTGGTGTGTTGTGTGTGTGTGTGTGTGTGTATGTATGTGTGTGTGTGTGTGTGTGTGTGTGTGTGTGTGTGTGTGTGTGTGTGTGTGTGTGTGTTTCATCCTTAAAACTTTTTTTTTATCCTTCTCTTCAACAGGATTCAACTTAAGAACTTATCATAATAAATGCATTTCTTTAAAAAAAAATTCACTTCTAAAATCTAAATCCAACTCCACGATATTCTTCATCTCTCAAATTTCACGAATTCATCCCTGAATATCCTTCACCACTACAACTTCGTAATCCAGTTGTTAAACAAGCTTCATGCATAAACCTTTCTGTTCCACAAGCTCAAAACTTATAATTTGATCCATCTCTTGAACAAGCTTAAATCATAAATCTACTTTTTAAACAAAATCCATCCTTAAAATTTGATAGATCCATCTCAAGATCCAACAAATTGAAGACGTAAAGCCCTATGTTTATGTATTCGACAAGTGTTAGTGATAGATCCATCACTTCCACCACATTCAGACGTTTATAACTCATCAAGAAGCCTCAGACATATTGTCAACTCATCAACATAGGGTCAGACATACAGTCAGCTCAGCACCAGACGTCAAACATACTGTCAACTTGTCAACAAACGTCAGACATACTGTCAACTC
>CM031621.1:46025540-46028040 GCA_018398815.1 Conus ventricosus | reverse complement strand
CAAAACGCTAGTAGGTAATTATGCAAATCAAAAGAGCTGTCTGACCAGAGGAGAAGCCGGGTCAAAAGTTAGGCAAAGGGCTTTCTGACCTGAATGATGCGTCCTTCGGCGCTGACCGCTGTGCCACAGGGGGAGAAGGTGCGGCCAGTCGGTAGGACTGCGTGATGTAGCCGCCATTCTGCACGGGGCTGTACAGCACTGTCTCCACCACCGCCCGCTCCACCCCCAGCCCGCCCCTCGCCTCCAGCACCACCGTCATCATCACCGCCGCCATCACCACCACCACCTGCTGCCACGGCCAGCCTCTCCTCCGGGGAGAGGAGGGAGGAGGAGGAGGAAGAGGAGGAGGAGAGGGAGGAGGAGGAGGGGGAGGAGGAGGAGGGGGCGGAGAAGAGGCAGCTAGCAGGGGCATGGTAAGGGTGTGACGTTCTCTTGCCGATCATGATGATCCGTAATCCACACTCTGGCCTCCAGACAGGGACAATGAGCAGGGCTGCTGCTGCTTACGATGACAGAAATGACGATGCTGGTGATGTTGCTGCTGCTGTTGCTGCTGCTGCTGCTGCTGCTCCATCCACCGCGTGCCTGCTGAGCATCGTGTGTGTTAAGAGGGGTGGGTGGGAACGAAGGATAGAGGAAGGAGCAATGACGACGCTGCTGCCACACAAAATACTGACTGGCGACAATCTCTGAGAGAAGGAGTGTGGAGGGTTTGGCGCGGCTGAAAAGGGAAGGACAGTCACTGAGCAGTTTGAAGTATCATGCAGACACGCATCAAGACAGCTGAGCTTTTGCTGAAGAGAAGACAATCACTGAGAGGCATTGAGAATCGCGTAGATGCACATCAAAATAGCTGAGCTTTTGCTGAAGAGAAGATAATCACTGAGAGGCCTTGAGAATCGTGTAGATGCACATCAAGAGAGCTGAGCGTTGGCTGAAGAGAAGACGATCACTGAGAGGCCTTGAGAATCGTGTAGATGCACATCAAGAGAGCTGAGCGCTGGCTGAAGGGAAGACGATCACTGAGCGGCGGTAAGGACTATGTAGATACAGATCAGCACATCTGGGCTTGGGCCAAAGAGAAGACAATCACTGAGCGGTCTTGAGGATTGTGTCAATACACATCCACCCAGCTCTTGGGACACAGAGGGTCACGTCCTTGTCATAGACGCCCAGGATGTCAATGAAGGACGAAGAAGATGTTCACGAAGGGACACACACTGGGTCAGTGGAGTAGCGAGGAGGAGGACGACACACCCCTCCTCCAGAGATATGCTATCATAGGAGTGGTCGTCGGCACGGAGTTCACACAGGTCAGGTACTGGAGAAGGGTGTGCTGTGGTCAGTTATAAGGGTGACGTGCTCATAGAGACAGGTCAGTAACTTGGGTGACGTGCTCACAGAGGTCAGTGAGATCACTAACCTGATTGACGAGGAGCTCACACAGTGCTGACAACGTCACCAGTCTCGGCATCCGTTAGACGAAAACGGCGAAACACGAGCTGAAAATAAATCCTTCCCTCACGATGATGTTACTAGCAGATTAATTAAACCAGGATGGTTTACACGTAGTGAACCATTAATTACAGCGAAGCGAATGACGCAATTATGCAAGATGACTGTCGAATAGGTGAGTCCATCAGTGATGTCCGTGTCAACCCTTGGATAAACTCACCCTGGGAATCCTTTTCAGTATTCAAGCTGCTCCACAACTGTACCTGAGATGTTCGACATCTGATGTGTGATGTTGATTCAGATGGTATCCATCCAATGTCCGTACAGTAAAGCTGGTCGACAGACAGCAACCATTGGCTGATTCAAACTGGTGGCATCACTGAAATGACGCAACACTCATCATGACTGACTGAAAGGCAAGATGAATTGAATCACCCTGGACAAGTCACCGAAATGATGTATAGAGTCATCCTCATGAACAAGTCGCTGAAATACCGAACAGAATCATCCTCATGAACAAGTCATTGAAATGATGAACAGAATCAAGAACAAGTCACTGAAATGATGGAGAGAATCAATCATGAACAAGTCACTGAAATGATGAACAGAATCATGAACAAGTCACTGAAATGATGAACAGAATCATGAACAAGTCACTGAAATGATGAACAGAATCATGAACAAGTCACTGAAATGACGAACAGAATCATGAACAAGTCACTGAAATGATGAACAGAATCATGAACAAGTCACTGGAATGATGAACAAAATCATGAACAAGTCACTGAAATGACAAACAGAATCATGAACAAGTCACTGAAATGATGAACAGAGTCAATCATGAACAAGCCATTGAAATGATGAACAGAATCATGAACACATCACTGAAATGACGAACAGAATCATGAACAAGTCACACTCTTCACAGCGGGGTCCGTCATTGTAGAAGGGGGATGGACACACACACGCACACACACACACACATTGTCAGCAGAGAAGAAGACAAACCCACAGAACACACAAGTCCACAAGCCGACGGTTTTCC
>CM031621.1:46003040-46015540 GCA_018398815.1 Conus ventricosus | reverse complement strand
TCTTTAATTATGTTATCATCACCTGGACAGAAACCCACATGGGCGTGCACAGAGATCGTGTCCAAATATGAAAAACATAGACATAACGAATTTTCACTTTAAAAAAAAAAAAAAAAAAAACATATTTTTTTTTTTTTCCCCCCAATGTTTTCACATTTCAGTATACTCTCCCTGACTGACATAGTCATTTTTTTTTAACATGGTAAACCAAAGCAGCCGAGCTATTCCCAAACCCAGGCTTTTTCTACCGCCTAAGAAAATAACGTCTCTATTCATCTTGTTCCAACGGTCAAGGTTTTTAGATGAGGGCACAGATCTCCATCAAAACTGCTCTGAACAAAACCGTGAGAGTAGTATACTACAGCTCTTTTTTTTTCCCGACAGGCCATGAAAATCACGGGCGCGAGAAGAGAGAGAGAAGAGATAGAGAGAGAGAGAGAGATAGAGAGAGAAGATGAGAGAGGTCAAATTATGTAAGTGAACTATAAGGAGAGTTTCAAAACGGAGTGACTGAGGGCGAAATGAAGCAAAATTTTTTAAAAAAATAGAGAAGGGCATAGTTACCGCCAAGGACACAGACAAACATGAATACAGGACAGACAACGTGGTCTTGTCCCTGTACTCTTTACTGTGTCCTATGCGGTAACTAACCCCCACATTCTTTTCTAAATTTAAAAATAAGGAGAGTGAAAAGAAAACAAATTCAGAAAGGATATACAATAAGAAATATATGTTTTATCATGCTTCTTTGTTTGACTTGGATCTATTGTCTTTGTTTGCTTCCACTATGCATTTCGAATGTCAGTTTCCGTCTCTCTCTTTAAAAATAAAATTGCCCAAGATATTTTTCAATTCGCACCAGAACTACTTGCATTAGTCTTGCTATGTTTGTCCTGAACTGATAACATGCCGACTTCTAAGAAGCAGAAAGGCGGTCTAAGAGCTAACTCTAGTGCATAACTTCGACTCATGTACGCTTATGAACCCAGCGCCACCTCGCGGTGAGCACAGGAGATAACTCCTGGAAATGGACTATCCAACAGGCTGCAAAGGTCAGATTCCATCTCTACTCTCCCTCTCCCGCAACCCGATGTCGGCCCCAGACAGCTGAGCGACGATGTGAAAGGTCAGGCGGAAGAACGCATTTCCCTCGATATGCACAGATGGACGAAACATCCAGTTCTTCCGTGTGACCCGCGCATCCAGATCAACACACAGGCCATGCTGTTACGGCGTGTCAAACAGAGAAACTACGATCCATGGATCAAACGAAAGCAACTCTCTGAATTCCACACACAGTTTCACTGAATGAACAGCATGCAAGGATCCTTACAGAACTATACCGCTACCACCACCACCATCACCACCACACCACTGCTACGGCTGTTTCCTGCTGTAGCTGCTGCTTGCCTGCTAGCCTTACTGTGTTGTTTGCAGCTGCAGCTGCAGCTACTACCTACTAACTGCTGCTGCCACTCAAATACACGACCACTATCACATCCGGCTGCTGCTGCTGTTGCAGCTGCAACTAAAAGGTAGCTTTTTGAGCTCTTTCTTCTTTGAGAAAGTGTTCAAAAGCGCTTAACAATAAATGTAATACAAATGAAACACACACACACAACACACACACACACACACACACTCACACACACACACACGTCGCGCGCGTGCGTGCGTGTGTGTGTGTGTGTGAGTCTGTGTGTGGGTGTGTGTGGTGTATGTGTTGTGTGTGTGTGTGTGTGTGTGTGTTTCCCACCTCCCTACCTTTTTTTTCTCTCTCCATGTTCCAGGAAACTGTTAGCTGTTTACCTCATTGATTTTTTTTTATATCCTTTCCATAACAATAGCATTATACACTGACATACTATCATCATCCCATCATCATTTGTTATTATCATCATTAACAACATCATCAACTCATCATCATCATTTGATATATCATCAGCATCATCCGCTCCACCTCCCAGTTCCTCCTCCTCCTCCTCCCCATCCTCCACATCATATCAATTAAAAAACAATCATGAGGACATGACCGAAACTGACGGAAAGAACGCTCGTTCACATTCACGTTGAATAAATCGGCGGCTAAATCTAGAAGAGGACGCGGGAGTCGGAATACCAACCTTATCCTGAGATGCCGTTGACGCCATCCCTGAGTAGATTGTTCACACCCCCGCCAGAAAGGTGGTCCCCACCCCCCCCCCATTGGGGGGGGGGCCCCCCATTTTAACATGCGATTGTCCATAGACACACTGCATCAACTGTGAGCGAATCACACACCACATTGCATGATCATTCAGATCAACGACATGTCCATTAAGAAGTGACAGCTAGGTTAGTCAAAACATGTTAATACAGAAGACCCCACAACGCCAAAAACTGATTGCCCCCCTGACGACTTGCGGCCTTTAAGACATGGTCGAACATTTCGCCCCGAGTCCAAGGAACAGTCAGGAGCGTGGAACCTCTTAGACTCTCACCCACTAAAAAAAACAAAAAAGAAAAAAGAAAGAACAAAGCAAGGGTCACCCATTAGCTGGTAAGATTGAAGTATTCCGTCATCATGATAATGGAATTATGCTCTGAAGTGAGCCTTAAGCGCTTACAACGACGAACATGCAAACAGAGAAACACTACCTTAAATAGCAGGGTATATATCTATATATATGATATATATATATATATATATAAATATATATTATCACGAACAGTATATAAAAATGTCTATTAAAAAATCCAAAAGAGCTCAACCGTCATGGAGCAAATCTGTTAAAAATATTTCCTAATCTATAATTTCAATCCATCCATAAAAACCAAAAGTAACATGTAAAACCATATCCAACTCTTCCTCACAGTACGTGGACATACACGGAACACCAACTGAATGTCACACTGGTTAAAAGGAAGGGGGCTAACTTCAAATCCCCCACCATATTCTCCCCCTTGACTCATCATCAATTGAAGTTTCTTTGGGAAAAAATAACATTGTCAGCCATCAAGAGTACTGATGAAGTGTCCTGATCGTAACACGCTGGCCTAGAGATAGCATCTGCAGAGCCGTGCGACTACCCTCCACCAAGATACACATCAGGACACCAAGGCGGAATCACGACGAACTGTCATTGAAACAGCTCTCCCAAAGATATCCGCTGATAAACTCATAGCGCCCCCTGCCGCGAGGTAAAAGGAGGGAAAGAAAGACTTGAGAGAGGACAGAAAAGGTGGATAGGGGGGGGGGGGAGGGAGGAAGAAATAAAATGAATTGAAATCTCGAGAAAATGTACGAAGAAGAAAAAAAACCCAGGAAACACTGTTGAACGATTTGATAAACACACAAATGTTGTGTTACTACAGAAAGAAAAGGAAGAAAGAAAATGGTCAGGAAAAAGATAAAGAGAACAGGGCGGGGGGGGGGGGGGAATAATAAAAGACCAGAAGAAAGCATGTAAAAAGAAAGAAAGAAAGAAAAAACATATGAGAATGAAAGGAAAAAGAAAAAAGAAGAAAGAAAGAAGACAGACAGAATGACAGAAAGGCAAAAAATACAGAACTAAAAAAAAAAAAGAAGAAACAAAAAAAAAAAAAAGAAAGAAAGAAAAAAGAAAAACTAACCAAGAAATATTAGAAGGAATTACGACCGGAGATGTAACCAACAAAGAATCTAATATATGCGACGCTGGTTTAGTGCATCGTGTTTTGTGTTGATAATCTAATGAAATAAATCTTAAATAAATGTTAGCGAACGAGAAAGAAAAAAAAAACGTGGACAAACGAATCACAAGACAAAACACCACGCGATTCGACCACTTAGGTCTTCTTCAGGGCCCCCCAAGATACAAAACAATTAGACAACGAAAATGAAACAGCAAGCACTTATCCTTCAATCACTTCATACCTCATCCCCCCTTCGAGTCGTTTTTTTTTTTTTGGCACACTGAATGCCTATTTTCCGTTGTATGTGTTTTGTTGTTGTTCGACATAAAGACCAATCGGGACCAAGCTCATTATTTTCAATGCCTGTCTGTCCATCTGCGATTCAGGATTTCAACATATTTTTCAGATGCATGTATAGTTCATTTTTAGAGTTTAATTTTTTTTAAACGTAAAGTCCGTAGAATTTTAATCAACATTCTTGTTAAATCGTATGCATTACAAATAAACCGTGGGGTAAACGACTTCAAGCCTACTTTTAAAACTTTATGTTATACCTCATACCGTTAAAATCGTTCGCCTACCCATTGCAAAGGTACTACCTCTATTCTTTTGATTTGATCTCTCTCTCTCTCCCTCGTCTCTCTCCTCTCCTCTCTCTCCTCTCCTCCCTCCTCCTCTCTCTCTTCTCTCTCTCTCGATTTGTTGGTGTGTGTGGTGTGTGTGTGTCGTGTGTGAGTGTGGTGCGTGCGTGCGTGCGTGCGTGCGTGCGTGCGTGCACGCGCGCGCGTATATTGTGTGTGTGTTGTGACAGAAGAGAGAGTAAGAGAGAGTGAGAGAGAGAGAAGAGAAGAGATAGAGAAGAGAGACAGACAGGACAGACAGACAGGCAGACAGCAGACATAAAGGACAAACAGACATAGACAAGAGACAGGGAAAACAGGGACAGAAGAATGCTACTAGTTTCAGAGTTAAAACGTAAACTAAAATTCAAGGAAGCTTTGTCGACACTCACCTAAGTAGTCTTGAATGACCTAACGAGGGAAACAAATACAATAGAATAAAATGGGACATTCCCAAATAAACAAACAGAGCTCAATCGTCTGCTGATTGTCTCCATTAAACATCCTTTTCCATTCGTCCCTTCGCCCTTTTCGGAGACCGGTGCTACTAATGTATGTACTCAAGCACAGAGAACACACCGCAGAGCACAAGTACACCTGATACATACAGTTAGTATATGTACGGCGCCACAAGAATTCCCCCCCCCATCAACCCCCCCCCCCCCTCCTTTATGTACCTCCTCCAGTCCCTACAACACATACAGAACGCGCCCCCCCCCCTCCCCCCCTCCCCCCGAACACCTTCCCTCCTCTTCCCTCTTCCAAACACCCTATCTTCCTGGCAGTGTTATCCGTCCGTTGTGCAAGGTGAAAACTGACCTATCCCTATGGAGGAGGAGAACACTTCACCAGCTAACAACTCCTTTGACCACTGGAAAAAAACAGTCCACCCTCACAAAAGATACCGCCAGTACCCCCGGCGTCCCTCCCCTCATACCCCCCCCCCCCCCCCCTCGTCCGGTCACCTCATTCAATTCCACACACCTTACAAAGAGTTATTTTTTCTGTGTTGTTGGACATTTTGTCTTGTGTGGAATGGACAGTTTTTGTCTTTTATGTGTATATGACATTTTTGGTCTTTGAGTCCTTGTGACAGTTTTGTTTTGTTGCAATGACAGTCTTGACTTTGTGTGTCAGTGGACCGTTTTGTCTTGTGTGTAGTGACAGTTTTGTCTTTGTGTGTTGTGGCCAGTTTTTGTCTAGTGGGTGTGCATTGGACAGATTTTGTCTTGTGTGCAGTGGACAGTTTTGTCTTTTGTGTCAGAGGACTTTTTGTCTTTGTGTCAGTGGACAGTTTGTCTGTTGTTTGGTAGTGGAACAGTTTTGTCTTGTGTGCAGGGACATTTTTGTCTTGTTGCATGGACAGTTTGTCTTGTGTGTAGTGGAATCCCCTCTCTCGAACAATGAATCGCCTCTCACCGTTTATACCCCCCCCCCCCCCCCTCCCACCCACCCTACCCCCACCCTTTCCCTTCCCCCCTAAAGATCTGATTTATGAGCATTGTGTCTCTGCTTCCCCTCCCACAGCCTCCCTACCAGTTAAAAGGTCTGGCTTTATAGAACATTTGCGTCTCTCCTCCCCCCCCCTCCATTCAAAGACCTAGCTTTATAAAACATAGTTCCCCGCCCCGCCCCTCCATTTTAAACCGGTTTTAATGGAACGTTAATCTACCTCCCCCTCTCCGTCCATTTAAAAACCTAGTTTTTATGGAACATTGCGTTTATTAAATCCCCCCCCCTCTCCATTTTTATTTTCAAGACCTGGCTTTATGGAACGTATGTCTACCACCCCCCCCCCCCTCTTTCCTCCATTTAATACTGGTTTTAAAGAACATTGTGCTTACCCCCCACCCCACCCCCTCCATTTTAAGACCTGGCTTTATGGATGCATAATGTCTACCTCCCCCTCTTCCACCATTTTAAAAGAGCCATGGCTTTATGGAGCATAATTCTACCTCCCCCCTCTTCCTCCATTTTAAGACCTCTGGCTTTATGGAACATTATGTCTACCCCCCCCTCTTCCTCCATTTTAAGACCTGGCTTAATAGGAACGTTATGCGTATAACCTCCCCCTCTTCCTCCATTTTAAGACATGGCTTTATGGAATATTATGTCACCTCCTCTTTCCCCTCCATTTAAGAACTGGCCATTATGAACATTGTCACTAGCTCCCCCCGCCCCCCTCCCCCATTGGTGCACGGTACTCTTCAGCCCCCCCCCCCCCCCCCCCCTTCCATCCCCCCTCTCTTTCTTCGCTCCTCTCCTTATTATAAAACCCGGCGTAAGGAAACCTTGTCGCTGCTCCCCCTCTCCTCCCTACATTTAAAGACTTGTCTTATGGAAACATAGTGTCTGTAGAACCCCCCCCCCCCCACTCCATTTAAAGACATGTCTATTATGTAACAAGTGTCTGTACATCCAACCCCCCCCCCCCTCCTCCATATAAAGACCAGGCTTTAGGGAACAATTGTTTCACTGCAACCCCCCGCCCCCCCCTCCTCCGTAAAACACTGCGACCGTAAGAAACATTATTGTCAATACTCCCACCCTCCCCCCCGTAAAGACATCGTTTTTTATGGAAAAAGTGTGTCCACTGCTTCCCCCTCCCTTCCACAAAAAGGCTTGGCTTTAACACATATTTGTGTCTGATTTTCCCCCCCCCCCCCCCTCTTCCCTCGCCCACCCCCTCCTCTCCCCCTCTCCCGCTCCTTTTACCCCCCCCCCCCCCCTTTTTTTCAACTTGCCTGTACGAAACCGCTGTGTCCTATCCACACCACCTCCTGGAGATTTGACTTAAGATACAGTTTATCTCTGCGATCCCCCTCTCCTCCCCCCCCCCTCCCCCCTAGAAAAACTTGTGTCCCTGACTCTCTGTCCGCCCCCCCGCCCCTCCCCCCTCCAACTTTTTTTTTCTTTCAGAGACTTGGCGCTTGTGGAAACAACCTGTCTCTGCCAACAGCACTACTAGGTTGAGCGCTGAAAACGTCCTCACAGCAAATGGTTTTTAGGGACAAGTTGTTCTCTGTGCAGCAATCTGTCTGCACCAGAGTCTGATGTTTGCAGACCTCTCCCAGCTGGCAGGCTGGAATGAGTCGGTTTCTACAGTGGAGAATAGGTACCCAGGGTGGTGGGTTTCCTCAGGCAGAAGCCTGGGTGAAGCTGTCCGTTCGTAGATAGTCGACGTTTTTCTTCATTCGTGGTCAGTCCTGACGATGGTGTCTTCCTTGTTGCCTTCCCTCCAAAGCCGTCGTCAGGACCGCCGGGAGGTCGTGTCTTCGTGCTGAGTGGCGACGGTCCTGTGCCGCGTCAGGCCGACTCGGGAAACGTGAAGGACAAAAGTAGCCAAGCCGTTGCGCGTAGATCGGTGTCCACTCTGCGCCCCCTGAGGAACACCCCCACCCTCACGCCACACCCCACCCCCTTCTTCCTCTGCCCAAAGGGAGGAGGGCCTTTCTGGGCGTTCAGGCCATGATGAAGTCGTGGAGTGGCAGCGCCTTGTCGTCTAGCTGCCCCACAGCCTGAAGAGCCGTCTCCCGGCGACACAGGCTGGTCCCGTCGTCAGTGCTGATGTCAGGAAGGTGGACTGCGCCGCCCCACGCCTGTCTGTCACGTAGGCGCCTTCTGCTGACAATGTCGCTTCCCAGCAGGTATGGCCGACCGACAACGATGTCCACATGTCCACCAACAGCCCTTCCCCCTCTTCCTTCCTTTAAAGATTTGAATTTACTGAACATTGTTGTCTCTGCACCCCTCCTCCCTCCCTCTCCCTCTGTAAAGACTTGGTTTTATTGAACATTGTTTCTGCTTCCTCTTCCCCCCTCCTTTCCCTCTGTGAAGATTTGATTCTATTGAACAATGTTGTCTCTGCTTCCCCTCCCCCCTCCTTTCCGTCTGTGAAGACTTGATTTTATTGAACACTGTTGTCTTTCTCCCCCTCCCCCCTTCTTTCCGTCTGTGAAAACTTGGTTTTATTGAACACCTCCCTCCCCCTCCTCTCCCTCTGTGAAGACTTGGTTTTATTGAACATCATTGTCCCCCCCCCCCCCCTCTCCTCTCCCTCTGTAAAGACTTGGTTTTATTGAACATTGTTGTCTTTTGCCCCCTCCCCCCCCCTCTCCTCTGTAAAGACCTGGTTTATTCAACACTGTTGTCTCTGTCCCCCCCCCCTCCCCCCTCCTCTCCCCCTGTAAAGACTTGGTTTTATGAACATTGTTGTCCCCCCCCCCCCCCCCCCTCCTCTCCCTCTGTGAAGACTTTTTTTTTTCTTTTTTGCTGTCCCAACCTCTGCGCCACCTCGGAGGCAGTGCACCACAGACGTGCACCACAGACGTGGAGAGGACACCCTCTGTAAAGACTTGGTTTTATTGAACATTGTTGTCTCTGCCCCCTCTCCCCTCCCTCCCTCCCTGTAAAGACTTGGTTTTATTCAACATGTTGTCTCTGTCCCCCCCCCCCCTCCTCCTCTCCTCTGTAAAGACTTGGTTTTATTGAACATTTTGTCCCCCCCCCCCCCCTCCTCTCCCTCTGTGAAGACTTTTTTTTTTTCTTTTGCTGTCCCAACCTCTGCGCCACCTCGGAGGCAGTGCACCACAGACGTGCACCACAGACGTGGATGAGGACACCCTCTGTAAAGACTTGGTTTTATTGAACATGTTGTCTCTGCCCCCTCTCCCCCTCCTCTCCCTCTGTAAAGACTTGGTTTTATTCAACACTGTTGTCTCTGTTCCCCCCCCCCTCCTCCTCCTCTCCCTCGTAAAGACTTGGTTTTATTGAACATTGTTGTCTCCCCCTCCTCTCCCTCTGTGAAGACTTGGTTTTATTGAACATTGTTGTCTTCTCTCCCCCCCCCCCCATCCCTCTGTGAAGACTTGGTTTTATTGAACATTGTTCTTTCTGCTTCCCCTCCCCCCCTCCTTTCCCTTTGTGAAGACTTGATTCTATTGAACACTGTTGTCTTTCTCCCCCTCCCCCCTTCTTTCCGTCTGTGAAAACTTGGTTTTATTGAACACCTCCCTTCCCCTCCTCTCCCTCTGTGAAGACTTGGTTTTATTGAACATCGTTGTTCCCCCCCCCCCCCCCCCCCCCCTCCCCCTCCCTGTAAAGACTTGGTTTTATTGAACATTGTTGTCCCCACCCCCCCCCCCCCCCCCCCCTCCTCTCCCTCTGTGAAGACTTTTTTTTTTTTTTGCTGTCCCAACCTCTGTGCCACCTCAGAGGCAGTGCACCCACGCCGCTTATTCCGACACCCCGTCCACAGCCACAGCCCGGTCGGCCCCGCCGCAGCCCCGGCACCGGCAATCCACAGGGAGCAGTCAATGTCAAGTCGTCAAGAGGCAACCCACCGGTGGAGACACTGTACTGCTGCCGAGTCACTTCGGTGAATTTCAGTGGCGCCTGTTCTGATCTAACATATGCAGGACACCACCTACTAAGCCCCCTACTGACGACAATAATTGCTTAGTCGCGGAGCCGGTGTCGAATATAATACTGTCGCTCATAAAATCGTGTCGCAGCGACAGTATTTCCCGGGAAATACTGCATTTTATGGACAGCTACAATATTCTATGGGACATTTTTCGTGAAAAGTTGTCGCGCGACATTTTTTTCCAGCAATTATTGTCGCTGCAACAATATTTCACGTGAAATGCTATCGCTGCGATACAATTCCACGGCGACAGTATTATATACGACACCGGCGTGAGTGAGCTCTCCCTCCGGAGGGCGCCACCACGTCCATCCAACGACAGCCCCCATGGACTCGCCGATACCGGTGACCTCGACGGAACCAAACCAAGGCCACAGACGTGGAGAGGACACCCCCTGTGAAGACTTGGTTTTATTGAACATTGTTGTCTCTGCCTCTCTCTCTCTCTCTCTCTCTCTCTCTCTCTCTCTCCTCTCTCTCTCTCTCTCTCTCTCTCTCTCTCTCTCTCTGTGTGTGTGAAGACTTGGTTTTATTGAATATTGTTGTCTCGGCCCCCCCCCCCCTCTCTCTCTCTCTCTGTGAAGACTTGGTTTTATTGAACATTGTTGTCTCTGCCTCTCTCTCTCTCTCTCTCTCTCTCTCTCTCTCTCTCTCTCTCTCTCTCTCTCTCTCTCTCTCTCTGTGAAGACTTGGTTTTATTGAATATTGTTGTCTCTGCCCCCCCCCCCCCTCTCTCTCTCTCTGTGAAGACTTGGTTTTATTGAACATTGTTGTCTCTGCCTCTCTCTCTCTCTCTCTCTCTCTCTCTCTCTCTCTCTCTCTCTCTCTCTCTCTCTCCTCTCTCTCTGTGAAGACTTGGTTTTATTCAACACCGTCGTCCTCCCCCCCCCCCCCCCCTCTCATCTCCCTCTGTAAAGACTTGGTTTTATTGAACATTGTTGTCTCTGCCCCCCTGCAAGTTGTCGCTTAATTACAATAATTGTGAGTGATGACTTCGATAATGACTGCAAGTTGTAGACTGGTTGTAATAACCGTGAATGACATTTGTAGATAACGAGCAAATCGTTAATTGAGTTGAAGCTTATCTGTGTTGATTGAAGATAACGAGTTCATTAATACTTGTAAGTTGTAGTGTAGATGCGTGAGTTGCGGATTGTTTTTTCGCCGTTAAATTGTAAGTCCTTGATTTTGTATATTTTAACAGAAACATGATAAATTAGTCGATAACGGCAAGTTGCACATCATTTGTGTGGAGGTGGAGTGGATGATTTTGCTTTTAAACTGTCATTTGTGGCTTATTTGTGTCAAGATGATGCTAATAACTTCAGTCTGAACTAAGAGTTGTATTTGGTATTACCATGTTAGGATCATGTCAAGAATTTTTTTTCCAAAGTGTGTTGCATTTGGTATTACAATATTGAGATTATGTCAATAATTTCAGTCTAATCTGCATTGTATTTGGCAGTACTATATCAAGATAAAGTCAATAATTTCAGTCTAATCTGCATTGTATTTGGCAGTACTATATCAAGATAAAGTCAATAATTTCAGTCTAATCTGCATTGTATTTGGCAGTACTATATCAAGATAAAGTCAATAATTTCAGTCTAATCTGCATTGTATTTGGCAGTACTATATCAAGATAAAGTCAATAATTTCAGTCTAATCTGCATTGTATTTGGCAGTACTATATCAAGATAAAGTCAATAATTTCAGTCTAATCTGCATTGTATTTGGCAGTACTATATCAAGATAAAGTCAATAATTTCAGTCTAATCTGCATTGTATTTGGCAGTACTATATCAAGATAAAGTCAATAATTTCAGTCTAATCTGCATTGTATTTGGCAGTACTATATCAAGATAAAGTCAATAATTTCAGTCTAATCTGCATTGTATTTGGCAGTACTATATCAAGATAAAGTCAATAATTTCAGTCTAATCTGCATTGTATTTGGCAGTACTATATCAAGATAAAGTCAATAATTTCAGTCTAATCTGCATTGTATTTGGCAGTACTATATCAAGATGAAGTCAATAATTTCAGTCTAATCTGCATTGTATTTGGCAGTACTATATCAAGATAAAGTCAATAATTTCAGTCTAATCTACATTGTATTTGGCAGTACTATATCAAGATGAAGTCAATAATTTCAGTCTAATCTGCATTGTATTTGGCAGTACTACATCAAGATAAAGTCAATAATTTCAGTCTAATATGCATTGTATTTGGCAGTACTATATCAAGATAAAGTCAATACTTTCAGTTTAATATGCATTGTATTTGGCAGTACTATATCAAGATGAAGTCAAATACTTTCAGTCTAATATGCATTGTATTTGGCAGTACTATATCAAGATGAAGTCAATACTTTCAGTCTAATATGCATTGTATTTGGCAGTACTATATCAAGATGAAGTCAATACTTTCAGTCTAATCTGCATTGTATTTGGCAGTACTATATCAAGATGAAGTCAATACTTTCAGTCTAATCTGCATTGTATTTGGCAGTACTATATCAAGATGAAGTCAATACTTTCAGTCTAATCTGCATTGTATTTGGCAGTACTATATCAAGATGAAGTCAATACTTTCAGTCTAATATGCATTGTATTTGGCAGTACTATATCAAGATGAAGTCAATAATTTCAGTCTAATCTGCATTGTATTTGGCAGTACTATATCAAGATGAAGTCAATAATTTCAGTCTGATCTGTGTTGCATTTGGCATTACGATGTCAAGATGATGTAACAATTTCAGTCTGATCTTTATTGTGTTTAGTATTACGATATCAAGAAAA
>CM031621.1:45978040-45998040 GCA_018398815.1 Conus ventricosus | reverse complement strand
ATACAAGGGGAGACCACCGATGATGGGAGTTCAGTTTCCAGTGACTCTGTGCGCAGCTATGCCCCCCGACCCAAGTTGCCAAAATTCTCGGAAGGGACCGATTCGATTGATGCATACATCAGTCGTTTCGAAACGTTTGCAACCAGTCAGGGTTGGCCTCCAGAAGAGTGGGCAGTCATTTTGTCGGCGTTACTGACGGGTAAGGCATTACAAATTTTCACTGCGTTGCCAGCAGAACAACAGTCTGATTTCGGCGCTGTGAAGGAATCATTGATGAAAGGATTTGACCTCACAGAGGAGGGGTTCAGGAAGAAATTTCGTTCAGCTAAATTACAAGCAGGTGAGACGTACACTCAGTTTGGTGCACGTTTAGATCACTATTTTGAGAAGTGGTTAGAGTTGAGCGGTACGAAGAAGGAGTTCGCTGAGTTGAAAGAGCTTGTTCTGAAGGAACAGATTTTGTCAGGTTGCGGCCCTGAGTTAACCATACATTTGAAAGAGAGACAGCCAGAGACAGCAGGGGAGTTGTTGAAGTTCGCAGAGGTGTATAGAGAGGCACGTTTGGGCACTAAGGTGCAGGAGAAACAGGTGCTAGGCACAGGTGAGAAGAGTGCAAGGAGACTAGGAGAGTTTTCTGCAAAGTCTGCAAACCCAGTGGTGGGGCAGAAGGAAGGGCAAAGGGACATTAGGTGTTTCATTTGTCACAAGAAGGGACATGTGGCGAGGGATTGTCGCATGAGGTTCCAGAAGGCAGCAGCCTTGCAAGAAGTCGATAAGGGTCGTCAAGGGAAACGACCTGCAGTGGAACCAAAAGGGATTCAGTCTGAAGAGGGTGAAGTGCAGCCTATGGCTAGCACTGGACAGCAGTCAGTGTCAGGGATGGAGGGCACTAGGCTGAGTGGTTCGTTACCAGTGGAAGAAGGGTGGATTGGCCAGCAGAGGGTCAAAGTGTTACGAGACACTGGTTGTTCATGCGGGGTAGTACGAACAACGCTGGTCGAGAAAGGGGATTGACAGGGCAAATCCAGACCTGTACTCTAATCGATGGCACTGTGAGGGAGTTTCCAGTTGCTAAGATAGAAGTACGTACCCCTTACTTCTCAGGCGAGTTGTCTGTGCTGGTGATGGAGAAACCCCTTCATGATTTGATCATTGGAAATATTCCAGGGGCAAGGGATCCAGGGGATCCTGAGTTGTTGACTGCTACAGGGGCAGCAGTTCAAACACGGAGCAAGAAGGAGGAAAAGGTTGATAAACCGTTAGTCGTTCCAGCAAGGAAGTCAGGCATAGATGTGTCGCCTGATGAGTTTAGGGCAGCGCAGGAACAAGACCCTTCGCTCGTGAAGTCTTGGGAGTTGGCAAGAGGTGGAGAGAAACAGGAGGTTAGAGGAGGTGAGACAGAATTTCTTGTGAAAGGCGGGCTGTTGTACCGAGTGTTCACCAAGGGGAAGACAGGTAAGGTGACCACTCAGTTAGAGGTACCAGCAGGTTATCGTGACACTGTCATGTCAGTGGTCACGAGTCGCTCATGGCGGGTCATCTCGGCACCAGCAAAACAGCTGACCGAATCTTTGATGACTTTCATTGGCCAGGAGCAATGGCAGACATCAAGCGTTTCTGCATGTCATGTGACGTGTGTCAAAGGTCAGCCACAAGAGGGGTGAAGAGGAAGGCTCCTCTTAAACATCCCCCTTTAATTGACACACCGTTCAGGAGAGTGGCTGTTGATCTGATTGGCCCAATCGCGCCCTGTTCCAAAGGCGGGCACAGGTATGTGTTGACGCTCGTGGACTACGCGACCAGATACCCAGAAGCAGTTGCATTGAAAGGCGTAGATACGCAACAGGTCGCTGAAGGGCTGGTAGACATCTTCTCTCGCGTGGGTGTGCCAGCACAAATTCTCAGTGACAGGGGGTCACAGTTCACCTCAGGCGTGATGAAGGAGGTCAACAGGCTGCTAGGGATCACACAGCTTCTCACTACCCCATACCACCCACAATGCAATGGCTTGGTGGAGAGATTCAATGGTGTGCTGAAGGGCATCTTAAAGAAGCTCTGTGAGGAAAGGCCAGCAGATTGGGACCGCTACATTCCAGCGGCACTGTTCGCCTACAGGGAAGCCCCTCAGGAAAGCACAGGCTTTTCGCCATTTGAGCTGCTGTATGGGCGGACAGTTCGGGGACCAGTGTGCATTCTCAAAGAGCTGTGGTCCGGAGAACAGGAGTCAGAAGAGGTCAAAACCACTTATCAGTATGTGGTGGACCTACGCAATAGGCTAGAGGAGACATGTAAGGTCGCAAGGGAGAGTTTGCAGGAGGCTAGGGTCGTCCAGAAGAAGCAATATGACAGGAAGGTGAGGAAGCAATTCCTCAAGGTGGGAGATCAAGTCCTGTTACTGCTTCCCACGGATCACAACAAGCTGCTGATGCATTGGAAAGGACCATTCACCATCATTGAAAAGGTAGACCAGGACTACCGAATCGATGTGAATGGGAAATCAAAACTTTTCCATGCAAACTTGCTCCGCAAATATATTCAGCGTGAGACTCAGCACATAGGCGCAGCAGCAATCATTGATGGAGGTGAAGGAGACCCAGCAGAAGAAGGGGAGATTTTGTTGCCTGAGTTTCCAGGAGAAGAGTCATACAGGGATGTGTCACTGTATGAAGGGCTAGACAGTAGGAGACAGGAGGAAGTTAGGGGGCTCCTAGAACAGTATAGGGCGTCCCTGACTGATAAACCAGGCAGGACAACTCTAGAGACATGTACGGTGGAGTTGACATCACAGAAACCCGTACATGTGAAAGCCTACCCGATCCCATATGCCACCAAGCAAGTGATCGAGGAGGAGGTAGAAAAGATGTTGGACCTTGGGGTGATTGAACCGTCCAAATCTTCGTATAGTGCACCCGTCGTCTTAGTGAGGAAAAAGTCAGGTGAGCATCGATTCTGTGTGGACTATAGACGTCTGAACAGTGTCACCAAGGTCGATGCAGAGGTCATACCGAACATGGAAGACCTGTTCGCTCAGATCGCCACAAGCAAGAGCCAGTATTTCACCAGGATAGATCTGAGCAAGGGTTACTGGCAAATAGCCTTGAGTGAGGACTCAAAGGAAGTCACAGCATTCTCCACTCCTATGGGGCTATACCAGTGGCGAGTACTTCCCTTTGGGATGGTCAACGCACCTGCAGTCTTCTCTCGGATGATGAGGAAGCTATTGACGGGATTGGAAGGTGTTGTGAATTTCATGGATGACATTCTGATAGCATCCGAGACATGGGAGGAGCATATGAGGCAGCTAGGAGCAGTTTTAGAGAGGTTGAGACAAGCCAATCTCACAGCCAGACCAACAAAGTGCCAGGTTGGTTTTCCAAGCCTGGAGTTCCTAGGTTTTGTTGTCGGAGGCGACACAAAGCAGCCGGAAAGAGGAAAGGTGGAGAAGATGATGAATTCAGAGAGACCAAAGACCAAAACAGAAGTCAGGAGTCTGCTAGGTTTTATTGGGTTCTATAGGGAGTTTGTCCCAAATTTCGCAGCAATCACGAGTCCTCTCAGTGACTTGGTCAAGGCAGGGAAACCGGCAGTGGTCGAGTGGTCAGACGCTGCAGAGCAAGCACTGCAGACGGTGTTGGAAAGACTAGGTTCCCGTCCCATCTTGAAGCTACCAGATATGTCCAAACCATTCTTGTTGCGGACAGATGCATCAGGCGGTGGGATAGGTGCAGTATTGTTGCAGGAGCATGAAGGGGTCGAGTTCCCTGTGAGGTATGCTAGCAGGAAGTTGACAAAGTGTGAAGAAGGGTACGCAACTGTAGAGAAGGAGTGTTTAGCTGTCGTGTGGGCCGTGCAGAAGTTCCACAAATACTTGTATGGGAAAGAGTTCGTGATAGAGACAGATCATCAACCACTCAAATTCCTGCAGGAGGCACAGCTGAAAAACAGCAGGGTTCTGCGTTGGGCAATGGCACTGCAGCCCTACAGGTACCGAGTGCAGTACATTCCCGGTCGACAGAATGTCGGAGCTGACTATTTAAGTCGTGTAGTTCTAGCAAGCTGCAACTCAGAGGAAGTCAGTCATATCCGGGGTGCTTTGTTGATAATATGTGTTGATTACAGTTATGTTGATTGGATATGGGTTCATTCCCAGTTGGCTATGGTTCATGTTTTTGTGTGAGACTTGTTCATATTTTCTTTGTGAGACTTGTTCATGTGGATGTAGTTATGCTTGGAGCATATATTACAGTCGCTTGTGTAGTGATGCATTATTTGCAATAAGTGAGGATGGAGATTCCTCAGTGAAGTGTCATGGATCGTGATCATATTATATTGTGCTTTTCATAAGAATTGTGAAGAGAAGATATGGCAAATCCGCAGGTAGGGGAATTGCATAGGTGCGCACAGAGGTCGTTATAAAATGAATTGAAATAACGCAAGAGCGCACGTCAATGATAACTCATTGGAGTGGTATTCACTAATGATATATTTTATAATTTATAAACCGTTGGTTGTAAAGTATTTTTTTTTCAAACTTTGCACGTGTAGCTGTGTGTCAGCAAATTCGGTTGTTGTTTTTTTTTGTACCGTGGTTTTGAGACGATGCGGTGCATAGTCTTTTGCAAGGGGGAAATTGTCACGGTCAAAAATAGAACAACCAAGTCGTGGTCCAGGTTGTTTGGACATAAGCTCTAACTCAAATATTCTGGGCGCCACGTAGACGGGCCCATGGTTCGGATCCAGCCGATTAAGCATAGGGGAGAGGCCCCACAAGCAAAGTCGTGGTTAGTCGCCAGCCGGTTCGAATCGGCCTAAGCCCGACTCAGACATCCCGACGCCTTCGAGCATCGCCTCAGCCAATTTGGGTACAGCGAGGAGGCTAATCCTTATCCTCCACGGAGACGGTCCGGTCCACCCAGACAGACTAAGTAGCTTGACCGACAGGTCTCGATAGGTCTGGTCAGACATCGGGGCGCCTACCCAGACTCATCTAGCCAATTTGTGGAACCAGCGCCATTGTTAGTCGGACGTCGCAGGTTAAAGCAGGAAAGGGAGAGGGAAGAGGAGAAGGGAGGAGAAGGAGAGAGAACGAACAGAGGGAGAGAGGGAGAGGTTCTAGGTCTGCTTGAGAGAGAAGCAGAGAGATGAAGGGAGGAGAGAAGAGAACCAAGTTGAGAGATTAGCAGGAGATAGTCTGCAGGGGAAGGACTAAAGAGAGATGTGGAGAGAGAGAGTTGCTAACTAATGAAGAGGAAAAGAAAGAAAAGAAAAAGAAAAGAAAAGCAACCATGTCCATTTGATAGGGCAGACTAGAAGAGAGAGAGAGAGAGAGTGCAATGCATTAATGCAGGAAGAAAGAAAGGAGAACAGATCGATGTTAATAGTCACTGTTCCATCTTAACCGGGGTTCGACCTCATACCTGGCAGCGTCACTTCGTCAAGCAGAACCACAGACCAACGCCAGTGCCAGCAGACCAATACCAGTGCCAGCAGTTGTGTCGTGTTGTGAAAGTGACAGTGAAAAGAAAAAAAAAGGAAAAGAAAAGACAGTGATTCGTGAATAGTTAAGATCACCTGGCCAGGTAAAGTAGAAATCTATTTATACCCGGGTTAGTTAATGATGTTTTAGATAAATGATTTTGTGAAGTTCAGGAAAGAGAGAATGTTTTATTTTGTTTGATTCCATATGCATTGATGTTTCGTTCTATGATCATGTGCAGTAAAGTTATAGACTTTACTAGTGGTTTGATGTGACGAATGCATGATATATGAATGAGGTTGTAAGCAAGCTGTGAGTGTGTTTGGGCTGTGCGCTAGTCCTTCCTCCATCGACATCACCCGAGGTTGACACTGTGGAACATCTCTCATCATTCTGCGGTGCTCTCCAAACCACGGGAAGAAAATCACAATTCCACTGACTCCCAAAGAATTTACCAAACCTCTGTCTCTGTCTCTCTCTCTCTCTCTCTCTCTCTCTCTCTCTCTCTCTCTCTCTCTCTCTCTCTGTGTGTGTGTGTGTGTGTGTGTGTGTGTGTGTGTGTGTGTGATCTTTGTGGCATTTGGTGTGAGTCTCTCTCTCTCTCTCTCTCTCTCTCTCTCTCTCTCTCTCTGTGTGTGTGTGTGTGTGTGTGTGTGTGTGTGTGATGCATTTATAACGTGGATGTGAGGTGCTAATGAAGTAACAGATAACACAAAAACCAGTTCAGTGTAAATGTCTGATGTCCAAAATGCGGGTGTCTTAGATGTCTGCAGAAAGGAAATCATTCTTTTACTTTGAATACTACACCTGTTTAACTACATGCAGTGGTTTCTTTCTTTCTTTTTTTCTGAGTACGCAGGCTGCTACCCCTGCGGACACTCCCTGTGTAGACAGGCAAGTATTAATTCAGTCTACCCAACAAAGGGAGTGGAGTTTTGTGTGTATGACCTTTTTTTTTATCCCGCCATTAAGGCAGCCATCGGGGAAGGTGCATGCTATGTGTAACGTGTCATCCATACCAACGGCCAAACTGGCCTTCTCTTCCGAAAGCTGGTGATGGGATTTTACGTGTGTGTAAGATGTTATGCGGGCGTTCACACACAGAAGCTCAGTTTATAGTCTCATTCGAAGGACTGAATGGGAAATGGAGTCAGAACCAATTCTAACTCCGAGGGAAAAAATCCCCCTGTACCGAAACAGCCCGGCGGAGATTCGAACCCGCAACCACAGGATCACGAGTACGGCGCTCTACCAACTGAGCTATTCCGGCCCCCCAATGCAGTGGCTAATTCTTCTTCTTCTTCTTCTTCTTCTTCCTCTTCTTCTTCTTCTTCTTCTTCTTCTTCTTCTTCTTCTTCTTCTTACCTTCTGTGAGGGACAGAGGAGTCGAGAGTGGCAATAGGCCATTACACTCACGAACTGGTCACCAAGTTGCTCCGGTTATGTTTCTCTGTGTTCCAAGACCTGGGTCTCTGCTAGTGTCTTCTCTATCCACTCGACCATGTTGTCAGTGTCTTGTCTATCCACTCTACCATGTTGTCAGTGTCTTGTCTATCCACTCTACCATGTTGTCAGTGTCTTGTCTATCCACTCTACCATGTTGTCAGTGTCTTGTCTATCCACTCTACCATGTTGTCAGTGTCTTGTCTATCCACTCTGCCATGTTGTCCATTTCTTGTCTATCCACTCTACCATGTTGTCAGTGTCTTGTCTATCCACTCTACCATGTTGTCAGTGTCTTGTCTATCCACTCTGCCATGTTGTCAGTGTCTTGTCTATCCACTCTACCATGTTGTCAGTGTCTTGTCTATCCACTCTACCATGTTGTCAGTGTCTTGTCTATCCACTCTGCCATGTTGTCAGTGTCTTGTCTATCCACTCTACCATGTTGTCAGTGTCTTGTCTATCCACTCTACCATGTTGTCAGTCCACCTTTTCATTTATTTCCAGTCTGTCTCCGTCATTCAACAGTTCCCTGGAGGATTGTTTTATCAAGGCCGTTGGATCTTGTTCAATGATTACGCCATGGCCTTTCCTGACTGATGGCAGTAGATCTTATGATCGAATGCGTTGCCTCATGGTTGGACACACTTGTTGATTGGTGAAATGATCAGTGGATCTGGTTGGATGCACTTGTTGATTGGTGAAATGATCAGTGGATCTGATGTTTTGTTATCGTATAATTTCCTGTTTCCATGGCTCAGATGTTTTTTCCAGACCTGCTATGAGGATCCGTGTTTGGCGTATGTACAGGAAGTAAGGACACATCAGTGGACGCAGGAACCTGGTCATGTGTTTCATGGGGGTGTTTGTTGTCCTTCCATGTACGTGTTAATCCGGACAGTGCTTTGGTTGTCTTTGCTGCCCTTGAAAGGATTCTGGTCTGAACCCCTCACTGCTAACAGTGGAGCCCAGATGAGCAAAGAAATGAACAGATTCTAGCTTCTGGCCGTGGACAGTTATGTCAGTAATGATGGTGGCGTTGTAGATGGTCATCAACTTAAACAATTTTTTTTTGCATTGTGGTCCATATGCCTCCCATCGGACCCTGTCAAATGCCTTCTTGAAGTCTATGAAGATGTGGTCATCAACTTTGTCTCCTTGGTAGTGGTTTCCGTGCCATATCTTGCTGAAGCTTCATTCCATCGTTCAACAAGCTTGGTGGGTTCTAGTTCACTGCCTGCCAAGCCACTGACGTCATCTGTGAATGGAGGGATTGTGATGCTTCTTCATGAAATGCTGACTGTGATGACATCATCTGCAAATGCATCAGTCTTAATGTGTTCCAGGGATATGTTGAAAAGCGAGGGAGATAAAGGGCAGACCTGATGAGGTATGGAACCATTCTCCAGTAGCACTTTGTATAAGCCCCGGGCTGGTCGCTTTCTAGTACAGTTTCTGGATGGTGTTGATAAGCTTCTACTCGATGTTGATTTTTTTTTGCATTGTGGTCCATAGTGCCTCCCACCGGACCCTGTCAAATGCCTTCTTGATGTCTATGAAGACGTGGTAAAACTTCCTCTTGTGCTGGAGTGTTTTCGCCTATGGTGCATAGGTTTACATCTGTTCGATGGCACCTCTGCCTTTGCGGAATCCAGCTTGTTCTTCAGCGATGATACTATTTGTTTGTGGTTGCAGACTATTCAGAATGACAGTGGGGGTTATTTAGCTGTCGTGGCTGGTCAAGATTATAGTGCGGTAGTTCCGGCAGTGTTGGAGAATTCCTTTCTTAGGATGGGTGACGATCGGTGATTGAGTCCATAGCGTGGGTCATTCCGCAGTGTACCAGAATCTGTTGCGGATGGCAGTCGTAATTACTATCTACGCCATGTTTCAAGAGCTCTGCAGGGATGCTGTAGGTGCCTGCAGCCGTCCCATATTTCAGTTCTCTGCTGTTTTGACCTCTTCACTGAGCGTTGGACAGTCATCCGCATTCGAAGAATCGTGTACTGTTAGCACAATTATATCTCCTGTGTGCTGTTTGTAGTAGAATTCAGAGCAATGTTCAGTCCACCTTGTAATGACATCTTCTTCCTGTGCGGGGCAATTTGCCTTTTCTGCCCTGAATGGTGGTGACCTTACTGTGCTTTTGTTTAGTCAGATCCTTCATGGACTAAAAGCTTTCTTTGTGTTATTGTTGTCTATTTTAAAGTGTCCTCACACTGTTGTTTGTTCCAGCCTTCCTCCACTTTCTTCAATTCTACACCAGTCCTCTCGTTTATTGCACAGTCTATCCCTCCTCAGTCTTCTTCAATTCTTCACCAGTCTTCTCGTTTATTGCAGTTTGCCAAGACTGAATTTCAGACGGTTGGTTTTTTCACTCTTCTCTTATTCTTCTAATGTGATTTAAAGTTCATTACGTAGTCTCTGCCAACATCAGATCCTGATTGTCAAGGCTGAATTTCAGACAGTTGTTTTTTTCCACTCTCCTCCTGTTCTTCATATGTAGTTTAAAGTTCATCACGTGGTCACTACCGACATCAGCTCCTGGAAATGTTCTTGTGTTATCCCCAGGTCTGCCAGGCCTGCGCCTGTACTTCACAAGACATCGTCTATCTTGCAGTGCCACTGACCACAAGACATCGTCTATCTTGCAGTGCCACTGACCACAAGACATCGTCTATCTTGCTGTGCATGTGCCACTGACCACAAGACATCGTCTATCTTGCTGTGCATGTGCCACTGACCACAAGACATCGTCTATCTTGCTGTGCATGTGCCACTGACCACAAGACATCGTCTATCTTGCTGTGCATGTGCCACTGACCACAAGACATCGTCTATCTTGCTGTGCATGTGCCACTGACCACAAGACATCGTCTATCTTGCTGTGCCACTGACCACGTGTCAGGATACTACACGCTTACCAAGAGTGTAGGCTAAAATCAAATCAATTCCACTGGCAAATTCTACCACGCGTAGTCCTCAACCGTCAGTAGTCTGATTACAATAGGGGCTGCAGAAATTCTTACAGTCTTCTTTGGTATCTGCACCAGCCTTGCCGTTTGCCATTCCTGTCACCCTGGACGATGAGGATGTCTTTCATGTTTACTTTACTGATGGCTGTTTGGAGCTAGAATCAGAATTCTTCACTCTGGTCATAATCATAGTTTGATGTGGGAAAAATGTAGTTGCGCTATCAGATTTGAACGGCTTCGCTCGTAGACAGATGGTTATAAATCCTGCCCGAAACTGAGTAGCATCCAAGTCCAGTGTTCTTGATGTACTTGTCAACTAAAACGTCCACTCTTTGTACAGTTTTGTCTTCTTTGTATTGCAGGAGAAACCCTTGTTCTGCCTGTACTCATCCACTGTTCTTTGCATCTTGCTTTGCAGAGGTCTAGAATGTGCCAGAAGTATCTCTCCATTCCATGCGTCAGTTCTTTCAAATTTAAAGCCTGTCTGAGTGTTCTTACATTGCAGGCTGCAAATGTGATGATGTACGTAAATGCGTTTTGAATCTACAATCATTAGTCTTCAATTAGCGGTATATATATAATATATATATATATATATATATATATATATATATATATATATATATATATATATATATATATATATTGTGTGTGTGTGTGTGTGTGTGTGTGTGTGTGTGTGTGTGTGTGTGTGTGTGTGTGTATACTTTTACATATAAATAGATCAATGAATTTTTTCTCCGACAAAAAATTACCATTTGTTCAGATTTATTTGAACTTCCCT
The DNA here is from genome assembly GCA_018398815.1 of Conus ventricosus. Lineage (NCBI taxonomy): Eukaryota > Metazoa > Mollusca > Gastropoda > Neogastropoda > Conidae > Conus > Conus ventricosus. The sequence continues at coordinate 45,987,362 of CM031621.1, read as the reverse complement.
TTCTTACAAAACATTTGCCAGCCACGTTGTTTTTGCATAGCAGATTTGGCTTTAGTCAATAAAAATGCATGAGCAGCATGTAACAGTACAAGCAAACGCACGTATTCGGCTATTTCAGTTGCTGTGGTTCAAATCAGAGTGCAGACTAAAACATCCATCATCAACAAATTCTAATTGTTCAAGATCATTTTGAATCGTGGTTTTCATTGCTGTTTTCCCCTGGTCTCGTTAGCTGCCTCATGGGTGTCCTCTTAGGTGTTGGATAGAACGTGAATATTATTCTCCAACAGACTAGATGAAACACATATGGCAACACACAAAGAAACAAAATAAAAGCAATGATGCACTGTTGCTGCCTTCAACAGACAGAAGGTGCACAGTCTCATTGTGTTCTGTAGCTAGCCATCTTTGCTCTGAAAGGAAAAGATAACTGTCCTGACACGCTCAGGGAAAACCAGTTTGGATTTAAGTGCTGCTTGCAGCCTCTGTAGCATGTCTTCTTTTGTGTTGTTTCTATCTTCTTGTGTGCCTGGTTCACATTGGGGAAGATGGAGATGTGATGGTGCAGTTGAAGCAGGGGACGACTCTGCTGTTGTTTCAAGGTACTTCATAATTCGTGCTTCATTTGCTTTCCTGCGCCGTTCTGCAAGCATGTTGAATGTGTACAGAAATGGGTTTAAGTCTGAGTTTAACGGCAACACAAAAACAGACATGGACACGCTTACCTCCACGGGAACTGGAATTCCTACAGCTGATAAGAGACCCAGCAGGCCAATGGGAAACCAGCAAAGAAAATCAGACAGAGCTACAGTAGTCAGACGGCGAGCGATGGTCACATCCTTCTCTTTCTTAATAGTACCAGAGTTTAGAGTGTTACTACGGACTGAGTGATATATAAAACCCTGGCCACCAGCGATGAACAAAACCAAGACAAAGTTCAAGACAATCATTACACCAAAGGAATATTCGTGTCCACCAAATGCATGTTTTGTTACAGGCAAAGGGAGACACATTCCCGTCTGGCTGTAGAACTCCCAGTGGGGTATGACGACAGGGATGAGTGAAAGACTGAACCCCACAGCCCACATCAACAGACAAGCAACGGCCGCTGACTTTCTTGTAAACCTTCTCGTACTGAAAGGAAAGTTCAGAACGAGGAACCGATCCAGGGTGATGAACCAGATGGTGAGTGCTGACACTTCACTTGACATTAACGACAACACTCCTGATACACTGCAAGGAATGCTAGACAGCCAAGTATTTTCATGTAAATAATATATCCCACGATACACATTGTCAGCCACACCGATAATGATTAGATAAATACCCATCAAACTATCAGCCACAGATAAATTGCTCACAAAAAGGTTAAAACCTGAAGCAGACTTAGTTTTGAGAACAAAGTTTCTGAAGCAGAAACAGCCCACGTTCCCCAAAAGAGACGCCACTCCCATGAACCAGAGGGACGCTCTGAACACATCCAGGACCAGCAAGTCTTCACACGATGACAGCTCGTCTCTGGGAGCTTCGCAGGAAATGTCCATTCTGTCAGGCAATAGGCCTGGACAGCACAGTTTATAATCATCTGCATAAATAAACCTAATGGATTTCATGTTCCTGAAGATATCATGTGGGTAGCTGCTTATGTCATTTCCTCTGAGATCAAGGTGTTTTAAGGCTGACAGGGATTGAAATCCTTGGATAACAGTTGACACTGTACTGGAAGATAGGTTCAGAGTATGAAGTGAGATGAACTGATTGAAAACGTTACCAGACAACAGGGATAACTGAGTGTGAGATATGTCTATGCAAGTCAATTTATTCTGGAAGTTTTGTGTACCACCAGCTACATCTTTCAGTGGGTTACCCTTCAGGAACAATGTTTTAAGCTGCTTTAAAGACAGAAAAACATCCATATTTAAAGAGCTAATTTCATTCCATGAAATGTCTAAGTGCTTTAAATTGGGAAGCATGATTCTGTTGATTTTGATTATTCTGCAGGAACTTAGTTTTAGGAACACAAGAAATGTATTCGTGACAAAATCATCAACTGTCATCGTTGATTTACTGGCATCCACATAACGGAGCTGAGGAAAGCTGACAGCAGAGAAAGGCTGACGACAGACGAAGGACAGACCCTGACACTGACAGTGCTGGGGACACTGCTGTGAATCACACCACGTCTCATCATCATGCCAGGGACACTGTGCTGTGCCATCACACACATGGGATACATGCACACAGGTTTTTGTTTCTCTGCACCGGTAAAACCCCGAGCAACTGAAAACATCACAAAGCAATTCGTCTTCATGTTGTGGACAGTCATTAACGTCGTTACACAAAAGATAAACTGGTAGGCAATGGGTGGAACGTGGACAGCGGAAGTGAGTATCTGGACAGGGCTGGTCAGACTCAGTTGATCTGTGAACATAAATTCCATCTTCCATAAAATCCAGTATAGTTGATACTGCTGTTACTTGGCACATTATTGCAGGATAAACCACACTCTCATAGCAAAGCTCTGAGGCGGCACTGACTAAACAAGGTATGTCACTTCCATCTAAACAATCTCTTTTTAAATCATCTTGGCAGCTTGCAGAGATACACTGGCCATTATCGCACTGAAAAAGACCATGTGAACATTTGCTTACCGTGCAGAATGCCTCATCGGAACCATCCAAACAGTCATGTATGAAATCACACAGCATAGTATAGGACACTGCCTTCCCGTTATCACATACGAAGTCTATGATAGTGTTGTCAAGTAAAGACTGGTCTGTAGATGACGTTAAATTCATTGAATGTCCTTTTCTTGCATGGTTCGAGTTCTCTTCAAGCTTTATTGGACAAAAGGTCACGAGAAGACGAACAAAAGCGCCACCCGGACAGCAAATCAGCTTGAGGGTTTGTGCTGTTTTTGCTGTTATTGTTGTGTTTAACTTCAGAAATTGCATTGAAGTTCTTTCAACTTCAGCTTTTGTTGTTTCAGTCTGACACACAAAATAGAAACAAGTGGCTTTGTCATGAGAAAAGCTATGAAGTAGCCGTCCTTGCACCGTAACATAAAGCGAATAAACCTGTTGTAGATCAGATGGTGGGAACGTCATATTCACATCAAAGTCAACAGTGTCGTCTATCCAAAACCAAGAGTGAATATACATGTAACGTGAAATGTTAAGATTCTTATGCAAACCAATGTAAACACAGTCTGGTATTCTGTCGTACACACTCCAAAACGCTGTCCATTCTTCCTCGCTTTTCATCATGGCCAAATCCCCGCCTCTTCTCTGACACTCTGCACGTGCGTCTGACCAGGTCAAAGGGTTGACTGAATGGACAGGAAAGAAACATTTATCCCCGGCATCCACCCAACCCTGACACAGCGAGCTGCTAAAGGGGCAGAACTCTCCCTCGTCCTCTCCTGCATGGCATTCCTGCTGCAAGCTGCAGTGAAGATGGGATTGAAAGCTGTGGTAATCAATAACCGAACAGTTAAAGAGACCATCTCCTACTTTGTAAGGTGTTCTCGCAAAGTCATGGAAGGAAAAAGACAAGTTAAATCCTGCACCGTTTTTATGGCCAGAGAAGTGTAAGTCCTCGAGGGACCCGTCCTGCGGTTCAAAGTTCACAACAAATTTCTCAGCGCAACAACCTTTGGGGGAGACGTTTGGGAAGTCAGTGTACATGTAGTACAATTCTCTTCCACCTCGACAAATTCTATGGGCCCGAAAAATATCTATCCATGTCACAATTTTGAAGTATGAAAAGCTGACCATAACATCAAGCCCTTCGGGGATGGTTAATGTGTAGCTAGCATTCAAAGAAAGGCCATGAGGTCGGGTCAGATCAAATGCTGGGGACGTTATGAACCCAGAGCTTGGTGATGTCCAGATGGGAATCATGCATGTCCACCATTTGTTGGTTGTGGACTTAAACACAATTTTGAAACTAGGTAATACGGTCATTGGAGTCGTTCCTGGATCCACGCGTCTGCCTGTTTGTAGTTCCACTGCATTTGTCCTAAATAGAAACACTGGAGATTTTCTTCTTTCGGAACGTAGCGCATATTGGCAGGACGGAATAAACACGAAAAAATCAATGTAACAAGTGTTCTGAACGTCAAAGATGTCTACTGTCATAATCAGAAAAAGGTCTTCTGGCACAAGCACCCGTAAACGACATAATGGGATGAATTTGCTATAGTTGTTGCGCCTCATCAGACCAGATATTACTCCCTCTTTTCCCTGAACGGTGATGACGTTGCGAAGCAAACAGTCTTCTTCACGCACACTGTAACGTTCAGCATCTCGAGACAGTGACATATTTGGAAACGTCCTCTCTGGCTCTTCAAGACATTTCAAAACTCAGTCACTTGCAGGGTTGTCACAATGGTGTCCATTCTTAACACTAGTTTCAGTAAGAACTGGACAGGTGACAAATGAATAAAACACAAAATACGTAATCTTCGTATGTAAACACATCGCCATTCATACGCGGGCATTGGGCGCGTCTACATTGAGCTCGGTGCCAGCGCGGCGCAGTGCAGCACAGCACGACTCGGGTGCTGTTTCGCATTTACACGGCAGTAGCTGCAACCAGGCTACTGCACGTCTGACCCCATTGTGTTCTCTCTGGAAGGCAAGATGGTCGCTTACAGAGTAAACGCGTGGTGGCTTTTGGATTGTAACCATAGTTGTTAGAAAGGCGGCGGCGAAGGTTACAATGGGTTTGGTCACTGCGTGCGTGCGTGCGTGCGTGTGTGTGTGTGTGCGTGCGTGCTCGCGCAGCGCACACACGCGCGTATGTATATATATATATATATATATATATATATATATATATATATATATATATATATATATGTGTGTGTGTGTGTGTGTGTGTGTGTGTGTGTGTGTGTGTGTGTGTGTGTGTGTGTGTGTGCATGTGAGACAGAGTTTGTGTGCGTGTGTGTGTGTGTGTGTGTGTGTGTGTGTGTGTGTGTGTGTGTGTGTGTGGTGTGTGTGTGTACGTGCGCGCGCGCACACATAATTTTGTCTGGTGTGTGTGTGTGTGTGTGTGTGTGTGTGTGTGTGTGTGTGTGTGTGTGTGTGTGTGTGTGTGCGTGCGTGCGTGTGTGTTTTCATACATATGTGCATACCAACCTCACTCTCCTCCTCCATCCGTCCCATATTTGATCAGGCGCGCGTGCGTACATGTGTGCGGCAACATGTATTATATGCAAACCTCACAGCGTGCGCCGCCCCCCCCCCCCCCCCCCCCCCTTCCCTCTATCCTGCTCCCTCTCTTCTCTTGTTCGCGCTTCACTGACCTTTCACTGACCTTTCACTGACCCTTCACTGACCCTTCACTGACCTTTCACTGACCCTTCAGTTTAGACCAGCGGCCGTTCTTCCAGCCACCGTTGTGACGTGACGACCTCAGCTTACTGCTGCATCTTCCATGGGAGTGCAATGCCCTGGTGTCCGGCCCTCCTTGACCCACCTCAGCAGCAGAGCCGTGGCGCTGGGTAGCATGGCGCAGGAAAAAGTCAATGTAAACGCATTTGCTCGAGTGACGTGCCGGCCAAGCTTGGTAAAAAAAAAAGTGGCAGTGTAAACGGCCCCATTGTGACAGAAAAGGAGCCTAAATACACGTAAACACACAAACCAAGACGCAAATGACGCTGCTTAAATACAGAGTGCAGAACAGACGAGTTAGTTTGGATTAGAAATGTTTTCTTCAGGAATTGCAGACAGAACACATGGCATGCACCAACCCATCCCCGCACATGGCTGTTAGCAGCCGGAGTGACGGCTGTTTGGAGATTATTTTGTCACATTTGTATGTCTGCTGTTTGGAACGTCATTGGTCTGTTTTACATTGTGCAGGAAATAATGATCACTTTGCACCTTGTTGTCTGTGTGTCTTTGTGTTTTGACGTATTATCAAAGTAAACAAAATGTTACCATTGCGTATAAAATAAGTCAATAATTCTCTCTCTCTCTCTCTCTCTCTCTCTCTCTCTCTCTCTCTCTCTCTCTCTCATGTGTTTGCTTGTCTGTTACCCTTGGAAATAAAGATCATCATCATCACCATCATCATCATCATCATCATCATCATCATCATCATCATCATCATCATCATCATCATCATCATCATTTCTCTCTCTCTCTCTCTCTCCTCTCTCTCTCTCTCTCTCTCTCTCTCTCTCTCTCTCTCTCTCGCATGTGTTTGCTTATCTGTTACCCTTGAAAATAAAGATCATCATCATCATCATCATCACCATCACCATCATGATCATCATCATCATGATCATCATCATCATCATCATCATCTCTCTCTCTCTCTCTCTCTCTCTCTCTCTCTCTCTCTCTCTCTCTCTCTCTCTCTCTCTCATGTGTTTGCTTATCTGTTACCCTTGGAAATAAAGATCATCATCATCATCATCATCATCATCATCATCATCATCATCATCATCATCGTCATCATATCTCTCTCTCTCTCTCTCTCTCTCTCTCTCTCTCTCTCTCTCTCTCTCTCTCTCTCTCTCTCGTCAAAAGTGTAGCCCTACATAACACAAGACAGTCAACCAAAAGGACGCCTCCTTCCGATTCCTTTCCGTGTTGAGAAGAGTGCCTGTCTCAGAACAAACTGTTGACTCACTGTGAACTACAGAGGCCATTGCAGAAAGCGAAAAAGTTATGAAAGCAGCTACCAAAAATCAGTAATATGTCCGTGTCACAGATAAGTTCCACTCTCTTTCTTAAAATAACCTGTAGACCTCATACGTCTAGTGACCTCTCTAGAATTTACAAACAACCAGGCACCCAGACAAACAACAAATCATTTTTAGAACCGTTAGGATTCATATAAGCTGATTTGATCAAGAAAATTTAAAAACCTTAAACCTTAACATGTGTGAGTCTTCATGTCAATTATATTTCCAAATTCGAATGGTAAGGACTTGGAACATGTGCAAACACCAACAAATCCATCAACACTGATGGACAGTGTGTCTTTGTCACACAGAGAGAGAGAGAGAGAGAGAGAGAGAGAGAGAGAGAGAGAGAGAGAGAGAGAGAGAGAGAGAGAGAGATAAAAGCACCTGTAAATGAATAAATCCAGCAAACCTAACAAGTAAGGGTGGATTCAGTGATGCTTTCTTTTTTGTCTGGGTAAAGCTTCTATGAGTTTGGTCAACTAGCACACCACACACACTTCATGGTGTACTAGATCTCGACTGAACTCATCCGAAGGTCTCTTGTCTCACGTCAGTTTTCCGAAATAGCCCCTCTCTCTCTCTCTCTCTCTCTCTCTCTCTCTCTCTCTCTCTCTCCTCTCTCTCTCTCTCTCTCTCTCTCTCTCTCTCTCTCTCTCTCTCTCTCTCTCTAAAGGGCAAGGAAGTGTGAAAGGATATCTTTTTCTAGTCAGTGTTTATTATTGTGTAAATGGGAGGCGGAGTGGGGTCTGCAGGTCTGACAAACTATATCTATTCTTCAGAAAAAAAAGAAAGGAAACACTGAAAGAGTACCACTAGTGTTGACATTTTCAAATTATTGCCAGATGTACAAGCTGTACTAAAGAGACATAGTGATACGCTCTGTAAGTCAGAATACATGCGCAAAGTATTCCATAAACTACCGATGCCTGCATACAGACGGGATAAAAATTTATGTGATACGTTGGTTCACCAGAAGACTGAAAGAGCAGTGAAGGGAAAAGCAGAAACTTGTGATTGTGACACCTGTTCTTCACTAGTAACTTCAACAGTGTTGGACACAAAGCAGAAATCTTCGCACAATGTTATGAGTAACGTGACATGTGCGGATAGAAATTTGATATATGCTCTGTTGTGTAAACGGTGTAATAAGACAGTTTATGTTGGTGAAACCGGACGTTCATTGAAAGAAAGAATAGCGGAACACAGACGTGACATCAAGTTCCAAAGAGAAAAGCCAGTAATGCGACATTTCCTTCAGCATTCAGTGGGAGACCTTGCTGTTGCAGTGTTGGCAAAAGCTTACAGTGAAAGCAAAAGCTTCAGACTTATTGCTGAAGAAAAATGGATAAGGACATTGGATACAAGGGTGCCAAATGGATGTAATGTTAAGACAAATTTGTAACAACCCTATCCAGATTTACCTGTAAACAACATTGATGAATTGCAGGAAATTTATATATATTTTTCAGGTGACAGTTCTTGTATGCCATGCACAGTCACAGACAGGACTATGGTCATATTATTCTATGGTTGCAGTTTCATTGTGATTTATGGAGCGTATTGTTATGTTTTTGAAGTACATTGGTTACTGTATAACTACACACAGACACACACAACTTGCACCCCTTCCTCCCCCCCCCCCCCTTTTTTTGTGTGTGTGTGTGTTTTTTGTTCCCTTGTTGATGACATCACATATTATGATGTCAGAAATTGCAGAAGATATTTATGACGTCAATTCTTTGCCCTGACCAGTCACCAAAGATGGATATTACATAGTTGCATTGTTTTTGTTTTTTTCTCTTGAAAAAATGCCACGTGGCCGAAAATTAGATGAGTGGTATTGTGATTTTTCTATACTGTTTTCTTCCCTTTGGAGGACTATTGCTTTTATATATATTTTGTTTTGTAAAAACCTCTTCGGGCTTGCTGTTGAATCACATTTACTTAACGGCCAATAAGTATTTCCATACAGGAAAAAAAAAGTCTTGAAAATCAAGTAGCCCCCAGCCCCACCCCCCACACCTCCTGCCTCCATGATTAGTGTCTCCAGAAAATAAACAAGACCACCCAGGAAAGGGGAACATGAGGAATTTTTAATGAGACAATATGCTGAAAGTTGTCTAGAAATGAAAGCGCAGAAATATAAAAGATATGACCTATGTAGCAAGTAACTAAGGATAAAAGTCCACAAGGTTTCATAAATCACTCTTTAAGCATTTCAAGCTAAACACACTGGAAACTGCTGTGCAAGCTTAAAAGACTCGCAGATTGATAGAGCATCTACGGAAATGGAAGAGATATCAATCCCTGGACCCATAGGCCTTTGATCTGCAGACAGGGAGTGGACCCATAGGCCTTTGATCTGCAGACACGGAATGGACCCATAGGCCTTTGATCGGACCCATAGGCCTTTGATCTGCAGACAGGGAGTGACCCATAGCTTTGACTGCGACAGGAGTGACCCATAGGCCTTTGATCTGCAGACAGGGAGTGGACCCATAGGCCTTTGATCTGCAGACAGGGAGTGGACCCATAGGCCTTTGATCTGCAGACAGGGAGTGGACCCATAGGCCTTTGATCTGCAGACAGGGAGTGGACCCATAGGCCTTTGATCTGCAG